>OX371224.1:233323400-233983480 GCA_947310385.1 Nephrotoma appendiculata
AGTCACGAGTTTAACGTATCAGTTATATAAATATAAGTCTGGAAGGCGATAACTGATATCAGTATGCTTTGAGCCTGTGACTAAAATAACTCCTTTTCAAATAGATCGTGCAGAAGAAACACGTGTTAATTTAAAAAACAAGGCAGCAAAATAGAATTGGAATCAAAATAATATTAGCATGAAACAACAATGCCCTATTATGTATTTAATAAATGATGTCGATTTGAAAAGATACTACTTAATTTAAATTAGACGTCGAAACAAAACAACGAAACATGCGCCAAGATGAGGAAGAGTTCGGATTATCATTCCGCGACACATCGAAGGAAGATATAAAATACGTTTTCGACATAAATATTTTTTATTTGTGGTTTAATTTACCGTTGGAATTCGATTTTGTATATGTAATTTATTTAATTTGATTTTTTATGCGATACAAATATATAAATCTGATTATTTGCATTAAGCGTCTTACTTTGGTAATTTTACAACACAGGTGCCATACATTTCATTCCAACCAGAATAGTGTTATTTCAAGTTAAGGTAGGAACAGGAATACAATTGTTCTATGTAATTTTATCCTATTGGCCACTAGAGTAGGTTTTTGGAAAATTATAGGTTATGGATTGGCATCTTGACAGCCAATTTATAATTTATCAATTGCAATGGTCAGATGTTTTATTTCTGTCTCACAAAGAATCAAATGAAATAAATTAAATGATTTCGGTGATAAATTAAACACAAAAATAAGAAACATTTACTTCGAAATATGTTATATCTTTCATAATTATTTGTTTTGTTAAAATTATGTACCAACCAATAAAAGTAAAAAACATCACTTGGCTCACCGAATACGACTTCCTTACTTTACGAATACAACTTCCTTACTTTCAACTAAAGCTAATTTCCTATGACAATAAAAAAAAATCTTTACGACCAGTGTCTCGAATTTATAAATGTGTACGACTAAAACAACAACAAAAATAGCATAACACCAACCCAAAATGCTTTAATAAAAAAGCCTTTTGATACCATTTGTCGTAAGTCGAAGCTTTTAATACTTACATAATCCATCCCTACTGGGTTGGAATGAATGTACGGTATTGTTGTTGTAAAATCACCAAGTTAGTAGAGTAGACATAAACACTCTTAGCAGCAGGGTTGATTCTGGCTTTCCTTAGGAGTAGGAAAAGGAAAAAATATTTGACATTTTTCTGTTTTTTCTTAAACGTTTAAAGCAATACAATTTACAATACAATATACATGTACAATAATAATTCTGCGTTCTGATTGTTTATTTACATAAGGCAAAAAGCTTAATTCTTTATAAGAGAATACATGTAATATTTTGGCATAAGGCGCTTTTCGTCCGTAAACATTTTTAAACGGATTTGTAAAAAATTAATAGACAGATAAAATAAAGTTGACTTTGTTAAATATACTATTAATTTTATTATAATTATTCAATTTATTTCAACCCGGCATTTTTATCGTTGTAATAATCTGTCTGATTGGTTTTGTTTGTTGTTAGCTGCCACTTTTTCAGGTTAAGAAAATTTGTCTTATACCAAAATTGAGAATTGTTCATTTTAAATTTTTGCCGTTAAGGCGATTCAAGATGGCCGACTTTTAACCATTCAGCGCAGAATTGTTAAGCCTTTTCTGACAAAAGGAATAGGAATTTTTATTTTTCCTATTTATAGCTGTTTTGGAGTTGAATGAGTAATCTTTAGATTTAAATATATTAAAATGTGATTTTTGTTAAAATTATTTAATTAAAATAACAATTACACAATATTTAAAAATTAATAATTGAAATATAAAAATTGAAGTTTACTGAAATATTATTAAAGAATCAAGAGTTCGTAAACTCCCATATAAATGTATCCTTCGTTTCAGGTTGTTATATATAGTACATAAATGATCGAGGATACATCTAGAGCCCTTATATTCAAAAATGCCTTTATCAAAAAAGTGCATATAAATAAAATGCATATATTTTATACTTTTTTTCAAAAATATCCTAAAACGTTATATAATTGCGTATAGTCACTATAATATATATATATATTATTTACCGTTTGTTGGTACTATATATTATATTGTACGTAAATTATTTTGCAAATAAAAACATAATACGAAACGCTTGTTTACATTTAACTGATATTAGCGCCTTGTAGTTGAGTACTAAAACTAAAAATAAAATTCTTAATTTTTTCCCTGATTATGCCAGAATACATCAGGAGATATTGTATAGAAAAATCTGCAATATTTTTTCCGAATTCCTATGGTAGCCATAATGCAGGTAAATCTTTTAAAGGCCTTCCTTGAAACGATTGCTATTTTTTTCTGAAACTAGGAAACTATTGCTCTACTCAATTATCAAATTTATATGTTTTTAATTTATTAAATTTTATTATCTTTTTTTTATAAATAAAGAGGTTGAAATATTGACACTAGACTTTGAAAAAATATTCGATAAGATATGTTGTATTTTGAACAAAGGCATATTTTTTGTTAAACAATGATTCCAAACACCCACTTTTGTTAAATTGTCTGTCAAAAAGTACTTTTTGCTTTCAAATTATTTTAAAGCCCAAAATGACCAAGAATTAAGATTTAGAAATAGCCCTCGAAGGTTTTATAAATGTTTGAATTTATATTAAACTAATATTTTGGAAACAAATTATCAGTACCAAAATGTTTTGCATGCAAGTTTTTGTAGGTAAATAAAAAGCATCCACTACATAAAAATACTCAATAGGCTAGAAAGAAATCAACATATATAGTAATGTCATAAGTTTTTTATATGATTATTATTAATTTATCTTTAATTACCTAATTCTAAATCAACATTTACATTTTGATTTATGACGTCCTCTTTTAATTATGAATCCTTAACATTTATAAATATAAAATAATTTTTAATTTGTTGATTTTGATTTTGTTACCATAAAAATACTAAATCTTCTGTAAAATTTTGCATGTTTATATTTCTTTTCTTATCTCTCACGTGCAAAATTCAAAGTTCTGCAAAGAGAACATTTATACTCTTCATTTTGCAGAGGAAAATTGTTGGTCGCATGTAAACAGACTATAATACATTTAATTAGAACGTGTCCGATTTCTATAATAAAATTTTAACGACAATATTAATTGATGAATTTCATGGCACCAATCGATCTGGATCAATTCAAAGTTTATACGGAAAACTTGATTCAAATTTTGTTTTAGATCACAAATTTTGAATAAAATCTAGTAAGCATCATAAACAACACAAAGCGTTGATTTTACGTAATGTGAACTGAACTGGGGCGGGATGTAAGATCACAATTTTCGAGCTTCGGCTAAAGCTTATGTCTGACTTGTTAAGCATCGCGATTTCAACTTTCCGGTATAAATTTATTCTCTGTTTTTGCCCACACTTTGACAATCAAACGTTTGTTTCTTAAATAAAAAATAAAAAGAAATGTTTTCGAGGATTACATGAGCCCAAATAAAACTGAAACGTGGTTAAGTTTCGGATGAAGTGGCCAATTTGCGTCACAGTTCGAATACATGTAAGTATGAACAATTTCTGCTAAAATAAAAACTATAATGTACGCCTTTTAAAACTCTCCGGTCTACAGTCGACAATTTTATTTGTGTATTAACAGCTATAACCAGCGTGTCTGTAAGAGTCACTAACGAAACCTTACAGAATTTAACGAGAACGTTTTGTTACAGAATATTTAACAGTTTGACCAGCGAATCTGTAACACGATTATTATTGTCAGTTAAATTTTTAAATGTCAATCTGCAAAACTACAAACTAACCACACGTACAATTTTGGTCAAAAATGATGAAAAATGAGCTGATGAAAAATGTACATAAAATATTATATAAATTATTAAAATATAATAAATATTTGTACACATAAATTATAAAAATGTAAACATACAACATACCGTCATTTCAAATATACAATTTGACGTTTCCCTTCAGTTTGTGCGATAATTTTCGCTCGTGTTACAGATTTGCTAATGACAAATTCAAATTTAACGAAACTGTACGAAAAGTACTTTGGGTTTCGCTGGTCAGTAATGTCAATAAACATACATTTTCAGATGTCGCTTTGTTACTTAAATTTCTTACAGACTCGCTGGTTTATAGCTTAAGGCCCCTCTTCACGATAACACGTGGTCGATTTCAAAGCTAAGACACAAAAACATGTGTTTTTTTATCTAGGAGATGGAGTGTACAGTACCATTTTGAAATCTTCATCAAAATTGTAATATTCAAAAATTTTTCATTTTTTTATGTTTTGGAGACATGTGCATCGAAAATAAACATAAAACGAAAGAATGAAAAATGTTTTACAAATCCAAAATTCCAAATACCTAATGGTTTGGTTACAACAACCAAACATATAGTTTATTTTGATTTTTGTTAATTTTCGGTTCTTTGATATATGTATTATGTATTTGATATATGTTCGGGGTATTTGTTGTTTGTTTTTACAATATTACAATCATAATGAAATAATATCAATTTTTTATCAATAAATCTCGTAGTACGGAGTAGAAAAGTAAATGCAATGGTCACCTCAACTCAGGAACTGACCTCATTGAGCTGGATTTAACGTAATGATTTAAATTATTAATATTTCGGGTGAAAATGCACATACATAATTTTAGTCACACAAATATTTACAGACAGGTCTAAAGAGAGTGTTCGTATCCCTTAGGGTGATAATAAAATGTTTTGCTCATTTGATGATTCCGCGAATGATTCAATACTTTGTATATATGTATGTAATAAAATAATATCTACTGGCCGCGTTTAAATTTTTAATCCAAACATCTCTTTTGTTGTTGGTTTTACACTTTGGTGTAGACTGAAAGTCTGGTAAATTTCATAAATTATTAAGTCCGGAAGTAGCAAATTTTAAAAAACAATTCAAATTGATATCAAGAGTCTAAATGTCTTTCCAAAAATTGATATTGTTTGACTGTTGGTGGTACATTCCATGAAGGTATTTGGCATCCCCAACGATCTTATTTCAAATTTTACTGTTTATAACAAGGAGATGAGAGAGAACCATAATCGAGTGAGTTTAGATCCCGCTCACGTGATACAGCCATCGTGTAATCAGTTCTTCCGTCAGTTCTACTTTCCATTGAATGAGTTTTAGCTTGCTGGCTCCTGAATTCAGTGAATTTTCAATGACTCCAATTCAACATATCTACTTTTTTTGAGATGGGTTTCTTATCTCGTAATTCATACATAATCCGAATTACGAATGAATCGTAATTTTCATCAGCTCATGTACAACAAGCCTCTGGATGTCTCTTAACCGTATACGGTTAGCGGCAATTAATAGCGACCACCGACGTAACCAGCGCAAAGTGCAGATGTTAATTTTAGAATGCCTTCACAAATGTGTAAAAGACAAACCCGATAGTTAAAAATCATGAGTTACACATCAAGTGAATGACACGTTATAATAAAAATAACTTTACTCATTAGGAAGATTTGCGGTAATTGTTTGCAAATTACGAATCAACAAAACGCACCGGATCATTTAACAGTTTGTAAATGGCTTTTGGTTCATTTCTAGGTCGATCTGATTGAGCTGGGAATTATAATGGCAAGTTGATTTGTTCAGGAGAACAACGTTGCGAATTAAAAACCCAGATGCCATTAACATATGCTAGTATCAGCTGCACTGATCTATATTGGAGCTCACATATGTCGTATTATAAGAATAAATTAAAAAGTATTTGCCGATAGTCGTCATGCAATTTTAAAGGTTTGCCGAAACTTTATCTTTGTTGTATACCTTGAATTAAAAGTCCCTTAGTAATTTGCACATATACATCAGAACTTTTAAATAAACTATAAATATGAAGATTTGATCGGGTGTCTATACGTATGAATGGAATTCCACATAAATTGGTATTCGTGGCTAAGATGCGCTTGCTATAAATAACTTTGCTACCACTACGGTTTTTAAGCCAACCTGTGTTAAACAAAGCTATTCCACGATAGATATTACAATTTAATAGATCTTTTTAATAAACAAATATGAATGTAACAAATTCAAAATGTCGAATGGAATTTGAAAATGCCTGGACCAATTTTGGATCAAATTCAGTTTTATGGTGGGATTATAATCCAATCTTAAATTAAACATAAGGTACTTAAATGAATGGATTAGACTGGTTATCCTGAACGAAACCCGACAATTTTTATTCATTAATAAAAGTTTAGTGAATCCACACCCCATTTTAAATGAAGATAACCATTCTTCGTAAGGAGCGAATTCCAATCCATCTAAGCTATCTCCATTGATCATCTGTTTGGCTTTTTTTATTCCAACATAATCTTCTGATATACTTTTTTAAGTGGTATGTGTTTATAATTATTCATCCAATTCAAACGGCATAATCTAATAATCGATAAGGCAAGTTTTTGTAGGCTTCTTAAATAACAAACGGGTACAATGTTCGGCAATGAAACCAAATAGCTAAGTTTTTTTGATCGTGTCATTACCGACAGAACATACAACAGTGCAGCTCTTGTATTATAAATCAAATTAGTTCGTTTCCGTTAAACCGTCCAACAAATAAGCTTCACATCAGCGTTGTCAGCGATGAGAAAGTTCGATTACTTAGAATCGATGGTATATGACCAAAATATAATCTCTATATTGCACAAGAACCACCGCATGGTAAAATTACATAACCGATTTACACACTATAACACCATCTTTCACTACGAATCTTTATGGAGAATTTTTATGGAAATACGGACTGATTCGACTCTTTAGAATACGAGAGGATTGCTAAGGTAAGATAGCTTATGATAACCGATAGTTTATATAGGATCTCTCCTGAAGATTTGCACTTTTTGTCTGTCAAGACGGCTGTTCTTGATTTATCTGTATTTTACTAATCTTATAGCAATAAATATTGACCCCCCTTGTATTCACAGCTGGTAATCTGGTAGTTGCTGTAATTGTTACATTTCCATAAGTAAATTTTGATTACATCATGTTAATTGATGTTGACTCACCGTCGACGAGGTTCTCAATAATGGCTCCACTTAATGTTTATACTCGACCTCATTCCAAGTTGATTGTCGGACTTCTGATAGTTGGTCTCTTCATTTTATGGACGGTTGAGGGACCAGCGTAAAATTAGAGATATAGAATTCGTCCATTCATATGAACATTTAGCGGGGAATTACGCCTTTATCAGATCGATCATGTACACGCCAACGTCGCCTAAATCAATGAGAAGCAATGGCATATGTTGATTGTACATTGAAACACGTCGATATTGTGGACGTAATATTTCAGAACTGTTTTCCATTGCATCATTTATGAGACTTCGGCTTGTGTTAGGTTCGAAATTATTCCAATATGAATTTGATGAACGATTATTTGATTTTCTCTATATAATTGGGACTTGCATGGATGACACACCAGGATTGAAGGATTATTGGCAAGTTCCGGAGAATTGAAGTTGCAAATTAAGAAGCCAATATCATTATTATTAATTCGCCATATTTAGAGTGTACCTAGACTAACGGTATTACAATAACCAGATATAGGGATAGGATATGATTGTAATTAATTATAGAATTGATCCGGTTTCAGATGTTTAGTAGTAAGAGAAAATTTGTTATATTTGTATAAAACTAGCTGTACGCAGCCCGCTTTGCGTATGGTTTCAAATGAAAGATTATTTTTATTTTTTAGTAATATGAAATTAAAATTAAAATGAAAAATGAAATCCAAAATATTTTAATTATATAAAAATTGAATAATTTGCCTCCAATGCAATTTGGTATATAGTACAACATTTCTTGTTGATCTTCAGGTGTAATCACATATAATGATGACAGTTTGCCACAAGTGGAGCATCCACCATATGATTGACATGTCAGAAGCATGGATATTCCAAATTTAA
The DNA here is from genome assembly GCA_947310385.1 of Nephrotoma appendiculata. NCBI lineage: Eukaryota > Metazoa > Arthropoda > Insecta > Diptera > Tipulidae > Nephrotoma > Nephrotoma appendiculata. Next base: position 233,331,357 of record OX371224.1, read on the forward strand.
AACCACAAACTTCAAATGACTGACCTTGTGATTTGTTAATGGTCATATCAAAAGCTAGACGCATTGGGGCATTGTATTCATTTAAAATTAAATATCTGACGGAATTATAGTAGGAATGCTTGGGATTAACTCTTCTTCTCCTTTGTATTTGCCAGCTAATATGATTGCTCCAATTAAATTTGTCATTAATTTTTTAATAACAAGTCGGCATTACAAAGTTTTGGTTGGTTAATATTTCGTATTAAAATGATTGGTACAACCAATTTTTAATTGAAGAATATGTAGTAGTACTCCAGGGCAAATCTAATGAATTTAAAATTATGTAGGATAATTTACTACTTAGTCTTGATCTATAACACAATCAATTGGTTGTATGCAAATGTTTCACCAAAAGTTTTACTTTGAATGGCAGTATTTATATCATTAACGTCCTTGTTTTATGCTGTCAATATTGGTCGATCACTTAACCAATTATGATTTGAATTGTTATACAATATTTGGGTACACACTTTCAATTAATTTTACTTTTGTGTGTTTAAAATACAAAATTTTTTGTGGAAATGTAATTGAATCAGTTGCACTATCAAATTTGAATTTTTCAATTTCCAATGGTCTAATAATTGTTTTGGAAATGTTACAGCACATTCATTGTTTTGCAATTGAAAACGTATATTTGTTGTTAAATTTATATTTTTAAATGTTTCTCCAGAAATTATATGGTTTTAAACACGCGTTTAATTCACCAGCTGGAGTTGATCGGGTTATAAGGGTAGTGCCTGTCTAAAGTTACCTGATATTTATATTGTTGTACAATCAGATATCTGTTGGTAATTGCATAAATCTTGTAATGTTTTATCTAATGCTTCTAATAATTTATGATGTGCCATTGTGCATTGTTGCAATACCTTTCTTGGTGTTTTTAGAATTTTAGTTACATGTTGGACAAGTGTTGGATATATGACATCGGAGAAGTGGTGCAGTGGTTAAAGCTTCCAGGAGCTGGATGCAAAGCGAATTTTCGTCATCGATTACGATCGGTGATGCTAATAAACACAACTAAGGCCCTCTGATGGAGTGCAGAATTCAGCGCCGACCCACCGTCCATATCAATGTACAGGTTGACAAGGAGCTTGCAATGTGCAGGTGGTAAACTGAAGTTGTGTGAGTAGGTGAATAGGTGAATGGATTAATGATGTGGTGTGAATGCATGGTATCACAATAGACCAAAAATAATGTTCCTGCTATTCTTGAAGAAGCAATTGCTAATGCTATATGTTGATTTGTGATCTTATCTAATGTAATTAAAAAATCGAAAAGCTCCCATAGCTGCCACTTCCATTGGCTCACGACCCGTAGAACATATATATACATATATATATTTATTACTGTGCGTGGAAACTCTCGGCTAGTGGAAACTAGCGACATCTGTTGTATTCTGGTAAAACTAATTAGGAATAAAATCAATAAATTTTACCGATTGGTTCTTTACTTTGCTTTCTTTTTTTTACCAAAGGAATTTGGTTGTTTGCTAATTTTTCGGATAATACTTAAAATTTAGCAAAACCGTCAATCGTCTCAGATTTTTTTTCTGCGTCTTTTGATATATCACAATCTAAGTTTTGTTGACTAATAACGTCGCAATCGTACCAAAACTTTTGCGATTTTTTCGAATATTGTTTGCTTTGTAATGCCCTAGCGGAAAATCTAGAGGGAAAAATGGAAAAATCCACCGTCAATTTTCCTAAAAAACTTCAATTAAAATTTTAAGATATAAATGTTGGCGATCGGTTGGTTAGTTTTTATGCAATGGTACCACGAAAAGTCGTGTTTTTGCAAAATACGTGAAGAGGGGCCTTAAGACTATTGTTTTTAATTGTTGTGACGGGATAAAACAAAAGCGTTAAAATTTACTCTGGTTTATTTCTACTAAATTTCACTGAATCGATTTCGTGGATAAACTGCGGATTAGTTTTTAGCAAAATTCAATCAAACACCCTATGAAAAAACTTGAATTTGCTAGTAGATTTTTGAATTTTTCGTAGTGTGTCGAACGGTCGAACTGAATTGAATTTTATTTCCTAGAGCACTTGACCGAATTTTGCTAAACCAATTTAACTAATCCTCAATCTGTTCAGGCAGGTATCATTTTTTTGTGAAATTTTGATTAGACATTCGATTCTGATCATTAACACTTTAAATTCTCACAACTAAATTGACAATTTATAGAAATTAAATATTTAACGGTATTGCAAAAAATTTAGGATTTTGTCATTGTCACTTAATAAACACTATACAATAATATTTCTTTTATTTTTACAATTCAATTATCGTTTATCTCTTCAACATGATCAAAAATGTTCATTATATGAACATTAAAAGTAATAAACTAGCAACGTAGTAATATACGATTATTAATTAAAAGGAATTTATGCAAATTTTAATAATTTTTTTTATAATACATTCTCATATATAGGTACGAAACGAATACCTACACGACGGTTAGTTTTTGCAAGCGAATACCTAGATAATGATGTTAAAACGGCGAGACAATAATATTAATATGTAATCAATTTCAAAAAAGTGACCCCATTTTTGGTAAAACAAAATGCATTTTAATAGTTATGTGGAATCAATGATTACGCTTATTAGTCATTGTATTTGCACACTCAAAAACGCTATTACATAAATCACTCCACTACTATACAAAATATATTACTAAAACTGTTGCTATTTAAATATATATGTAGTATGTAGCTTAAATTATCAATATTATATGATTAACGCAATTTGTAAATTTAAAGTGCATTGTGCATTACGTTGTTATCTATATAATTAACTGAAATTTTCAAGGTTACACAGTAGCTCATTTTTCGCTAAAAAATAATTTTACGTTCTTACAAAAAATGTTAGGTCCAAAAGATGTTCATTATCCCAAACGACAACAAAACTATAAAGATGTTCACAATCACAAAATAATCAGCATTTAAACCAAGTAACTATTTACGTTTAGCAAATAAAAATATATACACAAATATTAAATACGAGTATTTCTTTAATTTACACTTTTGAGAAAATTAAAATATTATATAAGTTTTACTAAAATACGATAATATTTTAAACCACTAAGATCTTACGTTTTTAATTTAATTTTCTAATTTATGCACTTGTATAGTAATATATGATGTATGTCTACTTAGTACGCGATTCAAAATGAAAAAAGTATTTTCTTTTAAAAAACCTCTTTATATACAACTAGGAAATGAACATTTGCGAGATTGTAATTGTTTTTCTCTTTCTATCCTAAACACGTATAAAATACAATTTTACACTAATAAAACAAAAATTTAAAGATAATATTAAATATTGTACTACGTAACGTTTTATTATTTATGGGTTAAATTCAAGTTCGAGTGATAGTGATAAGCAAACGTCTTAATAAAAAACATAAAAATATACGATCATGTACTGAAATATTTTTAAGTTTATGTAATTTTTACTAGACATTAATATTATGACGTGTAAGTATTCGTTTCTCTGCGCATTATCGACAGAAGTGAGGTCTTAAAGTTGCATCTAAAACGGCTCACTTTTCTTTATTTCTATATCTTTATTAAATTGGCCCTTAATAGGCAGATCGATTTTTTTCTACTTTGCCTTTATAACGAATGTGTATAGGTTAAGTACTGGTAAACGACTAGCTGGTCACAAAAAGTTTCAGTAGTTAATGTTTCTTACATTTTTCGATAAAGCTGGTCCAGTTTTTGAATGTACGTATTCTTCCAACCTTTTGTCCTTCAAAGTGTAGAACCAGTTTGCTTTTCCACTTCCAGAAATATTACCATATTGAAATTTAGTGTATTAATTACTGGTGCAATTCAGAACATAATACTTGTGTGTTGATATAAAAGTAAAAGATCAAAACACATGATCGCTTGAGTGACCAGTTTCTGTATGTATAATGGAAGTAGTAGCGTAATAATGACATTGATTAGTGATTACAAACGAAAATAAAAAATAAAAAGATCATTCAGTGCTCAGTGTTAACAAATTTTAAGGAGATTTCTGCCGTTTTTGTTCCATGTGTAGTATTTTTCTAGTGGAACTAAATACCAAGACGCCAAACGATACAAAGTACGTATATAATATAACTTAACGACAAAATACATTAGTCTGCCGGCGACGTCGCTCTGGTACATACAACATAAGCATCGCAGCGACGAATCAAGAAAAATAATAACAACGTTATTAAAAAATATTTCATTTAACTTTTGACCGACTTAAATTCTTTTAATAACAATTCTAAACAATTTGATACGAGCATAATAATCTCGAACTAACACTGTAGCCCACTGTAGCACTGTAACCAAGTGAACCGTTTACGAACCATAGATTTACGATGTTCCTATCACAAAAGAATTAGTCTTTTAAGCGAAGTATTCGTTCGCTTGTCGTTCACTTTTAATGCTGCTTTGATGAATATGGTACCTATTTAGGGACAAGCAAACGTAACACTTCTTCGATTCACTACCGCAACACTTTTGTGTGCGATTCCCAATAATTTTATTGAAGTTTAATAGTGCGTTCATGACATAGTGAGTTAGTTCGGAAAAAATACTATGGAAATACACAAAATATATTAAAACAACAACAAAGATAAAACAATTTCAACTCGAGTTCGGAACTAGTAGGCGTGGTACAAAGCATTTCAAATAATTTGATTGGTTTTGAGTTCGTTAGCGAGTATGGAAATATTTGTTTCCGATGTCATGTACGCGACATAAGGGGTAAAATTAATTATTTGCGATCAGAAATATGGTTTACTAGATTTATTTTGCCATGCCAATTGGCACATTTTTTTAAAATTTAAATTTGTTTGCGATTGTAAAGTAGAAATACACAAAAAGACTGTTACGCATTTTCCGAGGTCGCAGTCTTTTCATGTATTTCTACTTTAAAATCGCTAAACAAATTTAATTTTAAAAAAGATGTGACAATTGGCCTCGCAAAATAAATCTAGTTACCATATTTCTGATCGCAGATAATTAATTTTCGACCGGATGGAGGATATAACCCTAAAAGCTTTTGACTTTAATCTCTCTGGAAATGCATTTAAGAAATTAATGTTGAAGCTTCTTTTGAATTATTGGTAACCATTGTAATCTTTTAATTATATAATTTTATTAATATTTTTTTTTTGTAAATAATAATGTAACCAGACATATAAAGTTGTAATAAATAAATAAATAACTAAAAAGAATGTTGTAGTTCTTAGTTCTATTTTTCAGCATAAACTAAAACTCGACAAACCATTCTGCTGTGTCATTACCTTTTTGACTATTCGGCTTCCATTATAGTGGATTTTCCTTATATTTTAATAAATTTTCCATTTATTTTATTTTATTTTAATTTGATCGCTTTTTATCTTCAACGATAGGAATACGGGGGTTGCCTTTTATATTTCGGGATTAGAGCACAAAAATAAATATTTATTTATCAAAAATGGCTTCATTGATGTCCAAAATATTCTTCATGAAGATACAATTTTGCATGCGTTTGAACCAATTTTTGAAGGTCTTTTCCACTCCGATTAAGGTACCTCCAAATCATGTATTTTAAACGCATCAACGGCTTTCTTCAGGTGACGAAAATCATTGATCTCACCATTTATTTTTGATTTGCGGTAATAATAAGAAGTTATTGGGTGCCAAATCAAGACTATACGGCGGATAACCCATTAATTCGATGTTTTGGTTGCTCAAAATATTCAGTTGTTTGTGCCGATGTGTGAGAGTTCGCATTGTCTTGGTGGATAATGATCCGTCGTCGGGGGTTGCTTTTCTTTATTTCGCCGAAGACTTCTGGCAAACAAATGGTTGTGTACCATTCAGAACTGACCGTTCTACGTTGCACCAATACTAAATAACAGGCGACAATTTGCTTCGAAGTGCTTCGTGCGCGAACAAATTTGTGGGATTTGACTCATATTGAAACAACCATACTGCTCTTTGTAAATTTTTTTAAAGAATCTTTGTTTTTTTCCTTTATAAATAAAAAAAAGAAAAAAAAATATTGTTTCATAGTTCGTATATGTACCGTATCGTATGGGTCCCATTTGAAACGCGGTATTTTAAAACGCGAATTATTAAAACGCGATATTTCAAAACGCGATATGGTACAAAACGCGATATGGTAGAAAACGTAATATTTTAAAAATTTAAAAATCGATAGGAGCGGGAGTTTAGGATCGGATTGTATCAGGCGGTTGAAGGGGAAATTTAATTTCAGTTTATCGAAATTTAAAATTCGATAGGAGCGAGAGTGTTGAACTGGGTTATATCATGCGGGTAGCTGCGCTCCCGTCGCTTCGCAATGCACATTTTGTACCATATCGTGTTTTGTACTATATCGCGTTTTGAGAGATCGCTTTCTGAAATACCACGTTTTGTACCATATCGCGTTTTGTACCATATCGCGTTTTGTACCCATAGAAATAGATTATATAGAATGAATGTAAGCATCTGTCAAGCGTTTCAAATTCGGAGGGTAAAAGAGAAAGCGAATATATCTACAGGGCCCTATTTTGAATTTTTACGACCGAATGCGATGAAGTTAGAAAGTTAAAATTAAAAAAATATGTAAGGTTTATTATATTTTTATTCTTCCAATACAAAAAAAATAATTGTTTTTTCCTAAAGTACAATATATTGTAGATTTAAAGTCGTTGGCTCATTAATCAACAAGAGAATGACTCTTTTCTTAAAAATATTCACCGATTCTATTTTGTCTACAATTGGGTTCAATTGTTGTATTTTTAAGCTTATCCTAAAAAAAACAAAATATGTTTTTCCTATTATTTCTATAAAAACTAATAACTATTCAAAAATAAAAAGTAATTATGAAAAGAAAAGTACGTAGTAATATGTACGTAGTAAGCACGTAGCAATAAGAAAAATGAGACACTGGTAATATAATATGTTTACAAAAAGAAAACCCCCACGCCAACAACCAAAATTGTTTTCTTAATTTTTTCTGATTTATAACTTAAATTAAGGATAATTTTACCACAAATCACTTTCTTAACATAATTTACATTTTATTTCATAAAAACACTTGGTAAATTTACTGATCGTAAGAAATTCCATTCTATAATTTTTTAGGTGTGTTTTGGCAGCTTTTCACAAGACACTATATTAATAAGAAGTTTTCAATTTTTATTACTAAATGATGCACTATGCACTAACCATTTTATTGCCATATTTAATCATTTTAATTAATAATTTCAAGATTTTTTAAGAGCGCAAAATTAAGTCGTTACTTAGTACAAAAACAAAAAGTAGTTTGGTTGGGGTGTTGTCTTTGACATATAAGACCGCCATATGCATTTTTATTTAAACGTCCTGCTCTGGCTGGTGACACATGAAATAGCAAATTTTATATGGGAAAAAACTTTACATTCATTCTATAGTATATAGTTCTATGTTGATACAAAAGCGTTTCGAAATATCGCGTTTTGAAATATCGCATTTTGAAATATTGCGTTTAGTACCATATCTCGATTTGTCATATCTCGTTTCGAAATATCGCGTTTTGAAATATCGCGTTTCGAGCGGATCCCGTACCGTATTTTACCAGTTCGGTTTTTTGTTTAGGGGGAAACGGCATTGGTTGTGTTATAGCAATGCCTCATACCAATACGTACGATAACGTTCTCTAAAAACAGATTTCGTATTTATGAACAAATAACTCTCTCTCTCTCTCTCTAGCATTTACATCCCATGAAGGGATTTTGCCGCCCGCACTATGGTCCTCCATCCTTCTCGGTCCATCGCTCTCGTCCTCCAATTTCGACATCCTAATACGAGTAGGTCTTGTTCGACGTCGTCACGCCAGCGCAGTCGGGGTCTTCCTCTACGACGTACTCCGGCTGGTTGTTGATGGAACACTTTGTAAACCATTCGTTGTTGTGGCGATCTTGCAACGTGGCCGAGCCATCTCACTCGATTAGATTTGATGAAGCCGATAATATCGCTACCTCCGAGAAGTTGCTTTATTTCGTGGTTCATGCGAATCCGATATTCATTGTTCGCAACTTTAATAGGACCAAAAATTGAACGGATGACCTTCCATTCGAAGGTAGATAATAATCTACAGTCGTTAGAGGTCATGGTCCAGCTCTCGCTTCCGAAAGTCAGCACAGGTCTTATCAGTGCTTTATAAAGTGCGAGCTTGCACGACTGCGATAGGTGTGTAGATCGCAATAATTTTGATTGCGCGTAGAAAACTCGTTGTCCGGCAGCGATTCGGGCTTTTATTTCTGCCTGCATGTCGTTTGATGATGTTATAAGTGACCCGAGGTATTTAAAATTTTCGACGCTATCAAAATTATGGTCGCCAATTTCGATATTTGCCATAGAGATGTTCCTGGGTGTTGTTAAAAATTTCGTTTTGGTACTGTTCACCTCCAAACCAAGTCTTCTTGCGCACCGATTGAGCGGTATGAAACTGTCCTTGATGTCGCTAGGTCTTCGGCCAAGAAGCACGATATCATCTGCATATCCAAGAATTTGGCCTGATTTATTGAATATACAGCGCGAAGTTTCAATTTTGCTTTTCCTCACTACGTACTCAAGCGCCAAATTGAACAGCACAGGCGCGAGTGCATCTCCCTGTCGAACACCAGATGTTATTTGAAAGGAGTCTGACACAGATCCTTCAATTACAATTCTACATGCAGGTCCAGACGTTGTTAATTTACACAGAGAAACAAGTTTCTCTGGAATACCTAGGCATATGAGCGCGGCCCAAAGGTTGTCGCGGTTTATACTGTCATATGCCTGCCGGAAGTCTATATATAATTGATGTATGGTTATGTTGTACTCCCAACATTTTTCCAAGATCATCCTCATGATGAAACACTGGTCAGTGGTCGATCGGTTGGGACGAAAACCACACTGATAGTCGCCAATGATGTTTTCGGCGAAAGGGATGAGTCTGGCAAGTACAACATTAGCCAACACTTTGTAAGCAGTGTTCAATAGAGCTATGCCACGAAAGTTTTCACATTTAAGACGGTCGCCTTTTTTATGCAACGGACATATGAGTGCGGTCTTCCAATTCTCCGGCAACTCTTCTTGGTCCCAAATACAAACGACGAGATCGTATAAACTTGTTGCAAGAGTAGCGCCTCCGAGTTTGATTAATTCTGCGGGGATTCCATCGAGACCGGGTGCCTTGCCGTTTTTCAATCGACTAATAGCTGCGTCTACTTCCTCTGCTGTGGGATATTCGACGAAGACCTCATCACCTGGAGGAGCTATTGCTCTAATAGGGGTCACTTCGTCATTCCGGTTTAGCAGACTTTGAAAGTAGGTTTGCCATACTGAGAGAACATCAGCCACGTTTGTTCTCAATTCTCCATTCCCGTCTTTTATGGCTGTACTTCTTGGGTGGAAGTCTTTAGTGAGATTCCTGGCATTAGCAAAACAGTCCCTTGAATTTCCTACTTCCGCTTGGAAGCTGATGTTTTCGATGCATGACCTCATATGATCGCGTTTCTTTTGTCGAAGGAATTTAATCGTGGCTTTCCTTGCGCGTAGATATTCTGCCTGAGTGCTTCTCGCGTTGCGAGCCAACCATTTTTCACGAAGCTTTCGTTTATTTTCGACGACCAGGCGGCATTGATCATCGAACCAATCATTGCGGGATCTCGGCGGTCTTCTGCCGATAGTGTTTTGCGCCGCGGTGGTTATGGCTGACTGTATAGCGTGCCACTGCTCCTGGATATTAGGAGGAGCTCCTTCGTTGTCGCTGGGCCGCTCTAAATAGTTAGTGACAGCTGATTGGTAACTCTGCAGTGACGCTTGGTCTTTTAGAGCATCGACATTCCATCGAACGGTTTTTTGTGCTTATCTATTGAAGGTTGATGACAGTTTGCACTTATATTTAAATATGACAAGCACATGATCGCTGTCCATATCTGCACCTCTGTAAGATCTAACGTCAGATATGCTGGTGGAGTGTCTCTTGGACACCATGACGTGATCGATTTGGTTTTCAGTTCTTCCATCATTCGATCTCCACGTTATTTTGTGAATTCTCTTATGTGGAAAAAACGTACTTGATACAACTAAGTTGTACGTTATTGCCAGGTCGGTGACGCGTTGGCCGTTGTTGTTACTAGTTAGGTGCAGGCTGTTAGGACCGATGTGCGTTGTATTTTCTGCACTTCTACCGATTTTTGCATTAAAGTCGCCCACGATGATTTTAATGTCGTGGTGCGGTATGTTATTGATGACTTCCTCGAGCTCGACAAAGAAGAGATCTTTGATGTCATCTGATTTATCTTCGGTGGGTGCATGCACATTAACGATCGTGATGTTAAATTTATTAGTGCGAAGTCTGACCGTGCATATCCGCATGTTGATAGGGCGGAAATCGATGATATGGTGCTTCACGCGCCGATGGATGAGGAAGCCAACTCCAAATTCTCCTCCGTTCTGATGGCCGCTGTAATGAAGAGTGTAACCATTGGTGGTGTCATGGATCCCACTCCCAGACCATCTAAGCTCTTGTAGTGCAAGTACGTCTAATGTGTAACTTTTGGCTTGGTTCGAAAGGTTCTGGAGATTTCCAGGTCTTAAGAGGCTAAGCACGTTCCATGTTCCCATTTTTAAAGCGTTGTCCGTGTACAATTTCCGAGGTCGAGTTTGTGATGAATCCGATATGGTAATCCGAGGCCTTTGTTCAGGGTTCATAACTTAAATGGTTTTTATGAGGGAAGGTTGTTGGCCTGCCGCTCAACCCGCTTGTTACGTGTGTGGGTCACGTACTGGTGATAATCTTAAGGCATCCAGTCCTACCTTGAACACATTTATATAGCGAGCCGCTTGATACAAGACAGACGCCCGCTTCAGCCGCACCTAACCTGGAGAACAGACGCTGATTTGGTATTGGTTTTGAGGCGCCAATAACCCGCCTTGACATGTAGTGTCCATGACTATAAACAGGATTTAGTCTGTTCGTCTCCACTACACCGCCTGATTCATTTAGCGTTACCCAGAGAGCACCGCGAGGAGGTATGAATCTCGGACTTCGCCCTCCATACAAATAACTGCATATTTTTTATTTAAATTAAATAATTATTATATAAAATATCTCATATTAGTAACCAAAATAATAAATTTACAATTATTTTAGTTTTAATAGAAAATATTCATTTTGCTGTTTCTAGAAACGACTTTGTTCTGAATTGTATATTTTTTTCTGTAAAAATCTATAAATGAATTCCGAACTCATCAAAAATGTAAGACGTTTTATTCGACTATAACCTCACTTCGTTGTTTCAAAACAAAAAAGTCGACACAAAAATAATATTTGTTGTTGCAAAGAGATAAGCCAAATATATGCGAACGAACCGTTCGTATTTATATTATATGTGTCAAGGCAATGCTATTAGCTTCCTACGGTTTATGCGTATTTTAATTTGGCAGATGCCGTCGCTCGTCGCTATATTTCTGCTTCTGTTTATATCTATAATACCTACACGCTAGCAGATGCACAGGAAAAACATGACTGTACCCTTAATTTTCAAATTTAGTTTTGCTACTTTCAATTATATAATGTTTTTGTTTTGTATTAACTTTTAAATTTATAAAGTCACTATATTCCACCCCTATTTTCCACATTGATCCGAAATAAATAATACCCCATTTACATGCGACCAACATTTTTCTTCTGCAACATGAAAGAGCATTGACTTTTCGCATATAAGAGATAAGAAAAGAAATATATCCAAACAAAATTTTGCAGAAGACTTTTTGAGCCATTAAAGCGTTGCCACATACATATCTAATAACAGACGATTAGTGCGTAAATTTATTTTGCCTCGCCACATACCAAAAAAAATACAGACGATTTTTACAACAACAATTCTTTATATTTTGTTTTGAGCTGAATGGCCCATGCCACACGTAAAAAAAAATGGCCGCATTTTTCTTCGTTTCTTTCCCCGTTTACCTATGATACAAGTTTTAATTGCGACTTAAACAAATTTTCTGTTCAACCACACAACTCAAACATAAATGAAATAAAAAATATTTCAAGGACATTTTTGACTCATTTTAGTTAAAATTTTATTTAAGAGAGAGCAGAACAAAACATTGGTAGAAAAAAATGCCAAAATACAAAAAATGCTCGTGTGGCATGAGTAAATGGCCCATGCCACACGTAAAAAAAATGTGGCATTTTTCTTCGTTTCTTTCCCCGTTTACCTATGATACAAGTTTTAAGGTGGATTTACATATCCGACGATTTTTCGGCGCGACTGCTTGCCGCAGGAAATTCGTCGAACGCGTATTATCGATGATTTACATATTCAACGATTTTTCAGCACAGTTCTTTCACACTTCCATACATAAACAATAGAATGACACATAATTTAAAAAAACAGATGAAGTTAAAAAAAAATTATTCTATGTATGCTGTGTCGTTGCGCCGAAAAGATAAATTTTGTTCATTTCTTCGCCGTGCCGAAAATTCGGCGAAGAAGTCCTTTCTGATTGGTTGAATGTGCCACGTGATGTTCGGCGCAGCAAATACGTCGGATATGTAAATCCACCTTCAATTGCGACTTAAACAAATTTTCTGTTCAACCACACAACTCAAACATAAATGAAATAAAAAATATTTCAAGGACATTTTTGACTCATTTTAGTTAAAATTTTATTTAAGAGAGAGCAGAACAAAACATTGGTAGAAAAAAAATGCCAAAATACAAAAAATGCTCGTGTGGCATGGGACAAAGTGTATATATTTATATAAGTGTATATATTTATATTAATATATATTTTGTTTTGGAATTTTTTGACATTTGTTGAAGTTCACAGACAACAGAGAAAAAAATCGTTTAAAATTTTTTGATGAGTTCGGAAATCGTTTTAGATTTTTTTGCGTTCGTTCACGTGTAAAATTATACCATTCGAAAAAAAATCGTTTCTAGGAACGGGTAAATAGAAAATTGATAATTTTTCAATTAAAATTATTAAATAATTCCAAATTTATTATTTTAGCTACTAACTTGAGATATTTTACATATTATCTCATTGATTTGAGTCAAAAATATGCTCTAATTAATTCGTAAATGCGAAATCTGTTTTTAGATGTCGTCCGTAGAAACGTGTATGTGGCATCGCCTTTACACCGCTAAAACCATTATAAAAGCGTTGCCACATACACATCTAATAACAGACGATTCGTGCGTAAATTTATTTTGCCTCGCCACATACCAAAAAAAAATACAGACGATTTTTACAACAACAATTCTTTATATTTTGTTTTGAGCTGAATGTTTATACCGCCATTTCTAACCAAAGTGTATATATTTATATAAGTGTATATATTTATATTAATATATATTTTGTTTTGGAATTGTTTGACATTTGTTGAAGTTCAAAGACAACAGAGAAAAAAATCGTTTAAAATTTTTTGATGAGTTCGGAAATCGTTTTAGATTTTTGTGCGTTCGTTCACGTGTAAAATTATACCATTCAGAGAAAAAATCGTTTCTAGGAAGGGGTAAATAGAAAATTGATAATTTTTCAATTAAAATTATTAAATAATTCCAAATTTATTATTTTAGCTACTAACTTGAGATATTTTACATATTATCTCATTGATTTGAGTCAAAAATATGCTCTAATTAATTCGTAAATGCAAAATCTGTTTTTAGATGTCGTCCGTAGAAATGTGTATGTGGCATCGCCTTAAAAATAAAAATGTTGCCATAAAATATATTCAATTCGAGTATTTTTATGTCAAAAATTTTTAAATTAACTAAAAAAAAATATTTTCTATTTTTAAATGTTAAGGATTCATATTAAAAAAGGCGCAATAGATAAAAATGTAAATTTCGTATTTGAATTAATTAAAAATAAATTAATAGTGATCCTATAAAAAAAATTATAGCATTACTATATATTTTTATTTCTTTCTCGCATATTAGATATTTTTATATAGCGGATGCTTCTTATTTACCTTCAGAAAATTGCAGAAGAAACAATTTTCTACATTTACATGTAGCCCCATAAGATAACTTTTTTTTCTAACAAAAATTGAGTTGTGTCGTTTACGAATATACGCTGCCTTGTTTTCTCTTACGTAAAGTAAAGTAACCATGAACATTTGCATTCGAGATTTTTGCAGATCTACCATTCGATATAAAAGTGGTTCGAGACATGGACACCAGCGCTCTCCCAACAGCTCACGAATGTTTTTAATATTTAATAATATTTTAAAAAGTATAACACTTTCTAAAGATTCTCAATTAAATTTTCTGCAAATATTTCTCCAGATAATTTTTTCAAAATTTAAGTGAAAATAATTATTCTAATATAACAACTTTGTTTTCACTCAATTCAGCCTCTCTCTCTACAGCCCAAATTATAGTTTGACTGATCGGGATATTTCGGGAAGGTTCTACCTTCGTCGTACCTTGTGCAAATACATATTTACTTTAAACAGTTTAACGTTTAAGAAGAAAAAAAAGATTATGGACAGATTCTAAATTACTAATTACTTAATAATTAATTTTAATTTTTGGTGATTTTTTCTGATTTTAATTTACTAAGTTTTCCCTAAATTTAATAACATTCATCTAGAAATGTTTAACTTTGGACTCGATCCAAAGATAACTCTAAAACCACCTAAATAAACACCAAAAAAGTTAACTACAAGTTAACCTGTAGATAACTATAACTTGACTCGCAATGTAAACAATTATAATAATCAGTTATGTTTACGTTTTCTTATTAATAAACAATTTTGTGTGAACTGATTGTGAAGTCAAAGGAGCTCTATGAACGAAAAACTAAAAAATTTAGATTTATGTAATTTCAAATAATTTTTATTTTAGTGAAAATAATTAACTGATAACTTGTTTTTGTGATTGATAACTAATTTTGATTGATTGATTCTCAATGTACGACCACGTTTTTACAACGAACACTCATTTTACACATAATAGAAACGAAGGATTGGAAAGACTAATTAAGTAGGGCGAAATCGGCTAGGTTACCGACTTCTAGGTGTAACCGATAGTTAGTAACACAATAACAACACAATTCTAGTCTATTTAATCAGCGATTAATAATCTATAACCTTCCAGGACTGACACCCCACCTTTTGGAGTAAAATTTAAAATTAGATTTTATATTAGTGTTACGTAAAGCTAGATATAAATTTCCAGAAATTTAATTTTTAGTTAGTAGTTTCACTTCCACTATACAGTGGCTTAAAATTAATTAATAATGTCTATATAAAAAAAAATAATATTGATTTATGTGTCCAGATCAGATAATTGATTATTCCTCTAAACTAAATCTAAGCTAAAGGCAGTGCCTATATGTATACGACCATATCACAATTTATGGACTTTGTCTGCAGGCCCAAAAAACGTAAACACGCATACAAATGCTATGCAAATTCTATTTTGTAAAGTTTTTTTTTGACCTAAGTATATCTGTAAGAGGAGTTAACTTTGTTTATTTATCTTTAATTTTGATAAATAGTTTTTCATTTTTGAGGTAGTTTTTATTCAGAATATTACAGTTTTCCGCTATGATGTCTTTAATTTGATAATTGTCGTATAAAATATGTATACATATGTATACAGGTAACCCACCAAGAACACGGTATTCGAAGAATACGGATAACCAGTCTCAAACAACACGATTTTCGTTATTCTCTTTAATTTTGTTTTTTGTGTGCCATAAAGCTCGGGATGCTGCTCGAGCTAAACTAAATTTTGACATCGTCTCGACAAATCGATAGATAAATAAGCAAGCTAAAACTTTTGTGCAGATCTCTTTGTGTAGAGTTTTATAATTTTGACGGTTGCTTTTTGACATTAACTAGAAATTGTCATCTAAACAAAAAACACGAATCGTCAAAACCGTGCTGTTTCTGATTCATAGCTATGCGGTTTTTTTTACTTGTTTTACTTATACACACATATATACAGACATACAGTATACTGCTAAAGAGTAAAAGTATGAAATATCGCGATAATGCGATGCATTTTGTTTATTTCTTGTTTGATCTTCAAGTGATGTGGAAGCCATTTTTGTTTTTTAATTTCAGTAAACAATTCCAATCAAGTAATTAAATAAGCTGTGTAGTGTACAAATAAACAATATATGTACAAAAAAGTGGTATATAATATATAAAAATAAGGTGCATACATAAAACTGTAGATAAAGTGTACATATAAAAAAGTGTACATAAATTATTTTGCAGTGCAACACTAATGATGCCAAGGAGAAACTAAAGACAATCGTGACGGAAAGGATGGGAGCTGATTATGAAGTAAAACTACCAGCGGAGCTTAAACCAAGGGTAAAAATACTTGGAATGTCGGAGAAGCTAGAAAGTGATGAAAAAGTATCTGCGCTAAAACAGCAAAACCATTTTCTCGCTAATAGTGATATCAAAGTAATAACCACTTATTGCAGAAGAAACTCGCAAAACATTGATACAATCATAGAAGTAGGCTCCATAGATTTTACAAAAATCTTATAAGCTGAGAAGTTAAATATACATTTTGATAGATGCCATGCGTCGTAGAGTCAGTAGGGATCTCAAGATGCTTTAACTGTAATGGTTATGGCCATCATAGCAATAGGTGTACCGGCAAACTTTGTTGCCCAAGATGTAGCGAGAATCATAAGTTAAGTGAATGTAAAAGTCAAGAAGTAAAGTGTAGCAATTGCATTGCTGTAAATACAAAGCTCAATTTAAATGTTGCTATTAACCACACGACTTGAGACACCTCTTGTGCAGTATACCAACGAAAGATGAAAACATTGAAAAACCAAATAAGTTATCAATAGCAGTTCATATCAATAGATACACTAATATTCGCAGCTTACCCTCTAATTTCTTAGAATTATCACAAATAATTATTCAATATAAACCGTCAATTGTATTACTCAGTGAATCTAGAACAACAGAAGACATATACGACTCGGAATTTTTTATTGAAAATTATAAATGTGCACGGTGCGATTCGGATAGTCGTCATACTGGAGGGGTTGTCATGTATATTCACCAAAACATAAGCTTTAAAATAATTTCGAATATCGAGAAGGACCGCGCTTGGTTTTTGGCGATTCAGATCATAAAAGGATACCATACAACAGGAATATTTGCAGTAGTTTATAGATCATACCAAACAACAAAAGCAGCATTTTTAAATAATTTAGATGGATGGTTCGAAGAAGTCGAAGAAGTTATCAATTATAATAAATCGAACTATATATTTGGGGATTTCAATATTGACGTGAAAAGCAACGATATTTACAGTTTATAATTAAAGCAGTTAATCATGGATTATAGATTGGTGCAAGTAGTTCCAGATTATACCAGAGTCACACAAACCAGCAAAAGTTTAATAGATCTTTTGATAACTAATTCAGTAAATACAAAATGTGAAATTATAAAAGAACAACAAATAAGTGATCATTGTATGTTATGTGTGTATATAAGCAGAAACAATTCACAGTTACTTGATCAATTTAAAGAAATTAGATCTCGGAAAAATTATTCTGGTGAAAAATTAAATTGTGTCCTAATCACTAGACTGCAGCACTACAGAACACAGAATGAATTGAATGAGAAAGCTGAAAGCTTAATACTGGAGTTAAAGAATGCGATTAAACAACTGACGCAAACAAAAATTGTTCAAAGTAGAAATAAAATCCCTTGGTTCTCAGAAAATTTGTCATTATTAAGACAAGAAAAGGAGCGTAATTTTAGTATTCTGAAATTAATAAATTCAAGCGAGAATTGGGAAAACTATAGAAAAGCTAGACATATTTACAAACAATCGTTAAGAAAGCAACAATCTGAATACTTCAAGAATAAGTTCATTGAAAACCAATATAACCCAAAGGAGCTATGGAAAACTCTCAAATCTATGTATAAGACTAAAAATACGATACAATGGAGTATTCAATTTAATAACAAAACACTCACCGATAAACAACAGATTGCAGATGCACTAAATCACTCGTTTGTGTCCAGCGTCGTAGATATTCACCGTAACATCCCTGAAATATCGGATTTTGAACTTCCTAATGCTGTTTTGAACATACAAAAATTTCAATTCCAACAAACATCACAAAACGAAATATTAAAAATAATAAGCAGAATAAAATCGCTCCCACTGTATGAGACTGTTCTGGAACGAGTAATTAAAAACCAACTGGTAAATCATATCGCTGATAACAATATATTGGTTGATCAACAATCTGGATTTAGAGAATCCCATTCTTGTGAAACGGCCTTAACCTTAATGTTGGATAGCTGGAAAAGTCAAATAGATGACAACAAAGTAATCATTGTAGTCTTTTTAGATTTTAAAAGGGCTTTTGAAACCATCGATAGAGGAATTCTACTTAAAAAGTTAACCAAGTACGGAGTTGTTGGGAAAGAACTAGAGTGGTTTAACAGTTATCTTCAAGGGAGGCAACAATATACGAAAATTGATAATTACACATCGTCACTAATACAAAATAATCTCTAAGTACCTCAAGGATCAGCCCTGGGTCCGTTACTCTTTATTCTGTACATTAATGACATAGTCGATGTTATTCAAAATTGCAAAATAAATATGTTCGCAGATGATACTTTACTTACTATTTCGGCAACAACTCTTCCAGAAGCAGTGCAGAAAGTAAACGAAGATCTCGAGAGTCTACGGAAATGGCTGATGTTTCACAAACTATCACTGAATATCTCGAAAACGAGGTACATGCTCCTATCAATCAAAGCAAAGTTCGAGAGTAATGCAGATATAATAGTTCATAACCAAATTATCGAACGAGTAAAACAGTATAAATATCTTGGTGTTATTATCGACGAGCACTTAAGTTTTAACGATCATTTGGATTATATCGCTAAAAAGATGAATAAAAAACTTGGATTTTTCACCAGAATTAAAGACAAATTACCAATGCAGACAAAAGTTGTTTTTTATGAATCAATTGTGACTCCACATATTGATTATTGTTCTTCTGTGCTGTTTATCATGAATCAAACTCAAATTACACGTCTTCAAAAAATTCAGAATCGATTCATGCGACGTATCTTGAATGCGGAAAATAGAACACACATAAAAGACATGTTGGGAATTTTAAACTGGAAGTCAATCAAACAGAGAATACAATTTAATGTGTTAAAATTCTTGTTTAGGCTGGAAAAGGGAGATCTGCCAAAATATTTAGATACTTTGCTTTCTTCTAATAGAAATGTTCATACTTACAATACTCGGAGTACACACTTCAGACTACCAATGTATAGTAAATCATTTTCACAACGGTCGCTGGGATATAATGGAGTAAAGTTGTATAATTCATTGGGTGACTATTGCATGCTAGGTGAACTTCAAGAGTTAGAGTACGGTCAATTTAATAAATTATTGCATACATTCATTAAAGATAAAGTAGACATTTAGTATATAAAATAAAATTTAATTAATTTAAATAACAATGTATTATAAAATGTCATTATTGACAAATAAACAAACAAATAAAATAAAACAAATAAAATAAAATAAATAACTTCTTTCACATGGTACGGTCGCCATGGGAACATCACTGCAGAGGGTTTACATATAATGAAAATTCTAACAGGTAATTAATTTAATTTTTCTATAAACGATTAATGAATTATTAAAGTAATATTGAAATTATTTTTTAGAATGTCCTGTTAAGAAGTTCCCAACGTGTTAAAATGCGGAAACTATAAATGTTATAAAAAAAATGGTTTCTCTACTCAAAAGACGTTTTGCACAAATCCAGAAAAAAGCAATTTGGCGACGTGCAATAATTTGTATAAATTTTTGATAATTAAATATTTATATATCGTTGTAATATTAGAACTTACACATTGTTATTCTTTATTAACTTTAATTTATTTATTAATACATAAATGAGAATATTTTTCTTAAAGTGACCACTATTTATAATTAAAAATTAGTGATAAAAAGTGATATCACCCAAAAATTTAAATTAATGCATTTTACTACACTACTATATTTTATAAAAGTTTTAATATTTTATCAATTAGTTCATATTTTCTTAATAAAATAGTGTTGTCCTTATTTCTAATGTTTAAATGAAATTTAAAAAATTTAAGTACAAATTGATATCATCCAAAAACTTAAATTAATGTATTTTATTATTTTATTTTTATTTAATGGATTATCTATTTCTATGTGTTACATTTTCTAATGAATGATTTAATTTTAAAAACAATACATTTAAATTTAGAATTGATTGTTAAATGTAAACTGAAACGTATTCAAATTGGTTGAATTATGTACTAATAAAATTGACATGAATTATACCAAAAACATGCTTTTTATTTCCAACATCGTAAACCTTATACGAAAATTCATACATAAATGGATCGCAAAAATAGATTTAATTGTGGTACGAAATATACGACACGTAAACATATCGTAAAATACGTTATTTTCCGATACACTAACACATATAAAAACATCGAAAAAAATTCTAATTATCATGGGACGGTGGACTCGCAAACACATCGTTTTCATCCAAATAACTTATAATATTCTATAAGGTCGTGTTTCAATTGGTTTAAATGCCGCATAAAAAGTTAAAAAGTTAAAAAAAAAAATCGTGGTAATTTTTTTTTAACTTTTTAACTTTTTATCTGTTTCAATTGGTTAAAATTTTGACAATGATATGGTTGCTTATTTTATGTGTAATTATGAAGGTATATAGCAAATTTAAATATGAAAATATTTAAAATAAATACTATTTAAATGTATATTAGTTAATTATGGTTAGTTTACATCTAA
This sequence comes from Nephrotoma appendiculata, assembly GCA_947310385.1. NCBI lineage: Eukaryota > Metazoa > Arthropoda > Insecta > Diptera > Tipulidae > Nephrotoma > Nephrotoma appendiculata. The sequence goes on from OX371224.1 coordinate 233,352,238, forward strand.
ATCATTAAGATTTTTCTCAAAATTTGTACTTGACCAATTTCTGGTTACAAACAAATATTTTTGTTAGCCAAATGTTTTCTATATAAAAATTGTATCAGCTCTTGAAGCGGATAAAAAGTTTGACATTTTTATTCACCACAATTTTTAACTTTTTAACTTTTTATGCGGTATTTAAACCAATTGAAACACGCTCTAAGGCCGTTAGTGAATGTGTTAAAAATATTTAGTTAAAAATTTGGTAAATTAAAATTTTTGTGACGTAATATTTTTAAACAAAAAAGTTAAATTTGCTGTGTGAATGTGTTAAAATTTTGACACATAAAAATGAATCGCTTGTCCAAGAAATATACTCCAATATTATTTTTAATTTTATTATATTATAAAAAATATAAAAATAATGAGGCTGTTGTTCGTAAATACGGAAGGAAATTGAGAGAAGTAACTACATATTTATATATTCGGGATGATTATTATTTTTGTTATTTAATATAATTGTTTTAAATTTTAGCCTTTAGAATACTGTAAATTACGGAATATTTCAGTTTCCGAAAGATAGTAGAATTATTGCCAATTAAGTAACACGGCTGGAGCAAAGAATATGACCTGATTGTGTTTTTATACTGGATGGCGGCAGGATGTAGTTATCGTGTAGTTCCTGGTTTTGTTGGTATTAGTCCGTAAGTTCATAAGTTGTAAAAGTTTAAATAGTATAGTTAAATATATTTTCTCTGTAGTTTTACAGTTAAATCAATAATTCACAAAATGTTAAATTATTTTATTCATAATATGCGGCACATTATTAAACCTACATTGTATAACGAACTTGAGGAAATTGGAACTAGATTTTGCGCAAGATCAAAAACAGCAAATTTTTGGAATGGTATTGGTTTAATAGATGAATGTCATATAAGAATTAAGTGTCCAGTAAATAAGCATGATGAATACCTCAATTATAAAAGCTTTTACTCCATCCAGTGCCAAGCCGTAGTAAACAGCAACCATTTATTTAACGACGTGTTCAACAGATTTCCAGGATCAGTACATGATACAAGGGTTTTCAAAAACAGCCCTTTGTATCCTTTTGGATCAATTATAATAAATAAAATATAATAATGTCAATAATAAAAACAATCCATTTATTTCATCCGTATTTCAAGTATTTTATTGTTGTTACGGCTATTACTCACATTATTTACTATCAAAAAAGTGGGGTTATGTTTTTTTAACAATCTGTCAAAATTTATAGACAGTCTAGAGTTCGTAAAAATTTTTTGTGGTGAATAAAAAATAATTTTTAATTTTCCTGTCAAAATTTTAATTTTTAACAGGGTTTTTAACACATTCACTAACAGCCTAAGGGACATTCCATAGTAAACCTGCAGACAAACATGATTTCGTTAAAAACAAGTACCGCAAAAGTTTCCAGGCGGCAGCACTAAACATTTTTAATAACTGTTTTCCGTGGCACACAAATTTTGATCTATTTTTGATCTTTTTCTGATTCAAAATGGAGTTGTTTACATTTTTTGTCTTTTTTTTTGAAAATAGATAAAAAAAAAATCCAAAAAATTTGTTGGATTTTTTTTTGATCCATTTTCAAAAAGAAAAAGACAAAAAATGTTAACAAATCCAATTTTAATCAAAAAAAGATCAAAAATAGATCAAAATTTGTGTGCCACAGAAAACAGTATTATTAAAAATGTTTAGTGCTGCCGCCTGGAAACTTTTGCTATGTTGGGAGAATTTTTTCAATTCATGTCCCTTAGAGCGTGTTTCAATTGGTTTAAATGCCGCATAAAAAGTTAAAAAGTTAAAAATTGTGGTGAATAAAAATGTCAAACTTTTTATCCGCTTCAAGAGCTGATAAAATTTTTATATAGAAAACATTTGGCTGACAAAAATATTTGTTTGTAAACAAAAATTTTCCATGTAACAATTTTGAGAAAAATTGCAATGATATATGTGTAAACTGACCATAATTGACTAATATATATTTAAAAAGTATTTATTTTACATGTTTTCATATTTAAATTTGCTATAATTTCGCAATTACACATAAAATAAGCAACCATGTTATTGTCAAAATTTTTAACCAGTTGAAACAGATAAAAAGTTAAAAAATTAAAAAAAAATTACCACAAATAAATTTTTAACTTTTTAACTTTTTATGCGGTATTTAATCCAATTGAAACACGACCTTATAGAATTGTAAGTTATTTGTTTTCATCTCAAAAACTCGGATCGTAAAAGATGTTTTGTATGAACTTTGGCATCGTTTTCATACTGTAAACGAATCGCTTTGTTTAGAGGGTGCCCGCTAAACAAAGCGATTCGTTTACGATACGAAAACGATGTAACATGTCATACAATATACAATATAAACACATTTTATTAAACTGTATAGGAACCAAGCGCACATTTTAGTGGAAAAAAAATATTCGATATAATTTCTTGTAACTGCTAGAAAAACGTACGTTCAACTTTTAATATTTTTTTAATCATAGCAGACGTATGTCGAATTTGGATTCATTTGATTATGTTTACAAAAAAACTGACATTTTGTAATGACATTTCTTTTAAGCTGTGTAATTTGTGTTCAAGTTGGTTTTATTATAATTATTAAATAATTAATTTATTAAATAAATAAATTTTACTGTTTAATTCAATTCGTTTTATAAAATAGAGTGATTTAATTGCCGGCGTGCATACATAGACATATAATATTATCAATTATATAGTAATATTTAAGTGTTTGCGTCTACATATCCTTAAAGTGACAAGATGAGTGCCGCGCCGATTGGTATTTTATATTATAAAATGCAACACCATATGCGGGTTTTGCGAAAAAGGTTACGGGATAAATTAAACCCCTTCGATGTACCTGAAAATCGGTAAGATGCTTTTTATTTTATTCTAATATATTTGTAAATACAATATTCGTTTTTATTAGGTTTAAAGAGATGTACCGTCTGCCGATAAATATCGCGATGGAGTTTATCGAGGAAATCCGAGAGGTGGGCCAAATAATCGACGGCAAACAAAAAATTCCGTTTCATTTAGAGGTAGGCATAAGTTATTTAAAATTTTTGAAGTTTTTACGATAAATTGTAAATGTTTTTTATGTTTATTACATTATATATTTGTGTATTATGCTTTATTCCGTTCTAGATTTTAGCAGTATTAAATTATTTTGCTAGTGGAAGCTATCAGAGAAGGGTTGGTAGTGGCACACTAGCTGTCATGAGCCAACAAAAAATATCTTGTTGTGTTAGGCGATACGCAACGATAATTGCAGAACAATTATCTGGGAAATACATTAGATTTCCCCAAACACCAGAAGAAATTAACAACACTAAAGCAAGGTAGGTACCAACATTTAAACATTTTCATATTAAATTTTTTTTTTAACTATTTGTTTCTTAGTTTTCTAGAAGAATATGGTTTCCCTAATATACTAGGATTAATCGACGGGACTCATATTGCCATAACTGGCCTTAGAAAGTATATTGAGCACTCATATGTTAATTGGAAAGGATTCCATTCGATTAATACACAATTGGTAATATTTTGTATTATAATTGTCATAACAGTAATTAATAATCAATATTTTTAGATATGCAACAACAATTTACAGATAATAAACTGCAACGCTAGATATTGTGGGTTAGTATAGTATACCATATTTATTTACTTTAAATACAATAAATAATTATAATTAAATAAATTTCATTTCATTTCATTTTCCTTAATGAAATTAATTACTAATGTTCATTACAATTCTACTCACGATAGCTACGTTTGGGCATGCAGTCAAGCTTTCGCTTTTCTACAACTGCGGCACGAGACTGGTGAGCAACAGGAATGGCTGTTAGGTAATAAATATTCCCTTTATTACTTTTTTATACATTAATTAAATTTTCATTCATTCTAGGTGATAGTGGATATCCACTACAGCCTTTTTTGTTGACGAACATCCAAAACCCCAGGTCGCCACAAGAGAAAGAATACAATAGAATGCATTGTAAGATCCGCAGTAAAGTTGAACGTTGCATCGGTTTGCTTAAAAATCGGTTTCGGTAAATAAAAACAAAAATATTTTATATTTGAACATTAACTTTATGTTATTGCCTATTTTAGCTGTTTATTAGGAGAGCGTAAATTACGTTATGATCCGCAAATGGTGACAAATATCATTACATCTTGTGTAATTTTACATAATATACTTGTCAACCATCAAATTTGCGACGACGATTCTCCAACAATGATCAATGATAACTTGTCAAACAGAAATACCGAGCGAGGCTCTTTATTTATTGCTAGTCAACAGAATCGCAATTGGGTTGTGCGTTTTTTGAACTCGAGGGCAACTTAGAGGAAGGCAAATCGATTAGTATAAAAGAGGTGAGTATAAGAAATAGTAAGTAAGTGGATGAGGTGGGTATACAATACAAGGAGGTGGTTTTAGTGAGTAAAAATCTCACACACCATGTATAATGCTGATCCATACTAAACTTAGTATGGACCGGGCATAACATCCATTTGCACGGTGTCTTTGGAAGATTTCCTCCTTCTTTATAAACAAAAAAAAAATATGTATAATTAAATTCGTTTATTATTCATATTTGACAACATTTCATTGTTTTTTTTAGCAAAGTATTGTTCTCTTTCATTTCAAATAAAATTTCTTGCTGAATAACGTTGGCCGCTTCCTGTTTTTCAACCAGACGCCTTTGTAGCCGATTCGATTCTTCCTGGAGTCGAATAGATTTTAAAATCGATTCCATTATCTTTGCATGCTGAAAATATATTTATTTAATAACCAGAAATGAATATAATATATAAATTGTACATATTCTGGGTCGTCTGTTGTACCTAACTCTAGGAGAATTCATACTCAAACTATCTCGTGGTACATTACTGTCGTCATCTCTATTAAGTGTTGGTGACCGTTCTGTGGTTGGCGCTAACTGATCCGACATATCACCAAGATCCGAAGTTTGGATATCAGCTGCTTCAGCGGTATCAAGCACTTCAATTATGAGCTCAACCGTTTGCTCGGCAATTATCTACAGAATAAGGTATAAATTACGAAATAAAATGTCGTTGTCTTTTAAATTAATTTTTTTTATTCTTACAGAACTTTCAATTGCTGGTTCGCTTTCCGAAACACGAACATCGTGTGATGTCTCAGCTGCTGTAGAAAGTTGTGGAGATCGACTTGGAGGAGAAGCTGACTAAATTAAATATTTATGTATTATCTTTATTTATTTATTAATGTATAATAATGAACAATTCAGTGCATGTAAATTTTTTTACTTACTCTAAAGTTAAAGCCACCTTCAAGGTTTGAATTTCAGTCGAGTACCTGGAGATTGCACATTTGGACAATCTTCCAGTCCCATTCGGACATAACCGTGGCTTCGTCGTCAAGTCAATCTCCTTCAACCTCAACATTTGTTAAGGGAGCCATTCCACTACGGTTGCGGTGATTCCTAATAATTTTTAACTTATTTTTCACCTTGTAGCGTAACGAGTTCCATGTCTGAAAGTATTTAAATGTATTAACACCTTTAGATTGTACTTGTTATACTTAATATATAAATACATCTTTCCATTGTTCGGCATTTTTATATAAAGGTCCAATGGCGTTTATTGCTTCGGCATTTGACTCCCAAACCGCCTTTTTATCGTTGGCTCCTCGTGCGGTTGCGTGTTTTCCTTTAAGTAAAGTTATTATTTAATTGAAAATGAAATTATTGAAACAATATGAAGATCCTACCTTGTATGAAAAGAAAATTCTCTTCAACCAAGTCAATCAACGCGTTTTTTTGGCGATTACCGACTCGTTGTCTCGACTGTAATTAAATTTTTTTAAAATTAGTTTATACTTATTAAGTTAAATAAATAATTTTAATAATATTATTAATATAATATTATAAACACATACCATTTGCGGATATTTGATAACAAAAAAAATCAATTTCAAAAACGTTTGTTATTTGAAAATAAAAAATTTTTTATTATAAAATAACGATTATTTTTTTATACGTACCCTCCTACGTACTGATATAATTTTGTCTAAATTTAGATAGTTTTTATGCAGGTTGCATACACAAAATTTGTATAGCAGTTTGGTTGCATACATTCATTTTGATTTAAACGGAAAAAATTATATCGAATATTTTTTTCCACTAAAAGGTGCGCTTGGTTCCTATACTGGTTTTTTATTTCGAAAAAATTTTCAAAAAGTTTTAAAAAAAGGATTCGATCGATTTCGACTTGTTAGGTCATCATCAAGGGGTTTCTAAAGTGTGTAAAAAAGTGTTTCATACAATATATCGCAAACGAAACGTTTTTCAATTCGAAAACGATATGTTTACGAATCCACGGTCCTATGATAATTAGACTTTTTTACGATGTTTGCCTATGTATTAGTGTGCATCGAAAAGAGTACGAATGTTGCGATACGCATTAAGTGCCTATTCCATGGAAAAACTTTACTGACTGTATTTTTTTACTGCAAAAACGAAAACAAAAAAATACTTAAAATTCCATAAGAGTGACAAAGAAAACAAATATCTTTTATTTCATTTTTATAGCAAAATTTATGGTTGTCACGTATCTAACTATTTCGTCGACACACAATAAAATATTTTGATGCTACATCCACCAAATAAAATAATGCTCAATCAAACTTATCGTAATTTTCCTACCTAATTTATTATTATGTAGTTTAATATAAAATTATTTGTATTTTATAACAAGTATTTAGATTTTCTTTTGTATATTTGAACACCTAAAAAAACGTTAAAAACACTAATATTCACTAATGTAAACAAAACTCGAATTTTAGGTATCGAAATAAAAAAACAAACTGACATTTGACTATAAAAATAGCGAACGATTTATTTTGTGTGAGTGTGAAAAAAATTTCTTATCTTTACATACATTTTTTGTAGATGTGTTGACAATGCTGCCATAAAAAGTGCTAAAGTTTACATTTTTTTATAGCACGTTATGGCAGCACACTACCACAATGATAATTATTTTCTCAGTAAAATTTTACTGACAAAAATTTTTGTTTCGTACACAACCAGTAAATCTATATTTTTTTCTCGCTTTTATTTTTGCAGTCAGTAAAATTTTCCCATGGAATAGACACTTTAGTATCGCTTTTCCTGTAACGGAAACGATACAAAATTTGCGATACCATTACAAATCGATATTTTCGTAACGTTAATATCATGAATTTTTCTAAACGATTATGAATCATTTTTATACACCATGCATTTTCCGAGATAGGCCGTTAGTGAATGTGTTAAAAATATTTAGTTAAAAATTTGGTAAATTAAAATTTTTGTGACGTAATATTTTTAAACAAAAAAGTTAAATTTGCTGTGTGAATGTGTTAAAATTTTGACACATAAAAATGAATCGCTTGTCCAAGAAATATACTCCAATATTATTTTTAATTTTATTATATTATAAAAAATATAAAAATAATGAGGCTGTTGTTCGTAAATACGGAAGGAAATTGAGAGAAAACTATATATTTATATATTCGGGATGATTATTATTTTTGTTATTTAATATAATTGTATTAAATTTTAGCCTTTAGAATACTGTAAATTACGGAATATTTCAGTTTCCGAAAGATAGTAGAATTATTGCCAATTAAGTAACACGGCTGGAGCAAAGAATATGACCTATTTTGTTTTTATACTGGATGGCAGCAGGGTGTAGTTAGCGCGTAGTTGCTGGTTTTGTTGGTATTACTCAGTAAGTTCATAAGTTGTAAGAGTTTAAATAGTATAATTAAATATATTTTCTCTGTACCTTTACAGTTAAATCAATAATTCACAAAATGTTAAATTATTTTATTCATAATATGCGGCACATTATTAAACCTACATTGTATAACGAACTTGAGGAAATTGGAACTAGATTTTGCGCAAGATCAAAAACAGCAAATTTTTAGAATGGTATTGGTTTAATAGATGAATGTCATACTCATATAAGAATTAAGTGTCCAGTCAATAAGCATGATGAATACCTCAATTATAAAAGCTTTTACTCCATCCAGTGCCAAGCCGTAGTAAACAGCAACCATTTATTTAACAACGTGTTCATCGGATTACCAGGATCAGTCCATGATACAAGGGTTTTCAAAAACAGCCAGGATCAATTATAATAAATAAAGTATAATAATTTCAAAAATAAAAACATTCCATTTATTTCATCCTTATTTCAAGTATTTTATTGTTGTTACGGCTACTCACATTATTTACTATCAAAAAAGTGGGGTTATGTTTTTTTAACATCCTGTCAAAATTTATAGACGGTCTAGAGTTCGTAAAAAATTTTTGTGGTGAATAAAAAATAATTTTTAATTTTCCTGTCAAAATTTTAATTTTTAACAGGGTTTTTAACACATTCACTAACAGCCATACTTAGCAAATAAAAAACTTGTTTAATTAAATTTTTGGTTATTTTATTTATAATTAAATTATTTACATCTATATTATGATTTATGGCCTGGGGATCAGAGTATGAAAAATCTAAAATTTCGTCTGTATTTGGGTTGAAATTATCAAAATCAAATAATTCCTCATGTTGCACGCCATTCCATTCAATAGACGAATCGTGATGTGATGTATGTGGAATGATTTCCTTATCAATTGGAACGATATGGATTTAGAACAATTTTTTGTTATTTCCCGTTGTATTTCATGATATTTTCGTTTACCCATATTTAATAATGAAACCAATTAATTTTTTTTAATACTTTCACTTACTTGCAACTTTTTAGTAATTACGTATACAAAAAATGTTGTAGTCTCGTAGTCTTCTAGTCTCGTAAAGGCAACAAAACTGAGGTACAGAGAGATTAGATGGTCTAGAGTAGTTAAATTTAAAAAACAAAACAATTTGAAGAGCTGGAAGAAGCTCCATTGATAAATTTGCGAAGTATGTGGTTTATTCATGACATGATGGGGCTTTACCACATTTTGCAAGAAGTGTACGATCGCACTTAAACATTTTGTTTCCAAGGTAGTGGATTTGTCGCGAACGCTGCCAAGATATATACAATTATTTATTTTCCCCGTTTATTTTTCTGAATTTTCCTTGATCCGAAAATAGGGGTAGATAATGGTGGCCTAAATCAAGATATGAAAGATATTTAATAAGTATAAGTTATCCACTTCATAGAACTTTCAAATGGCAATATTGTAAAAACATAGTTTTTTATATTACAAAAACCTATGTCGTTCTTCTCGCAAACAGGCGATCAAATAAACCATGTAAAAAAAATTACCAATTTCTTATATCCCTTTTCCGGCCAGAGGTTTTTTTTCTTAAATTTAAGCTTACCGTACACAAATGTGTATGTAAATAACCATAGTTTGTAATGTTTTTTTTCATGTTTCTCTTGTGTAATGTACACCATTGTGATCGCAGGCCGGAAAAGGGGTATAGAGAAAATATTTTTAGGAAAATTAAATTATTTTCGTAATTGCCAAATTTATTCTGCTATAAATGGCCACTTTTGGAAAACATGGAATAAAATATGGAGCAAAATTGTTTGTGGAACAACTAAAACAGCGAGAGAACCACTGCATAGAAAAACAGAGCAAATAAAAATGCTGTTAGGTAAATTAAAACAATTTTATTTTTAATCCTTGATCTAAAGCTGCAGCAAATCATTTACATACTTCGATTAATTCCTAATCTCATGTTTTTATGAAAGCTTTCCCAGTTGTGTAGGCCAAGGAGCGTCGAATTTTTTTTCCTTTTAGTTTAAGCGCATGCTGAATTAGTGCAGGTTCGCGGATATAAATTCCTCTTTTATGAGGTGTCCACATTTTGATTTTTATAGTTTCACCTTTCGGAATATTTAGACCAATCCATCCTGCTGATGAAAGCACAACATCACATGTTAAAATATTTGAATCTTCTCCATAAATGTTAATAATATTTGAACTTTCTAACCCGGGCCAGGATTTTAATCGATTGCCATAATCTATTGGAACCCCTAAAACTTCAGTACCTACAAAATCATCATAAATTTCTGAAGCATATTCAGTGTTACAGATGGTAATGGGGAGGCTGCAAGACGAAAAAATCACGATTCGAATCGAGCAATCTCCATGTACGAAATCTAATCGTCCGAGACCGGCTAATAGCAGTGACATATTAGATTTCAACACAAACATCTGCGGGGTTATCATTTCTTTTGGAATCACTTTGATAAGCTCCTCAGTGGTTAACATATTTGAAATCTGATCCGGTTGAATTATCCCAGGGGTATCGTAGCACCATTTACTCTTAACATATTCTTTGTCTTTATCATTTAATGTTAACAAGGGAATCTCTCCCGTGGCTTCGCCCCTATACGAAAACGGATCACTTGTTTCTTCTGGAGGTGTAGTAAAAGTTTTTCCAATATGACCGATTAGTGTGGCAAACTTTTTATTTCCAGATTTGTTAGCTTGGATTTTGCGTAATTTATCTTCTTGCTGTGCATTAACCCGTTCAGATATAAGTCTTTGGGTGCGAATGTAAAGTCTCATGTCGGATGGTCGTAGAATTGGAAATTTTAAGAGACGTAGTGTTGTACCAGGCCAAGGACTTGCTGTTGCTCGCTGTATTAAACTGCTTGCTTGAACTTTACAGTAATCTGAACCTAACAAGGCGTTAAAAAGTGAACTTTTACCTACATTTGCCCCACCGACGAGATAAACATCTCCTTTGGTTCCCCATTTATTGTGTAGTTGTGTAATCAATGGTTCAATTCCGTAACCTGTAGTAGCCGAGATTAAGCCCACATGTACTATATTAGATTCAGATAGTCCTTGATCAATAGCACATTTGATTAAACATTTCTTAACATGCTCTAGATAATTCTTAGAATCTTTTGGTAATAAATCAACTTTATTACCCATAAGAAATATGGGTCGTTTTGTTCCAAGAATGTGCATGATTTGTGACCAAACAGAACAAGGAAAATTAAGAAGATCCACTATTAAAATAGCTAGGGCTATTTTGTCTTTTATTGATGAAACGATATTTTCGTAATCTTCGGGAGCTACCTTTACATTTATTGCAGTGTTGTAATTTTTCAGGAAATGACATCTTTGGCAAATTATAGTTTTCAGTTCGTCAGCTGTTCGATTTTTAAATATTTCGCTAGGTATATATCCAGGAAGACTTGTCTCGGCACAATGCAACTGGGCGCCGCAACCACCACAGGGCACTTTTGACACTGGTATACTGAAATCAGGCGTTCCATATTCTGAACAAAAATTACTGCTTTCTTCGAAATATTCATAATCTTGCATCCATGTATGTTGCTGTTTCGTTTTGTGCTCCTTACCAATTTCAATTTGACTTTGCAATTCAGAAATATTTTCTAAATTTACTTTCATTTCTTTGTAAATTTTTTGTAATTCCGGTGTATTGTGCTCCAACATTAAACCTTTTTCGTCTTTATCACTTTCACTCATGTACTTTAATGAAATGGGAAATGGTTTCACTTTACTATCGACTATCCGTTGTTGTTTTTCCAATTTATCATAGATATTTTCTAAAATAATACGTTTTTTGTAACTAAGCAATTCTGTTTCATTCCGTAACACAGAACTAAAGAAAATGTGCGATTTATGTTTTTCGTAAATTGCTTCTATATTCTTGTTGCAGTTTCTATTCGGATGTTCGATAGTACTAAAACCCAAGTATCGCATTTTCTGGAGATTAATATTAAACTGACTAAATTTAACAGTTTTATTAATACATAATAACATTATTTTAGAAATTTTATAACTTAAAATTGCGGCATACATATGTAAAACAAAACTAATGTCAATTGTCAGGTTTGTTTACTTTTATTTGGTTGCATATGAAAAATTGTATGCAATCACAACTCTGTTACGGCATATGTATGAAACCAATGCGGCCAAGTCGAAGACAATAAAAAATGCGGTTTGTATGTACGCCGGCCCCTGTAACGTAAACACAGTCTCGTACAAATGCTATGGACATTTTTTTGACTATTTTTTAAATTTCATAAATGTTTCAGAAATATAAATTTTCGTTTTCTCCTCCTGAGCATGAACTTTGTTTATTTACCTGTAATTTTGATAAATTGTTTTTCATTTGAGGTAGTTTTCATTTAGATTTTCTCATTTATTCGCCATGATGTCATTGATGATCGTCGTACAATATGTATATAGAGTTTGTATGAAAGTTTTATTCGTGCGTACGTTTTTTGAGCGTGCATACATATAAAATAAAGTCCATATTGTGATATAGCCATATGCAAACATAGGCACTGACCGCTACAAGTCTACTGTACCTTTGGTTGAACCTTCAATTATACTGTTTATATTGGAAGTTGAACCTAGGTTGAACCTTCAACGCGGCTGCATGAAATGTGTCTCGACTCTCGAGCCGAGCCAACAAAGTTAAAAATGTGTGATCTCAAAACGGCGGTGCAACAGCAATTGCATTACAACAAAAATAATTTACAACAACAATTTGCATTATATATCACACATTTTTAACTTTGTGGCTCGGCTCGAGAGCTGAGACACATTTTATACGGCCGCTTTCAATGAAACAGCAAAAGTTAACATAGAGTTAACTCGACTCAATCCAAAAAAAATTGTAGGCGAATCGAAAACCAATAACAACAAAAAACTAAAATAAAAAAAACAAAAAAAAATTAATTAATTTTATTTTTTTTAGTGAACATTACATTTTTTTTATGTGATGGGTTTTCCGATTTTCATTTACTAGGTTAGGCCAATTTTGGCCCATTGTGATACCACGCATTCACGCCACATCATTATTAACCCAATCACTTATTTCACCCACTCACAATACAACTACACGGTGGGTCGGCGCTGAATTCTGCACTCCATCAGAGGGTCTTTAGTTGTGTTTATTAACATCACCGATTGTAATCGATGATGAAAATTCGATTTGCTTCTAGCCTCTGATGGGATTCGAACCCAGTACCTTTCATTTACTAAGTTTTCCCTAAAACTAATTGCATTCATCTAAATATTTTCAAATTTTTTGGACTCGATCCAAAGATAACTCTCCAATATAAAAACTAGAAAAGTTAACTACAAGTTAACCTTACAAACAACTGGACATTTCGCATTGATATTTGACATTTCGAAATGTGTTAATTTGTCGCGTTTTGTGTTCTAAATTTGAATGAAATATTTAATTTTGAGTTCAACAAACAAAAATTTTTATTTTAAAGATGATCAAAAATCTACATATATGTATGTTCAAAATTATAGCTGGTTTCAAATAGTGACTTATTTAATTCCAAATAAAAATACTTAAATAATTGGAACATGTATACATATGTATATTATAAAATAAATATGTAGTCAAATTATATAGGTCAAAGCATCCATTCATTTTTACAATACAAATATAAATATGTGTAAAAGAATTTCATTGAATCTTTCTAAATAAAAAAAAAAAAATTTGCTTTCAAAATAACAACAAATTTTATATCTGTACCTCCATATGTACTGAAAAAATTTTGCCAAAATTTAGTCAGTTTTTATGCGGGTTGCATGCACAAAATTTGTATAGCAGTTTGGTTGCATACATTCTTTTTGATTTAAACGGAAAAAATTATATCGAATATTTTTTTTCCACTAAAATGTGCGCTTGGTTCCTATACAGGAACCAAGCGCACATTTTAGTGGAAACAAATATTCGATATAATTTTTTCAATCAAAATGCATGTATGCAGCCAAACTGCTATACAAATTTTGTGCATTCAATCAACATAAAAACTTTTAGACAATATTTTATCAGTACATGGAGGTACAGATAAAATGTTTTTTGTTATTTTCAAAGCGATTTTTTTTTATTTTTTTTGAAAAAATGAATGGATGCTTTGACCTACATATATAATTTGACTATATTTATTTTATAATACATGTATATGTAAATGATCCAATTATTTAAGTATTTTTATTTGGAATTATATAAGTCAGTACTCGGAACCAGCTATAATTATGAACATATATGTAGATTTTTGATCATCTTTAAAATAAACATTCTTGTTTGTTGAACTCATTCAAATTTAAAATAAACGGCGACAAATTAACACAAATCGAAACGTCAAACACCAATGCGAAATGTCCAGTTGTTTGTAAACATAATAAAATAAATCAAAGTTGCACATACGTCTGCTATGATTAAAAAAATATTAAAAGTTAACGTACGTTTTTCTAGTATTTACAAGAAATTATATCGAATATTTTTTTCCACTAAAATGTGCACTTGGTTCCTATAACAAGTTGTCTCGATGCGCAATGTAATCCGCATTGTGCTTGTGTATGTATACGGCCAAATGGTATGGATTATTTTAGCTGTTGGTTTTACTTTATTTATTTATATCTCGTAAATGTGGCAATGGCAACAAATAAATTTTCAATCTTCTGAGCGGTAAACTTTGTTTATTTAACTTTAATTTTTATAAATTGTTTTTCATTTTTAAAGTAGTTTCATTAAATTTATCATTTTACGCTATGATGTCAAATTTGATGATCGTCATATAATATAATTAGAGCAAAGTTTGTGTGTATTAATACTTTAGTGTAACCGAAATACTACAGATAAAAAAACAATAATAATATTAATTGATGACTCATTTTATATTTATTTTCTTCTTGCAACAGGAGGACGGAAACCCTTTCGTCTTGCTTTTGCTTCCACAATTAATTGGGCTTGCCTTTTCAAATACCCGCGAGAAGGAACTTCACCTTCATCTTCTGATGGAATTATTTGTGCATTTTGTCCCGGAGATGTAGATGAGGCAACCTGACCTGTTACTCTTCCTGTAATTAAATTTATATAACAGAAGGGATACGGCGAAGGTTTCTCCTTTTCATCCACAATGTAAGTTGCAGCCGATGATGGCGTTGGAATTGGAACACTTAATTCATCAGTCTGTAATTTACTACCATCGGATAAGAGCTCATCTTCTGAAACTCCACTGTCAGTTTCAATTGCTGCTCCACCGCTTTGAGTGAGACCGAATTTCAATTTTTCTTCAAGAATTTTCAATAGTTCATCGTTTGAAATGTTCCCCAATACTAAGTCATTATATTCGGCATATTGTTCACCTTTGCGTTTTGCTACGGTAGCTGGATCCAATAACGACTCATCTATTTCTTGCAATTTTAAGAACAGCTCGACTAAGGAGTCTCGAATCGATTTTATAACTTCATTTGTACGTTGCTCATCTTGTTGGTAAATTTCGCTTTTCTGAATCTCTTCTTTTATCTCATTCTTCATTTTCTCCACCTCTTCTTGGTTCCTAAAAACAATTAAAAATTAGATTGCTGAAGTTTCTGGGTGATAATAAACGCACACTTCGTTTTCTTTAATATCAGCAAATTTAAATGCTTCTAATTGCGAATTTAATGCATCGCGATGCGACTCAAGATGTTTCTTTTCAGTTTCGGTTGAAGATCGCAAATAATTTAATCGTGAAGTTGCTTCACGCTGTGCCAAGAATCTTGTTAATACTTCAGCCGGTGCTGTTGCACCAGTAGTTTCCATTAATTTTCGGAAAACCACTTCAATTTCATTTGTTTCTTTCATTTGGGAATTGGAGTCGTCACGTTCTGTTTTCCCAGTTTGCTGATCTCCTGAACTCGATCCAATACTCTCTTGATGAACCATGCCCGTTTTGCCTGATGAAAATATTTTTCGTTCTAACCTTTCTAGCTCAATTTTACGCTCTTCTACTAAACGCCTGAAATCCATAGCTTGACGATCTCTCGCTCGATTTGAGCTATTAGCAGCCTGCTCTTGGCGTTGAAGAATCATTTTAGTTGCGTCCCGCATTTGAAGCGCTTCTGTGTTAATCTCCTAAATAATTGAGATATTTTTATTATCATACAGAATGTATAATGTTATACTTAAAGGGTTCTTGACTTACTTGTAGACGGTTTATTTCAATTTGCTGGTCTGATATAGCGTCCTCTAATTCAATTAAAGAACTTTCAAACTTTTCTGAATCATTCATCAACGATGCTTTAATAGAACGATATTTTTTGCGGATATGTTCGGCTTCCATCCATTGCACAGTAGTCCGGTGAATTTCATTCTCTAATCGGCATATTAACTTCCTATTGTCATCTTCTTCAACAGTTTCAGAACTATTTGTATTTACATCCTCACTTTGATTTTTGTAAGCCACCAAAATATGATATTTTTCAACAAGCTGATTAAAATATTGTTGCCGTTTGAGATACTTGTCGTGTATTAAGTCCATCTGTTTTTTCATGTCTATTAGTTTCAAATCCAACATTTTAACCGCTTCTTCAGCATTTTTCGCTCCAACCGGGAATGATATTTTACGAAGTATTTCATTCGGAGGTTTTTGATTTTTTCGATAATTCGATCGATTTAAATCAGCTAGTTGGGTGCGAAGTTCTTTAATCTCTTTTTTTAAATTGATTATTGAATCTACGTTATTTTTTTGTTCTTCCTTCCATTCTTCGGTGTACGCTTTTTTCTGGCCCTCTGAAACGAATGTTAAATTTGAGCACATCATGAATTAAATATGTAGGTTTTCACAATTTATACCAGAGAGCAGTATTTTCTTTTTCAACTCCGTTATCTTTTTGTTTAATGCTGCAACATCTCCCTCGCTAGGTTTTTCACTCGGAGATGCCATTGTAAATAGTTAAATATACAATAATTAAAATAATTTGGTCAACGTTACCATTAATTTTCGGAGAATTTTTAAACTTTTCGATTGTGTATACGATCAATTCGATTATCGACCAAACAAACTAAACGAAACTGAATGCAGCCAAATAAATTATTTGACAGAAAAATAAACTTCACATAACCTCATTACAAAGGAAATATACAAAAGGCATAGTGAAATATTTGAAGAATTTTTATAATATAATAATAAATACGACAAAAATGGCTGATTCATCATCAGATTCCGATATGGCTCGAAAAACTTGGGAAATTGAGAATAACATCGAAACCATTCCAGCTCGTGATGAAATATTTAAGTATGATGCTGCACAACAGCAACAAATTTTGACTGCTCGGCCATGGGAAAAAGACCCTCATTTCTTTAAGGACATTAAAATATCGGCATTGGCTCTTCTAAAAATGGTGATGCATGCCCGATCAGGTGGTACGTTAGAAATTATGGGTTTATTATTGGGAAAGGTCGAGGATAATACAATGATTGTAATGGATGCCTTTGCTTTGCCTGTTGAAGGAACGGAGACTCGTGTAAACGCCCAGTCTCAAGCGTATGAGTACATGACGGCTTATATAGAATCAGCCAAGGAAGTAGGTCGCCTTGAAAATGCTATTGGGTGGTATCATAGTCATCCTGGATATGGTTGCTGGTTGTCTGGCATTGATGTATCAACTCAAATGTTAAATCAGAATTTCCAGGAACCATTTGTTGCAATTGTTGTTGATCCCGTCAGAACCGTTTCAGCCGGAAAGGTATGTTTAGGTGCTTTTAGAACCTACCCAAAAGGATATAAGCCTCCAAATGAAGAACCGTCGGAATACCAAACGATTCCATTGAATAAGATTGAGGATTTCGGAGTACATTGCAAACAGTACTACCCGTTGGAGGTGAGCTACTTCAAGTCATCGCTCGATCGTAAGTTATTAGATTCATTGTGGAACAAATATTGGGTTAATACATTAGGAAGTTCTGGATTATTAAGCAACACTGAGTATACTACAGGTCAAATTTTTGATTTGTCCGAAAAATTAGAACAGAGTGAAACCTCGTTGGGCCGTGGCACATTTGTTGTAAGTGGTGGCGACCCAAATGAGAAACGTACAGAAGATCGTTTATCAAAGGCGACTAGGGATTGCAGCCGCGCATCTATAGAATTGATCCATGGGCTCATGGCACAAATTGCAAAGGATAAATTGTTCAATACAATTGGATTTAAATCTAAATAAAAATTATGTTCTTCTGTTTTTAATTTAATTATATTAATAAATTCAATAAAAACCGCTTAATAACTAATTTTGTTCTTCGTACCTAATATGCATTGCAGAGTACGGTTTATTCATCAAAATTAAAATAACAGTTATTTAGCTCTTTTATTGTTTTTATTTATTAGTACTTAAGCTTTCGGAACCATTTCGGTTCCATTCTCAAAAGTATGTCCTTACTTTTGAGAATGGAACCGAAATGGTTCCGAAAGCTTAAGTACTAATAAATAAAAACAATAAAAGAGCTAAATAACTGTTATTTTAATTTTGTAAACTTATAAGCTCATTAAACAATTTGGTTTATTCATCGTTCGTATTCCATTCCCAATTACGTTATCGGTCGATATTATAAAATTTTAAAAATATGTTATTGATGGGTAAATGTATGATATTATGTTCCGCTAAACAAAGTTTGCTTCTGGTCCCACCACTTAATAATCTAAAGAAATTCATAAACGTGTGTTCAATTTGCTCCGACATTACTTAAATATCAAACATAAATTATTTATTGCGGTAGAAATATTATCAATTCGAATTTATCTGTATCATCTGTAAAATGTGCTAAATGGAATTGGAAATCTTTGTATGTATGTATGTAAATCAAAATGTTCACTAAGCGCCGGTTCCATTTACATTTGGTTTCATTAATGTAGAAGTAGGTAAGATTCATCGATTCTAATTATAAACATGGAAAAACGACTGCTTCTCAGGATTAGTAGAACTTAAGAATATATTTTGTTTTATAGAAAAGCCTAAATTGCTCCACCGTATTAATGTTTAATTTAAAAGATACAAATAAAACGTTTTGTTGCTTATGAAGTTTTCAAAGTGCCTTAAAATGGGAGGCTCGTGCTAAATCGGTGATGATAAGGGTTTTATTAATTCTTGTGGAGGTATGGACGAGATCTAACTGGACGTCAACTGTGATTATGTTGAATTTCGTTTTGTATTAAAAAAAAAAACATATACTGCTAATGTGGCCACCTGTGCAACGTGACCACTTGCCTAATATGACCTATTTCAGAAAGTCCCGAACATAGACCCTTAACGTATTTCTTTTGTGTATAGTGACCACTTGCCGATTGCTGACCACCACCGATTTCAGTCGGTGGTCACTTTAAGCAAGTTCTACTATAGAAAGTGATATGAAAGAGGAACTCGAGAATAAGTTAATTTTCTGAAAATATTTAATTATGGTCGATTACAAAAGTAACAACATTCCGGTGTTTCACTATTCTATGGTAAAACGCCTGATCTACTACATATGTGACTTTGTACTAAACTTACCCAAATTTACAAACTCACCCAAATATCGATATCGATAAAAATACTTTTAAGTATTTAAAATGGTCGGCGAGTGTAATTGTCTGAAAAATAGTAATTAATAAAATAAAAGTGCGAGCTTATTGTGTTTTAAATTAAATTACGTGTTTTTACTACTTTAAACATCGTAAAACTAAAAGGTATATTAAATTCTGCATTTTAACAATGTTCTATTTGTGATTTGACTCAAAAATTTTATCGACATCAAAAAAATGGTGCACAAATTAAAGGCGCGAATGCCGACAGTCCTCCCTTTTTTTATATGTACATACATATAAAAAATCTGTCAAACCAAAATAATTAATTTTATTTTGAATTTTTTTTATTATATTTTTAAATCAAACTGGTTTCAAATGTCTTTTTAAAACCAATTTTTTTTAACATAATTGGGGTATGTTTCAGTTGTAATTGTAATATATAATATTAAAATGTACAAAAATGTGAATAATATAAGAATATTTGCTTATGTGATGTGATTTTCCAATTGTGGAAATGTTAATAGTACGCCATTGCATTATAAAAAACATGTAAAAAACTGTGAAATATGTAAACGCCATAAGAATTAGTATTTATTAAATCCACGAATCGGGAACCAACAGATTGAGCTTTAGTTTTTTATTATATTTCAAGTATTTTAAATAATCTGGACAGTGATTAAGGTACTACATAGATACGTTTAATTATGATTAGTATGTATTCACTATTCAGATCGTGGAGCTCTAATATGTACTGTACTTGTACATGCGGTTTTTGCTAAAATTTAGTTTTGTCGGAAATGTAAGACTAGAAATTTGTTATATTTATGTACTTTATTTATTGAAATTGATTATTCAATTACTCGCTTATAAGTACTGATAATCGTTTTGTTACACAAAATAATGGTAAGCGTTGGCTTTACTTACCTATCTATAGGTTTATAATTATTTTCTAACTGGATTCTTTTTTGCCGAACTTCATAGAGTTGCCATGTTGGTTGAAATTTTTTATAGATATTATTTTATTGTCATATTGTAGCTATGATCTGCGAACTAACTATACAGCTATATGGTATGCATATTTGTCACATTACATATTGTCTTGTTTTGATTACAAATTCATCCTAATTTTGTTAAAATTATTCTTGAGCTGTAATACGCAAAGTTGATAAAAGTCACGTAGGTATTCTGAATTTTTAGATAGCTTGAATACTAGAAATCTACGACAAAGGAAAACAAGGGGTAAATTCAGCTCAGAGCTTATCCCAGGGATTGTACAGCGATTGAAGGTTGTGGTTTGTCAAATGATCCAGATTGCATACTTATAGTATCCAATTGCTTTTTACTTTGCACATTCTTCGATACTGAACTTGATATTCATTTCAAAGTAGAGAATTTGAAGTGTCGAGTATTGACGGTGTTAAGCACAGTTCATAAAAATTTTATATATGTACTATGCAAGGTATATAGAATACAAGGTATGATCTTCCCGTGTTTTATTTTCGTTCGCTTTGCGCATATACGTCACGTGTATTGTAAAATTTGTATTTAACTACTGAGTTTGTCAAACAATAGATTACGAATAAAATAAAATGCAATACGCCACCATGCACGTGACGTAAAATTTAAAAATGACATAGCATGCCAATATGCGCAATATTTTACCATGTATTCTATATACTTTGTGTACTATGTATCCAATGCAAAATGCTTTTCCTTATGACTTGTCTTACATTCTGCGGTTCCACAATTTGATTCTTTCGTCGTGATTCTTTCCTCGTTTCCTTCCCCTTCACCTACAAACTGTTTTTAGTTTGTTAGTGAAGGGAAAGGAAACGAGGAAAGAATCAGTGTGGAATGATGAATTAAGAAGAGGACACGCAATGTAAACTTGTAGAAACAATTAAATTCGAACTGAATCAAATTTCATTATTATTGCATAAAAAAATGCTGATATTCTAACGTCCCAAGTTTTCCGAAAATACCAATTCTGTATCAAATTTGTATAAGTATGTATTTAAAAGAAATTATATTACGGAACAAAAAGGGAGTGTTAGTTAAAAATTTATGTTTTAATACATGTCTAGATCTATTAATTTGGATATCGTTCAGTAAAGCGATCCAGTGAAGTTTAGCACAAATAACCTAAACTAAATTACTGTGTATTGTTCCATCCATTCCCTGGTTCCACACTTTATTTAATTCTTTCGTCGTGATTCTTTCTTCGTTTCTTTCACCTTCACCTACAAACTAATTTTTTGGCGGGGAAATTTTTGATTCTTTTTTCAGCAATATTTTTTTTTTTGATTCAACTAATTCTCGCACTACTACAAATATAAATATTTGAAGGACACCTTGTTTATTTGTCGTTTTTGGGTTAATTTTAGTTTAATGTTTGCTTCGAGTGAAAAATATATTTTTTCAACCAATCTAAAGAAAACTGCCCATTGAGCCTCGTCACACTTTAACCCTTTTAGGATCAAACCCGAGATATCTCGAGACATACGATATGGTCCAAAAATACCAAACCCGAGATAACTCACTCGGTCAATTGTTATACTTTCCATTATGTATTTGCTCGAAATAACTTGTGAAAATAATCTTACTATAGTATAACAATATTATTATATTGAATCAACTAAGAATGATATATCTTATTCTCTACAACCTATGTCCATGCTCCAGGTTTACCAGAAATTTAATTACACAGCATTACATTATTGATTATTTTAATTTTTCTACCTATTATTTTCTTATGTATTATATTTTTTCCCATATGTATCTATATGTATTTTAATAATATGAATCATTTTTACATTTGTTTGAATTAAAAAAACACATATTTTATACAAATAAAGTTTATTTTTGAAACAGATTTTTTTTGTGCATAATATGTGTGTCAAAATATTAGTTCTACTTATAAAAAAAAAGAAATTTTTTGGTGCATTTAGTTGAAAAAAAAAATCGGTCCTTAAGGGGTTAATTCTTTCGTCGTGCTTCTATGATTTCAAAAAATCAATCGACGTCCACATTTGATTTCTTTGGGCATTTTTTTTATGTATGTGCGTAAAATTATGTTTTTTAATTTATTCTTATAGTAAAAAAATATTTATTATTTGTTGCAAAAACTGCTTCCTTGGTTCAAAAAATGTATATTTTGCACTCGAAGCAAATATTAAACTAAAATTAACCCAAAAACGACAAATAAACAAGGTTGTCTTTGAAATATTTATCTTTGAAGTAGTGTGAGAATCAGTTGAATCAAAAAAATATTGCTGAAAAAAGAATCAAAAATTTCCCCGCCAAAAAATTAGTTTGTGGGTGAAGGGGAAAGAAACGAGGAAAGAATCACGACGAAAGAATCAAACTATGGAATCACGGATTCGCTGAATAATTTAAAATAATTACGGTCTTACTTTCGTACAAGCTAAATTCATTATGGAATAGAATAAATATTGTGCTCAAAGTAACAACCACAAATTGTATTTACTTAATTTTATTAGTTGGGAACAATTACATTTTGAAGTTAAAAAAACGTGAAAACACAACTAAATATATCTAATTAAATAGTAATATGATCGAATAATATTGAATATTATTACAAATCGTAACTAATTTACAACCGCGGTAGAATAGAATTATTTTATACCAGCAAAAAAGTTGGTTTAAACCAATTCCAATTTGGAATTACATATATGGGATTGTTATAAATTTCTCAAAGTAAGACCGCAAATATTCTGTTTGCTCAAGAAATATTTATCGTACTGGTTTTTACAGTGCGGCAACTCTAAGCGTTTTCTATGCTCCTGTTCTATAGGTACCGGCCATCCCCAATGCAAAAAGTTTTCCTTATGTCGTGTTTTTTTGCCTTAAGAAGAGCATACACCCTCCCAATCGATACTTATCGCATTTTGGTTCGAAATTTCAGGCAACATAAAATTACCCGGATTCAGCTGTCAGGGTAAAAAAAACTTACACGGGTTGAGCTATCAGAGTAATATTCTGACATTACATGTTCGTTAGCAGAAAAAATCTTACCCGGAAAATTTACCCAGTGTAACTTTTAAAAATCGCGATATTTTGTCAAATTTTATAAAAAATTTACAAAGAGCATACACCCACAAAAGTCGGGTAAATTTTTTTCATGTTCGTTTTCATAAAAACCGTTAAAACAAATGCGATTACAAACAATAAAAAACAAACCATACTTCGTTAATATTTATTTCACATTTGCACATATCCCTTTATCGGCCTGCGATCACAATTATGTACCTAGGAATCGCGTACGAAAGAGAATCATGAGAAAAACAAAACGCCATTACAAACTATAATTACACATTTGTGCATGGTGAACTTAAATAGCAGCGAAAAAAAGGTGTTGGAGATTAAGGTGTTAGTACACTCTCAAAGAAAATTTTCGACGGTAAAATCCATCTAAAAAAGAAAGCAATGATATAGTTGAGATTTAATTTGTTCGATTGAGAGTGGAATATTTTAAATTTGGGATTGTTTAAATTGAGTTTCTTGAAAACATAAGTTTGCTGGTTTTCGTGATTCTGTCAAAGAATTTGTTGATGCTTTCTCAGGAATTTCCATTTTCAATTGGATTTATCTTGGTTTCCGTCGATAATGGTAGAGATGAGATTCCTCTTTATTGATGTGCCTTCTTTTCAAGTTATTTTCTGTTTTATAAATTTCTTCTTGATTATAACCCAATAATGGAGGAAAATGTTGTTCTTCATCAGCAAATACCGCGGTAGCTAAAACACAATTGTCTGCTAAATTCACAAACCTTACACGTTTTAATTTAATCACTAATGTTAATACAGTATTCTTCACTATCATATTCAATTAGCATTGGTTCCGGAACTTGTGCGTTGTTTGCTGTTATACCGTAAAAATGTGTTTATAACTCAAAACTTCCGAAAATTTTGGGTTATTTCAGCCATATATTGTTAAGGATCAGTAACTTTTATATAAGTATTTTTCTAATTATCCATATAGGAAAGTATTTGAGATTTGCCTGTTAATCCCTGAGCGATTTCCTTTTTTTGTAGTACATGCCAACGATTTACTGGACACAATAGTTGCTTTCCAATCGACCACCACAAGTACTTATAAACACTTATGGTTTTTGTCTTTGCTAAATTAACTACTCACAACTGTTCTACCTTTTTATTATGAGTAGTTGAAAGCAGTTACGATAAATTTGTCCGCTAGGGATTGTGTGTAGTATTATTGTGTAAAACATATAATTGAATGTCGTGTGTGAAGCCCTAATAAATTTCCGGTATTGATATTTTTTTATTAAAAAATTATTAGAAATAATCTACACATTTGTAGGTTATGTTTTGCTTTTGTAATTTTTTGTGCTTTCCAATCGACACTTTAGCCAATACACATTTTTCACACTTACAAGTATATTGGAAAGCAACTAATGTAAGCTCATAATTTTATTTTTTTATGATTAGGTTGGTCGTCTGCGAATATTTTGCTTAAAATTAAAAATATTTTATATTTTATGGGCGTAATTTGATTGGTGGAAAAGTGTGATTCTAAATATTCGCACAAAAAATGGCACTCGAACAGTCGTCTAAAATTTTGCGGCTTCAAAAAATTAACAGCAATTTTTTGTGGTGTTTTATTGTGTAATTGCAAAAATAAACAAAAATTTTATAAAAAATATAATTTGAAATTCAAATTTTCTTGGTAAAATTGATTGAGTAGCCAGGATTTCGGTTAGCAAATTGCTGCTTGATTGCTAGCCGATCGAGTATCTACCCCAATATGATTATTAACCGTTTGAGTCCCAAGCAGCGCGATCGCGCTGTTGAAATTTTTAGCTTCTTACTTTGGGAATTTTACGGGAATGGAATTGTTGTTCTATATAAATTTCAATCCGGAATGAACAATTTCATTCCACCTAAAAATAGGATTAGAATTATTCCATTCTTCTTCTTCTTCGTGTAGTTCAAATGTTCACCACCCGATTAATTAAGAAAATAATTTTATTTTTATGAGTTGTCATACTGGGAGTAATTTAATATTTTTATCGCATAAGGGTAAAGAATCAAATGACATACATCACCGACACACAAAATGAACTCCGATGCTAAATTAATCTGAAAAATAAGACATATTTATGTCGAAAACGCATTTTACATTTTCATAAATATTTGTTATGACATAAAAGTAAATCGCATGCTTCGTTTGATTTTATTAAATTTTTATACCAACCGATAAAAGTATAAAAAAATCGCTTGGCTGTTACTTTGAGCAGAAATTTCATTCCTATTCGAATAGGAATAATATTTCCCAAAGTAAAACCGCATTTATGTCGAGAAAATAAAATAAAAAAATGTGACGACAAGCGATGAGCAAAAGACGAGAATCGCGTTTCCTAACAAATACAAGAAGCATTTGTTATCTGCGTTGGATTTTATTTTTGTTGTTTGCGTTTGCACCACAAATAGTTTTACGTTGTTTGTAATGCGTTTGCATTACCTCCTGGGACTCAAACGGTTAAAAGACATACAGTATTATGCAAAACCTAAGCAACTTTTGCTCCATAATCATCAAATACTTTATTTCTGTTTTAAGCTATAACCAGCGAGTCTGTAAGAGTCAGTAACGAAACCTTACAGAATTTAACGAGAACGTTTTGTTACAGTATATTTGACAGTTTGACCAGCGAATCTGTAACACGATTATTATTGTCAATTGAATTTTGGAATAACAATCTGCAAAAGTACAAACTAACCACACCACAATTTTGGTCAAAAATGATAAAAAATGAGCTGATGAAAAATGTACATAAAATATTATATAAATTATTAAAATATAAATAAATATTTGTACACATAAATTATAAAAATGTAAACATACCAACATACCGCCATTTCAAATATACAATTTTGTCGTTTCCTTCAGTTTGTGCGATAATTTTCGCTCTTGTTACAGATTGCTAAATGACAATTCAAATTTAACGAAACTGAACGAAAAGTACTTTGAGTTTCGCTGGCCAGTAATGTCAATATACATACATTTTTCAGATGTCGCTTTGTTACTTAAATCTCTTACAGACTCGCTGGTTATAGCTTTACTGTTTTTTATAAAAAAAATAGTTCATAGTTATTTAATCCTTTATATGTAATGCTTACAAATATAAATTAAAAAACTAAGTAACAGTTATTTTCAGTTAAAAAAAAGCAATAATTCAAATATTCATTATAATTGGCTGTGTAAAACAAAGGAAACTTCTTAATATTTAGTGTAATAACTTTTATTTAGTATTATTTCCGCACATTTGGGATATTCATATTGATTCAATGAGGTTTAAATGTATAGTCATTGTTATATTTTCCCACTCTTCTTTCAAAGTTGTCATAAGCTCTGCCTTGTTGCGATGGCGTTTACTACCTAATCTTCGTATTAAAATCCCGAAGAGGTTTTCAATGGGATTCAAGTCTGGTGATTGCGCCGGCCAATCCAGGACTTGAATCCCATTGCTGATATCTACTCTTTAACCAACTTCGATGTGTGTTTCGGGTGGTTATCGTGATGAGGTGGCATTCCCCATTCCGCGTAAAGGAGCATCTGTGTTTCAAAAAATATTTTTATAAATAAATTGATTAATTTTTTCAGTTATCTCGTAAAATGGGACGCGAGACCTTGAGCCGAAAAACACGTTCACAGCATTGCATTACCGCATCCGTGCTTAACTGTACTTTTACAGTAGCGATGATTTTCATGCGTTGTCCTTTTATTCTTATTTAAATTATTTTCTATAGCACGTCTCCGGACAGTGCTAGGATCTACACTTAAATCTAGCGCTCCCGCAATTTCTCCTAAAGAAATAAATGGTTCTTTTTTAATTAAATTGATAATTTTTTTGTCAGTACGAGATGATGTCTTTCGAGGGCGGCCGCCGACATTCAAGTTTTCAGTCGTTCCACTTATTTTATATTTCTTAATTAATAGCGAAATTTTATTTTATATTTTTTTGCGATGCAAGTTTGCAATTCACCACTATAATAATCAGGCTTTAAAATGTTATCGTATTTGTTCCGACCCATAATTTATCGTAAAATATTCTCAACTAGGCCTGATCCATTACAAAACTAACTGAAAAGGATTATTTTGTTTTTTTATAAAAATTAATGTTGAAAACGTCCCGTTCAAAAAGAGAAACAAAAGTAGAAAGTAAAGAGAAGTAAAAGTTACTTTTGTTTTGCACAGCCAAATTATAATGAATATTTGAATTTTTGTTTTTTTTAACTGAAAATTAACTGTTACTTAGTTTTTTAGATGATATTTGTAAGCAATATAAGGGAATAAATAACTATGAAGGAAGGTGGATTTACATATTCGACGTGTGACGTGTGACAAGTTGAAATTAACGTGACGCTTTCTTAACAACAATTTACATTTGCGACGGATGCCGCCACGCACACTAATTAAATATTTTTTGTGGTGTATATTAATTGTGTTCCGTCACTAAAAAACCCTGTGGCAAAACAATTAAAAATTTGTTTGCATGTTTCTAATTTTTTATGTATGTGTGACCGTCACGGAAAAGATAAAATTTGTTCATGTCTCGGCGTGTAGCGTGTGCCGTGTGACGAATGTCAAAATAGTCGTTTATGATTGGCTATAGGCACTCGTCACACGTCACACGTCGCATATGTAAATCCACCTTGAACTAATTTTTTATAAAAAACAGAAATAAAGTATTTTGAACGATTATGGAGCAAAGTTGCTTAGGTTTTGCACAATACTATACTTACATATTTCCAACAAACGCCACCCCTAAATATTTTCTCTTGTAGTATTTTGCAATCATGTGAGGTATATTTCTGAAGATTTTTAAGTCAAGGCAAATAGAAGTAGAGATTAGTTGAAAATGATTTTAGTTATTCTATTGATAAACTTTAGAAATATTCATGGACCTACCGTCAAGTCTTGTAGAACACCAAAGAAAGCTATTTTTGTGTTTGGTCTTTGTTCTCCAATTTCAACATATTGTAATCTTTCGACAGGTTTGAGAAAATCCAATTGACAAAATTCGCATAACACCAGTATAGATTGTCGTTTTTTTTATAACTGATGGAATCAAATGCTTTACTAAAGTATAAATTGTGGCCACTTGTTGATGTTGTTCAACGGCTTTCACAACACTATTGGTATACTTTTAACACTATTTGCCCTAGGCACTTGGCGAAATACACTAACACTTAATAAACACATTTCACTTAACACTTGTTTTTCTATTTCGCAAAAAAATATATAGTATTAATACTATATATTTTTTTGCGAAATAGAAAAACAAGTGTTAAGTGAAATGTGTTTATCAAATACTATTGGTATACTCAACTTAATTTGTCGTGGTAGATTTACTAGGGGTGTGTTTGCAATTTAACAGATGTGAACGAAAACACTTTTCTTCTCTAAGAACTTTTACACACAAGAATTTCGACCAATTCGTTATCATTGGCTGTTCCTCTGTAGTATGAGATATCGCTCCTTTTTCCTTATTCGTTCCCGTAATTTTGTAGGTCCCCCATAGATTAGGATTAGTGTAATTTTTTAAAATAAACTGGAATTCTCTGCGTACCACAACTACCATTGTGATTTGATAATTTAGTCTTCTCTAGATGCCAGTTGTCGGGTAACCTTTGAATTCGCGTTTCGTACTTTAATACTTCCCAAAGTATTCTTGGATCCGATTTAATCACTTCTTTGATATTTTCGATATATTTAAGAATTTGGTTGTTAAAATAGCCATCAAATTGGAATTTGATCTTCAAATTTTGATCAGCTCTCCTATTTAAATAGAAAATTCCTAATTCACTAACAAGACCTTCATAACATAACTATGCCTCTAAAGTAATCACACCAATTCGAATATAATTATCTATTACCTAAAAAAGCATCGTAATATTTAAACAATTATTTCTCTTAATTTTTTGTCCTGTGGATGAAGAACCATTATATTGTAGATCGTTGTTCGTTTTCTTTGATATGCAGATATATACAGGGTGTCCCACAAGTAGCTGACGGGATATATTCGTTAATCAACTTCGAGTTGAGAGATAAAGTTTGAGAGATATAGCAGTTTTTTCAACATAGGGTACTTCGGATTATTTATATTTATTTATTATGTTTGTTACTTAAGATTATATTAACACATCAAAATTCTAGGGAAGACCATATTTGAAATATTTTTGATCAAGACGTCTCTGTATTTGCAATTTTATTAATTAAATAAACTCATTTCAAAGTCCTTTTGCAATTCAATTTTGTTTTCGATATGCTTTCAAATTGAATTGAAGTGTGTTTATTTCTGTTATTAAGGAGACATGAGTGTTGTATTATAAATCGGAGTGCTTTTAATGATTGATAATTAGTAACGCCGCTAAATATATGACAATACTGAAGTACAATTAAATAATGGTCGATAGACTAAAGCCTCAACCAGCGAAAACTTAAGAGCTTAAGTTATGCTCAGTTTCGACCACTTAGGGGTGCGGGACGACTACCAAAGTTTTGGAGGTCAGTTTCTTATTTGTGACGATACCTATACAATTTTGGTCATTGTAGCACTAATCGAAATGGTACAAATAGCGTGCAACATAAGCTCTTTGGTGTTCGCTGGTTGAGGTATAAGAATTGTAAGGTCATCATATGTATATACAGTGAGTCGCACCCAAAATGATGCTAGCAATTTTTATTTTTTTTTTTTAAGTAAATATCCAAAAAAACAAAACTAAATATCTATTTTTAATTTACATTTATTATAAGCTTCAATATTAATTGTTAATTTCATAAAACAAAACAAATAAAAAATTTCAATTTATAACAAAATACAAGTAATAAAAACAAAATTTCTACGTAAAAATATGTTACATCTAAAATGATGCACTCTTTGTTTGGAAAAAAGCGGTACTTTTTCAACAAAATTTTCAATGTAATACAATTTTGTTATCAGTTTTAAACAACTTTTTGTGCGATTATAAGTTAATGTAGTGTGTCAATATAGACAAATAAGTGAAATTTTGAAATAATTGAGAAAATGAGTCACCGAACGCTTCATTTATCAACACCGTGTTGAAAATAAGCCTAGAAAAGTGCGCAATAAAATATTTTCCGAAAAAGATTGTCGATGGATGGTCCGAAAAATAAAAGAAAATCCCAAATTAAGTGCTCTAAAGTTGGCCGAGGAAGCTGAAACATATTTATATAAAAAATGTCATCCAGAAAAAATGCGCAGAATGCTACAATTAATTTTGCCCAAGACCATAAAAACAAAGATGAAACATTCTGGAACACGGTTTTATTTGCTGATGAAAGCAAATTTAACCTTTTTGGATCAGACGGAAGAAACTACGTATGACGAAAGCCTAATACAGAGCTAGCAGCTAACATTTACGAAACACTGTTAAACACGATGGAGGTTATGTTATGTTATGGGCGTGTATGGCGTCTTCCGGAGTTGGAAATTTAGAGTTAAAAGCAATTTGAAGAAAAATGTATATTTAGACATTCTAAAAATAAATTTGGAGGAAAGTGCTGAAAAGTTAAATCAATATCGGTTCTACCAGGAAATGATTCGAAACACAAATCTCGAATTGTTCAAAGTTGGCTCATTTGGAATATTTCCAAGTCGTGAAAACACCTGCCCAAAAACCGGACATCAATGTTATTGAAAACTTATGGTCTACACTGGAAAGCCAAATCAGAAAACATGAGATTAGTAATGTAGCGGACTTGAAAAATGCCTTGTTAGAAAGGCTGGAGTAAAATAACTCCAGAGTACACGAAAAAAACTCGTAAATTCGATGCCAAAAAGACTCAAAGCGGTTCTAAAACAAAATTTCAAAAAAAAAAAATTCAAAAACAAAATATCCTACCAAATATTAATAAATTAATTATACTGTGATAATATTAGTAACAAACATGAATTAATTTTTTATAGAAATTTTAAAACTGCATCATTTTAGATGTGACATATTTTTACGTATAACTTTTGATTTTTGTTACTATTTTGTTATAAATTGAAATTTTTTGTTTGTTTTGTTTTATGAAATTAAGAATTAATACTGAAACTTATAAAATCAATATTTATTTTTGTTTTTTGGATATTTACTTATAAAAAAAATGCATCATTTTGGTTGTGACCCCACTGTACATGCCGAATCCTTACGAAAATATATCCCTCGGGTAAATTGGTGTAGGGCTGGGTGTTACTGCAGCAGTGTTATACAACATACGATGAAATGGCCCCTGGATGCAATTGATTAATTATTCCAGTCATTTACGACTGACCTAATCACAACTAACACAATTTAATAAATTAACACATATTATTCACAGACGACGTATGTATGTGTAAATAATTAACAAATCGTATATTATAATTTATTAACAAAGTAGTTAGATAATAACTGGTGCGTGGTGCCCTAGTTGTTTCTGTGATTAATTAATCCTTTCCCTAAATTACGTTTATGTAAGGAAGCAGGCGGGGCATGGGCCCGCATAAGTTCGATTTGTTGGAGTACGATTTGTTTTTCAAATCTGCTTTTGATAGTGGAATTTGCTTACTCCAGGAATGTGCTATTAATGGCCTATATTTCTCTTATCATATCATATCATATCATTCTTTCTATGCGCCTGTTTATATTGATTGATGTCGAAAATGACCGATATAATATTGTCGATATTAAAGATTTATTTGTGTTGTGTTTTGTGGTAGGATGAATTTGGGAGTTGATCTCTTTTCTCTAAATAATACAAATTGTGATGGTCTTGAAACTTTAAATAAAGAATTTAAAATGTGGTTCTATTACAGTTAATTATTTTTTCTCTTATTCCTCTGATTTTGTAAACATTAGAAGCGGCATTTAAAATTTTCTAGAAATTCCAATTTATATTATAAATTAGTAAGTATAACACATTTTTTTTGTTTTCCATTTCAGCAATTTATCCCACCGACCTACATAAACAATATAGACTTTTAAAATAGTTTATTAAAAATATTCGCAATTACGTAGTTATTATGAATATGTCAACAACAACCACAGCATCCAAATCTAATCTAGAGCAAATACAACAAAATTTAAGACTGAAAAGTGAAAATGATAAAATATCAATATTGAATAATAATGAAAATGATAACAATAAAATAGCATCAGTATATAATACACAATCGTCAATGGGTAAAACTATCCTTATTACAAATAATATCTCGCAAAAGGGAACTACTAATTTATCCGGTTCCGATAATCGTAATAACAATAGTTCAATAACAATATTGACATCTCGCGACGATAATGATGAAGAAATGCTGGATGTTAATGATAAAAGTGTTCAGAGGTCAACATTGGTTGTAGATAGAATAAATATATGTATAAATAATCATTATAATGAATCGATGCCTACAACAACAACCCCGATCTGTATAAACAATACATCGAAGAACGATGATTTGACAGCCGCCCAGTTAGAAACAAAGATGAATTTAAAAATTGAACAAAATGATAAAAAAGATGAACCCGATTCAACGACAACAAATTCGCAAATTTTAAAAGAAATGGAAATTTACAATATTGGGCAAGATGTATTTGTTCAGCATAAAGATGGTCGATGGTATTTAGGTACAGTGGTTGTAATTGCCCGAAATCAGTGTTTAGTGAAATTTGGTGACAATACGGAGCGTTGGTCATCGTTTGATGAACTGACAAAATTAAATGCATATGATCCGAATAGTGCACCAATTTGTGTTGTTTGCAAAAAAAATGATAATCGTGAAAATGTTGAAGTTTGTGAAAAATGTGGTCGAGGTTATCACGAAAAATGCGTCGATAGTAGCGATAAAAAGCGTTTGTGGTTTTGCCGCCGTCATCATAATCGTGTTAAGGACTCGAAATTACATAAGCCGGATGACAGAAAAATGTGTTCAGCTAACAGTAGTAATAGAATTAGAAATATTTTATTTAGTAAAAGTCAACTGCCTTACAATGTAAGTATTTTTTTATGAATTTGTATACATTTTAACTCCCTTTTTTATGTTTATAATTTTTTTAAATATTTTCTTAAAATTTTCCTCATTTGATTGATTCATGCACTAACAAATAATGTGATATCAAGTACATGTGTACATAAATATATTTTAATTACCTATCAAACATAACAGTTAACCAAGAAATCGCATAAAGTAAAATATAAAATTTACAATGCAAAATGAGGTTACTGAGTAAAAATCAAAAACCTTTTCGTCAGTCCAGTGGCATGCCATATATATCGGGTTTTCCAATAGATACAACAATTTTCTATTTTAATACGAAGGCACCTTTGAACGTTTTTCATGATCTGCCAACAGTCAAGGTTAACATTTTTATCATGGAGAAGTTCACGAACGAGCAACATTTGGAAATTATTAAAAATTACTTCCGCAATTCTGAGTCGGTGGTTACAACTTTAAGAGCACTTACTCCAATTTTCGGTGGTAATAATCGACCCACCAGATAGGTTGTGCGCCAATAGTGGATAAATTCGAGTCAAAATATTCCCTATCTCTGTGCAATTGAAACAAGGCATCGTTCGAAGTACCGAAAATATCGCAGCCGTAAATGCTTCAGTTCAAAATGAGCCGGATCAGGCGATTCACGACGTTCACAAGAATTGGGAACCTCTCAAACCACATTGTTGTAAATTTTACGTAAATATCTTGGCTTACACCCTTACAAGATCAACTTAATTTAGATATTGAAGCCTCATAATTATTTGAAGTACCGAAAGTTGTTCGATTAGGCTCTGCTATAAAATTTAAAAAAATCCTGAATTTCATCGAAAAATCATCTTCAGCGGTTAAGCTAATTTTTCGCTTAAGAACTTTGTCAATAAGCAAAATATGTGTTATTGGACAACAACAAACCCAATGTGTTTCAAGAGGCTCCATTAATGCAGAAATTAACCGCGTGTTATGCCGGAGATGTGATTGGCCATTATTTTTTCGTCGATGAAAATTATCACCATGTTACGGTAAATGGAGTTCGCTATCTCGAGTGTAATCTCGAGAAATGGTCCCGTCGGATGGCACCTCGCTCATGCGATTTAATGCAATTGGATTTCTTTTTAAGGGCTTACGTTAAGTCGTTGGTTTATGCCAACAACGTTAGAGGGCCTAGGGACAATATCGAACGCGAAATTACCAACGTTCCGGCCAATATATGTAAAAGAGTGGTGGAAAATTGGCTCCAAAGAATCGATCGCTACAAATGTGCTTGGGTGGTCATATTAAATGTAACATGTGTGTGTAGTGCACCTGGAATTAATTTCAGCCCAATAACTCTATCCTGTATTTTATTTGAATACAAAGTTGTTAAGTCTTTATTAAAAAACCCTTTATTAGTCGACAAGTGTTTTCTTTAATTCATTTCACTCATTCAACCAGGTATCAATTTATCAAGCCTAGGACAATTTTTACATAAACCACTGCGAATTGTTAACTTCATATAACTATTAAAAATTGTATATCTTTATCATGTCTAATGTCCTCAATTGATGAATGAGCCTTTTAAGAATATTTTGAAGCAATTTTTGTTTTTTTTTTCACTCTGTTTTTCTTTCTAATATCGCATTTCAGCAACTATAACTAGGGATAAGTAATCAATCATAACATCAGCAAAATCAATGAGGCCCACATAGATGTTGGAGACAAACTATTCACCGCTATCATTTTATAGTGAGTCCAAGATTTAAACACTGACCGTTTTCGGGTCTTGCTGGTCGTTGAATTCCTATGGTAGCATTTCCGGGTTGTTTCATTAATTGATCTTCTGAGATTATACTTATCTATATACAAATATAAGTACCTTTTAAATTAATAGCGATGTTTTTCTATTTTGGTTAAACACTTTTCTATTGCAGTTACAAATTATTGTAATATTTATGTTATATTTTATAACATACACTGCTCGTCAAAAAAATCCGGACACTACATTTTTTCAGTAAATATTTGTGTTAACAGTAAGTATTCGCATTATTCGCGTTATGGTTGTACGAAATAAGTTTTCGTTTAATAAAAGTAACCACAGGATCAAAACATTTGAAATAACAAAATTACCGAAAAACGGATATTGATATATCTTCATCTTTATTTAAATAAAAACCAACAATCAATCTAAGTGGTCGGTACTCTAGTATCAGTATTTCCGCCACGAGCTCTGATCAAATCTAGCATTCTTTTTGGCACACTGTGCACAAGGTTTGCAACGTACTCCTGAGGTATCATTTCCCATTCTTCCTGCAGAGCAGATTGAAGATGATCCAAGGTTTCTGGAACGACTTCCCTTTGCCTTAAACGACTCCCTAGTTTATCCCACATGTGCGCAATTGGATTAAGGTCAGGGCTGCGAGCGAGCCAAATAATTCGATCAATTCCCACCTCATCCAAATAATTGTTGACCACGTTTGCAACGTGGGGCCTGGCGTTATTATGCACTAGTTTAAATTGCTGTCCAATAAATGGGGCGTATGGAAGCACAAATTCTTCTAGACATTCCACGATATCCCTTTGGGCAGTTATAGTACCGCCGCGTAGAAATACAAGGTCCGTTCGGGCGTCTATAGAAATGCCTGCCCACACAATTAGTGAGCGGCCATGAAATAGGACTCTTGGGGATAGGCACATTGTGAATATCGCTCTCCGGATCTCCACCATACTCTTTCCCGTCCATCCGGTGATCGCAGACTGAACCTTGATTCATCAGTGAACAACACGGACTTCCAGTCGTCCGTAGTCCAACTGACGTGGTTACGAGCGAAAGTCAAACGGTTTCTTCGATGAGCTGAGAGAAGCTCTGGTCCTGTAGCAGCTCTCCTGGACTGCAATCTTTGCGATGCTGTGCTAACTGAAATATTGACACCACGTACCTATGCCAATCGACTAGCAACGATTCTAGCTGTGTGGAAACGATCTCGCAGTACCATTGATACCATAAACCGACCATCCCGCACGTTTGTTGCTCTTTTACGACCTGATCCAACGGTTCGCTCATACTGACCAGTTTCACGATATCGTTCAATAGCGTCTTGAACTGTACTTCGAGGGAAATTTAGGTGGGCAGCAATATAACGCACGCTACGGCCATCCTCACTCAAAGCGATTACTTTTGCGATATTTTCTGGTTTCATAATTATAATATTTGCTAATAATAATAACTAAGCACTGTTAACGTTAACTGTAATAATAATACTAACAATAAATGCTACTTTAAATGTTTCAAAACAATTGATAGATGCCCATTTATTTAGAAACGTAACAATCGAAATTTTGAATATTTTTCATTTATTACACTTTGTTGCTGTGATTGGATTTCAAATAAAAAAAAATACGGTTTCTGTTACACCTATTTTTCGGTTATGTACTATTTAATATGACAGTGCCTTTAAAATAGCGTAATTGCTCTAGTAATTGAAGATTTACGAAGAAATTCAAGTGTCCGGGTTTTTTTGAAGGGCAGTGTAGTAGTTCGATTCCGAACTCTTCAATTAGAAAATATAAATGAAATTTTTCTAATTAAACAAGAAATCAAATAAGAATATGTATATGTCAAAAATTTAGCTGTCTTATAAGAAATAAATTCAAAGTCCAAAAGGACATATATCATGAGAACTGTAATATAATATATGTAGGGATTCCATAATACCGGAAAAATGTTAATACCGGTATTACGGTATTACAAATTATCAATACCGGGATCCCGGTATCAATACCGGTATTGAAATTTAAAAAAAAATTAAATATTCTTTTGCTTATTAATAATTCAAAAAAAAAATGGTAATAGATATAAAAATTAAATTAAATTCACAGCAGTTAATTCACAATAGCCATTTTAATTCACAATAGAGTATTATAAATTGTAAAATAAATAAGGGGTGGGGTTTCAGTTTAAAAAACAATAAACAGCGTACGCAAAAAGCACAGCGTATTTAGTGTACCATCTGCTAATCTTGGTCGGATTTTGGAGAAAAAATTTCCAGAAATAGAAAAACTTCTCTCACTTTCGACTCTTGTGGGTGGTATAGTGAGTAGGAAATCGTAGATCGATTGAAGGATGTTCCCTCTCACCCCTGCATCCACGTACAATTTCAGTTCCATTTTTACTTTGGCGAACAGAGTTTTAGGATTTTTCGGAACGATTGTATTCGCTAAAAGTTGACTGGAAATTTGCTTCTGCATTTCCGTGGCCATATCAAAATTGGAGGTTAAAATTGAATTCGTAACAACTGCCTCCAGTTTACGGTCGGTATCGCCCAGTTCAACGTCACTGTTATCACTATCAATATCGTCATTAATATCACTGTACTGTGGAACTCTTCTGGCCAAATTGACTATCAATTTAATTATTGCGGGTTTGGACGGTTTAATAAAACACGAATGAATTGCGTTGGTTCCACCATTATGTAAGTACTGTAATAGTCCAGACAGATCCGTTCGGCGTTGATTGATTCTTGAAATTAATTGTATTTTTAAATTTTGTCCGAATTCATCTTTTCCAATTTTTTACAACATAAAAGAAAGTGCCGTGTCGGTAGTTAATAAATTGGCGTCACGCTGACACAAATGTTTTACAGTTAGTTTAACTGGTGTTAGATTTGTTAAAATATTTTGAATGATTTCTAAGGCCTTTTGGATTTTTTAACAGATAAAACCTTTCCAACATGCAGATGAAACTGTTCCATCTCGTTTTGGAGTCTAGTATTAGTTCTTTCTCTGAACCATGATCAGACATAACATTTTCCTGATGAACAGAATTGTTTATCGGGGATCGTCGGAAATTACCAAACCAAAGTTCTAGTTTTCTTAATTATTGAACCAATTCCGATAACCTCCGTCAGTTGTGGAACATCTACGTCGGCAGGATGCTCGAATTCCACGTCGAAACCATCATCCTCAACATCACTATCGCTATCAATGGTGTTCTCGCAATCGGCACCTTCAACCTCTTCATCTGAAAGCATTTCATCCACGACTTCATCTGCAACATTTTTTTTGTGTAGGACGTCTCTGCCAGATGAATTCCAAGCGCAAGACATACCTGATGTTCACACTTTATTAAACGACCGAACTTTTCCATCACAGCTGCATCATCTTTGACTACCGCTATAATATCTTTTTCTAGAGATAAATTATTTGCCTCAATTGAAGCTGGACACATTTTCCTGCAGGTAAATTTCCATGGATTCGAACCATACCGAGGTTTCAATGCTCATTTATCGAATGAACGTTAATGTTTAAATATTTACGTTTTCGAGAGGTTGTCCACTCATCAAACGTCAGTGAAAATCGTGTTTCTTTTTTTTCATTTCCTGGAAATTGATTTTGAAATCATTGATTTTCTAATTTTTTTGCATAATCGCAGTCTATTTTGCGAATGATGGTTGACGATTTTAGGGTATCAAAACCTCTTGCTGACAAAAATTTTCTCAAATCTTTTTAAGTACAAAACACTGAATGCCAGTCTATCTAAAGAAATCATTCTCGAAATAATTGCTGGAGGTGATTCGTCGTTTTTCGGAGAAAAGTAAATGGTAATTTTACTAGTACATAGTTGGCTTTGTATTTGTCGTTGGCTTTGCAACCGATACTGAAGCCGTTGAATCAATCGATGTTTATTCAACTTGATCTTTGCGTTTAATCACAGAGTATGAAAATTTACACAGAGTAACGAAGCAGAGGAAAAAATTTCATCAAAAAATGCGTGGGTTTTTTATTTTTTGAGTATAGAATATGGTCATACTCTTGGCTATTTATAGAAAACGACAAAAATTACTTTAAATAAAAATACGCAAATGTGTTTTTAACGCAATTAAATTGCGTAACCCATGCATTTTTTTTGATGAAATTTTTTCCTCTGTTTCGTTACTCTGTGTAAATTTTCATACTCTTTGGTTTAAGTATATTTTTTTCATGAATAGTACGGAGATGCGTATGTAAGCCGCTAGTAGAACCACCGAATGTTTTTATTGTTTAATTGCATTTTTTGCGTTTTGCAAATTGGTTTGATTGGCTTTTTAAAAAGTGTCTCCAGATCGGGTTGCTATTAAAATTTCGTTGATTAATCTCGAAAAACTTTTCATTTGTTGTCGTCTAAGGCTAAAATATTAAAATATTTCATTTTAATATATACAATAAACACATATTTTTATAAACAAACACTCAACTTTTTGATGTAACTGATTGAAAGAAAAAAACTAATCATTTATAAATCAATTACGGTGTCGGTCTAACAGCCCAGCACATTCAGTAAAAAGCATAATTTCAACCATCGAGTAATAAATATGTAAAAGAAATCAAGTAGTGCAAATTTTATAGGCAGGTTTTTCCGAGGTTAATCTTATTTTATAGTTTTAATATATTTATATACACAAATTAAATTTTTTTCTATATTTAATCCATATATATGAATCTTATAAACATATCGGCATAATTATTTTATAGTTCATTGTTCTTGTTAGGCTTATACAGATTGCCAAAAGTAAAATAGACCTCGGAATCTCTACATGAGTCCTCTTATGTATATTTTGCTTTATGTTTCAACTGACTTCAAATATGCGCTACACAAATTCAACCAACGATACCGCTATTCGGTATAAAAAAATGAATGTAAGTGTGTGTTTCAATTGGTTTAAATGCTGCATAAAAAGTTAAAATAAATTTCATGGTAATATTTTTTAACTTTTTATCTGTTTCAATTGGTTAAAATCCTGACAATAACATGGTTGCTTATTTTATGTGTAATTATGAACGTATAGCAAATTTAAATATGAAAATATGTAAAATAAATAAATTTTAAATGTATATTAGTTAATTATGGTCAGTTTACATCTAAATCATTAAGATTTTTCTCAAAACTTGTACATGACTAATTTCTTTTAAATATTTTTGTCAGCCAAATGTCAGCCTTGAAGCAGATAAAAAGTTTGACATTTTTATTCACCTCAATTTTTAGCTTTTTATGCGGTATTTAAACCAATTGAAACACACTCTAAAGGGAAACAATACAATCAAAGAAAAATAATATACATTAGCAAGAGAGAAACGAAAAAAATAAAAAGTGGTACATATATCCCTTTTCCTGCCAGACAAAATTGTTTAACCCTTTCCTGACCCGCATACACAATTGTGTATGAAAATTTCGATTACAACAAACGAAGATGTCAAACATAGAATTAGGTGGTAATTGAAGACCAGTGTACACATTTGTGTAAACCACTTAATTTTGTTTTCGTCCGAAAAATAACAGTAACTATAATAATGATAAAATAATTAATATGTTATCAAGAACAAATAAATTATATGTTATGTAATTAATTTGTTAAAAAATTATTATGCTTTTTTCAAAAAGAATTTCGATTTAACTAAGATCCGTTAAAATACGGAAGACATTACAACCTGTCATTATTTACATACACATTTGTGTATGGTGAACGTAAATTGAACCAAAAATATTTTTTTTTTTTTAACTCGAAAGGGTTAAGGTTCAATTTAAGTTTATCATACACAAACGTGTACTTCAAAAATGACAGGCTCTTCCGCTTTTTAATGGATTTTAGTTAAATCGGAATTCTTTTTGAAAAAAGCATTATAATTTGATATCAAATTTGTTTATAACAATAATTTTTTATTTTTGGTAACATACATATTAATTATTTTATTATTATTATAGTAATAGTGTTATTTTTTGGACGACAACAATTTAAATTATATGCACAATGTGTATGTTGGTCCAAAATACATACAAAAATAAATTTTTGGCATGATTTTCTTTCATACACGATTTTCACGTACGCAATTATGATCGTGAGCTAAAAAAGGGATATGCAAAAACAAAATCACTTAGATACTCCTGATGATGACCTAACAAGTCGAAATCGATCGACGGATTTTTTAAACCTTTTGAAAATATTCAAAAAATATAATTTTGTGAAATAAAAAACAAGTATTTAATAAAATGTGTTTATTAAGTGTTAGGTATTTACTTAAATCGATGTAAGTGTTTTTTCCTAAATGCTAATTAAAAAAATTGAGAATTTCCGGTGAACACACAGCATGTAACAAGTGCTTGAAGGTGTCAATAAACGCAATATTAAAATCCTGCTACCAAAGCATCCTGGATCCAAAAAACAGTTCAGTTATGTCCTATAATTTGTTCATAAATTAATTTAAAATTTAAATTTCGTCTCCTGAAAAGTAGCTAAAATATAGATAAGTGGTCTGTATGGTAGCATTTCTCGACATTGAGGGTGCCTTGAATAATGTTAAAACGGAGGCGATCATGGAAGGATTGCTATTTTTGAACGTGGACTACCCCATATGTAGGTTGATAAATCAGATGCTGGTAAGCAGGATTATTACCTCGAAACTGGGGGAGGCCACCATCAAAAGGCGGGTGGTTAGAGGAACCCCGCAAGGAGGTGTAATGTCCCCCTTTCTTTGGAGTGTTGTGATGAATGGATTGCTCTTGGAACTGGAGGGAGAGGGGATAGGGGTTGTAGCGTATGCGGATGATGTAGCGATAGCTGTCTC
Organism: Nephrotoma appendiculata; assembly: GCA_947310385.1. Lineage (NCBI taxonomy): Eukaryota > Metazoa > Arthropoda > Insecta > Diptera > Tipulidae > Nephrotoma > Nephrotoma appendiculata. Next base: position 233,394,160 of record OX371224.1, read on the forward strand.
AGGCAAATATCTGGATACGATTAGGGATGTTATGCATAATGCACTCCTAATCGTTACGAAATGGGCCAGCAAATGTGGATTAGGGATTAACCCCTCCAAGACAGAGCTGGTACTATTTACTAAGAAATATAAAATTCCGGTAGTTAGTCCTCCTACCGTGAACGACACTAGACTGGCTTTTGCTGACAGAGCGAGATTTCTTGGCATAATCTTAGACAGTAAGCTAAGCTGGAAGCCTAACATTGTAGAAAGGGTGAATAAGGCTAATGTAGCCATTTACTCGTGTAAGAACGCCATAGGGAAGAGATGGGGTCTAAAACCAGAGCTGGTACACTGGCTCTATACCGCTGTGGTAAGACCTGTGCTGATGTACGGGGTGGGTGTGTGGTGGCCAGCTCTGGAGAAGGTAACATATAGGAAGATGTTGGAGAAGGTGCAAAGAACGGCCTGCATGATTATAAGTGGGGCGCTTAGGTCAACACATACACGCGCTTTAGAGGTTATGTTCCACCTTATTCCAATCGAATTTTTTGGTAAGCAGATGGCAGCCAATGTGGCTACAAGGCTCTCGGCTGTCTCTCAGTGGAAGTGTCTTCAGGCGGGACACTCAACGATAGCTAGATCGCTAAGGGAAGAACTGGCGAATCTAGATTATATTAAACCAACGTTGTGCTTCGATAAAGTTTTCCGGACCATCTGTCCTTCGAGAGGGGGACATGGTTGAAGCATAACGTGGTATCCGTTAGGGATATCGCAATTTATGTGGACAGTCAGGCGGCGGTCAGATCGCTAGAGGCAGTTTGTCTGAAGTCACGGGTGGCGCTGGATTGCCGATCATCTCTTAAGGAGATGAGCGAGTATTTCAGTATCCAGATAATCTGGGTCCCTGGTCACTCGGACATCACGGGAAACTGCAGGGCGGACGAACTAGCTAGGTACGGTACGACTCTCCAGATGCAACCGAAAAGGGCAGGTCTGGGGAGGCCTATAGCAGCGCTTAGATCGGCGCACAGTAAAAGGGCAATCGCCTTGACAAATGAGAGGTGGACCAACACCCTCACGTGCAGAGTAGCAAAACTGGTTTGGCCAAAACTGGACTTGCGGCGCTCCAAAGCACTAGTATCCCTGGGAAAACGAGAGTTAGGATTGGTCGTAGGGATACTGATAGGACACTGCCTTTTTGGGGAACATGCAAGAAGGATGGGTCTACAGACGAATGACTTATGTAGAAGTTGTTTAGACGAAGAGGAGGAAGAGACGCTAGATCACTTCCTATGCTCGTGTCCGGCACTATCATACAGAAGGCACAAGTATTTAGGTGTGTACGGTATGGACAGCCTTTCGGAACTCGCGGGCTGTGGAATACGAGATATTTTACGCTACATAAGTAGCTCTGGATGGTTTCAGCAATAGTAAAGGGGAGATAGGATCCTGTGGTATCACAATGGGCCAATACTGGCCTAAGTGTGCGATAGCAGCCACTCCAACCTAACCTAACCTAACCATAGATAAGTGGTTTTGTTGAATCGTCACAGAATTTATGGAAGCATCGAAATTGTTTTATTCTGTAAAATATGCTTATACACCTCTAACATCACCGATTTTTTCGAAAATTGTTGGGTTACGCTCCGTAACAAGAGGGTGCCAGATACGATAACCAAGAGTTTGAAGATCTTGTTCTACGTCGTCCATCCACTTGAACTTCGCCAGGGGCGGCAATATTTTTAAAGAATTTATAAAACGTAATATAAATACAAATACATTTTTTTTGATGACTGCATAACATAATTGCACAAAAAAAAAGTAAAATAAAAAAAATGAATAAAATGTTACTAACAGTTGTTCATGCTGTCAAACACAGGGTGTGTGAGCGGTCGTCTCCCACGTGGTCCTGTTTTCATTGATGTCGACTCCAAGATCTGTTTTATGTTATGATTTTGAAATCGTAGAACGTGTCCGAGCTATCTAGCCTTGATGATAGTTGATCCAATAATATCGAAGTTGTTGAGATCATTTCTGGTCTCGAAATTGAGACGCATTCGGTACATTTCTGCATCCCTAATAGGACCAAGCATCATACATACTAATTTGCGCTCAAAAATTGCAACCTGTTGGCTGTTCCTTGTTGTTAGCATCGAAGACTCGCTACCAAGCGTAACTTCTAAAGTGGCTTAGTTTTGCAGTTTTACCATCGATGCGAAGCATTTAAACTCATTCACCTTTTCGTAATGTGTGTCGCTTATTAAACATTGTCTACGTGTTGTTTACCTTTTCCCGACAGTCATATTAGTATTCGCTTCGTGTTGTTTCCAATGAGAGCAGAACTTTTTTAAGGGATACGATGTTCTGACCTAGGCCGCTGTTCTTGAAATCGGTGGATATTTCCGTCGGCGGATTATAATTTGCATTAAAATTCTTTATATTATTCGAATTTTTCGCCTGCTACTTTAATCGTTTTTTTTCAAATTTGCTTTCAAGTTTTCTATTATTTATTTAACTACTAAACAAAAATCGGTGGATATTTCCGACTGGGTAAATCAATGCGGATTTAAGGCGGTGATACATGTACAGATTTTGCCGTTAAGGCAAAAAAATTTACCTTATACAAAATTGAGAAACGTTCAATTTAAATTTTTTGTCTATCGCCTCAAGATGGCCGACTTTTAACCAATCAGCGCGCATAATTTTTATGCCTTAAAGGCGAAATCTGTACATGTATTACCGCCTTTATTCCCCCAAATAATAGAAGACTTACAATCAAATTTAAAAAAAACGATAATAGTAGTCGGCAAAAAATTCGAATAATATAAAGCATTTTAAAGAATTTGAATAATATAAGGAAATATCCACCGATTTCAAGAATAACGGCCCTGGATGTGTAGGTCATCTGCGTAAGCTAAAATTTGGCTGGTTTTGTTATATAAACAGCTGCGCATGTTAAGTTGGCAAATGACATTCTAACGATAGGTTGAATATTAGTTTTACTATTGGGTCTCTTTGCCGCACTCCTGATGTTATTTCGAAAGCCTCTGAGAGCTTGCCTTTGTCCATTAATACTTTGTACAAACACCCATAACATGTTCCTCTGAATGCTATCACATGCCTACTGAAAATTTATGAATAGAAGATATTCAGGGATGTCGTTTTCCTAGCACTTTTCCAACACAATTCCCAGAGAAAACCGACAACCGCACTAGTAGTTAGCAACTACCTTGACCAAGGCCTTGTAGCTGTGTTGAGCATAGCTATTCCGCGATAGTTGTTACTTTTCAAATGGTCTCGCTTTTTATGTAGCGGACAAATTAGGTGTAATTTTTACTCGGCCGGGATTTTCTCTCCTAATCAAATCGATGAAACCAGCTCAAACATGTGATAGAAGGATAATAGTATTCGCCGCCATTACACTTTTTTCATATTTGATATGATGCTTCCCACTTTATCGTAAGATGGAGCGTGATGGTATCATTTCAATAATGAAATCAGGCTGAGCAATGATGTTGTTTGCTCAATTGAAGATAACATCTCTCTGTTTAAGAATGGTAAGAAATAATTTTGCCACACTGTTAGGACTACGTTTATTTTAATTTTAACTCCAGATTCGTTTCAAATAGCACTAAACGTGGATGGAAGTCGATAGCGATTTCTTTCAATGAATGGAATCTGTCTCTTAGTTTCGATTTTAAGTATGTACTTGTTATTTGTGTTATTTACGCTTCGTTCTTGTACACAATCGATTGGAGTGCTTCTTCGCGACGATGTCATCGTCGTGTGACTGTCCTGTTGAGAGAGGTGTTCTTTTTGTGTGCTGTCCATTTCTTGAATTTAAGCAATGTCTTTCTAGTTTTAGATGACTAAGTTGATTGTTTAATGCTTCAGTATTCCAATGTGAGATTCGTTGAAATCGACGGACCACACATGTCACAACAGAGAGTGGTCTGAACGGATGTTGGGGTGCGATGTTTGGTTTTTATCTTTAATCCTAGAAAGAGGTTTTATTATCTTTAATGCTCGTCGAGTACATAAAAATGATTCACTTATTTACGTTTACGTTCCATTATCACGCAATTAAAAATGTTCGTTCAATTAAAAATTCTGACGTTCGCTTAGTTTTAAAATTTTCCATCAGATGTCCGACACTTCGCATTAAATGGCTAACAGGGTGTGTTTTCTATTGGTTCAGTGATTCACTAGATATATCATATTTCCATGTACTGAGTTAAAACAGGTATACTGTTTATGTTGGAGGTTGAACCCAGGTCGAGTCAACTTGTAGTTATCTTTAGGTTAACCTTGAAGTTAACTTCTAGTGTTTATATTGGAGAGTTATCTTGAGGTTGAGTCGAAACTAGGTTATAACTGACAAAATCATTGAAATTTTTTTCTTTCAAAAAATCATTCTAACTTTTTCTTTCGAACTTTCAAAAAATAAAAAATCGCAAAAATCCCAAGAATATGCTGCCGAATTTAGACACAGACGCGCTCGTACAAGAAAAATATGAAAAATCGCCATTTTTATTTTTTTACTTTACTTATTATTTTTTGTTGTTGTTTTTCGACTCGACTCTGGGCGTTTATATTAACCAGAGTTAACTCGACCTAAGAAATTTTTTGGATTGAGTCGAGTTAACTCCAAGTTAACCTTTGGTGTTTATGTTGAAGGTTCAACCCAGGTTGAACCTAGGTTCAACCTCCAACATAAACAGTATAAGGCTTAGGTTTCGTTGAATTGAAAATTTGTTGTTGTTAACTCGCACTGTTTCCATGAAACAGAGTTAAGTTAACAGCTACGCTAAAAATCATTTCGATAGTTTACCCATTTTCAAAGTTAATTTAAAAACATTTTTACTCAAAATCTGTATTTTAATAGATTACAATGAGCGTAGTTTATAATACACGTAGAAAACGTGAACAAATAGAATCTAACCCGGTCGAACTAGTTTCGTTGAGTTAAAACATGTTTAACGAAACTACATGGTTTTGCATTTCCATGCACATAAACCAGAGTTAATCTAGGTTAACTCTAACCTCTAGACTAATTTTTATAAAATGAACCAAAACTCTAAATAATTGGTTCTTGTAGTTATATTTCGAAAGAAACATTTCCAAAATTGTTTTAAATTTTTTTGAGATAATAAGTTTTTAGAGCAACATTTTACATTAAATTCCGTCGTGGTTAAGAGTATGAATTTTTTATGCATTCATCATTCAGTTTCTATTTTGTTTGGCTCTTGAATTATTAATTCCTTATATAGGATCAAAAATATTGGATAATTAGTTTATTATAAAGATTATTTAATAAAAATTGCAATAACAACAAACAGGTTTAATACTGATTCGTATGAGAAAATCCGTCTATTAAAGTCTTTTTATGAACTAAACTAGCGAAAAATTACTTTAGTTAAACTTGAAATATATATACTAATTCCTTATAAACGAATACCACTTCCAGATTAAATAAATAATACAAATCCATTAAAAATTTTTACGTTTTTAACACTAGTTCATCATGCACCATGCGACAGTTACGTGAAATAAAAACACGGTCTATAGATTAGGTTTTCAGAGAGTGCCTATGTTTAAAGGGAAGTTTGAAAGTGCATTTTGTTCTTTGTGAAATGTTACAGATGTCTGATTTGTCTAGGATTTAAGTGGTATGCACAAATGTGTATGTTGGTCCAAAAAAAATTTTCCAAAGTTTTTGACATGGTTCTTTTCGTACACGCACAATTCTGATCGCGGGCCGGTAAATTGATATACTGGATGCTTCTTATTTACCTGCAAAAATTTGCAGAAGAAAACAATCTTATACATGTAATAAATGTCCCATTATTTTATTTGGCATTTTAAAATTAAATATTTCTCGGGAAACGAGTCCCGGGAATTTCCGGGCACCGCACCCTCTATATACACAGGATGTCCGTATAGTGGCTGACACGAATGGTACTGTTGGATTCCTTGATCAACGAAAGTGAGGTTACTTCTATCACTTCGCACGTTAAACCTCCCTATCAAGTTGTAGACGTTTAAAGAGGAGCCTTCCAACACAGCGTCTCGTATTAAACAAACTTCAATATCTGGAGAAAAAGCAATTTTCAAGTACTAATTTCATTAGTAGAGAAAACTAATAACATTGTCTTTTCAATAAGGTATTATAATTATGCCTATTTAGTTAAAAAGTATTTCAAATTTAAACAAAACTTTTAGAATTCTATTTTTTTAAGATTTTTTTTGATTATGTACCATTTTAACTCTTAACAGTAATTCTATGTCAGTAAATATTTTTTGATGAAAACATAGTTCAGACTTCTAGCTTTCAGGAAAGCTAACTATTTGTCATATTTGCTTTATTATGAAATCTAAAAAAATTAAAAGTTCATAATAAAAAAATTGTATTTCGTTGTATTTTTTAAATAATATTATTTAATGCTAATACATATTGGTACTCATAATACACGACACTAAGCTGATCCCCATGATTTCTTCTTTTTTGTGTTATTCGTGGTGGATTCATTTTTCATCACCAGTGACTATGCGATGCTAAAACCACTTTCGTTTATGCCTCAGCATTTCACATGAAAAAAAATCGGCGTTTAACATCTCTCGGTTCAGTTCATATAGCTTCAGTTCATCTCTCACTTAAGCAGCCTCACCATATGCTTCTACAAGCAATCGACGCGCCTCAGCTGCAGATTTCTTCAAATTAAAAGAGTAAATCAAAATTTCCCGCAAATGACGCTTATTCGGCCATTTCACAAGAAAAAAAATGCTAATATATTAAGCTAATAGTGCTAATAATAGCTTTATTGCTAATATTTTAAGCTAATGTTATTAGGTCTCGCCACACTTTAATTCTTTCAGCGTGATTCTCTGATTTCAAAAAATCAATCGACGGCCACATTTGATTTCTTTGCGCATTTGTAGGGGGTACCAAAAAATTCGTTCGGATTGTTTTGTTTGCTTATACATATTAAAAATAAAAATAATTAAATTAAAACTGTAATATTTAATTAATATATTTTATTTTAAATTATATATTAAATTAAATATAAATTTTATTTTAAATTAACCATTTTTATTTCTATTTTTTATTATAAGCAAACAAAACAATCCGAACGATTTTTTTGGTACACCCTTTTTTTTACTATAGCCTTTCTTTTTTATGGATGTGCGTAAAATTATGTTTTTTGATTTATTCGTATAGTAAAAAATATTTATTATTTGCTGCGAAAACTACTTCCTTGGTTGAAAAAATATATTTTTTGCACTCGAAGCAAACATTAAACTAAAATTAACCCAAAAACGACAAATAAACAAGATGTCCTTAAAAGATATTTATTACGTAATAGTGCGAAGAAATCAGTGAATCAAAAAAAAATATTGACGAAAAAAGAATCAAAAATTTCCCCGCCAAAAAATTAGTTTGTGGGTGAAGGGGAAAGAAACGAAGAAAGAATCACGATGAAAGAATTAAAGTGTGGAACCGCGGATTGACAGATGTTTAACCTTATAGGCCCCTTACACGTTCAATATTATTGTGCTAAATAATGCGCAAAAAATTTTTTTGTCTAAAAACTGCCCAATATTATTGCACAATTTTTCCTTGTTACGCATTTAAATATATAATAATGTCTCTTACATCGATGTATTTTATTATAAATTCCTTTTCGTCAGCTTTATTAGAATTATAATTTTTCGTTTCAGACATTTTAATGTATAGAAATTAAAAAAATTAAATTAATTTTTGACAACCGATATAATATATTGCACAATATTTGCTTCACACTACACAATATATTGCACAAACTTCAATAAATATTAAAAAAAATTAATTTTACACAATATATTGTGCAAACCTACAATATTGTCCTTACATGATCAATTTTATTGTGCAATGCTCAATATTGCGCAATAATATTGAACGTGTAAGGGGCCTACCCAAGTATAACAAAATGGAACTCATTTTGACAGTTCCAACTTTCGTTACATTATTGAGATATTTCATGGAAGACATGGAACTCGCATAATATCCAGTTCGTTGAGTTACGGGTTTTTGTTCCACAGTTCATAGTAAAACTTGTAATAAAATGGAACTGGACCGTGGAACTTAGTTCCAACAATTGTTCCATAAAAGTCGAAATAAGTTGGAAGTAGTGATACTTGGGTATTAGGATATGACGTTTTACATCGGGCAATTTGAACCATAACTTACTAGTGGCACCATCTTTTGTCAAACGGCCGTGTTATAATAGCCGTGTTTTATTATTTGAGCACTATTCGGCGCCGAATGGGGAAATTTCTACTGAACCTGCAGCTATTATTTACTGGTGTCGCTGTACTATAAAAATTAAAACTAAATTCATCAATAATGCCTCTATTCCATGGAAATAATCTGCTGTCAGCAAAAATAAAAGCGAGAAGAAAATATAGATATTGCTGGTTGTGTACGAAACAAAACATGTTGTCAGTAAAATTTTGCTGAGAGGGGAAGTGTGATAGGGGAAGTTTGCTGCCATAATGCTGCCATAAAAAATGTAAATTGGAGTATTTTTTATGGCAGCAGTTTTCACACATCTACAAAACATGTGTGTAAAGATAAGAAATTTTTCTCACACTCATATAAAATAAATTGTTCGCCATTTTTATACTCAAATGTCGATTTACTTTTTTTTTTGGGCTGAAATTTATTAACGTTAGTGGTTTTTTGTGGTGTATATATTAAAATTCGAATTGTACGAAAATGTACAAATTTAATATTTTATGAAATTTTTATGTTATTCCAAAATGTAAAACCATAAAATTTTACTATAAAATGAAATAAAAAATATTTCTGTTCTTTGTCACTCTCATGAAATTTAAAAAAAAATTTTTTTTTGCGTATTATCAGCAAAAAAACTGCTGTCAGCAAATGTTATCCATGGAATTAAAGCTTAATGTTTTAATTCCATGAATAAAATTTGCTGACAGCAATTTTTTTGCTGATAATACGCAAAAAATTTTTTTTTTTTAAATTTCATGAGAGTGACAAAGAACAGAAAAAAAAATCAACATTTGAGTATAAAAATGGCGAACAACTTATTTTATATGAGTGTGAGAAAAATGTCTTATCTTTACACACATTTTATGTAGATGTGTGAAAAATGCTGCCATAAAAATACTCCAATTTACATTTTTTATGGCAGCATTATGGCAGTAAACTTCCCCTATCACACTTCCCCTCTCAGCAAAATTTTACCAAAGACGTTAATAATATTATATAGACCGGTAACAAATAACTTACAATTCTATAAGGGACATGAATTGAAAAAATTCTCCCAACATAGCAAAAGTTTCCAGGCGGCAGCACTAAACATTTTTAATAATACTGTTTTCTGTGGCACACAAATTTTGATCTATTTTTGATATTTTTTTGATTAAAATTGGATTTGTTAACATTTTTTGTCTTTTTCTTTTTGAAAATGGATCAAAAAAAAAAATCCAACAAATTTTTTGGATTTTTTTTTGTTCTATTTTCAAAAAAAAAGACAAAAAATGTAAACAAATCCATTTTGAATCAGAAAAAGATCAAAAATAGATCAAAATTTGTGTGCCACAGAAAACAGTTATTAAAAATGTTTAGTGCTGCCGCCTGGAATCTTTTGCGGTACTTGTTTTTAACGAAATCATGTTTGTCTGCAGGTTTACTAGGGAATGTCCCTTATAGAATATTATAAGTTATTTGACCGGTAATGACTAAATGTCAAATGAGTAAATTTCAAGAGATAGTCATAAAATAATCAGTACCTGTATTAAGAATTTTTATTAACGAATATGAATGAATTCAGTTACTTGTACAATTAGAATTTTGTCTATATTAATTATCAGCATTCAAGAATTTTACAATATTTTTTTAAACTACAATTGATTCATGAATATTACACAAAATATTTAATCGAATTTATACAAAAAAATATTTCGCAAAAGCTATTCAACTTTTCCATATATTTCATAAAACCGAACTATTCACTGTTTAGCAATCATCAATATAATTAATTAACCCTAGAATCACATTTAACTATAATTATACATATTGTATTATTAAAATAATTAAAATACTGAAAAAAAATAAAATAAAATGCGCCATTTCCGTTTGTTTCCACATACATAGCTGAAAACGTTTTCGGTACGGCACTGGCGGAATATATTGTGCATAATTCATATCATCCACAACAAATAATTTTTTTTTTCGATACATTTTATTTTAATAACGCACAAATTAGAAACACAAATTTGATCACAAATTGTATTCAACACACAAATTTCATCACAAATTATATAAAATTTTCAAATAATTCTATTTTGAAAGGCAAACAACCAGAAACAAAAGGTTTATGTTGTGGATGATATAGAAATCAAAGATAGAGATATAAATATAATTTTATATACGCATCCCGTCCTAACTGTCCACGCATGAAATAGACGATTTTATATGGAGAAAAAGCATATTGCCGGTCTCTGTATATAGTATTATGTCTATGAATTTTACTGACAACATGTTTTGTTTCGTACACAACCAGTAATATCTATATTTTTTTCTCGCTTTTATTTTTGCTGACAGCAGATTATTTCCATGGAATAGAGCCATAAAACAGACATTTATCACCTGAAATATACTAATTGACATTTATTCTGACATGACGTTATAAACAAAAATTCATCGTGCTGCGTTTTAAATTTTTGTTGTAAGATTAAGTTTCTAATGGTTTCAGGGGTTTACAAAATAATGGCCTTTTCAATTTTCCCATTGAAATGGATAGCGCTCCCAATAGTGGCTCCCGATAAATAGGTAGAGGAAAATATTTGCATATCGATTTTTAACTAAAAAGTTGAATGAAAATCTTAGTTTAGAGTTAAATAAATTAATTATATGCAAAAATAGCGCGTTAAATATAAGTTTTGACATAGAAAATTGCGTGGTCCGTATAAATCTATCGGACGCTAATAAAAAAACACGGCTATTAATTGCGATCGTATGTTAAAAGAATGAATGCGAAATAAATATATTTCGATTGTTTATTTAATATGTCGTATTAAGTAAAGTATTAATGATAATATGAGAAACATCGAAGTCTTGTCACTCATGTTTCGCTTAAGGCATTGTCATGAATGAGCAAATATATATGACATATCTCACATTTGTCGTCTTACGTGGACACTGTATGAACAAGTAATTTCAGAAATTATTTGACGTGTCATTAATTAATCATTTAGCTAACATACCATCTAAAATAGACATAAAATTATTTGTTTGCTTTTTCATATATATGTACATTTAGAGAAAAAAGGTAAGAAATAGAAAGTATGTCTTTCGTGAAATTTCAGATACGTACGTGTTGACAAATTTCCAACTGGGTAGTTTTTTATGTGCTTGTATTAGAAATAAATATAAACTTTGAACTGATCTGGATCATCCGGTCATGAATCACAACAGTTAGTTAGTTGTGTATATACACATTAGCTCACATCGCAAAGATTGGCTTTGCTCAAATGTGCAACGGATCTTAACAATACACTTCATTAAGTTTCAATGAAATAAAGTAATTTGCCACTTTAAACATTTTATTGGCTTCGGTTTGCTCAAATTCCTCTCATACCCTTTCATATCGAAAACTAGTAAGACCCATCGGAAATCGATCGATTTTGGAAATGAAATGTCCATGTATATTAATTGATTTTCTGACTTCCAAATATTTATAACTAGTCTATCCCTTTGGAATATTTTAATCGTTTATCAACTTCAATAATCTTCTGGTTTACAATTTTGCCAAAACAACATAAATTTCAAATCGTTTGGGTATTAGTGAAGCTACAATTTTCCATTTATATACGTTCAATTCCTTTAAATAATAAATTCGCTTACTCAACTGATTGCAATATTATAAATACTTAAGCTATATTTGTATTCTTTCATTCGACACATATTTTAACAAATTCAGCATAAACCATTTTCTTTTTTGTGTAAATTATGATAAGTGCAAAAATAAAGTTTATTTTATTTACATTAAAATTTTTTTTTATAATTTTTATTATTTAGATTGATGCATTGAACTGGGATTCTTATCATCGTGTTAATGTGGAGCAAATTTATTGTTATTGCGGTGGAAATGGTAAATGGTTTACACAAATGCTTCAATGTTTACGATGTGAACAGTGGTTTCATGAAAAATGTATACAAGGTTTACAATTCCCACTGTACTGCGGTGATAGGTAATATTCGTGTAGGATTTAATTAAATTTTAATTTTTTAATTTAATTTTGTTTTATTTTAGATTTTATATATTCGTGTGCTCTATGTGTAATTATGGTAATGAATTTGTACGGCGCTTAGAATTAAAATGGGAAGACATTGTACATTTATTATTATTTAATTTAACAATTTATAATAGTAAAAAATATTATGATTTAACATCTGTTATAGTTCCATATGCGATAGATAATTGGGAGATTTTACAGCTTCCAACTCATGTAAATTAATGTTAATTTTTTTTAAATAACTTGCGATAACCCTAATGAAATTAAATAAAAAAACTTTTTTCTTTAATATAGATCAAAAATCTTTCACGTAATCAAATTAGCGAGCACATATTTGAGACATTGAAATCTCATAAGACACGGTTTAAGAATGGTAAAGAAATAAAGAAGAGCAATGGTATTTGGTGTTTAAGATCTCGGGTTCCACCACCTATTTCAAATATTATCATACCCCAAGGTGTGAAAGTAACCGAAGTCTATTTAGGGGAAAATATGCCAAATGTTAAATTATTAAATCCATGGTAAGCGTTCTCGTAGTTATTTCGTTATTGAAGTTGTAATTTACAATCTAACGTTCTAAATTTCAGTTCTAAATTACCAGAACCATATCAGAACGATATAAAAATTCATAATGTTATGATGGGTGTCACGTATCAAAATGATAATTCAGATATTGAATCACTTACATCGTCGTCCGATACAAACATCGATTTAACCTATAATTCAGATGATGAGATTCCAATAAAGGAGATTGAAATGATATCAGAACAATTTAAAAATGAACGTCATGGTGGTGACACAACGTCATCAAATTCATCTACACCATTAATAGGTGATTCAAATATGATGAACGAATATGATGGTAATGATACGGATCATAGTCATGACGATTATTTTGATGATTTAACCAAAGATTTTATTGATGTAGATGATTCAAGTAAAATGAGTTTCGATAATGATGATGATGATGAAATAATAAAAAATGATGAAGAGAAAATTGAACAATTCATTGGCCTACCTCAAATACATAATCATATACACCAGTCAAATGAAAATGTACAAAAAATTAACACAATCGAAATATGTGATACATCTGATGATACCAGCCGTGGCACATTAGATTTGATAATTCCGCCGCCCAAAAATTTTCAGGGTGCAAATAATCCATTTCACAATCAAAATTTACAAACCTCAGTAACAGCAACACTATTTGGATGTAGTACAAACGATGCAAATTTTAATAATAGTCAAAATAATATTAGTCATCATATGTCATCAAATCAACCAACCAACCAAATGGATGGGAAAAAGGGTAAACGAAAGCAAACAACTAATAATCATAATGTAAAACTAATGGATGAAAAGCACTTAAATGGGAATACTGCTGGTCAGTTTCGAATTGTTAAACGGAGGTTAAGTGCCAGGGATATTTTAATTGGACCAAATCAGGACATTAAAAGAAGAAAACTAAACCGCCGATCAGGGCAAGTAGAGGTAATTTTATTTTATATATTTGCTTTCTATGTAGAAACTTAACATCGACCTTACTGGCACCGGCAAAGGAAAACATGTTATTATACTAGATATTTTTAGATATGTACTTTTCGGAATAATTATTCAAAAAATGACACCAATTCAAATTGATTGATACATTATTGGTAAAAATACACGAATGGGGCACAATATATTCTACATACAACCTAGTCCTTATTTTTCTTTTATAATTATAAAATTTCTTAAGTTTGTTATAATTAATATTTCTATTTATGCTAAAACATTTAATATGATCACATGGGCAAACTACAGTGCATAATATTTATTTTGACGCTAACGTGCCACGCTTTGTAAAATGTATGCCCGACAATTGTAGTGAGCTTACTGTTAAAAAAGATAGAAATGAGTCGATCATTACGAAATTACGTGACTTAAATTATACGGGGTATAATACTGTCCCTAGGAATATATTACAATTTGTAGCTGTTTTTGTAAAACTACAAAATCATATCACACTTTGCACAAATCATATCATAATTTGTTGTTGTAAAATAAATTCATAAGAAATTCTAAGGGATGCGTTCTATTTGCTTATCAGCTTATATTTACATAATGGAAAACAATTTCAAAATATTTTTTTCCTTATGTTTTTCTCAGGATATAAATGCGTGCATATATAGGTTTAGTGTGTAAAACTCTGTTTTTCATGTAAATAATAAAGTTTTTATTAAGTAGTGCAGCATACTTAAGATTTTTTCATGTTGATGTAAACTTGTAATACCAATTTGTCTTAATTCCTGATTTATATTGATCGTTGATCGTCTAAATAACTACGACCGTTTTTAATAAATTGCTATGTATTTTTAATTTAGAATATTGAAATATAATTTAAAATATGTACTTTAAATTATCAATTAAACTAGTAAGTTTGTTTCAAAACTCCGTTGAGTTCTATCGTAGCAAAAAATAATGTGAAGTTCTTTGGGAAAAAAATATTTGATGTAAATCAAAAATATTTGATCGAAATCAAAGATTTGATATTTTTTCGATTTGATCAACACTACCACCACCAAATATTATTGTCTATAACTACGTTTCCATGGACATGGATAAACCGAGTTAAGCTCGATTTATATTATACGTTCCTTTCAGTTCCTTCATTTATCATGTCAGATAAAAAAAACATTTTTGCTACTCTACTACAATAATAATTATGTGTAATAGGTACACTTTTGAATTTGACGTTTGCAAAGGCAGTCTCGAGTAGGGTAGAGAATGACATTTGTAACAATGTTAAAACGAGTTCACGAACGACAAAAAGCACGTGCTCGTTGTTACAATGATAGTTTCCGAACGATTTAGAGCTGTCATTGTTAACATTATTGTAACAATGTAGAGTTTACGAACAGCCTCCTATTATTACCAATCGTAACTAATTTATAACCGGTAGAATAGAATTATTCTATACCAGCAAAATAGTTGGTTTAACACAATTCCAATTTGGAATTACATATGGGATTTTTGTTGTAAATTTCTAAAAGTAAGACCGTATCAGTATCCTCACGGATTGTTGTATCTTTCATTTGCTTGCTCAGGTTAAGACGTAAGCAATCTTAATCTTTATTTATATTATTTTATTTTCTACATACAATTTTGTGTTGATTACTCTTCATGCATACATACGCTCTCGTTATGATATAACCATGTTCTTACGAGTCTAAGGGTGTTTTCAAAACACCGACTTATTATTAGTTATTACTACAGACTAATTAACTTATTTGACGCCATCTTGAATAAGTCGGTCAAGTCGTTCCAATTCATTGTACCAACTTATTAGTGACGCAATAACAAAAAACAAAAGGCTATTTCTATTATAATGAAGAATAAAAATCTTAATGTTGGTCGTTGCCACTAGATTTGAAAATGGCATGTTAGAGCGTGTTTCAATTGGTTTAAATAACGCATAAAAAGTTAAAAATTGTGGTGAATAAAAATGTCAAACTTTTTATCCGCTTCAAGAGCAGATAAAATTTTTATATAGAAAACATTTGGCTGGCAAAAATAAAATTTTCCTTGTAAAAGTTTTGAGAAAAATTGCAATGATATATATGTAAACTGACCATAATTGACTATATATATTAGTCAATTAGTCAAATATATTAGTAAAAGTATTTATTTTGCATGTTTTCATATTTAAATTTTCTATATATGTTCACAATTACACATAAAATAAGCAACCATGTTATTGTCAAAATTTTACCCAATTGAAACAAATAAAAAGTTAAAAAATATTTACCACGAATAAATTTTTAACTTTTTATGCGGTATTTAAACTAGGTAATTGAAACTCTTAGTCAATACACAATTTTGGAGACATTTCTATGTAGGCGTACTTAAATAAGTCACCTCGCGAGGTTACTTATTTGAATAAGTACGTCTACAGAAATGTAAGTTATTGGAAAAGGGCCTTAGTTCTATATTTTAATTTATTAGTTATTCGTATTCCGCATATCCTTTTTCTGGCAGAATTTTTTCTTGTGGCCTTACACCACCACACACAAATGTGTATGTAAAAAATGACGGGTTGTGATGTCTTCCGGATTTTAACGGATCTTAGTTAAATCGGAATTCTTTTTGAAAAAAGCATTATAATTTGATAACATATAAATTATATAAAATATTTTTGATAACATATTAATTATTTTATTATTATTATAGTTAGTCTTATTTTTCGGACGAAAATAATTTAAGTGGTATGCACAAATGTTGGTCCAAAATACATACAAAATAAATTTTTGACATAGGCTGTTAGTGAATGTATTAAAAACCCTGTTAAAAATTAAAATTTTGACAGGAAAATTAAAAATTATTTTTTATTCACCACAAAAATTTTTTACGAACTCTAGACCGTCTATAAATTTTGACAGGATGTTAAAAAAACATAACCCCACTTTTTTGATAGTAAATAATGTGAGTAGTAGCCGTAACAACAATAAAATACTTGAAATAAGAATGAAATAAATGGATTATTTTTATTTTTGACATTATTATACTTTATTTATTATAATTGATCCAAAACACACTTAATTCTTATATGACATTCATCTATTAAACCAATACCATTCCAAAAGTTTGCTGTTTTTGATCTTGCGCAAAATCTAGTTCCAATTTCCTCAAGTTCGTTATACAATGTAGGTTTAATAATGTACCGCATATTATGAATAAAATAATTTAACATTTTGTGAATTATTGATTTAACTGTAAAGCTACAGAGAAAATATATTTAATTATACTATTTAAACTCTTACAACTTATGAACTTACGGACTAATACCAACAAAACCAGTATAAAAACACAATCAGGTCATATTCTTTGCTCCAGCCGTGTTACTTAATTGGCAATAATTCTACTTTCTTTCGGAAACTGAAATATTCCGTAATTTACAGTATTCTAAAGGCTAAAATTTAAAACAATTATATTAAATAACAAAAATAATAATCATCCCGAATATATAAATATATAGTTACTTCTCTGTATTTCCTTCCGTATTTCCAAACAACAGCCTCATTATTTTTATATTTTTTATAATATAATAAAATTAAAAATAATATTGGAGTATATTTCTTGGACAAGCGATTCATTTTTATGTGTCAAAATTTTAACACATTCACACAGCAAATTTAACTTTTCTGTTTAAAAATATTACGTCACAAAAATTTTATTTACCAAATTTTTAACTAAATATTTTTAACACATTCACTAACGGCCATAATTCTCTTTCAACCAAGCTACACACGGTCTCAGTTTCTGGTTTCAAACTAAGTCGTAATAGATTTTTATTGTTAATTTGAACCCTTATTTTATATTAAAACACCAAATTTTTTGATGTATTGTTTTATTCTGTTCTCTCGAAAATAAAATTTAATATCGTTTTCTTTGACAAAAAACTTGATCCTGAATCAACAATTTGACGTAAATTTTGATCCAACATGGCGTTGTTTACATTTTGTCTTTTTATTTTTTGATCCCGGATCAAAAATAAAATCCAAAAAATTTGTTGGATTTTTCTTGACGTTTCCTCACACATAAAAAAACAACTAAACGTCATGTGAAATTGTCAAAAAGACTTCGCGCCATTTCTATTTTATTATATACATAGTCCAGTTTTTTTTATGTGTGAGTAAACGTCAACAAAAATCCAACAATTGTGTTCTGTGGTACGAAAAAAATCTTGACGATATAAACAAAACCTACATCTCAAAAATGGCCTTAAATTTTTTTATTTTCATTTCTATTTTTTCATTTCCGATTCACCGAAAATTTTTATTATGCAGTTAAAACGGATTTTGTAGGTAAAAAGGGAAAGAAAGGAAGGTGAAGCCAGTCTTATGAGGCTGCATGTAGCATGGCTCTTTCGTACGCGATTATCACCGATATGATTTTCTTTTTCATGAATATATGAACCTTATCTTGTGTGTACACACCTTCTTGCAGTGGAATATACATTCCACTGCAGGAAGGTACTCTACCTTTCCATTTTAGGAGGCCTTTTTTTCTCCAAGATAGTTCTGTGCGAAACGTGCTTAAAACCAAATCATTTAACCCGTATTAAGTAGTGTATCCGCGTAATGGCGCTTTCTTATTTGCTATTTTGCCACTATGGTACTTTTATAAAAGCATATTGCTATATTTGATATTGCCCATTTTCCAGAGACGCATGCGCGTGATAAACTATTAATAGTATATTATTCAATTAGCATATAATGAAGTCTGTTATTCACGAAGATGAAGTTTACATCACGAACCGTTAGGCAAGAGTCGTAAATCATCCAAGTGTATTATTCTACTAGCATATTATAATGGTCGTTATTCAGACCATTATAATATGCTAGTAGAATAATACACTTTGTCCACGACAATTAACTATTTTTGATATCTAGATATTTTGGACGATGTTGACGTTTCAATTTAACTATTGAAAAGTTTACTTGCGGACAATTCCAATTGTTTAATTTTCTAATTTGAAATTTTATCTAATAGTCAATTCTTAAAATCTACTAATAAGCACATATAAGAGTACATAATTTATTTTCTCTTCAACTTGAAATTCGAGAAACCTAAGTGTAAATTGCTTACAAAACAGCCGTACAAGGTGAAATACAATTGTAAACTGTTTTAATTGGGGTACTTAGATATTCGGATAAAAAATTGTTCCAAATTGATGATTTGTGTGTTTTTGCTGTAGGTAGATAATACTTTAGAAAAGGCTACTAGATAAAATTTCAAAAAATTAAAATAAAATGTATCATTTAGGTATTTGTTAGTGAATAATGGGCATATTCAGCATTTGTTAGTAGAGTGAATAATGGGTAAATATGGAGGCCTCACATATCTATCTTATGGACTGGATGCAGAATATCTCACTTAAAATATGTATGTTTAGTGAGGCGAAAATTATATGTCTACTTTTGAGTAGATATTTTTAGGTTTGAGCCTGTACTCTGATTGACAATTTAGTTCTATTTGTTTTTATTGTTTTTACCGTCAATGATAAAGGTTGGGTATACCCAATGGATGGATATACCGAATGATTAATCAGTGCTATTCGTGAATAATGTAAATCAATATAATTGAAAAAGCGGAAGTAAAATGAGTATTTTATACAATAGTCGTGGACATAATTTTTTTTATTACATAGAGTGTGTTTCAATTGGTTTAAATACCGCATAAAAAGTTAAAAATTGAGGTGAATAAAAATGTCAAACTTTTTATCTGCTTCACGAGCTAATAAAATTTTTATATGCGAAACATTTGGCTGATACAAAATAGTTGTTAGTTTATAAACTGACCGTAATTGAATGATATCAAAATACATATATCAAAATATAGTATTAATTTTGGTTATTTTCCATTTTTTATCTTTTATACGTTCGTAATTACGTTAAATAGCAATTACACAATTGTCAAACAAATTTAACCAATTAAAACAGATAAAAAGTTAAAACAAATCTACCACGAATAAATTTTTAACTTTATATGTAGGTTAGGTTTCAGTGGTTGACACTTAGGCCATTTTTGGCCCATTGTGATACCACGCATTCACGCCACATCAATAACCATTCACCTACTCACACAACTACTACATACAACCTGCACATTGCACGCTCCATGTCAAACTGTACATTGACATGGACGGTTTGTGGGTCGGTGCTGAATTCTGCACTCTATCAGAGGGTCTTAGTGTTTATTAACATCGCCGATTGTAATCGATGATGAAAATTCGATTTGTATCTTAGCCTCTGA
The DNA here is from genome assembly GCA_947310385.1 of Nephrotoma appendiculata. NCBI lineage: Eukaryota > Metazoa > Arthropoda > Insecta > Diptera > Tipulidae > Nephrotoma > Nephrotoma appendiculata. Next base: position 233,414,245 of record OX371224.1, read on the forward strand.
TAGGATTCGAACCCAGTACCTCCCGGTCCGAGTGCCGAAGCTTTAACCACTTGTCCGGTAACTTTTTATGTTGCATTTAAACCAATTGAAACACACTCATACTCGCAAATATATTGTCAAATTTACTAACAGGATAATACACCAATTATGCACAATGAGGGTCCCCAGATTATGGTTCTCACATTTAAGTCACTCAGTGACTTCAAGTCGCCGAATTCAAATTTTAGTATTGTGGTTCTCGCCGTGAGAGTGCGGTGAGTGAGTGTAATGTCAAAATTCCTCACATAAAATTTTCAAGTGACTTCAAAGTAATTTTTTTTTATTTGTTGTCAAATACAAAGCAAAATAAAGAACATACGCACGAAAATGTTTTATTTATTTTTTTTATCAATTTATATTTCATATTGTGTGTATATAATTATTAAAAATTGTTTATTAAAAAACTATTATGAAATAATTATTATTATTTCATCATAAACAACAACAATCATAAACAATTCACCAAATTGGTGGAAATTATGGAGGGAAATCCAGATTTAACCCGAGGGGCCGAGGATTCCCAAAAATATCTAATTATTCTTTAGATAAACTAATAAATATTGACACATAAATATACTTAAGGACAAAAAAAACGAATAATTCTTTTTGCTTCATTTATATAAGGGGAATTCTCAACGAAATGCCTATTATTAGGCGTTTTCGGTTAGATCCCATGGTAACTTTTGGGTAACTTGCTGACAAAAAATTACCAAATCTATATCCGAACATGTAGGGTAACTTCAGGTAATTTACTTTTAGTTGTTTTTTTTAATTTCTGTCTTTCTGACGATTTTTATTAAATTAGTAGTGTCAGAAAAATTAAAGCACAAACTTTCCAAGCATAAACTATTAAAAAAATACAATAAATATGAACATATCTGTTAAAATACGTAATTTCATTTTGCAGAATACAAAATTACCAGGCTTAATGTAATTTTATTTTTTTGTATAGCCAGGGTAACTTGAGTAACTTTTGTTACCAACATTAGAAAAATTAAAATTACTCAAAAGTTACCATGATCTCTATCCGAAAACGCCTATTAAATAAAATTTAATCGAAAACGAAGGCCGACGATAAACTCTCATCGGTCGGTCTGACGATAAACTCTCATCCGTCGGTCTGATGATCCAGGGCAAAATCTAGACTCGTCGGAGAACAAAATATTGGCCCATTGTTCCATTGTCCAGTTTTCATGTTCGACATCAAATGTTAAACGAGCTCTGCGATGTGCTGTAGACAACTCTGGACATAAGGCTGGCCTTTTTCCAGTCAAATTGGATTCCTTGATTCGTCGGTGCACGTTCCTTTCACTAATGGGTGCATCTCGGGATCCGATTAGGTCTGATTCGATGCTACGTCCAGTTACGAACCGTTTTCTCAAGCAAATTAATTTAATATACCTATCCTCAGCGAGTGTTATACATCGATTTCTCCCACTACCAGCACGACGATGATACTGTCCATTATCCTGATTGATCCACTCTTAACAGTTGTGCAACGTAAGACTGAGTTCTTCCTTCTTCAACTAATGTAATGGCCCTCACGCAATCCTCAATACTCAAATGATTTCTTTCGGCCGACAAGTTATTCGAAACTGGAGGACGAGAGCGGTGGATCGAGATGGATGGAGGGCCTTAGTGCAGGCGGCGAAATCCCTTCATGGGATGTGAAAGCCAGAGAGAGAGAAAGAGACAAGTTATTCATTTTTATTCGTTTTTAATGAAAAACCTTACTTTTACACTTAATTATATAATTTAAATGACAATACACTGTAAATAAACTTTTAGACTGAACAGCCAAAATGCTCAAATTTGTGCTAAACTCGAATTCAAAAAAACTAATGGTAGTATTTTTTTAATGCATGTGTATTTCAGTGAGAACTAAATACTAATAGATTTTATCATAATAATTACAAAAACAATTATTAAGCTACTCGTAATTTCAAAAATACAGATTATGCGTTTTTTTTGTCCATAACGCGGCTTTTACATCAAGTAAACTTTTTGTTTGATAAACATTTTTGCTAACGAAAAACCATATTTTTAGTTGATTTTAATATGAACAAAGATTATTTTTAAAAACATTGATCTTATTTAAGCTATTAAAAATAAAGAAAAATTTAAAGCCATGCGATTTATGAACTTTTTAGCGAATTTAATATTCCATAAAAACTTCGATAAAGAATCGACTTATGCTATAGACACATTACTGGTTTCGTAACTATGGTTTCGAGTTAACCATGGTTTAGTTGTAATGTGTCATCCCTAACCATGGTTTGCAACTCGGTTTTAACATAGTTACCGGATGAGATAATTTTTCTCATCCCGTAGCATTTTAGTGATGACAGCGCCAAATTGTTCAATTAGTGAATACCTAAAACTATAAATATGTCTTTAATACATGTAACCATTTACAAACATGTAATCATTTTTTTATATTCCAGCTGGTAAATCAAAATATAAAATTTGTGATTAAGTTTTCATATTATATGCTGATATTTGTTGCATATATGTAATTGATACACAGTTTTTTATTTGGAATTTTTATTTAAATATTTCACAAACGCAATCTCCGAATTATGGAATTGTAAGAAATATGACGAACTGTCAAATGTGATGAGAACTGTAGTGTGTCACCCATTCTCATCCCGCAAACCATAGTTTCATAATCCTAGTTACGAAACCAGATATGTGTCTATGGTATGATGGTAGTCTATGGATCGAACTCAAAAGTTTAATTAAAGAAACGCCAAATCGACAAAAAGGTTACGGTTGTTGTTAAAACTAAAATTACTTCTAGCAGGCTATTTCACTTTTAATGTGAGTATATCGAGTAACCCACGCTTATTAGAATGTATTATAGATTGTCAAAATATTGAAATAGGATGGCGGAGAAATTATATTTATTTAATTTTATTATTTTTCACAGATTTTTAACAATAACCACCTTATTATATTTAATCTAACAATTTACGCAATTGTTTTATTTTGTAATATTTAATCTCGCATTGTAATATTTAATCTAACAATTTACGCAATTGTTATTTTAATCTAAGAGTGTTAATTGGTTGGTTTTTTGTTATCTTTCTATTTGAAAAAAAAAAAATTCTATTTAAATTTAAGTGGATCCTCTTAGTCCAGCCATTAATGTGGCATATACAGTTTTCGTGTGTTCTAATCGTGTCTAATCGTGCCTTCTTTCGTGTCGAACGACGTCGACTGACAGTTTCACAGTATTCACAATGTCTAATAGATGTCGCAAGAATCATAAAAAATCTATCAAAAATATTTAATGCGTGTTCGTTTGATGTAAAAGCCGCGTAAGTGTATATATTTTATATAAAACTTTAAAATTGCTTTACGACCGTTCAAACAAAACAAAATTTCAGTAATATGGTAAAAATGTAAAAATAATGCCAACATGAAAATTAATGGAAATTGTCAGAATACATAAAACTACAGCACAAATCTCACCAAAATAAAAATGAGAAACATAATACCAGATTAGTACTTGCACGATTTTTAAATGCCACGGCGAGTTTGCAGTGAGGTGAGAACCATAATAGGGGTATACTACATGAGAATATCTTTTCTTTATATGATAATTCTTTACATATTTTATTTTTATTTTTTCTTTCGTACTGGTTTCGAGAGTTCTCTCTTCGTCAGCTATTTTTACTATTCTCAGACAAGTTATATATTCTTACAAAAATAATGGAAAATAATAATCCCCAGATTAGTTTTCTTCCTTTGCGTTGTGTTAATTCGTAACTATAGTATTAAAAATAGCATTAATAATTTCTAAAATACATTATTAATAAAAAGAAAAATATTAAACATTCTTATTGTGAAATATACGAATTTTTCTTGTCTTAGTTACAGCATAATTAATATAAAATTTATCTCGCTGAGCATACGAAAATAAGTGATTTTTAAAGAGATATTAACAATTTTCATCTATTTTATTTGCAGGTTATAAACACACAATCAATTCAAACACTCACTAAAACTGCTGCATATCTTCCGATTCGTACTGATAGCAAAGATTGGTCAGTGACAGCAATTCGTAATACAATAGCGTCAAATTCATCCTCACCAACCTCAATATCTTCAACAAATATACCGGCGCCACCAAAAAACAATTCTTTATCAAATATATTTAACGGGCGGCGCTTGAGACAACGTCAGGAAAAAAATTATTCGGAAAATCCCCGCAGAAATTCAGTAAACACTCAAGCGGGACCATCGACCAGTAGCGGCATTAGTTTTAGTCTCCCAGGTTCACCTAATAGGAATAATAGTGCATCGGAGATATCAATCACAGAGTTACAATCTTCGGTGAATATGTATTTTGGTGCTACCAATCGCATTAAGAATGGCGAAAAATTTATAATACGTGGCCGGCGTTTATGTCCCGATGGCCATTTTCAGTATTTGGTCGAATGGGATTGCATGTCATAACTTTTAGTTAGATTGTAATTTGAAAATGACTTATGTTTTTGTTTAATTTAATATTTTTTACCTGTATTATATACTACTACACTGGTTCTAAATCAAAAAAAAATTAAATATTATAAAAAATACAAATTAATTTAATTTCTGTTGAATTTTTAGTTTAAATAACGTTGGATGTTTGTTCTCGTCCAGTCCTTCTCTTTATTAATGGAATTGTTTAACGTTTTATTTAATAATAATTGTCTCGTTTCTGTTAATTATTTTTCCTGTTTTGTGATAATTAAATATGTATTTTTGCGATAATGTTAAAAAACTATTATTATTATTGTGAATACAACTTTTTTATTTTAATAATTACATTCCAACGAAAAAATATACATATAAAAATTAAATTCGTTAAATTTGTTTGTCATACGTTTCAGAATAATTCAAAAACTTGAAAAGTTTGCTGAGCTCTGTTGGCTGAAAGTGAATTTTGTTTTTACCAAAATTCGGTTTATTTTTTAAATAATCTCTTTTTAACACAACCACAGTTTGTCTAACACATTCAAAACTTGTTTAAGCCTTTCTTAAGAAAATATAATTGCCGTACTAAATGGGCGTTTGTTCAAGCGACAGTAACCGCGTTCAATTAGCCCAGCGAGCTTATTATTTGTAAAGAGGAAGAAGTCGCAAGGAGATCAGGCAGAGGAAGGAGAACGTCGTACTGTAATTTGCACATCTTGGCAATGCTAATCAGATATTCGAACTGATGAATGTTCAAAGCAACCTCGTCCCGATAAAACCCATGTTTTGACTGCTGCTTCGTTTCTGTAGTATAGTAGTGGATTGAGATTACGCTTGAACATGTCCAAATTCTTGAATATTTTTGGGAAAATGCGGTACTCATCCACGGCAGCTTATTCTTTCTCAAACATGCATTGCTTTTAAAGTTCGTCTGAGTGGTTTCCCATTTTGGCTATCTTACATACCTTTACTGGACGGCCGTTAACATAATTGATAATATCCTGGATTTTTAATGACCGGTGTTTCCATGCAAAAGTAATGTTTTATTAGCAAACGGAATGCATTTTTTCTACTTTAGCAAAACAACGAGAACTTACCGGCTGTAGAGCGCTTTCAAACATGTTTTATCTGCTTTAACTGTGTGTGTTCTTAAATAAAAAGGCAAATGTCAGAAATAAAATTGGCGGTGGAATGGGGATGGGAATTCACCGGGGACCGTACAACATTTTCGCAATAATGTGAAATTAAAATGCACGTGCTTAATAGCAGTCGCATAGCGCATCATTCGTTTGATTTTTTTTTGTTATTGTCAAGGCTCTTGTAAATGCCATTTACATTCAAATAAGTACTTTTAAATATTTTTTAAACTTGTCACGAAAGTAATACAGTGCGATCCATAATTATATAACCACTAGTTTTTCCCATTTTTTTAAATAACTGATTTAGAAAATTTCAAGAAATTAATTCCGAAAAAATAAATGAAAGTATGTACGTGGTTCGTCATAGGAAAAAAACGTTTTTTCAAAATTGCTTAATTCCATTACTGCTTAGTTCCATATAACCACAGTGGCCTTTGATTAAATTTTTCTCGCTAAGTGTGTGTTTCGATTGGTTTAAATGCCGCATAAAAAGTTAAAAATTTATTCGTGGTAATTTTTTTAACTTTTCATCTGTTTCGATTGGTTAAAATTTTTTGACAATGGTTTAACTTAATGATAAACGTATAAAAGATTAAAAACGAAAATAACTAAAATTAATACAAACTATTTCAATATCTTTCAATTACGGCCAGTTTATAACTAAAAATTACGACTTTTATCAAATTTTGTACATGGTAAACGTCATACAAACATCTATTTTGTGTCAGCCAAATGTTTCTCATATAAAATTTTTATCAGCTCTTGAAGCAGATAAAAACTTTGACATTTAGCAAATTGTTGTTATAATGCAATTGTTGTTGTACCGCCGTTTTGAGATCACACATTTTTAACTTTGTTGGCTCGGCTCGAGAGTCGAGCAAATTTCATGCGGCTGCCTTAAGCCTAATAAATGAATAAATATTTTATTTTATAAAAATAAAGCCACGTCGAAAAAATTTATTGACCGAGGAAAAAGGCACATTTTAAGCCCTTTTCGGAGAAAGTTTTCTTTTCGGAAAATAGGTTGAAGATTAGGCCGCCATCATGTAACGGTTGCAAATTATTTAAAAATCCTACTTACGGGACCACAAAAATCGAAGGATCCAAAAAAAGATGACTGGCCGACAAATACGAGGGCTGGTTAAAATTGCCAGTTATTCCACGATAACTATTAAGCGCCTGAAAAGCGATTTCCAGTTAAATGTGTCCAAAACACGATCCGTCGGGCTTTAAAAGGTCTTGGGCACCTGAATTACACAAAAATGAAACAGGTACCAAAATAATTGCCACGCCGAAAACTGCATGACATGAATTTGTTAAGGCAAATATGAGAGGACTGGTCAAAGGTAATCGAAAAAAATAGTTCTATATTTATTATATAACCATCATTAATCAATAGATGATTTTTCCGATGAACAAAAATTTAATATAGATGGGCAGATTCAGTACTATTGGAGGGATCATCGAAAACTGGATCAGGAAAACTGGATTTTCCAGCAAGATAACGCTTCAATCCATAAGAGTGAAAATACCATATCTTGGTTCGTGGAGCATTACGTACCAATTTTAGATTGGCACGATTGTTCTCTTGATCTTAATACCATAGACAATTTTTGGGGATTATTAGTTAGAAAGGTTATCGGGAGTAACAGACAATTCCACACGACTAATGAGTTGAAATTGGCATTGGAAATGCCTGGAACAAATTATCGCCCGAAATCATTGATTCATTGATTGGATACGCCTAATAGAATTTTGGCGTTGGCCGTGAACAGAGGAGTGTCAACTGCATATTAATATTTTAATTTTTAATTATTTTATTGAAGTTTGAACGTCTAATAAAAAGTTGTTATATAGGTAGTTATGGCACATAATAAATTTTTAATATATGAATTTTTTGAACGAGGACAAACCGAAATTAATGTTTTCATTATTAGTTAAGTGCTTTCGTGACCGTCCTCTATTTTGCACTATTATTATTATTTAATGTTTTATTAAAAAAATATCTGGAAGAACAAAGAGTTATAGCTATGGATCGCACCGTAGATGTTATGATACTGCGCATCTCTCATGCAATACATTCTTTTTTAAATGTAAGTGATCAAAAATTCGACTTGCCTATCTCTTTATCCTGTATACATACTTGTGGAAATTATTGCGGCACTAATAAATCGCACTCGCTCCGCAGATATGAATATATACCTGCGGGAGCAAGTGCGATGTATTAATGCCGCACTAATTTCCGCAAGTAAGTATACTGGATTAGAGTGCCTCGGAATTGGCTATGGTATCGTTACTGTGAAACGTATGCTTTGAGAATAGCCAATTTTTTTTCATACTTTCATCATTATTTTATCTAAATAAATTTAAATTTACAATAAAAACTCTATTTCCTTTATTATATAATAATCATAAAATATTATTAATTAACAAAGTTGCTCGAAGTGGCCACCACTATACGAATTGCGCACTTTGCAAACACATTTCTATTTTATTTGTTTTCGGACTAAGCAAATAAATTTTTTTGGTAGAAATGGTTGGCGTGCAAATTCCATATGTTTGGAAACCTAAATAAAAATATGTACCTGTTGATCTTACACCCAGAAAATGTAAATTTAGAAAAAATTGTGTTAAGCTGAATACATACCCGCGGGAGTGACCCACGCGGTAACGCACAGAATGTATTAAAACAACAACAAAGTTAAAATTATTTCAATTCGAGTATGGAACTAGTAGGCGGGGCATAAAGCATTTTACGAAATTTGATTGGTTTTGAGTTCGGGAGAGAGTGTGATGTTTTTTATTTCCGATGTCATGTTCGCAGCATTAGTTATTACTGTTATTGCTTTACACTTCCAATTATTCTTTGATGATATTTCTTGTTCTGTATAAATTCCAAACACCGACTTATTTGTGGACACTGACTTATTCAAATAATGTGTCTATTATGATTCTCGCCTCACCACACCACTCGCCGTGACAATCTAAGTCACCCGAGTTCAAAATTGGTATTGTGATTCTCCCTTTTATTTTGGCGAGCCGTTGTTTGCGGCGTCGTATGTGGATTCTTGTATTTTTTAGAGTTGGTTATTTGTCGTTATGGAAACCATATAGTGATGTCAAAAAGTTTTATTTGTGTACAAATAACTTTCATGAAAAGATATTTTTGTATGTGTTCGACAAAATTTTGTTATAGTCTAAACACAATGGTTGTGAGCACTTAAAAAAATCAAAGTATATAAAATTTTCAACATGACATTTTTTATATCTTCTAGGTATGTGACCATAATCTGAACATAAAATACGTAGATTCGAGACATCCAACATCTGGAAATCTACAAAATGCGGTTTTTCCAACATCTTGAAATCCTCGGGCAATATCCTGGTTTTTTCCATTTCCTCAACAAGTTGTGAAGAAATTGTTTTTCAATTTAATATTGTTATTATGTTAAAATATTAATAAAATATTATATTTTTAATATCAAAAATACTTTGTCACTTGACTCTCACCACCATATTTTAGGTGAGCATATATGACATTACACTCGCGCACTGTGACAATTATAATACCAAAAATTCTATGCGGTGTTTTTGAGTCACCAAGCGACACGCAGGTGACGATCACTCGCTCATTGCGAAAATCATAATACCAAAATAGAATTATAGTGACGACTCTTCACCCGGTGACGAGTAAGTGAGATTCATAATAGACCTGTAAGTTACCTCGCGAGGAGGTGTAACTCATTTGAATAAGTAGGTACGTATACACAGAAATGTCTCCAAAATTGTATCTTGGCTAACTGTAATACATACATGGGGTTTTTATTTTCAAATCTAGTGACAACGACCAACATGTCAAAAAAAAATTTTCTTCCAAATAATAGAAATCGCGTTTTGTTTTTTGTTATTACGTCACAAATAAGTAGGTATGTACAATGGATTGGAATGACTTAACCGACTTATTTAAGATGGCGCAAAATAAGCCAAAACCACCCTCATCATATAATTGTTATGCTTATGTACCGAGTGCTATAAATAAAGCATTTTACTTTTTTCATTAATTCAATAAAATTATATTTAATTATATTACCACGACCACACTCTAAGCAACTCCGTTATATATTTGTACACTCTAAAGACCAGGGTGCCGTCCTCTACCATTGACATTACTATCATAATACAGGGTGCGTTCATAAACAATTCAAAGTCATCACATCCCTCTACCATATATTACATCTATATACACCAGTAAACAAAGACAAAAAATGTGCCAATACCCATTTTTTCGCATGAGGTTTTAATAAGATTTTGAGCAGGAGGTATTAGTAAATTTAATTTAGTTTTTAATTCTCTACATATCATTAACTTAGTTTGAGTTACGTTTGTCGTACAATGTTTTGTTGAACGATAATCTATCAAATACCGTTGTAAAGTTAAATCAATATCAAACACTTTGTTATTTCAAACATTGCTTTTAAACGCACTTTTAAATGAAGCAACCAAATTCTCAGTTTGACCATTGCTCGCTGGGTGTTCTGGAGCTATTAAAATATGTTTAATTCTAAGCAACTTTAAATATTCTCCCATCACCAGACCACAGAACTGCCGTCCATTGTCATACACAAAGGAGTCTCATAATCGATACCTCACAAACAGTTCGCATGGAACAATTTTGGTACTTTGAGCTGTTACTTTCGACAGTTTTGCAATCACAACTCATTTGGACTAAACGCCAACTACTACTAAGAAGTTATTCGTTAAAAATGGGCCTGCAAAATCCGCATGTATACGATCCAGGTTTTCCCCGGTTATTTCCATGGCCTTAAAATAAACTTGTTTGGATTCGGTTGTATACTTATACACGATCTACAATTCTTTATTAATTTCAACGTAATATCGTCATCAATTTTCGGCCACAATATGTAGGATTGAGCTATTGATTTGGTTTTCTGTGGAACTTCTTGTTCAACTGATAACTCATCTTTTATTTTAATATATGGAAAAAATTGGGGATCAGCCAAACATTTAAAATCATAAACATAGCTACATCTAAAATTCGATAAAACAGGATCTTTCCTAGTTTCTGATTTAATTAAACTAAAGCAATCAAAATTGCGTTGCAGCTATTTGTAGGGTAAGACTTGCATTTATTTGTGGTAATCCTTTATTGTCATCCAACAGAGATAACAATGGTTCATAATCTGTTTTTAAAATAAACTCATTCCCAATGAGATTGAGATAAGAATATAATTTCTTTACAGCCCAATAATTCGCTAATGCCTCCTTGTCCATAAAACTGTAATTTAGCTCGGACTCTGTCAACGATCTTTAAATGAACGCAATCAATCTGTCTTCACCGTTTGGGAAATTGTAGGATAAAACTGCGCCGATTTTTTTATGCGACGCATCACTTGATAACGTAATTGAAATTGAAGGTTCAAAATATGTCAATGTTACATTAGAAATAATATACCTTTTTAACTTATCAAACGATATTATAGAATCTTTTGACGAAATGAATGGCCCTAATTTATTAGCCCACAGAATGAACGACCCTCTGTTACATTTGTTGGAGGACTTGCTTTTACTACAGCTTCAACACTTGCATCGGTTTTTGTGTGTCTATGTTCGTTTAGAATAAATCCAAAATAATTATAACTGGCCTTAAAAATAGACATTACTATTTCAATAGGAGTCTATTTAATCTTAAACAGGCCATATTTAATTTTTCAAATAATTTTCTAAATTCTAATAATGTTCCCCATCATTAGAACTTGTTACAGCTATATGTCATTAACAAATACCGCAACACCAGGAATACCTTGCAATAATTTTTTAATAATGCTTTGAAAGATACCACTAACGGAAAAACTCCCTTGAGCTCCACGCCATCTTCTAAGTGATTGTAAGTACGCGATAAATCCAGTTTAATGAATTTTTGTCCACCCCTTACGACTTCGTCAAAGACTGGAAGTGGTTGTCTAAAATCTTTTATATACTTATTAATAGTTGCCCTATAATGTCTGCAAATTCTTAATCTTCCATCAGATTTAATTATTGGAACCAACCAATGTTTCAAAATGTGAAGTGTCTTTCCAAGTGTATATTTATTCAAACCTTTTTAAAATAAACTATTAAACTGTTTTAAAGGTGCATCTAATTTACCATTCATGTGAATTACAGTCTGCAAATTTTCTAAATCGTTTACTGACAACTGATGGAATATCGTCTCTTACGACCGCAAACTAAACTTTTCATTTCATATTAAATTCAACCATTACATCCATGCACCTCAAAACATGCAAATATTGACCATTGCATTAACCGATTGAAGAATTGCATTATCTTATAGTAATACTCTATGTCTGCACGGTATCCATTGAAATTTTTTTCTTATTTACCAAAATATGTATGGACTATCAGAAATCTTTAAATTATTATGTTTAATATTATTCGTATATAGTTTCTTTGCATAATCATTCCTATAACTTACATGCGAATCTAATTTTCCTAGATATACATTTTTATCGCAAACATTTGCGGTGTTTTTTATTAGCGTCCGAAAGATGTAGCACCCAATTTTCTATGTCAAAACTTCTCAATTTCATATAATTAATTAATTTAACTCAAAATTAATATTTCTGTGGAAATAAACAAAAACAGGACATCTGCAGATAACCACTTTTCCAGTTTTTATAACCAGTCGATGCAGAATTTGTAACTGTATTTATTACCCAGAACAGTTTTTTAAACTGTTCATTATTTTCTTATGGCTGGTTGCACAGAAAAATGACTAACGGCCGGTTAGTTGTGTGCCAGTTAAATGATTTTTTTATGAAATCTGTGTTCGCAATCAGAAAGAAGTCAACGCAAACTGGATTATACATATATAAAATACTCGCGTTCGGACCAAATTTGTACTAACCCAAGCAGGGTTGCTTAACGTTAGTAATCAAGATGTTGTCTTATATTTCTCTGCCACTCGCCCTCTCATTTAGAAATTTAAGTTTGCTTTATGTTTAAATTCAAGTATCTCAATTAGCTTATTCTGACTAATTTCAGTGCCTAAATGAAGCATTTTAAGAGTATTTTTAAATATTATGATTGGAAGTTAGCAATTTATGTAAATTTGCTTACAGTTGTTTTTCAATCGACCACCGGTTTTGGTATTTTTTGTAAAATTTTATCACAAGTTATTATAACAATACAGCATTTATATAAGTACATGCAGTGGTCGATAGGAAAATAACAAATATCTTTTCTTCTAGCATTCCTCCAAGAAAATATTATAGAGATCTTAATTAATTGAAGATATAATGAATATCTAGAATCAATATCTATAAAAATAATGCATCGCAACATCATAATTTGGCATACGATTAAACCAACGGCACATTGTGGATTTTTCCACAATCAGGCGTCTCTGTTATACTATTTTGGCTTACGGCAGGCAGGTTTACATGTACAAAACACACAGACCATGTTTAGTTTGATAAATTAAAAATGTTTACCTCAAACTTGACTGATATAATTAATCCCACTAAAAATAACAAATGTAAATGTTTATCTATTTTAATTAAGTATATGTAACTAAGTTTAATATTATAAAACAGGAAACTGCCAATAAAATATTAATTTTTGTAGAAAACTGGATTGTATTTTACACGAAAATGTGAAAACGTATATGTATTTAATTTTAAATACTAAATAAATAAATGTGCTGTTTTATTTTTTCACACATTTTAAAAGATTTAAAAAAACTTGTTTGTTTTTTTTAATTCAAAATTTGAAATTCAAATACTTCTCGCCAAACCCCCTTGTTAAAAAAAAAATCCGCTACGTGGAAGCCGTGATGCTCCAGTCGTCAATAGGGTGATCATTAAAATAAGTACTAAAAATATTTGTTTTGGTTTTGAAATGTCATTTTAAGCATTTTTAACGATTAAAATATACAAATTTGATTTTTTCATCATCGTGAATGTGAGTGAAAAGATTAACATAATGCGTGTTTAATTGAACTAAAATCAATTTTGAGGTTAAAACTAACTTTTTGTGTATAGTTTATAGTGATATGCTTTTATCAAGTGCATCACGCGCCAAAATATTTAGTTTGTATATGCTCACTTTACTATTATTTTAATTGAAACATTATTGAATCTAAAACGTATAATTTAAATTTGGGCTATTAAATTTAAAATGTTTAGAGAACAAAAAAATCATTTGATTATAAAATTTTGCATTAAATTTAATAAAATGTGTGATAGCAAAATAACTATCACCAAAATGGGATAGTCAACTTGTGATAGTTGTGGCAAGCGAATTGCATTGGTAAAAGTGGATTAGGATTTAGTTTTGGATTTATAATTTTCCAAATCAACAGCAATTTACGGATTTAGTTTTTGGCTTCAAAGTTTGTAAGTAAAAACATTTTTCTTACGTATATTTGCAAATTTTGTGATTTTATTAATATTTTAATTTTATTTTAAAAACATAATAATATTTATGTCGATTTTATAGTTGAAATATAACTTTTAATATTTTATTTTAATTAGATTTTTTCGGCTTTTCGGACAAAATATTATTTTTAATGGCTTCTTACAATGTTTATGAATATGTTAGTCACAGAAAACAAAGAGACCATTACTCACAATATATCTATCAGAAAAAGTAGAAAAATGCACTCCCCCCATTTTTACACCAAGGAAACGTGTAAAAATACACAAACCCTTACACGTTCTCTTGGGGTTAAAAATGGGGGAGTGCATTTTTCTACTTTTTGTGGTAGATATATTGGGAGTAAATGGTCTCTTTGTTTTCTGTGACAATTATAATTAATATCACGGACGATCTTAAAAATTTGTTAATTTAATATTTTAGTACAAACCGTTAGAACTAAAAATTGGATTGGATTTACGTAAATCCAAAATCATTTTGGATTTAGATGAATCCATTCGGGTTAAGTTTTAATCCAATTGTTGTTGTAAATGACCAATGCAATACGCTGATATTGCAGAAGTAACGGCATTTGGTCATTTGAAAATCCCGCTTAAAGGCATTGCACAAATATTTTTTGTCTGTAACAGCGCATAACCCAATAGAATTCCTTATGACTTTTTACTTACAGAAAAGTATGAAAAAAAAAACTTGACAACAATTTTTTTTTTCTCAAGTTTTGTTTTCATACTTTTCTGTAAGTAAAAAGTCATAAGGAATTCTATTGGGTATGCTCTGTAAGTTGACACAATTGTCCTCTATCTTGACGTGAAGTTTGAGCGCGATCTGCCATCTAGTTTGTTTTCCGTGCTCTATTTTGTCAGTTCATCTCAAGAGTGTTTCGCGATTTTTATAATGAATAAAAATATCGTAAAATAAAAGAGAAAGAGAAAAAAATCAGCCGATCCCATAACGGTGGTTGTTCGATGATTTTTGTTGAATTGTCGGTCCGAAATTCGTTCACAATAATAGCTTTGTGAGATGGAACGTTGACGTGGTGCAAAATCCTTGCTGGTTCTTTCAACAAACCCTGCCTTTTTCAACGAATTTTCTCTCTCAAATAACGCATAACGCCCAGATCATATTCTTTATTTACCGTCTGACCTTCTGGCAAGAATTCCGAGTGCACAACACAGAGATAATTAAAGAAAACAGTCAACATTATCTTGACTTTTGACCGACTTTGAGGTCAGTTGGAAGGCACCATTCTGAAGCTTGTTGACTGGATTGCATGGCAAACTCATAAACCCTTGTATCAGCACCAGGTATAATGCATTTTATGAATGTAGGGTTGGAATTAACTCGTTCTAGCATGTCTTCGGCGACCATTACGCGATTGAGTTTTGAAAAAAATATCAGATTTTTCGGAACTAGTCGTGCGTCAATGCGTTTCATGTTCAAGCAATGGTGTATTAACACCAACTTTATTGATGTTAAGTTCGGAGGTCCATCGAACGGCCGCTCTGGAGGGCGAAGTCCGAGATTCATACCTCCTCGCGGTGCTCTCTGGGTAACGCTAAATGAATCAGGCGGTGTAGTGGAGACGAACAGACTAAATCCTGTTTATAGTCATGGACACTACATGTCAAGGCGGGTTATTGGCGCCTCAAAACCAATACCAAATCAGCGTCTGTTCTCCAGGTTAGGTGCGGCTGAAGCGGGCGTCTGTCTTGTATCAAGCGGCTCGCTATATAAATGTGTTCAAGGTAGGACTGGATGCCTTAAGATTATCACCAGTACGTGACCCACACACGTAACAAGCGGGTTGAGCGGCAGGCCAACAACCTTCCCTCATAAAAACCATTTAAGTTATGAACCCTGAACAAAGGCCTCGGATTACCATATCGGATTCATCACAAACTCGACCTCGGAAATTGTACACGGACAACGCTTTAAAAATGGGAACATGGAACGTGCTTAGCCTCTTAAGACCTGGAGATCTCCAGAACCTTTCGAACCAAGCCAAAAGTTACACATTAGACGTACTTGCACTACAAGAGCTTAGATGGTCTGGGAGTGGGATCCATGACACCACCAATGGTTACACTCTTCATTACAGCAGCCATCAGAACGGTGGAGAATTTGGAGTTGGCTTCCTCATCCATCGGCGCGTGAAGCACCATATCATCGATTTCCGCCCTATCAACATGCGGATATGCACGGTCAGACTTCGCACTAATAAATTGTACATGCACCCACCGAATGAATGTACATGCACCCACCGAAGATAAATCAGATGTCATCAAAGATCTATTCTTTGTTTAGCTGGAGGAAGTCATCAATAACATTCCGCACCACGATATTAAAATCATCGTGGGAGACTTTAATGCAAAATTTGGTAGAAGTGCAGAAAATACATTGCACGTCGGTCCTAACAGCCTGCATCTAACTAGTAATAACAACGTTCAACGCGTCACCGACCTGGCAATAACGTACAACTTAGTTGTATCAAGTACGTTTTTCCCACATAAGAGAATCCACAGTTACGTAGAGATCGAATGATGGAAGAACGGTAAACCAAATCGATCACGTCATGGTGTCTAAGAGATACTCCACCAGCATACTCTGACGTTAGATCTTACAGAGGTGCAGATATGCACAGCGATCATATGCTTGACATATAAGTGCAAACTGTCATCTACGTTTAACAGACAAGCACAAAAGACCGCTCGATGGAATATCGATGCTCTAAAAGACCAAGCGTCACTGCAGAGTTACCAATCAGCTGTCACTAATTATTTAGAGTGGATGTATTGTACTGTAAATTGTAAAATGTATTGTACTGTAAAATCTATAGTACTGTAAATGATGTATTGGCTGCGGGCCAATAGTCGGGTAAAAGTTAATTTTAAGTAAATTTTTTGGTAAATTCATTTATTTTTCAAAAACTAATAAATGAATTTACCAAAAAATTTACTTAAAAATTTACTTTACTTATACCCCGTTTACACCAGTAGAATAAAAGTATGGAGCAAAAAAGTATGTTGGTGTAAACCCAAACTAAAATACTTTATCGCGTACTATTTTACTATTAAAGTATAATAGCTATCAAAAAAATATTGGTATTACAGTCTTGGTTTAAACTCTAATTTATTATTATTATACATTAATTTTGTTTATTATTTATTTCAAATGGCCGGTAAAGACATTTTTTGTTTGGATATACATTTCCATTTGTGATATTACACAAAAAAAAATATATTTGTCAACAAAAAAAAGTAATATAGTATTATAGTATGGGTTTACACCGCTTGTGGTGTAAACTGGCCGGGTATTATACTTTATTAGCAAAACAGTATTATACTATTAAAGTAGCTCTGGTGTAAACCCAGATCAATGGCCTTATTCCATGGAAAAAAATCTGCTGTCAGTAAAAATAAAATCGAGAAAAAATATAAATTTTACCGGTTGTGTACGAAACAAAACATATTGTCAGTAAAATTTTACTGAGAGGGGAAGTATGATAAGGGAAGTTTACTGCCATAAAAAATGAATTTGAGTATTTTTTATGGCAGCATTTTTCACACATCTACAAAAAAAGTGAAATTTTTCTCACACTCATATAAAATAAGTTGATCGCCATTTTTATACCCAAATTAGGTGGAAATTTATGAACTAGTTAGTGTTTTCTTGTGGTATATATGTATATTGGTTGGGTGGTATATATGTATATTAAAATTCGAAGCAATTATACTCGACGCGACTAAGACGTGAAACAAAAAAAGTTGAATTAATTTTAATTTTTGTTGTTGTTTAGTACTAAAGTGACATCTTACAGAAATTTTATGAAATAATTAACCAATTTTATTTTATTTTTGTTAGCATTTTGACCTTTTGAAAAATCAACTGCGCGTTTTTCTTCAAGTACTAACTTTTAATATTTTAAATTTTTATTATTTCGCAAAAAATGAAATAAATATAAAATAAATAAAAAGAAAGTCAAAAGTTAAATAAATGTCGGAAACGTGAATTCATATATTGAGTTTATCTTGGGTATACCTTAGAGGAAAATACTGCAGAGCGGCAACTATTTTTTTCCCATATAAAAATCAATACAATATTTGCTATCTCTTTTGAGTCACGTGGGAACAGGATGGTTATATAAAAAAGCATGTGGCTTACTCATATCTCAAAATGAAAAACCCCAAATCAGATGTTTGTTTTTATGCGCGGTGACAACGTATGTTGACGACTTAATTTTGTGGTTATAAAATTATTAATTAAAATTCACTAAAATAATAAAAAAATTATAAAATAATTAGTGGTTTATGTAATAGTGCGTGCTAGTGCATCATTTGATAATTAAAATTATAAACAATTTTAAATAAAATGAAGTGTCTTGTGAAATATTGCTAAATGCGCATCGAAAAATTCGAAAAAGAATATTTTACCATCTATAAGTGTTTGTATAAAGTAAAATGTAAATTGTGCTAAGAAAGAAGTGATTTGTGATAAATTTATCCTTACTTTATGTTATAAATCAGAAAAAATTAAGAAAACAATTTTGGTTGTTGGCGTGGGGTTTTTAGATTGGTTTCTTGTTTTTGTAATCCCATTGATATAGATGCTTTCTCTTTTACCCTCCGAATTTGACTCACTTGACAGCTGCAAACATTCACTCTTCAGTATTTACCTTTATGGGGTATACACGTAAGCGCGTTTTTGACATTTCGAAGCTTCTGAGTAACGTCGAGTATATCTCCAGCATAAATATTTTATGAAATTTTTATGTTATGCCAAAATGTAAAACCATAAAATTTTACTATAAAATAAAATACTGTACTAAATAGCAGGGTAATTGAGTTTTTGTTGTTGTGCGTCTTACGTTTTCTTTTTTTCGTATGTTTCTAATTCAAAAAGTAAGCCAAAGTAAACATAATGGCTTGTTATTTTCAAATTAAATATTTTTTAATCTTTTTTAAATATTTTTCCATGTTTTTGTGTGAATAATTTCTAAACTTTTGACAACAAGAATTATTTGGCAGTTACCAATATACCACCGAAATGAACCCTTTAAACACTATATTTTACCCCTAGAGCCGTTTTTGCGACACATTAAGGCGAAATTCCATTACTGCGGCTTTTTTTTGTTTTCTGCACAACAGAGGGAGATAAAATCCAAAATCCCTATGTGTGTGAGCAGCGCAACAGTAAAGGCGATGCCACATACACATTTCTACGGATCACATCTAAAAACAGATTTCGCATTTACGAATTAATTAGAGCATATTTTTGACTCAAATCAATGAGATAATATGTAAAATATCTCAAGTTAGTAGCTAAAATAATAAATTTGGAATTATTTAATAATTTTAATTGATAAATTATCAATTTTCTATTTACCCGTTCCTAGAAACGATTTTTTCTCTGAATGGTATAATTTTACACGTGAACGAACGCACAAAAATCTAAAACGATTTCCGAACTCATCAAAAAATTTTAAACGATTTTTTTCTCTGTTGTCTGTGAACTTCAACAAATGTCAAAAAATTCCAAAACAAAATATATATTAATATAAATATATACACTTATATAAATATATACACTTTGGATAGAAATGGCGGTATAAACATTCAGCTCAAAACAAAATATAAAGAATTGTTGTTGTAAAAATCGTCTGTATTTTTTTTTGGTATGTGGCGAGGCAAAATAAATTTACGCACGAATCGTCTGTTATTAGATGTGTATGTGGCAATGCTTTAACATTTTTTAAGGCGATGCCACATACACATTTCTACGGACGACATCTAAAAACAGATTTCGCATTTACGCATTAATTAGAGCATATTTTTGACTCAAATCAATGAGATAATATGTAAAATATCTCAAGTTAGTAGCTAAAATAATAAATTTGGAATTATTTAATAATTTTAATTGAAAAATTATCAATTTTCTATTTACCCGTTCCTAGAAACGATTTTTTCTCTGAATGGTATAATTTTACACGTGAACGAACGCACAAAAATCTATAACGATTTCCGAACTCATCAAAAAATTTTAAACGATTTTTTTCTCTGTTGTCTGTGAACTTCAACAAATGTCAAAAAATTCCAAAACAAAATATATATTAATATAAATATATACACTTATATAAATATATACACTTTGGATAGGAATGGCGGTATAAACATTCAACTCAAAACAAAATATAAAGAATTGTTGTTGTAAAAATCGTCTGTATTTTTTTGGTATGTGGCGAGGCAAAATAAATTTACGCACGAATCGTCTGTTATTAGATGTGTATGTGGCAACGCTTTAAAGCGTTGCCACATACACATCTAATAACAGACGGTTCGTGCGTAAATTTATTTTGCCTCGCCACATACAAAAAAAAAATACAGACGATTTTTACAACAACAATTCTTTATATTTTGTTTTGAGCTGAATGTTTATACCGCCATTTCTATTCATTTTAAAATTAAATAAGTTTACCATACCATATTCATGATGAGCTTTTTAATAAAAATATTAAATTAATGAAAAATAAATTTTTCTTTGAAATTTTTGACATTGTTTTGAAGTAATCAAAGAAAAACACAACAGAGAAAAAAATCGTTTAAAATTTTTTGATGAGTTCGGAAATCGTTTTAGATTTTTGTGCGTTCGTTCACGTGTAAAATTATACCATTCAGAGAAAAAATCGTTTCTAGGAACGGGTAAATAGAAAATTGATAATTTTTCAATTAAAATTATTAAATAATTCCAAATTTATTATTTTAGCTACTAACATGAGATATTTTACATATTATCTCATTGATTTGAGTCAAAAATATGCTCTAATTAATTCGTAAATGCGAAATCTGTTTTTAGATGTCGTCCGTAGAAATGTGTATGTGGCATCGCCTTTAATACTTAAACTTTTTGTTGTTGGCGCGATTTGGTTGCCATAAATATAAATAAAAAATACAAATCGAAGTATTTTTTATGGCAACCAAAATCAGAAATACCCCCCACTCTCAGCAAATTTTAGTCTAGTAATATTTTTATGGTGAGCACTTGGCTCATACATTTTATATGTTTGGTGGAGTGTGATATAAATCTAAAATATTTTACAATATTAAATTTTTATTATTTATTCCGTATTACATAGTTTTAATGCATGTGATATTTTTTAGGTTATGTTACAAACGCGGTCAAATATTCCCCTAACTTTTTTATAGGAAGTGTTTTCTTATTTTTTAATTATTGAAAGGAAATAACAAGGAAGTTAAAATACTGAGGAATAGGTGGCAATATTTTACCCATATAAAATTTGCTATCTCATCTGTCACAAGCCAGAATAGGATGGTTATATAAAAAATCCATATGGCTTACTCATATTTCGCTATAAGCACCCGTCAAACCGGTTTGTGTTGTTGTATGAAGTGACGTGTTAATTTTGCGCAGTAAAATTATAAATTATAAATTTTTAAAATTATCAATTATAATTCATCAAAATAATACAAACTTTATGAAATAGTTATTTGTTTATATAGTGGTGTATTATGTGATAACAAAAAATACAGACTTTTGTACAAAATGAAGTGTATCGTGAAAAAATGCGAAAATACGCCTAAAAAATTTCAAGAAGGAATATCTTACCACCAGCAAGTTTACCAAGTGTTTATATAAAATAAAATGTAAATTGTGCTAAGAAACAAGTGATTTGTGATAAATTTATCCTTACTTTATGTTAAAAATCAGAAAAAATTAAGAAAACAATTTTGGTTGTTGGCGTGGGGTGCCTATATTGGTTTCTTGTTTTTGTAATCCCATTGATTTAGATGCTTTCTCTTTTACCCTCCGAATTTGTGACACTTGACAGTTGCTTAGGCTCATTCTGTACATTTAACTTCTTTGGGAAATAATTAAAAAACATAATAAAATGATGCCTACAAAGAATATTTAGGTTTTTTAGCAATGTAGAGATATAAATGAAATTGATTTAACAATAATTTTCATTTTTCAACTAATTTTTGTTATAATTTCGTAGTTGTCAAATATTCTCCTTAAAATTTCGCTATAAAATAACATTAGTGCGTCTCTGTCAGATTTTTGATATTATCTCTTTCTGGTTTTCTGCACAAAAACAAAAGCCGCAGTAATGGAATTCCGCCTTTAACAAATGCTGTCTTACTTTGGTACAAGCTAATTCCATTCCGGTATAGAATTAATTTGTGCTCAAAGTAACAACCAAAGAAGTTTTTTAATTTATTTTTATTAGTTGGTAACAATTATATTTTGAATTTGAAAACAACGTAAAAACGCAACTAAATATATTCAATTAAATAGTAATGTGCTAGAACATTATTGAACATTATTACAAATCATAACTAACACTGCATCCCCAATAGAATTTCTTATGACTTTTTACTTACAGAAAAGTATGAAAAAAAAAACTTGGCAAAAAAAATATTTTTTTGTCAATTTTTTTCTTCATACTTTTCTGTAAGTAAAAAGTCATAAGGAATTCTATTGGGGATGCAGTGTAATTTTTCGTCTTGTTAAGAAAAATTCGATGTCAAAATAACAAAAATCACTTTTATATTTTTATTGCCAACATTTAAAAATAAAAGTATTCAATAAAACCGCCCTGGTGGTGAACATTAAAACTACAGGTAGAATAGAATAATTCTATACCAGCAGAAAAGTTGGTTTAAAATAATACCAAATTGGAATTACAAATATGGGATTGTTGTTGTAAATTTCTCAAAGTACTGCATCCCCAATAGAATTCCTTATGACTTTTTACTTACAGAAAAGTATGAAAAAAAAACTTGACAAAAAAATATTTTTTTTGTCAAGTTTTTTTTTCATACTTTTCTGTAAGTAAAAAGTCATAAGGAATTCTATTGGGGATGCAGTACTTTGAGAAATTTACAACAACAATCCCATATATGTAATTCCAATTTGGTATTATTTTAAACCAACTTTTCTGCTGGTATAGAATTATTCTATTCTACCTGTAGTTTTAATGTTCACCACTAGGGCGGTTTTATTGAATACTTTCATTTTTAAATGTTGGCAATAAAAATATAAAAGTGATTTTTGTTATTTTGACATCGAATTTTTCTTAACAAGACGAAAAATTACACTGCATCCCCAATAGAATTCCTTATGACTTTTTACTTACAGAAAAGTATGAAAAAAAAACTTGACAAAAAAATATTTTTTTTGTCAAGTTTTTTTTTTCATACTTTTCTGTAAGTAAAAGGTCATAAGAAATTCTATTGGGGATGCAGTGTAAAGTAGCATCCCCAATAGAATTTCTTATGACTTTTGACTTACAGAAAAGTATGAAAAAAAAAACTTGACAAAAAAAATATTTTTTTGTCAAGTTTTTTTTTCATACTTTTCTGTAAGTAAAAAGTCATAAGGAATTCTATTGGGGATGCAGGTTAACACTGCATCCCCAATAGAATTCCTTATGACTTTTTACTTACAGAAAAGTATGAAAAAAAAACTTGACAAAAAAATATTTTTTTGTCAAGTTTTTTTTCATACTTTTCTGTAAGTAAAAAGTCATAAGAAATTCTATTGGGGATGCAGGGTAAGACGGCAAAAGAATTGGGACACTGCTTGAGGTAAATATGTTCTAAAATTTCAATTTACTGTACTAAACGATTTACCCGGAGTACGTTCACGATATTTACATTGTTACAATATTGTTAACAATGACAGCTCAAAATCGTTCATGAAACTACATTGTAACAATGAACACGTGCGTTTTTCGTTCACGAACTCTACATTGTTACAAACGTCATTCTCAACCCAACTCGAGACTGCCTCTACAAATGTCATTTTTAATGGTGTATGTATCAGAAGCAACATGATGATTGTGTAGGTTTGAAAAATAATTTAAGGAACAAAATTCAATTTTTAATATATTTATTTTAAATAAATTTGTGTTTTATGAACACACTGATTATTTTGATGCTCCATAATACTATGTTTAGTTCGTACTATTCGTATATTTTTTAGCTATTACTCGTACTTTATGGAAAAAAATTTCCCTCTAGGCAAATCGAACTTTACAAAACCATAATCTTTCATAATAGATCGTTAGGAATCTTAAGAGGTCTAATTGTATCGTGAACGAATGCCGCATCTGTGATGTTTAAATTGCGACACGAGTTTTTTTAACAGCTGCCTCAACTGTTTGATATTCTTCAATCTATAAATATTGTACAATTTTTATTCTAGTCTTGTATTTTATAAAGGCCGCTCGGTCCTACCGGTTTGGCGAGTTTCCGGTCACGTCGTCTCTTAACACGGATTATACCATCTGTAATAAGTGCTTTGCCAACATCGACATTAGTGGCAGGATCGGATATCGTAGCGTAGGTTAAAGCAGCAATCTCATACTCAACATTTAAGTTTAAAGTCGTGTTTAGAACATCTTGGGCAAACGAACGACATGCCTCAGTCCTGTGTTCTGCATCGGGCGGGAGTACGGCTAATGCAAGAACATATTCCTGTGCATATGGTTTGTCAGATTATAAGGCAGGTGGTAAATGAGCTAAACGACTGGCGGGTAATGTCTGAAAAACAATATTTTAAAGTTAGTCTCCAATTCCGAAACCCGAATTTTTAAAAAATATTACAATTCAAAATAATCTGCCACACAATTGCTTCTCCGTTAGAAATTTATATTGAAAATTCACAACAAACTCCTTCGTATCACAATAAAACATCGTCTCTTAAAATTCATAATTTATTTTGTCTACGCAAATCTAAAAATGTTTAGTGCAATCCCAGTTTTAACAATAAATTTTTTTATCTTCTTAATTCTGTGGTTATATTTTTAACAATGTTTTGACACTTGAGACAATCTCATAGTTAACTATTACGTCATTTCTGCAATGACAGTTGTTATGATATTGTAACAATGTAAATATCGTGAACGTACTCCCGACTATTCGATCGCAGCCATGGTTTACAATTTCTATTTTGCTTTTTAGTACTAGTTGCACTTCGCTTTGCAAATCCACAGTTTGATTGTCCACTATACATGTATGTACTAACTTCATACAAGTAAAACTTTTATAAAAAGACATACAACAAAAAAATCTTTTCTACACTTAAATGACAGATGAGGTGGAATATTTTTTATTGTCAAATTGAATGAAAAAGTTTGTTATGACAAAAAAATCTGTATCGAAAATTATTAGAAATCCGAAACTAACCAATTTTTTTATATTTTTGGTAATTTAATAGTGTGTTTTATTTAATAAAATTGTAAGTGCTTGTACTTTTGATTAAAAAAGTTACGCTACAAATATGGAGCAAATGTCGAATGGTGTGCAAAATTCTATAGCGGGTGATGAATCGACAGCAATAAAAGTTACTTCCGAAATTCCCTTTAATACATTGGATACTTTGAAATTATCGGCGGACGATAAAGAAATTCCAGCTGCAAATGTAAGTGATGTGAATATGAATTGATGTATTGTGTTTTTTATCAGCGAAAAAGGGAGTTGGACTGTTTACGTGGATTCTCTTTGGTGTATGTGTCAAATAATTTTTGTTAGGTATGAATATTGGAGGAAAATGTATATTATAAATCTTATCACACATTGATATATTGGTTTGCCTTGTCGTATTTTATAACCCTTTTTAATCTTAGATCGTCGTCTTAAGCGATACTGCCCAAATTTGAAAACTAAAACTACAATTAGGCGATATTGCTTTGGAAGCAGACGTGGAGGCAATATTGTGTTATTTTCGTTATATATTTCTGTTTCATGGGGTTGGGTCGTAAAGTTGACGAAAATCTAATTTACTACACCTATATTTTATCTTCGATATCTTTAATATTGCGTAATTTTTACAGTATTTGTAATTGCATAATTCACATACATAATTAAAAAGAAGTATAATTAGTGCCCAGTACAAAGTTAGGTTGTACCAGGTTTTTGTAACTAAGGTTATTGCCAATTGGAGCAGCAAAATGCGCAATTGATATATTAGTCAACGAAGTTTTAAACTTCTCTTTACTAAATTTATGGTTTTTCCGGCACGTTGCATGTTCAAAGTAGAGATAATGACATAGTGTAGGCAACCATATTTCTCTTAGGCGTATTTATATTTGTTCAGTGTAATAGTTTGCTTCCCTAATAAGAACTGAATATAAAATCATATAGCAGTTCCCGGCACTAAATGATTGCAACGTAACTGATAATCTACCCGAAGAGTTCCTTCGCATCTAAAATTCTTCATAAATTTGTATCAAATACTCGAAAATAAAATGTATAATGTAATCGAGAAGGATTGCATTCCCGATAAGAAATTTTGATTTCACACATTCCCTACGTGCGGATACTCTAAACTACTAGATTGCCAATGAAAATAACTTTTCATATTCATTAGCTGGGAGTCAATTCGCGTTCCGTGAAATAATGAAAATGAAAAGTTTTTTTCATTAGCAATCGAATAGGTTTGCATTCTCCATAAGAAATTTTGATTGCACACAGTAAAATTTAAAATTACGTGCGAATAATTTAAACTACTAGATTGCCAATGAAAAAAACTTTTCATTTTCATTATTTCACGGAACGCGAATTGACCCCCAGTGGCCCTATTCTGTCTTTCCCTGGGAATAGGGAATTGGGAAAAATATTTTCATAGCATTTTTGTCTAAATTGTATTTTTCTCGCCTACTGAAAGAATATGTTTAGTGCAAACATTTTCAAAAAAAAGTGAATTGGGAAACTTTTGTTCCATAAAATTTTTATTGGGAAAAATATTTTCCCATTTAACTTTGTTTCAAAAATATTAACACCAAACATGTTCCCTTAGTAGGCCAGAAAAATACAATTTAGACAAAAATGCCATGAAAATATTTTTCCCAATTCCCTATTCCCAGGGAAAGACAGAATAGGGCCACAGGGGGTATTTCTTATTTAAATCCGTAGATCGAGCAGATTTTGAAATCTGAAATTAGATTGATCTGGTTGATCTGAAATAAGAAACAGGTTTCAGATTTGGCAGATCAAAAAAATTATCAACTGTCACTGAACCACCAACAAAATACACGATTAAAACAAGTAAATTGTCATTACTTATTATTTACTCTGAGGAAATTGTACCACAAATGTGAAACTGTACCACTGCAAATACTCTATAAAAATATAGCTGTATAAAATAATTATTTCATTATTTAATAAAATCAATATAAAATAATAATTACAATTTTTATAACGTTTGCAAAAATAAACAAAAATGATGAGAATGACAATCTAGATTTGCATTTGAATTACGTGAAGCTAGGTAAACGAAAACTAATCTGAGAAATCGGAATATTTTTACAAATAAAAAAAATTCGATCTAACCAATCTGAAGCAAAATAACAAACAGCAAGAAAATTGATCAGATCGATCTGAGCTGAAATAAGAAACAACCTTTTAGTACTCAGATCGATCAGATCGATTAGATCGGAAATAAGAAACACAGCATATGTAAACTAAAACTTATCTGAGAAATCGGAATATTTTTACAAGAGCTGTGTTTCTTATTTCCGATCTAATCGATCTGAGTACTAAAAAGTTGTTTCTTATTTCAGCTCAGATCGACCCGATCAATTTTGTTGCTGTTTCTTATTTTTCTTCAGATTGATTAGATCGATTTTTTTGGTTGTAAAAATATTCCGATTTCTCAGATTAGTTTAGGTTTAGCTAGCTAGCTTCACGTAATTCAAATTCAAATCTATATAGCCATTCTTATCATTTTTGTTTGTTTTTGCAAACGTTATTAAAATGGAAACAGAAAGAAATTTTAATTATTATATTATATTGATTTTATTAAAATCATTATTTTATACTATATTTTTGTATAGATTATTTGCAGGAAGTACAATTTCCCATTCGTGGTACAATTTCCTCAGAGTAATTTAGCACGTTAATATTCCCTTCGTGCTCATATTCGTTCAATCGTAATATTCCCTTCTTGTTCGTAATTTGAATATAAATAATGAAGATTTACAGACGGATTTCAAACACTACTGACAAGAGCCTATTACAATCCGACCTCAATAACTTCTCCACTTGGTGTGCAAAGAACAACCTTGATTTGAACGTGGGTAAATGTCAAACAATCACCTACTCTTGAAAACGCGTACAGTCCATTTCTCGCAACTATTACATTAACAGCGATGCCATTACCAGAGCCAGTTCTGTTCGTGATTTGGGAGTCATTTGCGACAGTGAATTGAATTTCAGACAACACATCGATCGTATTATCAATCAAGCCAACTCTGCCCTCGGTTTCATCAAGCGTTGGTCGAAAGAATTCGATGATCCTTATGTTACGAAGGCTCTCTATTCAACATTCGTTCGTCCCCTGCTCGAGTATGCTAGCCAAGTGTGGTCGTCTTATCATGAGGTTCATATTAAGAGGATTGAAGTAGTCCAGCGAAGATTTCTTCGCTTTGCTTTACGGGGGCTACCGTGGGTGGACATGTTCAACCTGCCTCCATATCAGGATCGTCTAAAGCTAATTAAATTACAACCACTTAGTAAGCGCCGAGTTGTTGCAGACGTGGTTTTCATTCATCAAATACTAACCGGCGGTATCGATTCTCCAGTTCTGCTTGGTAAAATTAATCTAAATATAAATTCGCGAGATTTAAGAACGGTACCTATGTTTAGAATCGACCCTCATCGAACTGATTACGGAAAGTATGAGCCAGTCTCCAGAATGCTGTTCGAAGCTAATCAGCACTTCCATTTGATCGATTTTAATATGACGAAACGCATGTTGAAACAACTTTTTTATTTTTCTTGATTATAGTTTGATGTTTTATTTAACTTATTTGGTTTTATTTGTTTCATTTTATTCTGCTTTACTTTATCTTGTTTTATCTATTTTAAATCTGCTTGTACTAAGCAGATTCGACTTCCGTTTTCCTTCCGTCTGCGATGGGTATCGTTTTGCTTAACTATTCACTTAGCTATTCATTTATAATCATATTTGATTTTTATACTTTACATATTTAGCCGTTTCAACATTCAATTTTTCAATTTCACTGGTTAAGCAACTCGATATCCTTATTTATAATTCACTTGAATTATACTCAAAAAAATAATAATAATACAGATGGAGACTCTCCGCGCGCGGTTGGGAGGGGTAATAGGTCGTTGGGATAATTATTATTATTATTAAGTAATAACAACAGTGGATAATTTTTTGGATCTACCAAATCTGAAACCTGGTTCTTATTTCAGGTTGACCAGATCGTTCTAATTTCAGATTTCAAAATCTGCTCGATCTACGGATTTAAATAAGAAACACAGCTAAGTACAAAAAAAACTAGATCTAATCAATCTGAAAAAAATAAATAAGTAACAGCAACAAAACTGATCAGATCGATCTGAGCTGAAATAAGAAACAACTTTTTAGTACTCAGATCGATTAGATCAGAAATAAGAAACACCGCAATAATTTTACGGAACGCGACTTGACCCCTTGATAGCCGTTAACTGCGTGATTTGCAAATACTTTATAAAATTTTGAACTATCACATAGGCGCCGCTTATGGGTTTTGTCCAAATTGTTTGTATGCACTTTGATGCCGATCATTGTGGTTGCTTAGAGCTGCAAATGATATCTGCAATATGCTGTGTTTTTTTATTAGCGCCCGATAGCTGTATCCGGAGCAGCCAATTTTCTATGTTAAAACTTATATTTAGCGCGCTATTATTGCATATAATTAATTTATTTAACTCTAAACTAAGATTTTTCATTCAACTTTTTAGTTAAAAATCGATAAACAAATATTTTGCTCTACCTATTTATCGGGAGGCTATCCATTTCAATGGGAAATTTGAAAAGGCTTTTATTTTTTAAACCCCTGAAACCATTAGAAACTAAATCTTACAATAAAAATATAAAACGCAGCAATATGAATTCTTGTTTATAACTTCATGTAAAAATAAATGTCAATTAGTATATTTCAAGTGATAAATGTTTGTTTTATTG
Source organism: Nephrotoma appendiculata (assembly GCA_947310385.1). Lineage (NCBI taxonomy): Eukaryota > Metazoa > Arthropoda > Insecta > Diptera > Tipulidae > Nephrotoma > Nephrotoma appendiculata. Next base: position 233,444,331 of record OX371224.1, read on the forward strand.
ATGAATTTAGTTTTAATTTTTATAGTTCAGCGACACCAGTGAATAATAGCTGCAGTTTCAGTAGAAAATTGCCATTATTGGCTCCGGATAGTGCTCCAATATTAAAACACGGCTTATGTGTTTGAGGGGTAAGATTTGTCATAAATTGACTCTTTGAGTTCTGCACTCCGACATGGGGTCATAATTGAGTTCACATCACCACAATTATGTTCATGTACATCAAATGGTTATAAATCCCTTTTGCATCCTGCCTCTTATTCCCCTATCAGGATTACTCGATACGTCCGGGCCAAAACCTGGACCAGTTATTACGAAATGAATAATATTATTCAAAGAATCGCTTGATAAACTAACGTTTATATAATCATGCATTAATTTTAGCATTGCTTGTCAAGTACCGTTCTAATCGTTGAGTATGATTCCGTAAACACGAATTTTAATCATTTATAACAAGTTAATGTATAATAAATCACAGCTGTAAACACAAATTGGTCGAACGTTTGAAAAATCAAATTTTTTTTATGTTTATTTTTAGGTAAGATCCGGTCTGGCAAATTTAGAAATTCAAGCAACAAAAATAATTCATCGTCTTGAAAATCTAAAAACTTTTAACGAATCCCAATCCGAATCACAGTCACTTAATCAGATATCTTCTCCCGGCTTTCTAAACGTAGATCGTAAACGGCCGTCGGAGATTTTAACAAATTTAGAAACCCTAATAGTAAACACGCACTCGGATTCGGAGCAATCGGAAGAGGATGACGAACAGTCGGAATTTATTTTCCCAGCACTGGATGAAATAACAAACTTAGCGCTAATTTCAAATAGTATTGTTGCATATTTGGGGACATTAGGACGGGATCATTTAGCCAAAATTGCATCAAATATATTGACTGATACGAATCGATGGTTAAGTCATATGTTTCGTTTTATTGATTGTTCGGCCAGTTATCATAATGATACAATTGAATGCATTCTAAGAGCAGTAAGGTACGATGATTATATGTTACTTAGTTCATTACTCTATTATACATAATTTTGTTTCCGTTTTCAGATTAGCAATCGTTTCTCGATGTCCCGGTTATTTAGAAAGTGGAATTCAAGCATTAGCCAAGCCCTGTCTTTATATATCGGAGCAGACCTCAGCAGTTGGCCTGCAATATGCATGCCGCCAGCTCGGCCTTCCATTAGACTCAATTCGCTTAATTCCGTGTAGTACGACACCGGGGTCGGCACAAAATTCAATGGATATTTCGACCCTCCAAAAAATGATTTCTTCAGATATTGCAGCTAATCGAACACCATTGTTTGTGATCGCCGATGTTGGGGCAGCGGGGTGTGGCTCTGTGGATAATATTGGTCGACTTCAAGATATATGTAAAGCTAGTGGAGTTTGGTTACATTGCCGTGGTTTCAGTTTGGCAGCACTAGCTTTGACACAAGGAGCGGGTGATGTATGAATTTGATGATTTACAACATTTCACTAAATTCAATTTATGGTATTTTAATTTTTTCAGACTAGTTCGATTGCCGATTCAATGTCATTACAAATTGGAAGTTGGCTGGGAATCCCAACTCTTCCAGTTATACTTCTCCATCGGCAGATACAAAATATTGCGTTGTCCATATTCGAAACCGATCCAATAAAATCGCGACGCCTTTCATCACTTTCTCTGTGGTCAACACTGCAAGCGTTGGGTCGTGAAACCATAACGAAAAGAATTGCACTGGCCTTTGAGTCATGCCGTCTTGTCTACGAGATTATCTCTAAAATTGAAGGTATTCGAATTCTTAGTAAAGTTCCTGCAAGCGGTATTAGTGATAGTAACAACGTTCCGTCAATCTTAGATTTAATTAATAAACCGTTGAATCCAAATTTATTGTTTGAGACGGCCATAAGTGTTGTATCGTTTCAATTCGATGGAAATTTTCTTGTAAATTGTGGAAGTGAAGACGATAATCAGTCAATTGTCACTAAAAGTTTGGAGAAAATATCAAATTCGACATATTTTGATAAGCTAAATTCGTGGTTGGGACAAATTTTAATACGTGATCATCCACAAATGTTGTTGGAAATCATTGATCACTCGATTTATGGTACTTATATACGTTATTGCCCTTTCGAGTTGACACTTGGTGGCAGTGTACCAAATTTGGACCATTTCAATGCATTTTCGGATTCTTTAGAAAGTCAAATTGAAATTTTGAAGGCGACTATCTTACAAAAGCAATCATTAAAACGATTGGTAGAAAAAAGTGATGTATTACGATTAGTACAGTTGCCAGATTGGCCTGGTTTGGGAGGAGTAAGATTTGTGCCTGAAGGGTGGGAGACTATTTTAACAGATCAAGCTAAAACTGAATTAAATAAATTAAATACGGATTTAGTTGAAGCTTTACGACCAACGGACGGTGCTTTCTCACTGGGAGAAGGAGCTGATGGATTGACGTGTGTTCGATTCGGTATGGTTACGGAAGAAACAGATTTAGAAGATTTGTTGGAGCTGGTTGTTTCGGTTGGCCGTAAAGTGCAAGAGAATTCTAAGGTTTTAGATACAATGATGGAAATTGTAAAAAAGGGTATCGAAACAGCGACACTTGATTTACAACGTGAGACCGAAGAGAAATTATGGAACGAAGGCATATTGCGTCATGTACCAGTTGTTGGTACCTTTGTAAATTGGTGGTCACCGCCGGCCAAGGAAAGTGGAATTAAAGGTCGCAGTTTAAATTTAACCCAAGGAGTAGTTGAGAGTACCGAAAATATTTATAAATATCATATGCAAATAGCAGGTGGTACTATACCGCTGCCGGGCAACAAAAATTTACCACCCACACCAATGGTACAAACCTCGGTTAGTGGACATTCACGTACAGTGAGCCAAAGTAGCGCAACCTCAACAAATGTAGAGGGAACAAATAGTAATATTAATTAAATTACTTTCTTTTCCAATATTTTATTTTTATTTCATTTGTGATATAAATACGTTTTGTTCCAATTTTTACGATAGCTTTGATACAAATTTGGAATTTGTAGCATTTAGATAAATGACGAAGCTGTCCGTAGTTCCAAAAATATTTCGTTAATGTTATTAGTAAAATTTATTATATTTTTAGTTATTCTTTAAAATCCGTGTTCGAAAGTGACGCAGGCAGTTGTTTGAACAAACAAACTATATAAGTAGGTAAACCCGCGAATAATTTGTCTCTGGCCTAATATTATCTAATTATTAATTTTATAAGTCCACCAAAATTAGTATATACTACATGATAATAAACTTGTGGTTTTCGATTTATTCGCCAGAAGAGTCAAATTTATTTAAGTATTAATATGTATTTGTAAATTGTAAATATAAGTACAGGTTATCTTTCGAAAATTTACGACATTTTTCTTAGCTAAAATCTAAATAAAGCTGTCTACATAGAAGATAAATTAACTGTTTTTCTGAGCTAATGATCCCAACAAAATAAATAATTATACAGACATAATATGGTTGCTTATTAGCTATGTAAAAAATCAACATATTTAATAAAGAATTATTTGCATTGATTCTAATTGAAATTGGTTTAAATACACGAATTCAAATAAATAAATTTATTGGCAGTTATATTTTATAAAATTATTTATATGTATCTTTTAATTTTAAAGGTAATTAAAATAATATATAAAACTGTTTGCAAAAATTCAATAAATATTTAATTTAAAATAAGTAATATTTTCGGTGATTATTACTATAAAACTTTAATTTGTTTTAAATGAAAACACTTATTAATTTATTTAATTTAAACATTAATATAATAAGTATATTAAAAACAAATGAATTGTCTAGAAGTAGCTACACTTGGAAAAATTATAAGAAAAACTTCCTTATTAACGTTTTGATTCGTATTGTAATTATTCATTTGCACAATTTTATGTTAAAAAATTAAACAGTACTAAAAATAAAATTTTAATAAAATATTTCAATTTATTTTGTTTTAATATTGAATTAAATAATTGATTGATTGATTGGACTGTAGAAGCAAGTACTACCCTAAGAAAAACAGTATTTCCCATGCGTCCTGAGATTTCCTTAAAATTTAATTCTTGTCGGCTTTCCTTAAAATTTAATTCTTTTCGGGTTACATATTGTTACGATTTTGCCTTGTCAATCAAGGTTCGAATCACTGGATTGTGAATAAATACACTGCTTCAAATTTTAACTCACACAATTTATTTACACAACACAATTTATTATACAACACGAAATTCACAATTAATTATTACACTTATAACACACTTTTTAATTATCACTTTAATAATCGCTTTAATAATCACTTTAATAATCTTTCTATTTAACCTTCACTGTATCACGTTTAAAATAATACTCAGCAATACACGTCAACGCGCGCCTTTATATACCAAAATATTTGTTTCTAGAATAATCCTAAATGCGCAGCAAATATGTTAGTATAGAAATACGCCTAAATGTTGAGTATAAATTATACACGTAATTGAACAATTAATGAAATTAACTTATTCTATTCTAATCTAGGTGTCACCGTAACACTACCCCCCACCTAAGCCTGTTCGTCCCGAACAGGATCCAGATCACCTCCTCTGTAGAGCGCCAAACGCCCTAAATGCACCACCTTTGGTTTACCTTTCCGTCCTTTCTGTATGCGATAAACCACGTCGTTCAACTTTTTAATGACAGTGTAAGGTCCTTCCCATGTGGGTTGCAACTTCGGTGATAATCCCTTGTGCCGTTGCGGGTTGTGAAGCCATACCAATTGCCCTTCCTCGAATCCTTGATTATTTGCTCGTATGTCATATCGAGCTTTCATTCGATCACTTGATATTCGAATTTTCTCCCGTACAAATTGATGTATTTCATTAAGTTCCTTTTTCATTCGGTCGACGTAATCCTGTCCGCATAGAGCTGCTGATGGAACAGCCCCAAATTTTAAATCTCCTGGTAATCGCAGATTGTTCCCAAATATGGTTTTAGCTGGTGTCACTCCCGTTGTGTCATGTACCGCTGATCGGTAGGCCATCAGGAACATCGGTATATGTCGATCCCAGTTGCGTTGGTTCCTTTCCACAACCTTTGCTAGATATTCCTCCAATGTGCCATTGAATCTTTCCACCATACCGTCCGACTGTGGGTGTAAAGGCGTCGTTCTTGTTTTATTGATTCCCAGCATTTGACATATCTCCTGAAATATCACCGATTCGAAATTCCTTCCTTGATCCGTGTGAATTTCCATAGGTACACCAAATCTGCTAATCCAATTGTTGACCACGGCATCAGCTATTGTTGTTGTTTCCTGATTGGGTATGGGGTACACTTCCGGCCATTTACTGAAATAATCCATTATTACTAGCACATATTTATTTCCGCTCTCGGTGGTCGGAAATGGCCCCGCCACATCCATTGCAATTCTCTCAAATGGTGCCCCGACATTATATTGTTTCATGGTTCCACGGCTTTTTCGTGCTGGTCCCTTCACTGCCGCACATTGGTCACATCTTCGACACCATTCTACTACTGACTGTCTACATCCGGACCAGTAGAAACGTTGGCGAATTTTGGCTAATGTTTTATTAATCCCTAGGTGACCTCCACTTGCTCCTCCGTGATACTCCTTGAGGATTTCCGCTATCCGATCTTTTGGCACCACTACCAACAATTGTTTTACTTTACCATCCGTGCTTTCCCACTTTCGTTTTAAACATCCATTTTCTATGTGGAGGCTATCCCATTGAGCCCAATATGCTTTTACAATGGGAGCTTTGTCAGCTATCTCACTCCATGTGGGCCGGTGTTCCTTTTCCTTATGTTTCATGATGAATGACAGGTCAGCATCCCGTAATTGCTCCTTCTTGATCATTTCATCAGTCCATTCCTCATCAGGTAGCGCTTGCATGAGCCGAATATCGACGATGTTTTCCTTGACCTCCACATGCCCACAATCCTTGCATTCCGCGGGACATGGTCTACTTAATAACGCGTCGGCATTTTTATGTGCACTTCCCTTCCGAGGTTCAATATCGGCTTCTTTTGTCAAGCTCTCACCGCTTCCTTTTAATCTCGAAACTTGGATGGATGTTATGGGGCAATCGATTGTGGGAGTCAGCTTTTGCTCCTTCAAGCTCTCTCTTTTTAACGACTCCAATGTCGTCCGACCCTCCTTTCTGGATTCTATCTGCTGTTCGCTTGGTCTACGCTTCATAGGAGATGGCGACCTTGCTCGTTTCTTCTTAATCTCCCAACAGTCCCGTGAGATGTGACCCATTCTATCACATACCCAGCATTTAATCCTGCCACTTCCATCTCTGAACCTTGGCGTAGCCCGCTCGGTGTCTATCCTGGAATCAATCTCCACTCGACGAATTTTCATTGCTGGTTTGATGATGGTTTGCGCAGTTTCGTTTGTTAACGCACAAGCGATGGTTTCCGTGAAAGTTGCCTTAGGTGACAACATCACCGCTCTGCGCGTCTCAGGATCTCGAATACCGTCAATAAACGCATCTATTTTAATTCGCTCCATGTAATCGGCCGACATATTTGAATGGGCTAAATGCGCGAGCCGCTCAATTGCTGATGACAATTCCTGTAGCGATTCTCCTCCTTTTTGGTATCGACCCTTCAATTCCATGCGATAGATTTCTCGTTTGTGATCACTTCCGTATTTTCGATCTAACGCCTTCATAATTCCCATGTAAACGTTCCGTTCCTGCTCGGGAATGATTTGTAGTGTTTCTGCCGCTTCGCCTTTAAGAGCCACAATTAACGCTGCAACACATTGTTCTTCAGTCCACTGATTTTGCTTAATCGCCGTTTCGAACTGGAACTTAAAAATACTGAAGGATGTTGTTCCATCAAATGTTGGTGGTTTTATCTTAACTGCATTAACCGTCTGGATCACTTGTTGTGTCGTTCCATTCGCCTTGACATCTTTGAGCTCCTTCTCGAGACGTTTAAAATCTTGTTCAACCGATTCAAATTTTTGTTGTACCGTCCCTTTAACATTTTGAATTTCTGCGTGTACTTCTGTTTGCAGTTTTTCCACTTTACCGTGTAGTGTAGAAGATAATTCCAAAAACCTCTCGTCCATTTTCTTTTGGCCAACTTGCACTTGTAACATCTGCTGTTTTATTTCGTGGTTCGATTGTTTAATGTCGGCCCCTTGTTGCTCCACTTGTAACATCTGCTGTTTCATTTCCTGGTTCGATTGTTTAATGTCCGCCCCTTGTTGCTCCACTTGTAACATCTGCTGTTTCATTTGATGTTTAATGTCCGCCCCTTGTAGCTCTAACTGTTGTCCCATCATTTGATTCATAGCAGCCATCAACTGCGATAAATCGAAACTTCCGGATGGGTTTTGTGTTGTTCCGACCATCGTTTGTTCTTCCTTTTCTTTCTTGTCCACACTGATCTCATCCGTGTTGTCCTCCTCGAAATCATACACAACTGGATTTAAACCGTTCTTCTCCATGGCCTCACGTAGTCGCTCCACCAAACTAGCTTTTGTGCCTTCACTAGCCAAACCTCGCTGCTTCAGTTGCTCCTTTAATTGCGCAAGCTTTAATTCGTAGAGAATCATTTCTCTTATTATTCACAATCCCACCGCTGTCACCAATTGTTACGATTTTGCCTTGTCAATCAAGGTTCGAATCACTGGATTGTGAATAAATACACTGCTTCAAATTTTAACTCACACAATTTATTTACACAACACAATTTATTATACAACACGAAATTCACAATTAATTATTACACTTATAACACACTTTTTAATTATCACTTTAATAATCGCTTTAATAATCACTTTAATAATCTTTCTATTTAACCTTCACTGTATCACGTTTAAAATAATACTCAGCAATACACGTCAACGCGCGCCTTTATATACCAAAATATTTGTTTCTAGAATAATCCTAAATGCGCAGCAAATATGTTAGTATAGAAATACGCCTAAATGTTGAGTATAAATTATACACGTAATTGAACAATTAATGAAATTAACTTATTCTATTCTAATCTAGGTGTCACCGTAACAATATTCTTTTTCTTTTCGGCTTTCTAAACAATACACAATGTATTGTTACGGTGACACCTAGATTAGAATAGAATAAGTTAATTTCATTAATTGTTCAATTACGTGTATAATTTATACTCAACATTTAGGCGTATTTCTATACTAACATATTTGCTGCGCATTTAGGATTATTCTAGAAACAAATATTTTGGTATATAAAGGCGCGCGTTGACGTGTATTGCTGGGTATTATTTTAAACGTGATACAGTGAAGGTTAAATAAAAGGATTATTAAAGTGATTATTAAAGCGATTATTAAAGTGATAATTAAAAAGTGTGTTATAATTATAATAATTAATTGTGAAAATTGTGTTGTATAATGCCTCAACCAGTCACGACTTAAGAACTTAAGTTACACGCCGATTGCACCACTTAGGAGCGCGGTACGACCACCAAAATTTTAGAGGTCAGTTGTTTATTTGTGACGAGAAGCCTATACAATTTTGGTATTTGTAGCACTAACCGAAGTGGTGCAATCGGCGTGTAACTTAAGCTCTTAAGTCGTGACTGGTTGAGGCATAATAAATTGTGTTGTGTAAATAAAATTGTGTGAGTTAAAATTAGAAGCAGTGTATTTATTCACAATCCAGTGATTCGAACCTTGAATGACAAGGCAAAATCGTAACAATTGGTGACAGCGGTGGGATTGTGAATAATAAGGAAAATGATTCTCTACGAATTAAAGCTTGCGCAATTAAAGGAGCAACTGAAGCAGCGAGGTTTGGCTAGTGAAGGCACAAAAGCTAGTTTGGTGGAGCGACTACGTGAGGCCATGGAGAAGGACGGTTTAAATCCAGATGTGTATGATTTCGAGGAGGACAACACGGATGAGATCAGTGTGGACAAGAAAGAAAAGGAAGAACAAACGATGGTCGGAACAACACAAAACCCATCCGGAAGTTTCGATTTATCGCAGTTGATGGCTGCTATGAATCAAATGATGGGACAACAGTTGGAGCTACAAGGGGCGGACATTAAACATCAAATGAAACAGCAGATGTTACAAGTGGAGCAACAAGGGGCCGACATTAAACAATCGAACCAAGAAATTAAACAGAAGATTGTACAGATGGAGCAACAAGGAGCGGACATTAAAAACCAAATAGAAGTTGGTCAAAAGAAAATGGACGAGAAGTTTCTGGAGTTATCTTCTACACTACACGGTAAAGTGGAAAAACTGCAAACAGAAGTACACGCAGAAATTCAAAATGTTAAAGGGACGGTTCAACAAAAATTTGAATCGGTTAAACAAGATTTTCAAACGGAAGTTAAACGTCTCGAGAAGGAGCTCCAAGATGTCAAGTCAAATGGAACAACAGGTCAAGTGATCCAGACAGTTAACGCAGTTAAGATAAAACCACCAACATTTGATGGAACAACTTCCTTCAGTATTTTTAAGTTCCAATTCGAAACTGCGATTAAGCAAAATCAGTGGACTGAAGAACAATGTGTTGCAGCATTAATTGTGGCTCTTAAAGGCGAAGCGGCAGAAACATTACAAATCATTCCCGAGCAGGAACGGAACGTTTACATGGGAATTATGAAGGCGTTAGATCGAAAATACGGAAGCGACCACAAACGAGAAATCTATCGCATGGAATTGAAGAGTCGATACCAAAGAGCAGGAGAATCGCTACAGGAATTTTCATCGGCAATTGAGCGGCTCGCGCATTTAGTACATTCAAATATGTCGGCCGAATACATGGAGCGAATTAAAATGGATGCATTCATTGACGGTATTCGAGATCCTGAGACGCGCAGAGCGGTGATGTTGTCACCTAAGGCAACTTTCACGGAAACCATCGCTTGTGCGTTAACAAACGAAACTGCGCAAACCATCATCAAACCAGCAATGAAAATTCGTCGAGTGGAGATTGATTCCAGAATAGACACCGCACGGGCTACGCCAAGATTCAGAGATGGAAGTGGCAGGATTAAATGCTGGGTATGTGATAGAATGGGTCACATCTCACGGGACTGTTGGGAGATTAAGAAGAAACGAGCAAGGTCGCCATCTCCTATGAAGCGTAGACCAAACGAAGAGCAGATAGAATCCAGAAAGGAGCGTCAGACGACAGCGGAGTCGTTAAACTAAAAAGAGTCAGCTTGAAGGGGCAGAAGCTGGCTCCCACAACCGATTGCCCCACAACCTCCATCCATGTTTCTAGAATAGCAAGGAACGGTGACAGCTTAACAATTGAAGCCGATATTGATGGGAAGAAATGCATGATCACGCTGGATACGGGAGCAACACATACGATTGTTCGTGAGGATATTATTGATGGAATTATGGAACCAGCTAATGGCATTAAATTACGAACGGCGACTGGAGAAAATTCAGCAATAAAAGGGAAAAAGGTCGTAAAAATAAGGATTGGACGAAATCACTTTCAACACGAGGTGCTGGTTGCAGATATTGTAGACGAAGTCATCTTGGGAATGGACTTCATGAGAACGAATGGCTTCGTGGTGGATGTTGGACGGGGTGTATTAACCTACGATAATATCGAGTTGCCACTTCACGTTAGCGCCGTTATAGGAGAAACAACCAGGCAAATTATAATGGATCATCGGGAGAAGCTGCCACCGAACTCGGAAACAATAGTATGGGCAAGATTGGAAGGAGGTTCTGGGTCACCCAGGTTGTGGGTTGTGGAAGCCAATGAAGCAGAGAGCGGAGCCAGAGAAATTATGATCGGGAAAGTTTTAGTGAAACCAGACAGCGATAATAGAGTACCAATTAGGACTCTAAATCTCTCGGATAAGACGAAAACCATCAAGAAAGGGACAATAATCGGAAAATGTGAAGAAATATCGGCGATAGTGAAGTGCGAGCAGAAAAATCCGATTAAGACGGCTAACTCGCAAGTGCAGAAAGAGATTATAGATCAACTTATGGAGAAATGGACCGAAGATCTTACCATGGAACAGAAAAGTTTGGCAAAACAATTGCTCGAGCGGTACATGCCAATATTCTGCAGTACATCGGACAATAATGGGAGAACCACAATGGTAAAACATCGAATAGATACAGGAGCAGAAACGCCGATTCGACAACCACCCAGGAGATTACCATTGGCAAAGCAAGGAGAAGTGGATCGAATGGTAAAAGATATGCAAGCAGCAGGGGTAATCGAAACATCAAGCAGTCCATGGAGTTCACCAGTGGTGTTAGTCGAGAAAAAGGATGGTAGCATGAGATTCTGCGTGGATTATCGAAAATTAAATGCTGTGACGAAAAAGGATAGTTACCCATTGCCAAGGATCGATGACACGTTAGACACATTATCGGGTGCTCGAATATTTTCGACATTAGATCTGCAAAGCGGCTATTGGCAAGTGGAAGTCCAGGAGGAAGATCGCGAGAAAACGGCATTCAGTGTGGGTAACGGATTATGGCAATTTAACGTTATGCCATTCGGATTATGTAACGCCCCTGCGACTTTTGAACGGCTAATGGAGCGCGTGCTAAAGGGATTACATTGGAGGACGTGCCTCGTATATTTGGACGACATCATCGTTATGGGCAAGGATTTCGACGAGCATTTAAGGAATTTGGCAGAGGTTTTGGATCGGATACAAGCCGCCGGATTGAAGCTAAGCCCAAAGAAATGCAAACTATTTAGAACGGAAGTAAAATATTTGGGTCATAAGGTAACAACCAATGGAATCCATACCGATGAAGACAAGATCGCAGCAGTGAAGGAATGGCCACGACCTAAAAACTTACATGAATTACGGAGCTTCCTTGGATTGTGTACCTATTATAGACGATTCGTGCCAGGATTCGCCAATATTGCAAAGAGTTTACACGAGTTAACCAGGAAGAACAAGGCATTCGAATGGAAGGATGATCAAGAAGAGGCATTTGTGGAACTAAGACGACGATTATGCGAAGCACCAATCCTCGCATACCCTATACCCAACGTTAAATTCATTTTGGACACCGATGCAAGTAATGATGGTATAGGAGGAGTATTATCACAGGCAATAAATGGTGAGGAGCGAGTTATTGCATATTACTCCAAGATGTTATCAAAACCGGAACGGAATTATTGTGTAACACGGAAAGAGTTGTTGGCTATAGTGGAATGTGTTAAGCACTTCCATAAGTACCTCTATGGCCAAACATTTCTTCTACGGACGGATCATGGAGCTTTGCGCTGGTTGTTACAATTCAAAAATCCAGAGGGACAAGTAGCACGTTGGATCGAACGTTTGCAAAGCTACGATTTCCAAATTGAACATCGGAAGGGAACCGCACATGGAAATGCCGACGCATTATCAAGAAGGCCATGTCCCGTGGAATGCAAGCATTGTGGGCGTGTGGAGGGTAAGGAAAACATCATCGATATTCGGCTTATGCAAGTGCTACCTGATGAGGAATGGACTGATGAAATGATCAAGAAGGAGCAATTACGGGATGCTGACCTGTCATTCATCATGAAACATAAGGAAAAGGAACACCGGCCCACATGGAGTAAGATAGCTGACAAAGCTCCCATTGTAAAAGCATATTGGGCTCAATGGGATAGCCTCCACATAGAAAATGGATGTTTAAAACGAAAGTGGGAAAGCACGGATGGTAAAGTAAAACAATTGTTGGTAGTGGTGCCAAAAGGTCGGATAGCGGAAATCCTCAAGGAGTATCACGGAGGAGCAAGTGGAGGTCACCTAGGGATTAATAAAACATTAGCCAAAATTCGACAACGTTTCTATTGGTCCGGATGTAGACAGTCAGTAGTAGAATGGTGTCGAAGATGTGACCAATGTGCGGCAGTGAAGGGACCAGCACGAAAAAGCCGTGGAACCATGAAACAATATAATGTCGGGGCACCATTTGAGAGAATTGCAATGGACGTGGCGGGGCCATTTCCGACCACCGAGAGCGGAAATAAATATGTGCTAGTAATAATGGATTATTTCAGCAAATGGCCGGAAGTGTACCCCATACCCAATCAGGAGACAACAACAATAGCTGATGCCGTGGTTAACAATTGGATTAGCAGATTTGGTGTACCTATGGAAATTCACACGGATCAAGGAAGGAATTTCGAATCGGTGGTATTTCAGGAGATATGTCAGATGCTTGGAATCAATAAAACAAGAACGACGCCTTTACACCCACAATCGGACGGTATGGTGGAAAGATTCAATGGTACATTGGAGGAATATCTAGCAAAAGCTGTGGAAAGGAACCAACGCAACTGGGATCGACATATACCAATGTTCCTGATGGCCTACCGATCAGCGGTACATGACACAACAGGAGTGACACCAGCTAAAACCATATTTGGGAACAATCTGCGATTACCAGGAGATTTAAAATTTGGGGCTGTTCCATCAGCAGCTCTATGCGGACAGGATTACGTCGACCGAATGAAAGAGGAACTTAATGAAATACATCAATTTGTACGGGAGAAAATTCGAATATCAAGTGATCGAATGAAAGCTCGATATGACATACGAGCAAATAATCAAGGCTTCGAGGAAGGGCAATTGGTATGGCTTCACAACCCACAACGGCACAAGGGATTATCACCGAAGTTGCAACCCACATGGGAAGGACCTTACACTGTCATTAAAAAGTTGAACGACGTGGTTTATCGCATACAGAAAGGACGGAAAGGTAAACCAAAGGTGGTGCATTTAGAGCGTTTGGCGCTCTACAGAGGAGGTGATCTGGATCCTGTTCGGGACGAACAGGCTTAGGTGGGGGGTAGTGTTACGGTGACACCTAGATTAGAATAGAATAAGTTAATTTCATTAATTGTTCAATTACGTGTATAATTTATACTCAACATTTAGGCGTATTTCTATACTAACATATTTGCTGCGCATTTAGGATTATTCTAGAAACAAATATTTTGGTATATAAAGGCGCGCGTTGACGTGTATTGCTGAGTATTATTTTAAACGTGATACAGTGAAGGTTAAATAAAAGGATTATTAAAGTGATTATTAAAGCGATTATTAAAGTGATAATTAAAAAGTGTGTTATAATTATAATAATTAATTGTGAAAATTGTGTTGTATAATAAATTGTGTTGTGTAAATAAAATTGTGTGAGTTAAAATTAGAAGCAGTGTATTTATTCACAATCCAGTGATTCGAACCTTGAATGACAAGGCAAAATCGTAACAGTATTAAAATATTATAGTTAAATGTAAATTTAATATTGTTACGGTGACACCTAGAATAGAATAGAATAAGCTAATTTCATTAATTATTCAATTGCAATTATAATTTATACTCAACATTTAGGCGTATTTCTATACTAACATATTTGCTGCGCATTTAGGATTATTCTAGAAACAAATATTTTGGTATATAAAGGCGCGCGTTGACGTGTATTGCTGAGTATTATTTTAAACGTGATACAGTGAAGGTTAAATAGAAAGATTATTAAAGTGATTATTAAAGCAATTATTAAAGTGATAATTAAAAAGTGTGTTAAAGTGTAATAATTAATTGTGAATTTCGTGTTGTATAATAAATTGTGTTGTGTAAATAAATTGTGTGAGCTAAAAATTTGAAGCAGTGTATTTATTCACAATCCAGTGATTCGAACCTTGATTGACAAGGCAAAATCGTAACAATTGGTGACAGCGGTGGGATTGTGAATAATAAGAAAAATGATTCTCTACGAATTAAAGCTTGCGCAATTAAAGGAGCAACTGAAACAACGAGGTTTGGCCAGTGAAGGCACAAAAGCTAGTTTGGTGGAGCGACTACGTGAGGCCATGGAGAAGGAAGGTGTAAATCCAGACAAGTATGATTTCGAGGAGGAAAAAACGGATGAGATCAGTATGGATAAGAAACAAAAGGACGTACAAACGGTGGTCGAAACAACGCAAAACCCATCTGGAAGTTTCGATTTTTCGCAGTTGATGGCTGCTATGAATATGATGGGACAACAGTTGAAGCAACAAGGGGCGGACATTAAACAATCGAACCAGGATATGAAACAACAGATGTTACAAGTGGAGCAACAAGGAGCGGACATTAAACATCAAATGAAACAGCAGATGGAGCAACAAGGAGCGGATATTAAACAATCGAACCAGGAAATTAAACAGAAGATTGTACAAATGGAGCAACAAGGAGCGGACATTAAAAACCAAATCGAAGTTGGCCAAAAGAAAATAGACAAGAGGTTTCTGGAGTTATCTTCTACACTACACGGTAAAGTGGAAAAACTGCAAACGGAAGTACACGCAGAAATTCAAAATGTTAAACAAGATCTACAAACGGAAGTTAAACGTCTCGAGAAGGAGCTCCAAGATGTCAAGTCAAATGGAACAACAGGTCAAGTGATCCAGACAGTTAACGCAGTTAAGATAAAACCACCAACATTTGATGGAACAACATCCTTCAGTATTTTTAAGTTCCAATTCGAAACTGCGATTAAGCAAAATCAGTGGACTGAAGAACAATGTGTTGCAGCATTAATTGTGGCTCTTAAAGGCGAAGCGGCAGAAACACTACAAATCATTCCCGAGCAGGAACGGAACGTTTACATGGGAATTATGAAGGCGTTAGATCGAAAATACGGAAGTGACCACAAACGAGAAATCTATCGCATGGAATTGAAGGGTCGATACCAAAGAGGAGGAGAATCGCTACAGGAATTTTCATCGGCAATTGAGCGGCTCGCACATTTAGCACATTCAAATATGTCGGCCGATTACATGGAGCGAATTAAAATAGATGCATTCATTGACGGTATTCGAGATCCTGAGACGCGCAGAGCAGTGATGTTGTCACCTAAGGCAACTTTCACGGAAACCATCGCTTGTGCGTTAACAAACGAAACTGCGCAAACCATCATCAAACCAGCAATGAAAATTCGCCGAGTGGAGATTGATTCCAGAATAGACACTGCGCGGGCTACGCCAAGATTCAGAGATGGAAGTGGCAGGATTAGATGCTGGGTATGTGATAGAATGGGTCACATCTCACGGGACTGTTGGGAGATTAAGAAGAAAAGAGCAAGGTCGCCATCTCCTATGAAGCGTAGATCAAACGAGGAGCAGATAGAATCCAGAAAGGAGGGTCAGACGACAGCGGAGTCGTTAAACTAAAAAGAGTCAGTTTGAAGGGGCAGAAGCTGACTCCCACAACCGATTGCCCCATAACCTCCATCCATGTTTCGAGAGTAGCAAGATGCGGTGACAGCTTGACAATTGAAGCCGATATTGATGGGAAGAAATGCATGATCACGCTGGATACGGGAGCAACTCATACGATTGTTCGTGAGGATATTATCGATGGAATTATAGAACCAGCTAATGGAATGAAATTACGAACGGCGACTGGAGAAAATTCAGCAATAAAAGGAAAAAAGGTCGTAAAAATAAGGATTGGGCGAAATCACTTTCAACACGAGGTGCTGGTTGCAGATATTGTAGACGAAGTCATCTTGGGAATGGACTTCATGAGAACGAATGGCTTCGTGGTGGATGTTGGACGGGGTGTATTAACCTACGATAATATCGAGTTGCCACTTCACGTCAGCGCAATAGGAGAAACGACCAGGCAAATTATAATGGATCATCGGGAGAAGCTGCCACCGAACTCGGAAACAATAGTATGGGCAAGATTGGAGGGAGGTTCTGGGCCACCCAGGTTGTGGGTTGTGGAAGCCAATGAAGCGGAGAGCGGAGCCAGAGAAATTATGATCGGGAAAGTTTTAGTGAAACCAGACAACGATAATAAAGTACCAATTAGGACTCTAAATCTCTCGGATAAGACGAAAACCATCAAGAAAGGGACAATAATCGGAAAATGTGAAGAAATATCGGCGATAGTGAAGTGCGAGCAGAAAAATCCGATTAAGACGGCTAACTCGCAAGTGCAGAAAGAGATTATAGATAAACTTATGGAGAAATGGACCGAAGATCTTACCATGGAACAGAAAAATTTGGCAAAACAATTGCTCGAGCGGTACATGCCAATATTCTGCAGTACACCGGACAATAATGGGAGAACCACAATGGTAAAACATCGAATAGATACAGGAGCAGAAATGCCGATTCGCCAACCACCCAGAAGATTACCATTGGCAAAGCAAGGAGAAGTGGATCGAATGGTAAAAGATATGCAAGCAGCAGGGGTAATCGAAACATCAAGCAGTCCATGGAGTTCACCAGTGGTGTTAGTCGAGAAAAAGGATGGTAGCATGAGATTCTGCGTGGATTATCGAAAATTAAATGCTGTGACGAAAAAGGATAGTTACCCATTGCCAAGGATCGATGACACGTTAGACACATTATCGGGTGCTCGAATATTTTCGACATTAGATCTGCAAAGCGGCTATTGGCAAGTGGAAGTCCAGGAGGAAGATCGCGAGAAAACGGCATTCAGTGTGGGTAACGGATTATGGCAATTTAACGTTATGCCATTCGGATTATGTAATGCCCCTGCGACTTTTGAACGGCTAATGGAGCGCGTGCTAAAGGGATTACATTGGAGGACGTGCCTCGTATATTTGGATGACATCATCGTTATGGGCAAGGATTTCGACGAGCATTTAAGGAATTTGGCAGAGGTTTTGGATCGGATACAAGCCGCCGGATTGAAGCTAAGCCCAAAGAAATGCAAACTATTTAGAACGGAAGTAAAATATTTGGGTCATAAGGTAACAACCAATGGAATCCATACCGATGAAGACAAGATCGCAGCAGTGAAGGAATGGCCACGACCTAAAAACTTACATGAATTACGGAGCTTCCTTGGATTGTGTACCTATTATAGACGATTCGTGCCAGGATTCGCCAATATTGCAAAGAGTTTACACGAGTTAACCAGGAAGAACAAGGCATTCGAATGGAAGGATGATCAGGAAGAGGCATTTGTGGAACTAAGACGACGATTATGCGAAGCACCAATCCTCGCATACCCTATACCCAACAATAAATTCATTTTGGACACCGATGCAAGTAATGATGGTATAGGAGGAGTATTATCACAGGCAACAAATGGTGAGGAGCGAGTTATTGCATATTACTCCAAGATGTTATCAAAACCGGAACGGAATTATTGTGTAACACGGAAAGAGTTGTTGGCTATAGTGGAATGTGTTAAGCACTTCCATAAGTACCTCTATGGCCAAAAATTTCTTCTACGGACGGATCATGGGGCTTTGCGCTGGTTGTTACAATTCAAAAATCCAGAGGGACAAGTAGCACGTTGGATTGAACGTTTGCAAAGCTACGATTTCCAAATTGAACATCGGAAGGGAAACTCACATGGAAATGCCGACGCATTGTCAAGAAGGCCATGTCCCGTGGAATGCAAGCATTGTGGGCGTGTGGAGGGTAAGGAAAACATCATTGATATTCGGCTTATGCAAGTGCTACCTGATGAGGAATGGACTGATGAAATGATCAAGAAGGAGCAATTACGGGATGCTGACCTGTCATTCATCATGGAACATAAGGAAAAGGAACAGCGGCCTACATGGAGTGAGATAGCTGACAAAACTCCCATTGTAAAAGCATATTGGGCTCAATGGGATAGCCTCCACATAGAAAATGGTTGTTTAAAACGAAAGTGGGAAAGCACGGATGGTAAAGTAAAACAATTGTTGGTAGTGGTGCCAAAAGATCGGATAGCGGAAATCCTCAAGGAGTATCATGGAGGAGCAAGTGGAGGTCACCTAGGGATTAATAAAACATTAACCAAAATTCGTCAACGTTTCTACTGGTCCGGATGTAGACAGTCAGTAGTAGAATGGTGTCGAAGATGTGAACAATGTGCGGCAGTAAAGGGACCAGCACGAAAAAGCCGTGGAACTATGAAACAATATAATGTCGGGGCACCATTTGAGAGAATTGCAATGGACGTGGCGGGGCCATTTCCGACCACCGAGAGCGGAAATAAATATGTGCTAGTAATAATGGATTATTTCAGCAAATGGCCGGAAGTGTACCCTATACCCAATCAGGAGACAACTACAATAGCTGATGCCGTGGTCAACAATTGGATTAGCAGATTTGGTGTACCGATGGAAATTCACACGGATCAAGGAAGGAATTTCGAATCGGTGGTATTTCAGGAGATATGTCAGATGCTTGGAATCAATAAAACAAGGACGACGCCTTTACACCCACAGTCGGACGGTATGGTGGAAAGATTCAATGGCACATTGGAGGAATATCTAGCAAAAGTTGTGGAAAGGAACCAACGTAACTGGGATCGACATATACCGATGTTCCTGATGGCCTACCGATCAGCGGTACATGACACAACAGGAGTGACACCAGCTAAAACCATATTTGGGAACAATCTGCGATTACCGGGAGATTTAAAGTTTGGAGCTGTTCCATCAGCAGCTCTATGCGGACAGGATTACGTCGACCGGATGAAAGAGGAACTCAATGAAATACATCAATTTGTACGGGAGAAAATTCGAATATCAAGTGATCGAATGAAAGCTCGATATGACATACGAGCAAATAATCAAGGCTTCAAGGAAGGGCAATTGGTATGGCTTCACAACCCGCAACGGCAGAAGGGATTATCACCGAAGTTGCAACCCACATGGGAAGGACCTTACACTGTCATTAAAAGATTGAACGACGTGGTTTATCGCATACAGAAAGGACGGAAAGGTAAACCAAAGGTGGTGCATTTAGAACGTTTGGCGCTCTACAGAGGAGGTGATCTGGATCCTGTTCGGGACGAACAGGCTTAGGTGGGGGGTAGTGTTACGGTGACACCTAGAATAGAATAGAATAAGCTAATTTCATTAATTATTCAATTGCAATTATAATTTATACTCAACATTTAGGCGTATTTCTATACTAACATATTTGCTGCGCATTTAGGATTATTCTAGAAACAAATATTTTGGTATATAAAGGCGCGCGTTGACGTGTATTGCTGAGTATTATTTTAAACGTGATACAGTGAAGGTTAAATAGAAAGATTATTAAAGTGATTATTAAAGCGATTATTAAAGTGATAATTAAAAAGTGTGTTAAAGTGTAATAATTAATTGTGAATTTCGTGTTGTATAATAAATTGTGTTGTGTAAATAAATTGTGTGAGCTAAAAATTTGAAGCAGTGTATTTATTCACAATCCAGTGATTCGAACCTTGATTGACAAGGCAAAATCGTAACAATATAAAGCAGCTGCCCTATTCCTGAATACGATACGAAAACGAATGTACAAGATTCATATTCAATTTCTAATAAGAATCTTATGAATCTGATTCAATTCATATATTGAATTTTGTATTTTCGTTTTTGTATCGTATTCAGGAATAGGGCTGCAGCGCTGCAGGTTCTCTGGGAAAGTAAAAGCATTAATGTAATCTAATAACTACTCTTACCTCAATGAAAGCTCCTATTCAATTTATAATAATAGTATTGGTTTCGCTAGTTCACCGGATGCGTACTCTAAAATAAATTTTGTGAATATTATTTTTCCTAATTAGAAGTAAAACAGCTACTAAAATGTTATCTGTAATCCGCAATCATAATTAAAAAAATTACAGGTTAATTCAGATATTAAATAGATGATGTGCACACATGTATCCGGCCAGTTTGAAGAATCTAAAATTCTAAAATCTAAATATCCAATAATAATAAATAACGCATTCATTAATCATAAAGTTGAGTGCCATTAATCAACTACCAAATCAACTACCAAAATAGAACCCAATTAAATTGCTAGTATAACTGGTGGTGTTTCTCATCTAAAAGTAACGACATAAGAGTTAATTGCCTAGCAATTTCAATTTTCGATGCGTAAGTAGATATTAACACTCCCTTAAAATATTCCCAAAGACTTATCCACAAAAAGTATTAGGTAATTGCTTCATTTAAAATAACTTGAACTTAATTTATTTAAACCAGAAATAACAATAACTAAGTTCCATCCACCTTATATAACCTGGAGGGTTTATTATGAAATTTTCGACAACGTCGAAAATCGATATTATGAATAATTTTGAAGGAAAATACACAATTGCATTTTACTTATGTATGCGTAAAATCATTTTTATTTCATTATGGTGTTTGAGAAGAAAGGTGCTTAAACAAGAATATAATATGCAAATTTGAGGGTTTCATTAATATAATAATTTAGTATGTAGTAAAAAGGTGAATACCAAAAAACCAAAACCGTAACTCGTTGGGGGGGGAGGGGAACCAAATGGGATTCTAAAATGATTTTTCGATAAAGCGGCCAATGCGGCTTTTACAAGAAATGTAAAAAACAACCTGACAGTTTATGGACACACTTTTTCGAAAAAAGCCTTCACTTAAGTGGTTAATTCTGGTTCAAAAGAATTACTCGAACATCGTCTAGTTTGAAACCGTGTAATTCGATGGAAGGTATCCGTGTTCTTCGAAACTCGTGTTCTTCAAGTAACGTGTTATTGGATGGTTACCTGTATTTATGTATTAGTCAAGTACAGGGTGCTTCAAAAAAATGATGTACTAACACTTCGACTCTCGCTAACCTTGCTGCCTTTTGTGTTTTTACTGGTGTAATTAATGTTACAGCATGGCAATAAATCAACCTAGCTTGGAAGAGAGGAAGTTTGCCCTGAAATGTTTTTGGAAGACCAAAAACGCCACGCAGAAGTTCAAAGATGTTTCAGAAGGGAATTCGATGCAGCTTTTCGAGACATGGATTGGACGAAGGGGTAGAATTGAATACCCTGCGCGTTCTCCAGACCTCATGCCTCTGGACTTCTTTTTGTAGGGATAACTCAAGGACCGAGTTTATGGCACCAAACCAAGAACAATTCATCTACTGAAATTGGAAATTGAAAGACAATGTCGCGATATTCCAAATGACCTATTTCGTGACGTTTGCGAATCCCTTGGTTATCAGCGTTGTCTGTCTTCTATATTTGAAGCCTTTCAACTACCTCTATGTTCAAAAATAAAGATTTATTCGTTATTCGAAGTGTTAGTACATTTTTTTGAGAAACCCAGTTTATATCTGTTTATGTATCTGATAGTGGGCTTCTCATCGGCAGGCCGCCAGTATTATTTTAATATCTTACTTTTATATGCTATTGTGTTACTCCGTTTTCTGCTAATAAGTTTTTGGTTACTTTTATTGTTTCATCTATCATAATGTTCATATACATGTTAGTTACGTCAAACGAGGCTAGTTTTGCGTTATGTGGTATTTTTATCAGTTTTATTTTGTTGATTAAATCTATGTTATTTTTTAAGGAATTTAAATTATTTAATGTTACATATTGTTTTACTAGATTATTTACATGTTTTGCTTATGCTATATGTTGGTACCGTTGTGAAATTTATTAAAGGTCTCATTGTGGTATACCTTCTTTATGTACCTTTGGTATTCCTCTTATGCTGGGCGCTGTCAGCTTTATCATTTTATTGAACCGAATGCTTCTGTCGCTTAATATTCTGTTTGAACGATTGATAATATATTCGATTTTTGTTTAATTCCTTGGTTAGATTCAGATCTGCTTGAAGTTTTTCTATATTATTGTTGTTTCTGATGTATTTTTGGTTTATTATTCGGTTTTAATTATTACTGTTGTGTTAGCTTTATCGGCTTTGGTTATCGTGGTTGGTTTTGTTTAAATCACTATTTGATTACATTTATTATTTTTGAATTTTTTTTAATCTTACAGATTCCTGATTAGCTTAATAGTTTTATTTAATTCTGATTGGGAATAAATTATAATGTGTTAATTTGTTTAGGTATTGGAGATTCTTAACCTGTGACACATTCATTATTTATATATTACCTTATAGATTCCAGATTAGCTATTTTTGAAAACAGATGTCTTTGTTTCATTTTTATTTTTATTAATAAACATATTGGTTTATTAGGGATGGTAAGGTTATCGGTTGAAGAGGGGATCCATCCGTTTGATACTACAATATTTGGGTTCGATTTGTTTTATTTTATTTGTTTTACGATAATAAATTATAATTAATTTAGTTATAATAATCATTACATTACATTTATTCTATTCAAGAATAATTTAATTATATCGTACAAAATAAGGAATCTCTAACGCATAATAATGACATTTTATTACAGGAAATTGACCATTAAGATGCCACCATTATTAATTATCAATTTTTTAAGATGCTATAATAAAGAGGTGTGGCGGGCCCGGCGTCGCGACATTGACTGCTTCATTTTTTTTTTCTTTTTTGGGAGGAGATGGCGGAAATGGTATCAAATAAAATTTAATCCCTCATAATAATGAAATTTTATTTCAGGACATTTACTAATTAATCAATAACTTTTTAGGATGTTGATTGCTGATTATTTATATCCCGAAAAACAAAAATAATTGTGCCGTCTTGTGCTTTACTAACTATTGACTACTTAGGTGTCTGTAACCGGGTTAAGTCTATCATGTAAAAGGGGTGTACGGTAGGCCCGGCGTATCCGGGATCCTTGCTTAGTCTTGGCCGTACATTCTAATCAATCAATCAATCAATCAATTTATTATTTTTGAATTTTTTTACTGTTATCTCATTTTTCTGGTCTCATTCTTTTCTCTCATTCTTGTGGTTTAGTTTTTAATATAGAACTTTCGATGTTTAGCAGGTATTTGGTTTGTTCACTATTATTATATGGTTTGTGCATGCTGTTGTTTAAACGTCTTTCTAATAATTTTATTTGTTGAATTGAATATCGGTTTAATTTTGCAATCTTTTATTGAATATGGGTAATGCTTTTCATCTATACTTGATGTTTCACTATTGAACTTTTTCACTTGTGATCTTCTTTGTATTGTTTTAATATATTTTTTTCTTTATCACTTTAATCTTTTTAATTATAATTTTTTGCACTTTATTTTCTCTTGTTTTTATTATGGAAACATATTCTAGGTTGTATTCTCCTATTATAAATTTGTTGGTTTTGGTTTTTAGTTGTTTTATTGACCGTGTCAACCATATTTGTTCTTCTTGTTGATTAGAAGAAAAACCCAAAATTAAAAAAATGATAAACTATACAACATTGAACGAATGCCCAAAACTTTATGTTGGAGAGACAGGTAGACGTTTTCCAGAAACCGAAGTATAACAAAATGCAACTCGTTTTGACAGTTCCAACTTCAAAATCGAAATAAGTTGGAAGTAGCGATACTTAGGAAGGTACAAAGAACATATCAACGACATAACAAAAAATGAGACAAAGTCAAATTATCTAAAAACTGAAAACCGCAAATACACTGACATAAACGAACTAACCAATATTACACAGATTTATAAATAGAAAAGGACAACAATTACACATACTTGAAGAACTTGAAATATATAAACCAAATAACAATAACACTTTACTTAACGACACAAACACAGAAAGGAGGAGTCAAAATTTATAAAGTAACCATAGTATATAAGATGAATGAAAAATTACGTAACAGTTATTGTTAAACTGAAGGAGTTGACGGGTAAATGACGATTTTTGAAAAAAAACTGTTTTCAACAAAAAATAAGCCCGTAATTTTGGTTTTCTCCAATGATGTTCTGTACCGATTTTGATAAAAACTAGTGTATATGTTCTATGGGTCATGATTTAGCTTAAAATGGTCCACCGGATAAACTCAAAAAGTACTGCATCGATTTCAATAAAAATTTACATATATGCGTTCTATGGGTCGTGAGTAGTGATTCTGTAATCTTTGGCCGAAAGCGGTCACCGGAAGTGGCAGCTTGCATGTGAGCTTTTTCGATTTTGCAATTACTTTGAAAAGATATCATTTACAAGAGAAACTACTAAGAACCAAAAGATTCTAAATTAAGTTTGCAACGA
This sequence comes from Nephrotoma appendiculata, assembly GCA_947310385.1. NCBI lineage: Eukaryota > Metazoa > Arthropoda > Insecta > Diptera > Tipulidae > Nephrotoma > Nephrotoma appendiculata. The sequence continues at coordinate 233,469,193 of OX371224.1, forward strand.
TACCGGTTCAAATTGGTTTTCCAAAATTTAAGCGGAAATAACGATTTTTGACAAAAAAACTGATTTTCAACAAAAATTCGGCCCATGATTTTGGTTTTCTCCAATGATGTCCTTTTCCTGGTTTTCGGGTTTGCTAGTTAGGAATGTAGCATCCGTTTTAAGATCCGAGATGCCGAAATTTTGATTTATGTAGATATGGATGTCATTCTCGGGGCTAATTACGTTACTGACTATCACCTTTTGCAAATCGAGATGGAGGCTTTTATTGCCTCTACCTACTATCTACCAGGGTACTGATTACTTTATTCTTCTGTTTTTCGCAAATCGAGATGTATCGGCGATGGCGTTTTTGTTACGATGATGATTCGTACCATAGGTGTACGAATAGATAGAAAGCCAACATGAGTGTCATTTTCGGGTTCTGCTTCTAGGAAATTAAATTTTTTCAAGTGAAACCGTTTCCCCTTTTGTGTAACCAAAAATTTCAAACAGGTACGTCGTTAAAAAAAGTTTTCACTTCAAAATTTTTTCGATTTGACATTCTGGAATTAGTTTTATTCTTATCAATATGTGTGCGAAATAAATCATACTTTTTATTACAGAAACATATTAGTGAAGTGGTTTAATTTAAAAAGAAAAATTATAAGTAAATTTAAAACATAAAAAATACGTATTTAAAAAAAATTATCTCTTCATGTAAAAAGTGAAATACAAATAAAATTGTTTACATGTATGGTCACCTCGTATTTAAGTAAAAATTGAAAATGGAGATATTGTCTTTAAAGTTCAAATGCTTATTGTTTATAAACCTATAGATAATTTCCAAAATTTTATTACGTTGTACGGAAGTGACCATCATACTGAGTCTTACGTCACAAAATAGGACTGTATTTTGCTTTCTCCGTGTTCAAATTCACTATGTATTAACTTCGTACAGCAAACGACTTTTCTTATTCAAATTACTTTTTATTTCTTATAGTATTATTATTACTATTTTACATGAGATGCAAAAACGACTGTTCATCATGAACAAGAACAAAAAACTAAAGACTAAAACCATGACGCCGATTTCAGTACAAGTACAATTTTTAATAATACTCGTATTTATAGTTATTGAACTGAAATTGAGCCACTTTCACTGAAGTCAATTTTACACATTTAAACTGAGCCAATTGTGCATATGTTATGCCTTCTCTTACTTTCCCGCTATTTAGGGGGATTTGTTTTGAGTAGGATTGCATCCTAGGTTGAGAACTCTGACTTGTTTAATTTCTCTCTTTGTCTCTCATTCGTTGCAGCTCTTTCGCTATCTCGCAGCTTCTGTAATTTGCTGGGTGATGATTACCACAGTGTGTCTTAACTTTCATATTAAGGATTTCTTTGATTCCATATACCCTATCAATACTCTCAGCGTTGTCAAATGTTAGCATGAAAAGGGGGAGGCCAACTTTGTTTTTTTCTCGTTCACCGTTTGCGTGGCCCTATCCATGACTAATTGGTTGCTCAGCTTTGTTTTCATAGGTGAACCATTCGATGTTTTGAGCGGAGATTGTATTTGATAACATCCTGTAGGTTTCTGGGTCAAGTGCATTCATTTTCCAAACGTTATTATTCAGTGAGCAGTGACTTTATATTTATCGTTTGGAACTAGCTTTACTATTTTTTTAATTGTTTCGTATTCACGAATTAAGTATGTTAATGGGTGGATGTGGTATCTCTTTATGTATTGGTTGATTTTCCTGCATTTGCCCTTGGTTGATTACGTTGAATGTTTTAACTGATGTTTTTTCCACTTCAGGCGAAGATTCTGCTTTTCTTTTTTTGTTTTGACGTTTAGTTTTAATTTGCCTTTTTATAAAACTCGTTTCATATGCCAATTCATCTTCATCTGTTTCATAGATAGCCATAGTATTTTCTTTGGCTTGTTTATCATTTTTGATATGCCACCTGAGGACGCGCCACGATGGGAGTTCGGCATCTCCACACGGGAAAATGCATATTATGTAACAAAAAACTTTTCATTTTTATTCAAATTGGTATGTAACACTTAAACAAAAAAATCCATTTGCTTATATCACTTAAAAGCTCAATAATACGTTGCATTAAATAATTTTCGGAAAGTTTTATTTACCAAACCAAAAATGTGATCCTGCCCTTTCCGGTTTAGGAGTAACGGGATCAAAAAATTTTTTTTTTGTTTTGCTCTGAAATTTCATCAGTTGTGATCAAAACTGCTCAAGTACGAAAACAATGAGAAAATTAAACTCTGAGAAAAAAAGTGTAATTTTAGCTCTGCGAGAGGAAAATCTTCCTGCAAGATTCATAGCAAATAAATTGGGATGTAGTCACCTTTCGGTTTTGAAATTAAAAAAAAAATTTGCTGTTACAAATACAACAAAAAAAACCGCGGGAACAGGAAAATCAAAAAAAAGACAACGCAGCGGATAGACAAAAAAATAAAAAACATGTATTTGACAAACAGATTTTCTACTTCTAATGAATTAAGTATTGAGGTAAGAGAACGTTTTGGAATAAATATTAGCGTAATAACAGTTCGTAGAAGATTGCAACAAATGGGTCTCAGTGGGCGAAGGCCAAGGAAGAAACCAGGTTTGATTAAAAAAAAAAAATGCAAATTGGGCGGCTTGATTTTGCAAAAAAATGCCGGCATTGGTCTGTAAATGGCTGGAAGAGAGTAAATTTCTCGGATGAGTCTAAAATTAGTATAAACCAATCGAATGGTATCACATACGTGCGCCGAAAGGTAAATGAAGATTTACACCAGGACACTATAATAAGGCGAAATAAATTTCCAACAAGTTTTATGGTCTGGGGATGCATCAGCAACTATGGATGTGGAGACTTGACGTTTATTAATGGAACATTAAACGCTAACGGGTATATTCTACATCTTAAAAAAAATTTTAGATTCCTCAATTGAAAGGCTGTTTCCAATAACCATTAACCCAATTTTTCAAGATGAGTCAGGTCTTGCCATCGAGCCACAAATGTTGTTACTTTTTTTAAATTTATTGTATCATACTGGCAATCGAATGTAATGGACGATGAATCTACTTCTACATTAAACAGGTGAATGAATATGTCTAACAAATAAATATGGAAAAACTGAGCTGGCCTGGGAATAGTCCCGATATTTGAACCCGATAGAAAATTGTTGGGCAATTTTAAAGAATCGGGTCAATAGAAAAAACCCAAAAACTAAATTAGAATTAAAGCAAGCACTAATTGAAGCTGGGAAAACGAGATATCGGTGGAATATTGCAGGAATTTTATTAATTCCATGCCCGATAGGATTTCAGCCGTCATTAAATCCCGGGGAAGGCACACCAAATATTAAAATACTTCTCAATGGTGATACTTGCAACTATTCCAAAGTTTTTAAAAATTGTTTTCATTTTTACTAATATTTATTGTAATGAATTACTTGATGGTGCTAACAAAAAAATACCTTTAATTTTAATTTAAATAAATATTTCTTGTTGAACATCCTTTTTCCATAATTAGCTTCCTTTCCATTTTAATAATTTAGTATTCCGTATATTATTACAGAAAATGAATTGAATTTTTTTTCGAAACATTAAAATTTGTGGGATGGTAACATTTATCTGACCACTACTGTATGTACTTACATCATGGATTTTTTTCATCCTTCATCTTTTCTTCGCTAACTTCCCAATTAAACTAAATCGGTTGTACCACTATCAAAAGTTTCTGGAAAAGTTATTGAAAATTTCTTTTTTTTCTCTTCGCTGGTATTCTTTCCACAAACTGTACATAATAATGGTTTTCTACTATGTCATCAAGCCTCCAGAAGGATTCATGTAGCAATAGCCGTTGAGTTTCATCAATTCTACTGCCACATCTAAATGTACATGTACACTTGACATATTTAATTGACTTAACAGTATACATTTTTCCCTGAATATTAATATAGGATTGATCTGTTTCGCGTTCAGATTTTCTTACGTTGCTCTTCCACTGAGATTTATTCCGTTTTCATTTACGGAATGGTGGGGTGCTTTGGCTTAAATTGCTGATTAGTATTAAGGATGAAACACACCAAGCAGCAGCAACAATTTAAATATTGGCTTATTCGCTTATGTAATGATACGAAATCATAGTTTGGGTGTAAATATACGTATTTCCAATAAAAGAAATCAAATATTTCGCAATAAGCGAATAAGCCAATATTTAGTTTTGCTGTTCGCTGCTGCTGCTTGGTGTGCTTCATTCTTTAATCACTGGAGTAACAGGATTTTCAGTCATTGTCGACGCAATTTCGTGTGGATGTTTGTGTATTTTAATTTTGACTTTCGAATTATTACACTAATTATTTACACTTTACAGACGCTGTTTCGTAGTTCGGGTCAGCTAATAAGTTGTATTTATTCCAAACGGTCGAATTCGTCTTATTTGACTTGCAAAAGTCTGTCTCGTCTCTCTTTCGTATTTAACATTTCTATTGTCAGTCTGTTTCGTCTCTATTTTGTATTTAACATTTCGATTATTAGTCGTTTTCGTCTCTATTTTGTACTTAGTATTTCAATTGATAGTCGCATTCGTCTTTAATTTTTTTGGTTCCTAATTTAACTCAAATTTTATTTTTCATTTACCAATTGATTTTTATTTTGATTCTGGTTTCCAATAACATGGTAATTTCTATTATTTTATTACGAATTTCATTTTTTTAAATTTAAGCGTTGGACAATTCCGTCTCTAACACGATATTTCGTCTCTTCTTGAGACGGAAACGTCGCAATGGACGAAAATTGTTTTACGGGCATATTAATCATTCGCAACAAAAAAAAAAAAAAAATTCGCAATGTTTGAATATACCAAATTAATCTCGATTATTCATCAATCATTATAAACAAAATCATATGACGGTGTCATTTTTCAGCTTGAAAAGTAAGAGAATGCATATATGTCCGTTTAAAATAACCATTAATCATTAGCAACAACAACAACAACAACAAAAAAACCGAGATGCAGATATATCTATTTAAGTTCATCAATCATTATTCACCTTATACAATTAACAAACATTATGACGTGTAACAGATTACAAAGTAATATAATGCATATATAGTATGTATGTCCGGTTAACATGATCACACGACGGCAACGCCTTGTTAGTGTAACAATTAACCACTCAACGTTCGCCCCCGCCCCTTTTCCCTTTCTCCTTTCACCTTTCACCTTTCTCTTTTCATACATCACCCATCACCTTTCACCTTTGACCTTTGACCTTTAACCTTTGACCTTTGACCTTTGACCTTTGACCTTGACCTGTGACGTCATTAAAATTTAGTTCCCACGCTGGAGAGCCAAACTAACTACTCTCAATGAATCGAAATCCACGCATGTGAATTTCACCAATCTAAAAGTCAGTTATAAACCTGTAATCATTAACGGCCGGCAGATTCCGTATGCAAATAATGCTAAATATATAGGGATGACCTTAGATACCAGGCTCAGAAGAGCACTTTAAAAAGAAAAAAGATGAGCTTAATATCAAATATCGAAAAATGTATTGGCTGCTCGGGACAAATTCGGAATTGTCAACCGAAAATAAATTGCTATTGTATCAACAGGTACTAAAGCCTGTATAGACTTACGGAATACAGCTTTGGGGCTGTACAAAGAAAACCAACACCAAAATAATACAAACTTTTCAAAACAAAGTGTTACGTGGTATATAGTAATTAACGCTCCGTGGTACATTAGGAATGATGACCTTCATAGGGACCTAAATATCCCGACGATTCAAGAAGAAATAAAAAAATTTGCAGTAATTCATGGACAACGTATCTATCAACACGTAAATGAAGAGCTTCGTGGTATGTTGGACACTTCACATGCAGTAAGACGATTGCAGAGAACGGAACCAATTGATTTAATGGATAAAAAAAAAGTTTATTTTGATTTGATTTTTTAGTGTGCAAGATTTAAATTAAGAAACAGAAAATTATTGCTTGCCACAACCCAAATATTTTCAATAATAATACTAAAATAGAGTGTTTTTAAACTTAATTCTAAAATTTGAAATTCCTTATTTCTAAAAACCGGCATTCGAGATTTAAAATTCAGTTAATTATTTTCTTAATTCAAATATTTACTTTCTAATTTTAAGTAAATTAAACTCATAGTTTATTTTCAAAATATTAAGAAATATATGCTAAAAAGAAGCAATTTAAGGGGCAAGCCGAAAATTTCTGTTGAAAATTGATTGTTTATTTGCTTAAAATTAGCATATTAAGCCCGTTTTTTTGCTCCGTGAGTTCGCGCTACATTCTATGCGAGTTAAAGGTGAAAAAAATATTTATTTTATTATTTTGACACTATTAATTAAATATTAATTTAGAATTGTAGTTAATGTTTAGTGAACTTATAGTCAAAATAAGTTGTTATAGAAAACATAAAACATATTTTTAATGAACATCTTCAGCTTTAACTCTAGTTTTAAAACATTCCACTAGATGTTAGAACTTTGGGTTAAAAGGCCAATTAAAAAAAAATACTGAGTTTGCAATTTAAGGTTTTGTTAACATTTTAATAATTTGACACATTGATCGAGAAATGTGTCTCCGGCTTTTTTCGCTTTACTATTTTGAACATTACTATATATCCACTGTGTAGGCATCCTCAACTCCTATATTGATAGCCCCAGGGGGGAAAAAACAAGTCCCAAATAAAACAATTTTAAAAATTATTTATTTTTTAGTATATTTTATTACATCATATTTTTGATTTCTGGTTTTTATTAATTTTAATTATTTTGTAGGTATAAATTGATTTCTTTTTATTATAATACTCACTTATAGATTATACTATAATCCTTATAATAATTTGTTTATGTTATTTAACCATGTTAATCTAAAAAAACGTTTCAACTGTTAGATTATTTGTAATTTGTATAACCAAAGACAGCTATACACATACAGAGTTATTAATTATTTTGCGGTAAAAAAGTAAAAAATGAAAGTTTTAAAAATTGTATGTTCTAATTTATAAAAAAAAAAAAATATTATAGTAGTAATAATTAATTTAACGTAAAAACATTTTATCAAAGGTAAACGGTATAGTAAATTTAGGAACATAGTTCATTCTCTTTTATTTTTATATTTTGATGGGAAATAAGTAGATTTTAATTATTCATTTAATAATGTTTTGGATTTTTTTGTATAAAATTAAGTTTTGATTTTTTTGGCATTTTCATGTTATCTGTAAGAACATTATTTTCCTTTATTTTAACAAAAAATATTTCTTATATTGGTTTTTATGTATCATAATTTTTACATTGCATATCAGATTACTTATTTAGATGATTATTTTTTTTATGGTTCTGTGTATTAAAATAAAACGATAGAATTATCTATTTGTTATTTATTATACTTACCAATTTCTATAAAAAAATAAACTAAACCTAATCATAAACGAATATGTTCATACTACGTGTTAAACATCTTGGATTGACGCCATGCATCTCACTAAGACATGGTTATATTTTTTCAAAGGGAATCATTTATTCTAATTAATCATTTTAAACAATTCGTTGGTATTGATAATTTTAAAAACTGAATATTCTTAAGGAACAAAATAACTATGTACATCTCTTGTAAATAGCTCCTTGATAGCAGTGGTACCATTCAAAAAGCTTACGGAAATCATATACAAGTTAAAAAATCTTGTGGCATAGTTCACTCAAGGATTCCCAAGGCTTTTGCGACTTTTCTGTTTTTGTGTAGTGTTGGACAGAATACTAAGCAACTGATAGAACAACACAAAAAATAACAAAAGAGCATTAATTAAATAAATAAAACATGCTTCGTTAAAACTTTTAACCTGAGAGTTCGATGTTATTTTCAAAAAAGTCGATTTCCTTGAAAATTTGCTTTTAAATTATTTTGGTGTTTAAAATACTGCTCGCACAAGTTAGGAATCGGCATCTATTGACAAGCGGTGCTTTCCCAGGAAATAGGGAGATGAGATTTTGTAACGTTTTTTTAGCAGTTTTTTTTTATTGGTACAATTTATTGGTACATTACTTTTTTAAATTTTTCGTTTAAGTTTAAATAAACATTAATTATTATTATAATTTATAAAACCCCAATAATAGTTAATACTATCAATATTTTCTCTATAAAATTATTCCCAGTTTTAATACACTTTTGTGAAAGGCAAATAATTTCTTGTGAATTAATGCAATTTTTATTTACAGTGAAATATTGTCCCAATTTCCTTTTCCCTGGGAAAGCCAGAATAGAGCCATAGACGGTTTTTTTAAGTTTAATTTTCATACAAGTTTTTTTATTCAGACAATCCATTCATTTTCATAGCAAGATTTGAAATGTCAGATGTATATGAACGTAACTATAGATTTTTCAAAATGTCAAAGGAGATTATTTTGGATGGTTTTGCGCAGATTCTTAATGAAGTATTAAATAAAAGAACTTTAAAATTGATGGATTGCAAGCAATTTGCTCGCCGAAATCCTTCTTGGCTACTATATCAATTTTACCAAAGAAATTTGATTTTCAAATTTCATAAATTTAGCTTAGGATTCATCCCGTAAACTTAACCCAGGATTCATTCCGTAAAATCGACGATGGCAACACTAAACTATCACTACATTTTTCCTTCCCAGGATATTACTATCAGCCCAGAAATTTTACCATTCCAGAATATTTCATCCCAGGAAAAATTATAATGAGGGAAAACTATCATCCCGCAGAAAATAAAGTTAGCCGAGCTATCACTGTAGCGAAAGTCTACAATACGATCACTATCAGGCCAGAAATTACATTCATTCCGTAAAAACTATAGCAACTACATAATAACTAAAGTACTAACATTATATTAATGGGACGACAGAAATCATAGGATTTAATAAAAAAAAATATTAAATAAAACGAACCAACTCTACATTCTGCTTAAACATCCCATTCTATAAAAGTGTCGGATTAGGACGAATACTTTTTAGATGCGCCACATAACCTTCTTCATAAAGGATAAATTTCATGAAACTTCTATGCTTTCAAGCGGCGCAATTAAATTTTACAATCCGAAAAACATTAAATTACTCAAACTTTTGATGCTCAATCGATCCCAGACACCACCCATTCTATAAAAGTGTCGGACTAGGAGGAATGGTTTTTAAATGCGGCACACTATGAAAACACTCGTCCTAATCCGACACTTTTATAGACTGGGCTATGGAAGCGATTGAGTATTGAAAGATTGAGTTATTTAAATGGTTTCGGAATTTAAAATTCAATTGTGCCTCTCGGACGCATAGAAATTTCTTAAAACCGATCCTGTATAAAGAACTTAGTGTGCCGCATCTACAAAATACTTGTGCCAATCCGACACTTTTATACACTTTTATTACACTTCTATTTTACGCATAGAAGTTTCATGAAACTGATCCTGTATGAAGAACCTAGTATGCCACATATAAAAACACTCGTCCTAATTCGACACTTTTATGGTGTGGGCTATGGAAGCGATTGAGAATTAAAAGATTGATTTATTTAATGGTTTTTGGAATTTAAATTTCAATTGCGTCGCTTGGACGAATTGAAGTTTCATGAAACTGATCCTGTATGAAGAACTTAGTGTGCCCATCAAAAAAACATTTGTCCTAATTCGACAATTTTATAGAATGGGCTGTGGGATCGATTGAGCATCAAAAGATTGAGTAATTTATTGATTTTCGAAACTTTATATTTAATTACGTCACTTAGGCCAACAAACTTTTGCTGAAATTATTATATTGAAATACAGTCAAACCTGTTTTTGTGTGGTAATAGGGACCGCAGAACAAAACGCATGTAAAAAATCTTCCGAAACTTCTCTAGTAAGTATAAAAATAGTTTTCGCAACACATTTACTAACCGCATACAAAAGTTTTATGTAGAAAAAAAACTCAAAACATAACGCAACGTGACGCAATATTTACTTTCATTACGCAATGTTAACCGGACAAGTGATGAAGTGGTTAAATCTTCAGCACTTGGAGCGGGAGGTACTGGATTCGAATCTCATCAGAGGCTAGATGCAAATCGAATTTACATCATCGCTTACAATCGGTGATGTTAATAAACACAATTAAGATCCTCTGATGGAGTGCAGAATTCAGCGCAGACCCACCGTCCATGTCAATGTACAGGTTGACAAGGAGCTTGCTGCAATGTGCAGGTGGATATACTGTAGCTGTGTGAGTAGGTGAATAGGTGAATGGATTACTGATGTGGCATGAATGCGTGGTATCACAATGGGCCAAAAATGGCCTAAGTGTCAACCATGGGAACCTAACCTACGCAATGTTATGGAATATCAAAAATCGAAAAAACAAAATGTCCAACGTTAATTGGCTAATTAGATTAATCACATTCAATTATGTTGTAATTTGATTGAAATTTTGAAAGAAATTAAGTAGATTGTCCAGAACAATTTTTTTTCATATCGCATAAAAATTTCACATAGAAAAAGAGCGCACAAAAAAATCGCTAAAAACAGGTTTTACTGTATTTCGGTTTATTTTAGATTTCTATTTTGTTATGTCGTGTTAGAATAATATATCCCTTTTTCAACCAAAAAAACAAAAAAAATTGGCTCTATTTAAGTTCAAACCACATAAATGTGTGAGAAAAACCATAGTATGTAATGGCGTTTTTGATAAAAAACTTCGCTTGATTTGAAGTACAACCAACACAATTGTGTGTATAGTTATAGTGTTATTTTTCGGACGAAAATAAGTTTGAAAGGAATGCACAAATGTGTAAGTTGGTTCAAAAAACATACAAACATAAATTTTTGACATGATAATTTTGCCGTACCCACACAATTGTGTTACCGGACAGCAAAAGGGATATATAACTTAATAATAGGATAGTTTTATTAGTATTGCCTCAAGCGTATATTTGTATTTTATGGGATGAAAGTCTGGGATAACTTTTTTTACCTTCCAATTGCATAGTAAAACAACACAAAATGTTCTGAAGCCGCAAATACTGAGCAATCGCAAAAATAAATAAAATTTCTATGAAAAATATAATTTGAAATTTAAATTTCCGTGGTAAAATTTATTTGAGTGCCAAGATGTCGGTTACCAAATTGCTTGCTTGCGATATACTTGATACTCGATCGACTAGAGTATCTATAACACAAAACGAAATATAATTTCCATGCATTCGTTATTTTCAAAAATTAAAATTTTCTTTAACATTTAAAAATTTTGTACCATAATTTGGAAAAGGAGGGGATTTGGATATGTACTTTCTTCAGAAATAAAAGAAATATGCTGAAATAATATCAAACCAAGGAACAAATGGCGGGATATCAACCAATAGTATTGTTGGGAGATTTCAATAGTAGAGAACGAGAGAGGAAAATGAATTTCACAAATAAACGTTTTTTAAGTTTTGTTCTGCAAGGAAATAGGAGACAATCATTTTAAGGAATTGAACTTTATAGATTAATTGTTAATGCCCAGTCTCCTGAAGTGTGGGACACTGTATTGATTTATTATTTATACATCAAGTTATTTTAATTAACTTACAAAACGAAATAATATAGGTATTTAATTCTAAAACAACCTCATTTTTTATAAGAACTTTTTTTTATTATTATAAAATACTAATATACTTTTTAATTTTTATTTTATTTATTAATTAAATTTTAACGAAAGAAGATAATTGTATAGTTTTATTTTTAATATGTTTTTACTAGGAGTGCTAACCTCGATGTGGAACTGTCAAATACTGGAAATACATTTTATGATAAAAAATGTACACAAATTGTTTTCTTAAAAAACCTGTTAGGTGGCATATTCTACCACCACTATTTCGGTAGTGCGAATGAAATTTGTCGACTGTTTTGTTTATCAATAAATTTTTTTCTGGTGCTAACACAACCTACGATCACCACCCTAGATCAAGTATCTATAGTAAGGGACATAAAATGTGAAGCAATGTTCAGTTTTATTTTAGAAAAACAAGACATAAACTTCGATAAAGTATCGACAAAGTTATGGTAGAGCACATCACTATAGATTTAGTTAACCTTGTAAGGCCTAGTCAATTATAACTTATGTCCAGGTCTACATGGGATGATTTACCTCAATTGTAAAATTCTATATGGGCTGGATACAATAATATTAGCATAGAAAAAATCAGTTTACCATAGATTTCTCATTTTTATAAATTTAGAAACAAAAATAAGTTGAGTAAAAAAGTTCTGATAATTCCAATGTCATGATTGTATTTGTGACTTTACATTGCGCGCAATGTAAAATTACAAATACAATCATGACATTGGAATTGTTAGAACTTTTTTACTCAATTCATTTTTATCTGTCGATTTATCAAAATGAGAAATCTATGGTAAACTTTTTTTTCTATGATATTAGCGTAGTTTTGGGTTTACGTCTAAGTCTATAGTTAATTTTAATAATACAATAAATATCACATACATTTAGTTTTTAGATTAAAATTCACACCTGTGGCGCTATTCTGGTTTTCCCTGGGAATAGGGAATTGGGTAAAGTATTTTCATAGCATTTTTGTCTAAATTATATTTTTCTGGCCTATACTGTTGGAATTAGTTGGGTGTAAATATTTTTTAAACAAAGATATATTGAGAATTATTTTTATATTTTTCTGGCCTACTGTTGGAATTAGTTGGGTGTAAATATTTTTGAAACAAAGATATATTGGGAATTATTTTTCCCTATAAAAATTTTCTGGAACAAAAGTTTCCCAATCAACTTTGTTTCGAAAATATTTACACCAAACTAATTTCAACAGTAGGCCAGAAAAATATAATTTAGACAAAAATGCTATGAAAATATTTTTCCCAATTTCCTATTCTTAGGGAAAACTAGAATATTGCCACTGTGACACTATTTTGGCTTTCCCTTGGAGAATTGGGAAAAATATATTTATAGAATTTTTGTCCAAATTATATTTTTCTGGCCTACTGAAAGAATTAGTTTGGTATATTTTCCAAACACAGTTAATTGGGAAACGTTAATGTCACAAAATTTTTATAAGGTAGAATAATTCCCAATTTATTTTTGTTTCAAAAATATTTACACTAAACTGATTCCTTCAGTAAGACTGAAAACTATAATTTAGACAAAAATGGTAAAGAAATATTTTTTTTTCAATTCCCTATCCCCAGGAAATTGGAAATTATGCCAGTGAAAGATAAAAACAAACGAAAATAGAACAAACTTAAATGATTAATAAAGTAAAGGCAAAACAAACAATACATTTTTACTTTTGTTTTTTCAATTGTAATGGTGTTATTGCGATTGTTCCGTGTATTGGTCTATTTCAGCACTGTCGATAGGCCAATAGACCAATATACGGAACAATCACAATAACACCATTATAATTGAAAAAACCAAAGTAAAAATTATAAAAATTCGTGAATACGAAAAGTTAATTGTTAAAATAGAATATAGATAGATGGAAATGTGAAAGAATCAAATTTCGTATGCTACGCAGTAATTCGCTAGTAGTACAACTACATGTTATTATTCTATATATATAGACAATATTACAATGTAATAATAATCATAATTGTCAGTCGTCGCGGCCTGATGAGAAGACTGATTTTTTCAAATCAATAGTCTCATCTGTTTGAAACTGATTGTTGTGATTCTTACACATGATTCTTACGGTTATCTATAAGTGAAAAATTCAAAACAATAAATATCTATACTCAAAAATAGACAACAAATGTTCACCTCACTTTAAACACTAGGAAAAGCTAAATTTTTTAGTGAGATATTTTGCATCCAGTCTATAAGATGTGTGAGGCTTACATGGGCTGGATTCACTCAATACTAATTCATCAATTTTTGGCAAAATATGTATGTAATATGTGTATTAATTTAGGCGGTTTATATACGCCACAGGACGGAAAATATAATATCGTTTTAAAACAAAAATTATTATCAATAAATAATGATGCAAAGCCAATATGGCTTGAAATTATTTGTACTTTAAATTTAGAAAATTGATAGTTAGTAAGTGGACGAATATTCAGTAAAATATGTAAATATAAAATAGCGACGGTTTTGTAAACAAAAATCGGGTCGAGTTCGCGATATATTCTTTTCGAATTTATAGCCAATCTAAAATTTAATTTTTTTTTAAACGAATTACCTTACGTCAAATAGTCTTCTAAATTGTCAAAAAAAAAAAAAAAATAATTAAAAAAAAATTGTTCAGAATTATACAGAACAAGGATATTGCAAAACGTTTAATTTTTGTGATTTTTTTGTTATACTTAGAAGATATTTGATATTTCATTAAAAATTTGGCTAGATTCGAAAAAATCTATCGGGAACTCAGCCGATTTTTGTTTACGAAAACGTAGCTTTTGTTGTTCAATTACCCGTAAAGTTTCATTGAAACGTAAGCCCAAAACCATTTGTTAAGCAATACATTATGTAATTTTAAATTCAAATGCATAGAAGGTAATCATAATAATCTTACGTCGATTTGATAAAATATTAAATTTATTTATTATCAAATATGATTAAAATGAGTCGGAGTTTCACGTAACATGCATTGAAAATAGGAAAATAAGGAAAATACCAAAATAAAGTTAAGACTGCTTAAAGAAGAAAGAAAATTTTTAATATTAAGCTTCGGGCCCAAAAATTAAGTTTATGAATTGTGTATGCAATTAATTTTATTAAGATTTTTCTGATTCTGATTTTCTGATATTTTTTATACTACATAGTAGCGCCACGATTATAAAACCTAAAAGCTGCTTTCGGAAAACCTTTCATTGTTTATGCTTGATTACTTAAACTAAAAAATTGTTTGTTTAAGGCTGCAGTCCAATTCATGACTTATTTTGTGTAGAATCACTGATTTGAAACGGTTGTTGAACACTTTGCAGTCGCAAACTCCTTATTGAAACCACTAAACTAATTCAAAATACAGTTTAAATTATTTTAATTAGTTTTTATTTTATTTTATTTAACGATCGAATATTGCAGCTACAAAATTATTCCGAAGATGATGATTACTCCGTGATCGAAAACGTTAAATAAAATAAAATAAAAACTAATTAAAATAATTTAAACTGTATTTTGAATTAGTTTAGTGGTTTTAATAAGGAGTTTGCGACTGCAAAGTGTTCAACATCCGTATAAATGGAAACCACGGCGAGTCAACAGTGCAATAATTTGTACTGATTTGAAAGTCTTCAATAAGTCTGTTGCCGGATAGACTAATATAGACTTGTTTGAATTTTGTGGGAGGCCTCTCTCTATTCAAATAAGTCAAACAAATCTACAGTAACCTTACTGGATGAGACTGATTAAATCGTTCTTCACATTTTAAGCCTAGAATTGGACCACAGTCTTTTAAAACGTTAATGCACTCTTGCAATTAACTTAGTTTTAAAAAACATATCATATAGGAATTTAGAACAATAGTCATAAATGTCACACATAGAGGAGAGGGTCTAAGTGGTTAAATATTTATTAGAGGTCTGAGATAACGTTTACTTTAATTTCAAAAGTAAATAGGCGAGTGATACATAAGCAATCACAATATGAAGTGGATTGACTATTATAAATTCCTCCTCTTGATAAGACTCAAATTTATTTTCGAGGCTAACAGTTAAGAGCGTCCTTGCTAAGTTATTTTTTAAAAAATCTCTGAATTGGTGGCACGGTTGCCAATTGTTATTTTCGATGAGTACCAGAGTCGACTTCAAATAATGCTAGATTGAACAAAATAATGCTAATAATTTTCCAAAATTTATTATCCTAAATTTATTCCGGGCTATAATCACTAAAACATTAGGTTCTTGTTTTGATGCAAAATGTATATGTATGAAGAAATAGAAATTTTTTCAATGGCGGCAAAAAGTATTCACAATTTGACCTTATCTTTGAAGGCAAGATAAATCATGACGAGACCAAAAAATTCTAGTAAATGATTTCTACACTTCAAATTTTTCACAAACATTTTAAAACCAATCTAATTATTAGTACGAAAATTAAAAGAACCGCCGTTTTTATTTTAGCGCAACATTACGATATTTTCCGTGTCGTACGCGGAAACTCTCACCTTCTCTGTCCCAAAAATTAACTAGAAAATTAAATTGATGAATCTATCGGTTACGCCAGCTTGTAACTTGTGGGGCTTTTAAGCAATTTTCCGATTTCGAGAAGTATCAACCGAGAAATCGATGTTTTAGAGAAAACTTTTAGCACAAAATTTACTTTAAGTCGACTCTATACTGTCTACTACTACAAGGTTTAATTAGCTTTATAGTAAAAAGTGGTTAGAATCAGCTCAGCAATGAAACCCGAGAATCCAGAATCTGTAAGTTCCAATTTGAAATCAAAATAAATTTGCGTTACTTGATCATCAAGAGATAAATTACTGCTATAGATTGTTCAAACATAAGTTGCTGAATTTATCGGCTTGTTGTAAAGCGCCAGAATTAGTGCCAGTAGTGTTCGAATAGTGCTAATAATTGCATATTAGCGCAAACACATATTTCTGAGTGTTAAAATAAATTTGAAAGCACTAGATCTAGCACCGAAAGTTTTAAATTAGCAATCCTGCGGGTACTGTCCATAAACATTTTCTAAATGATTCTCCAAATATAGTTGGAGACCGGTTAGTTACATTTGCTTACTATACTGCGAAAAGTTGAAATTGTATTTTTAATATTAAATAAATTATAAATACTGTTATCATCCCAAACCAATATGGTGGCATAAATTTATCGTGGATTGGTTACTTTGGCGAGACATTAATTCATCGTAAATTAGGCAATCAAGGGTTAGGAGTTTATTAACATTTATAAAATTTAGTTACTTTACTTAACTTATTTCGTTAAATTTATAAAAGTTTAGTGGTATTGCAGTTTCAGCGTGGGATTTAAATACAAGTGTGATGAATGGAATGAACGGTCCTAAGCTAGTCTTGGAGTCTCGGTTAAGACGCGGTACGCTACGCTTAGTGCGTTATCATCTGAGCTTGCTTTGCAATTATTTGCAATCGATTTTAAATTTCTCATTTTTATAGTACACATTCAAAAAAATTACGTCTCGGTATATACATTTTTACACACACATAAAAAAATTACAAAGCGATTTACAATCGAAAGTAGAAGTCGGGGTCTTTTTGCATTGTAAATTTTGCATTTACGCAAAAAGTGGAAAATTCCCCTCATTTTATTTAAGGAAATTTTCAACGCTGCATAAAACACAGCAAAATTGACAGACATTTTGTTTTTGCACTGCAATTTGTTTGTTTTGAAAATAAACATTAGCCGTGTTTTATTATTCGAGCACTATCTGGCGCCAAATGGCAATTTTCTACAGAAACTGCAGCTATTATTCACTGGTGTCGCTGTACTTTAACCCATTCCCGCAAATGACGGCTATAGCCGTCCTGCATATTTTAATTAATAAAAAAGGAACATCATTCTTACGAAGTGTACTAATGCATTATTTTGTTAATTATTCAGTAATACATCAAAGAAAAAAAAAGATGTAACATTCCAGATAACATATCAATTGTTTTTTTGTGCGATTTTTCATGATTAGCAGTTCGATATATTTCCGCCTACAGAAACAAATGACGGCTATAGCCGTCCTATTATGTTCGCGCAAATGACGGCTATAGCCGTCAGTTGTCTATATATCACCAAAAAATCGGACGGCTATAGCTGTCATTTGTTTCTGTATGCGGAAATATATAGAAAAAATGATGTGATGAGCAAATGACGGCTATAGCCGTCGAGAGTTTTCATGGGAGAACTGTGAGAAAATGTGATAATTTTCATTTCCAGACATATAAATGACGCTCATTTTCATATGGCAGTCATAAACAATTGAAAAACAAAAAGTTTGTTTCTGAGCACGGTCGTCAATTAAAAAGTGTGCGTCAATGGGTTAAAAATTAAAACTAAATTCACCAATAAAACAAACATTTATCACCTGAAATATACTAATTGACATTTAATATTACATGACGTTATAAACAAGAATTCATCTTGCTGCGTTTTAAATTTTTATTGTAAGATTAAATTTCTAATGGTTTCAGGGGTTTACAAAATATTAAATTAATAATTGTTAATGGGCGATTGGTTTCTGAAAACTTCAAAATCATTCACATATACAACTGAAAATAACACATAAATAAAACCACATGATACGAAAATTTCACTTTACGAATAATCGCAATATATACAAGTGGAAACTAGAGGTATAATGTCTTATCCATCAGTCGAAGTAATAGCCTGCGATCTGAGAATTTATAGTGTATTTGCAGTATATTATATTACCACAGAATTAATTACAGCACAGAGAATTGAAACAAATACATAAGTTTATTAAGGCTGCGGGCCAATAGTCGAGTAAAAGTTAATTTTAAGTAAATTTTTCGGTAATTTCATTTATTTTTCAAAAACTCTATGGCAAACTGATCGAAAAATCTGTTCTAAATCCGATTTTCACTATAGTAAATGATTTACCCGACTATTGGCTCGCAGCCTAAGAGCATAATATAAAAATTTTAAAACATTTTAAGCTACTTTTTACGGTGTTTTTCTCGAAATTAACAACCAAAATGGCGGTTTTTTACATTACATACAAATGACGTTACTGATTTTGAATTTTTTATCGATTATTATTTTTAAAAAAATAACACGAAAACAACGATATATGGAACCACGGAAATAATAACTATTAAATAAAGTTTCTATGGCAATGAATACCAAGTAATCCAATTTTGTAAATAACTGTTTATATTGGGATTCGCTCGAAACGTGATATTTCAAAATGCGATATTTCAAAACGCGATATGGCACAAAACGCAATGTGGTACAGAATGGGCATTGCGAAGCGACGGGAGCGCAGAAACCCGCCTGATATAACACGGCTCGCTCCTATCGATTTTTTAAATTCATATAAGCTGAAATTAAATTTCCGCTTCCCCCGCTTGATATAACTGAAATTATATTTCCGCATTTCCAGAATGTACATTGTGAAGCGACACGTTGAGTACATTGCGATCGATATCGCTTTCTTGAAATATCGCGTTTTGTACCGTATCGCGTTTTGAGCGTGTCCAAAATTTCAAACCGTGCGGTGAGGTGTATAATTTTTCTGTGTCATGCTTCTAAGATTGCTGTGTGATAGAAAAAGGAACCAATTTACACTGCACCCCACTGTTTGAATTAAAAAACAGCCCCAATGTCAACTTCACGTTTTTCGGTTATTCTTATTTAGTTCTGTTCTTCTTTTCTTCGTTTTCGATCAAACTTTTAATAGAGTAATTTTTCAATTAGTTCGTGAATTTGCCATCGGTGGCCATATTCTGGTAATTCCCTGGGAATAGGGAACTGGGGAAAGATTTTACATAGGATACTTTTATTAAATCTTTTCTGGCCGGCCTACTGAGAAGAAAAGTTTGATGTAAATATTTGTAAATTGGCAATAATTTTTCCATAGCGAAATTATCAGGGTAGTTATTCCTAATTATATTTTGTTTTCAAAAAAATTGCCATTAACTTTTTACCTTAGTATGCCAGAAAAACAATTATTTAAATAGAATTTATATGTAAATTCTTTCCTCAGTTCCCTATTACCGGGGAATTACCACAATAGTGCCACAGTAGGATGTTTGAGAAACAAAATCGATAAATGCCAATTTTATATGTTAAATTGGGAATCTAATTTATAAAAATGTTAATATGCAGATATTTATTAAAAATGTACTAATTTATTTGTAAAATTATTTTTAAAGTTGGTTTATTGGATGGATTTTTCATTATAAAAATCCTGAGTTTTAAATACTAATGACAACCAGATACATATTTATCTATCGTACATTAAATAAATAGCTGAACGGAATAAAAAATAAATAATATGTTATTTATATTATAAAATAATTTTAGATAAATTGACACTTGTCTATTGTATTTTGGTTGCAAAACAACAACAAAATGGGTTTGACACAATCCGTACTAAAAATGTGGTATACTTTGGAGTGAGTTTTAAAAGTTGTTCAGTTAAATTTTCTTTAAATTCAGTTTGAAATGTGAATATTAGTCCTTTAAAAGCCAGCAAAATTGATTAAATAACAATAAAAAATTAAAATTATTGATAATTTTAATTACTCATTCAACAAAGGATTTTCCATGTAAAAACTCGACATTTGAGTTTTTATCTCTTACTTGGGGCGATTTTACAGTAAACACACCACCAAACAAAATGGCCTTATTGCATGTGTCATAGCTGACACTTTCTGAACAAAATGCGTAGCACGGTTTGAATGAAGTAATGCGGATCAAAAGACAGAAAACATTGGATTTGACAATTCGAAGTAGTAGAAACGAACGCTATCTTCTGTATTCGATGGAAATCGCGAATTCGGTGGAAAGGAAATACTATTAACTAAATTTTTAAATGGAAAGTAAAGAAAGGAATCTGAAATATAAAAATAAACACAAATTAAAATTTAAAATTAATTTTTTAGTTCAGAATCTCCAACAAAAGAGAGATTAAAAAATTAAGGGTAAAGTCAAATTTTTTGTGCTCACCTGCTGGTGTATCTAAATACTGTAAATATCTATAATACCATAACACAGGTTTAATTAGTTCCGCCTGCTGATGTTATTTATCAATTGGATCAACAACAATTTATGCTCACTACTGTGTTTTGAATTAAAATTTGTTGATATTAAAAAATTTGACTGTAGTTTTAACTTTAGAAATGTACGCCCAAAATAATAATCCTTACCTACATTTACTCGTATATTAATTAGGTTGTTTAAAAATTATTTAAATTTACATATTACATACCTTAAAAATAATATTACTAATTACCGTTTTTAATCCAAACTTTTGTAGATATTATTATGTGTTATTGTAATTTTAAGTTTGTTATAAAATTTTTTCATTTGTTTTAAAAATACACACTATAGCTAGAATAATATCTCTGTTAATAAACTATTATTTCTAGATTTTTTTTTTATTTAATTTATTCTAATTTCATTTTTAAAATCTAAATTAAGTTAATTTTCGCAATATTTTTATTTTACATAAATATCAAATGTATGTACGTAGTTATTTTATTATAAACGTCTTAGGCCCAGCCTTTCAACGCTAAACAAAGATTAAAATTTTAATATGCGACTTGAATACATAATAAAAAATTTAATCTTGTAATGGCTGCCTGGTACCGATAATCGACTAAATTACTGAGTAAATTGATGGTTAGCCTGTAACTTCGCATAAGTCATTAGATGAGAATATGTTACTTCAACGTGTATAGTGGAGGGATACATTGCAATCCAATTTAGTTTGTAATTCAGAAATAAAACCATAGTAAAATAGTTAAGTCAGTAATTTGGCAATGAAATCTATATCAGGCCCACCGTAACAGAATGCATTAAGAAGCTTGGGTTTAATCATTTTACAGTGACAATTTACACTAGTGTTAAGCTCAACCTATCCCTTGTATCTGATTGGCTATTTGCCTATCACATGCAACAAAAGAACCATTCCGATATAAGTAAAGTGATATAGTGCGCTTATTACTCATGTAATTTAGCACCAAAGCCTGATCCCGAAAATTGCTATATAATTGTAATTTTATAAATAATTATGTACTGTTTAATTGTTGAATTGTTTCAATTTTTTTTTTTTAGTTTACATTCAGACTATATAAAATGCATGTTTAATACATAGACATACTAAATATATATACATAAAAAATTAATATATTTTACTTATTTATTAATTTAATTAATAATTGTAAATTTTCTTTTGTTTTTGGTTTGGTGTAAAGTATTTTTTTTTAGCAGAATTGTGGTTTAGTATTATTATATACGAGTATAATGGTCAGATCTAAAAATTTAATTTTTCAAATATGAAATTTGAATTGAAAATTTTACTGAATTTCTTTGAAAATCAATCACATATTTCGTTCCACCGCGTTTGTTGGAATACTATTGTGTTTGTTATAGATTGCGTCAAAGAAATATCAGACTACATATAATCAAAATTAATAAATTATAATAAAACTATGCAACGATTTTTTTATACTTGATAGTTTATCACAGATTTCTCCAGTTATGAAAAACAAATAAAAATTAAAATGTTAAAAAATAGCAAACATTAATTGCAAGATTATATAGACTATAGCTATTTTAATTATATGTATAATATAAACATAAATTTAATCTGGGGGTTCTGTTTTGCAGATAGTCGCGTGTATGGCAGGTGCAATCACACAAACAGACTTATTATTCATAATTAATCAGTACCTCCAAATATCTGAAGAACCAGACGAGATATACGAAATATTGAATTATAATTCAATCAATCAAGTAACTAACTTCTTTTTCATTTTGTGATCATTGAGAGGAGCAGCCTATGTAGCATTCAGAAAAAGAACGAAAACTACTTCTTTACCGTCCGTATGGATACACATCGAAGAATGCGTAAAATGGAGTGAAACATAATGCCAATATACCTTATTCTGCGGATCTGAACCTGGCAAAAAAACAAATAACCATTCAACTCAGTTAGAAAACCAAGACATTGAAAAAAATCTTATAAATCTTCTGAATTAAGTCTTTTTTACTGGTGGTTTGTTTTTACGGTGCAGAATATGGCATTTTAGCACCGTTCATTATATCGATACGTTGTGTTTTTAACAATCATTTTTGAGTAACCTAAATGTTTATAAATTTTAATATATTTAAACATTACCACCGAGAAAATAAGGTCATATCCCTTGAAAATTATAAATGGAAAAACTCCATTTATAATTAGGAGAATATTTGTTAAAATAGTTAGGAGAATATTTGTTAAAATGAAGATTGTTCAGTGTCGAGGGTTGGTGGTGTTTAGTGGTGATCTTGAACAACTTTGAAAATCATTAGTTTGGGAGATATTGACAAAAGTTAGTTTACTTTTGGCCATCTTTTGATTAAGAATATACTAATAAATAAGTAAATATTTTTTGTAATATGTGTATTTTCAGAGATATGAGTATCTGCTTTACAGAAAAACAATTTTCTATAAGTTCCAACACTGATTCGTTGTAACGAGAAATAAAAATAAATAAAATTAATTCTTCTTTGACTTAGCAGTACCTATTATTCTACAGAAACGAGAAATAAACTTCTATAAATTATCGAAAAATGGTATGTTAGAACATCCTAGCCATGGATAGGTAATATGATTTAAATGCTAATTACCCAAATTAAGTCAATGTCCCCAATGTGGCAATGTGTGTTTGAAAGGTGCCGATTTGCACTTTGACATAAAAAACATTAAAATCAGTGAAGTGAATAAAAAGTTACAACATTTTAAACATTACAATTTTATTACGACTAAGGTAAAAGCGCGGCTCAGTCTTGCGAAAAAATTTGTGCTGTTTATGGAGAAGATGCTTTATCGGCAGCAAAGAAATGGTTCGCGCGCTTTCGTTCTGGAACCAACCACTGGAAAATTCGATGAAATCATTCAGAAAATTGAATAAGACAGGCATATAAGCAACCTTGCAATTGGTAAAGAACTAAATATTGATCACTAAACAAAAAGCGAATGATGGTGGTGAAAAGTGGATAAGATAAGACAACGTTATGTGAAAAAGATCATGGACGAAACGAGGGGAAGCTTTCCAAATGGTATTAAAGCCACGATTGACGCCAAGCAAGGTAATGCTGTGTATTTTTTGGGATTGGAAAGGAATCGTGCATTATGAGGTGCTACCACCGAGCCAAACGATTGATTCTAATCTTTACTGTCAGCAACTAACGCGTTTAAGGCAAGCATTTCAGTTAAAACGTCCAGAATTGATCAGCAGAAAGGGCGTTGTGTTCCATCATGATAACGCTAGACCACACACATCATTGATGACCCGGCAAAATGAGAGCTCGGCCGGGAGGTTTTGATGCACCCACCTTGCACCAATGGACTACCATTTGTTCAGGTCCATGCAGAACTTCCTTAATGGTTGTACATCAAATTCAAAAGAGGCGTGTGCAAATGAGTTATCGCGATTTTTCGCCTCTAAACCACAGAAGTTCTGCAGTGATGGGCTCTACCAGAAAAATGGCAAAAGGTCAAAATGGCACATATTTGGTTTAATAAACTTCATTTGAAATAAGAAAATTTTTTGTTTCAATGTCACCCAAAACAGGCAACGAACTATTTCCCCCTATTATAACATTATAACAAAGTTTATCAAAATTACTTTGGTGGAAAATACCATTTTTCAGCATCAAGATAATTTAGTAATGCCCGGTGGCACAGAAAAATGACTAAAGGCCTGTTAATTGTGTGCCAGTTAAATGTTTTATATGAAGTCTGTTTCCGGAATCAGAAAAAAATAAAAAAATCATCGCAAACATGATTAAATATATTTTATTCCATGGAAATATTTAACGATTATTTAAAAAGTTATTCAATCAAAATTGGCCATTTAAATATTTATAGACAAGCTAAATATTTCCACGGAATAAAATATATTTAAATAAGTTTGCGTTGACTTTTTTCTGATTGCGACAACAGATTTCATATAAAACATTTAACTGGTGCACAAGTAACTGGCTGTTAGTCATTTTTCTGTGTAACCTGCCATAAACAACCTATTTTTTATGTGTTTGAGATAAACTGGCGTTGAAATAACAATTCAACCATTAAAAATTTGATAAAAATAAGTAAGATTATTTTATTTCAAAATAATCACTGCCTCCTGGTCTATAGGTTGACCTTATTTGTGCCTCCAGCATTTTTGTCCAAATTTTATTTTCTGGCCTACTGAAGCAATAAGCTTAGTGAAAAACATTGGGAAACTTTTGTTCCACAATATTTTTATAGACGTCTGTTAAGGTTGGGAATGTGACATCTAGTGTATTAAAAATAAGCTCATTGCGGGTTTTTTTCCATGAAATTTTAACACGGCATACTTTATGAAAATAAAAATTAACATGCAAAAAAAATATCCGCAACAAGCTTAATTATTTTGCCGTCAGATCCACATATAGTTGTCTATAGGGATAAATATTTTCCCATTTAACTTTTTTTCGAAAATATTTGCAACAAACTTATTCCCAGGCCAGAAAAATACAATTTAGACAAAAATGCTATGAAAATATTTTTCCCAATTATTATTATTAACTTAAATAGGGAGAGTAACATATTTTTATGTCAATCAACGGGTCTATTTTTTAATTCAAAGCGAGCAAGCAGGCTATACCAAATGATCCAGTGGGCATATAATAATAATTTGTTTTTTACTTTACATACTCTTCTTACACTGGCTTTCTGTTCAGAGTGAATTTGAAGAACCGAGTATGCGTAGTATAAGCACAGTACGTAAATAAAAACACAGTGTGCAGAGGAAAATTAGTCAGGTTGAATAAAAAACACACACAGAGTATTTTTTGACAGCGTACTGCTTGCTCAGGTTGAATTGAAAAATAGGCCATAGTAAACTGAGATCCTAGTTATAAAATATCACAGGGTTTCATACCTCACCTTAGACTCGGAATGACTTTTTGGTAAATGAGTTTTATAATCTACCTTGTTATAGTTGGGCAATTTTACATTTTTTTAATTTTGTATGGGTCCAATTTTTCAGAGTAGAACAAAGTAAACCCCAAGAATATTTTTCAAAGTTTTTAAAATTTACAAAATTTTTTCGGTTTTAATTACAAATTATAATTAAATTATTCTAAATATTTCATTGTACATTTGCAAAGTTTGTAAGCAAAAACTACTTTATTTATTTTAATTTCTGATTATCAACGAACATGTTTAAGGTAACGGATATCGAACTGAGGTACGGCTTGCTTTTATTCTTGAGGCTCAGAATTAACATCTCCCCCTTTTATTTTCATACAAACAGGGACAGCTTGGAAAATGAATTGAAATGAACTTGTACTATGCGGTATATATGCTGAACGGTGTTCTTCACAAAAAGTCACAAAGAGTGAACCCCCCGAAAATATTCAATTATTAGGAGTGGAACAAATAACTTAAAATTATTCTTTTGACATTTTTTGCAGTTTGCAAATTGTGTATACCAACAAATTGAAGTAAAGTGGACAAAAAAATTAGAAATATTTTTTATATAGATTCCCACAATTTTGTACGGAGAAGGTAAGTGGAGCATTTGAATAGAAAATATCTTGCTCCTCCATATAATTTTAGTAAAAACTGGACAGAATCACGATTCGGCACTAGTGAACCTTTTCACTGCCAGGTACAGAAAATAATATTTAACAGCTGTTGTAAAATGCGACCCACATACAAACATAAATTTATTAAAATATAATAATGCTAAATAATAATAAATTATAATGATAAAAAGCCTATTCGATAGAATACAACTACTGTAATATAATACATACTAATAGATAAAATGTTTAAAAACTAACAGTAATTAATTAAACATAATTAATTTACTTATATCACATTAAAAAGAATAAAATTTAATTATTATTTTGTTTCTGTTTTTTGTTTATATAAATTGATATTTAATAATTATATTTAAACCACAAATCCTCGGTCATTAATTATTAATTGTATACTAAAAATAAAATTACTAAAAAAAATAATTAATATAATTAATTATGTAATATTTAACTTTCGCTTTTTATATATAGTAAAATAGTATATATTTATATATGTATATAGACCAGCCTATATAATATTTACGATTATTATTAATTTATATTCTACTAATTAAAATAAAAAATTTAATTAATTTGTTTATTATTTAAATTGCCTGTAGTGACGACGTTCTTATTTTGTCTAATTGTAAATATTTTTTAATTTAATTAGTAGTAATACGATAGTTATAAAAAATTGGTTGGCTATACGTAAATTAATTTTTTTTTTCATTTATAATTCAGTCACAGCATAATTAGATTCATCATTTGAATTAATTGCGGAGTGTGGCGGGCTGTTTGGATTGTTTATTAGTTTTGGTGCTTGACTATCAATTTTATCACCATTCTCTTGTGTAATTGTATTTTCAATTTGATTTTTCATTTGTTGTTGTTGTTGGTGTTGTTGCTGCTGTTGCGGATGAGGTGGTTGTGGTTGATTTGAGTTTGAATTATTTACGTGAATTGGTGGTTTAATTTCAACAGTTGGCGTGGTACTATTGATTTTTGGTGGTTGGATTGGTTTAAGACCGGGCATTTTTAAATTTCTTTGATACGTTCTTGTGCTACCTGGCACGTTATTATTATTATTATTATTATTACTATGACTATTTTCTACTGATCTATTTACTTCATCTTCTTGTTTTGGTATCTCAGGTAACGGACAATTTAAAATTGCTGGCTTAAATTTAGGATCAAACTTACCACCATGTTTCATTGTTGAGCATTTGTAAATCTGTTTATCACGTTCGTACATCGCACTGTCGATTGTATTTGAGCTTGGTATAGCTTCGATAGTGTCTTTTACAGGAACCGATTGTCGTCTTATGGTTGTTGTGGACGATGCTGACGTTGATGTTGTTGCGACTGTTGCTGATGATGGCGGATAATTTTTAATGGCGGTATGTTGTTGTGCTTGTTCTTGTGTATTACTAATATAGTGCGTATGACTATTAGATGGATGACGATAATGTTGATGCATATGCATATGATGTGACGGATGACATTGGTCACTACAGGCAGGTGATTTTCAGTAAAAGTCATTCGCTTCTAGCGTTTTGCATTGTTTACTTAAAGTGGCGTATTTGCCATTATTTGGTCCAGTCATTTTGACCGGCATATGAGTAGGACTATGTGCATGTGACGGCAGCCGCCCTAGAGTTCTTGTACCCATTTGATGCATATTTTGATGATGTTGATGATGGGCTGCTGCCATCATTTCATGATGATGTTCATGTTTTCGACCAGGATGTGGTAAGGTTTGTGTTCTCGAATAGTTAATTGGCTGACTGTAATCGGTAAAATAAGTTATCAGTTTTTAATAAGACAATTCAGACGAAACAGAACTTACCCATTTTGTGGCCGAGGCAACGTCTGATGGTTTTGTTGTTGCTGTTGTTGATTCATATGCGATATATAGGATGGTTCTTCAACTTGAGCATAATCATTACTGTAAAAATAATTGAGATTGCTGTTAGTATAAAAATTCGATGCTGCGGAACTATAGGACTATAGTAGTTCCTATTGTAGGAACTATAATTATTTTTATTTATCGCAAAAATTCAATTCGGCTGGGCCGGTTTAATTGATTGAATTTTACGAAAGCCAAAAGCTTAAATATTTTATCGATTAGAAGAGTCAAACTTTTTAAAGCCTAGTCTAAGAAGTCCTGTAACGAAAAATCGATTGCTAAATAATCCGAGTTTAGTCCGCTTTTCATTGCATCGACGATGCTCATAAAACTGTGGATGATTAGAAAAAGAACTAATTCTAGCTAAGACAAATTATCAAAAAATTAGCAGCGGCGAACATTTTCCCAAAAAAAATTTAATAACTTGTTTAAATTAAGTAATCAACAAACAGTTGACCATACCTAAAATTGATCATTTAAAAAATATAACCTACAATATTCATCTCATGAGCTAAACGACCTTTTCTCAAATTTAATTCAATTCATTAATTTAATAATAATAATTATTACTATTTTTTCATCACTGTTTTTTACCAATTTTGTTTTTATTTGTAATGAAATTAGATTAGATCGGAGTGAGAAAATCCAGCCTAACAAAACCATCACTAGAGAACGTTTTCAACAATTAGCCGATCATTGAAGCTCAAACGTCTACAATATGCCAAAAGGCACGACAAAGTGCTCTTTCATCACGACAACACTCGGCCACAAGTTGCAAGAGGTGTCAAGGAAACTTTGGATACGCTTCAATGGGATGTCCTACCCCACTAGAGTTGCTTTTGTTTGCAGGAGAAGAAAAAGTCATTTACAACACTCTAATTACTCATCAGTGACAGTCAAGCATGACACGTATACAGACATTTATCAGAAAATGGGACTAATTTTCGTGCGTTACATGTCTGATATGAATCGTACATGACATATCTAGGATGAAACGTATATAAGAAATAATATGTAATGGCACCTCAAAAACGAATCTTATGTGTCATGTCTAAGATTAATTGTGAGTCCCATATCTGAGATGAATCGTATATGACACGTCTAAACATTTTATTTATATTAGAAATTTTTCTAACTTTATTTAAAAAAAAAATAATAATGTACATATTAAATCGTCGCCTTGAAAAAATATAAAAATCACTATTCTGGCTATACTGTTAAAGTTAGCCGAAAGTTTCCAGCCGAAAGATTGTAATGCAAATAGTGTCTTTGATATTCCGGCTGAAATATGGTAGTGCAGATAGTGTCTTTGCTACATCAACCGAAAGATTGTAATGTAGATATAATTTTATCATATCCGGTTTTCTATGATGATGTAGAAATGTCGATAATGTAGACTAGATTGATAATATAGATTAAATTGATAAAGACATCATTGAAAAGACTAACTGCAATATTCAAACTGGAAAATGCCGCAATACAGATTTATAAGTTACAAATTAATCATCAATTTTCTAAAAGAAAATGTCAATAACAGGCATCTATACAATATCCAGGAGACGCAGTCACGTTTAGTTGATGAATGGTTTGTATATCAAGATTTTGACAGTTCATACATTTGAGCACTATCTGCATTACCATCTTTCGGTTGGAAACTTTCGGCTAACTTTAACAGTATCTCTATAACCCCATCAGACCCACCCCGAACCCTATACTCAGAATCTACCTATGGTCATGGGCTATGGAATCGGTATAGTCAGATTGTTGTCCATCTGGCAAAACATCGAATGATAAACGGTTTTATTGCCAGGAGAAGGGAAAAACAAAATTTCACAATTGATATGAAACAATAAATTAATATCTGTTAAATTGAAGATTTTAATTGTTGTTTGTTTCAATATATGCTTTCTGCTGATTTTGTAGTTTAGTCACTTTCGACTGGGATACTTCAATTAAATATATAATTTGTTTAACTTTCGGCTGAAATAGTCAAGGCACTATCTGCATTATCGATTTTTTCACTTTCGGCTGGAAACTTTTGGCTAACTTTAAAGGATGAAACACACCTTGAGTAGCGCAACATATTCCAAACAATCCACAATAACGGCTGCGTATGAGCGTGCACATCAAGCAGCGCAGCAAATTGTTTTGTTTTAGTAGTAAAATTAAATTGTGTAAATTTTATTGAGGTTATGAGTAGCAGCAAAGAGCAGCAAACTAATGCTGCTGGGTGTGGTACCTATTGCTGCCGCGACAGATGCAACTTCATTCAATATAATTTGTTTAAATTTAAATTTTTTAATTATAAATACAAAATACTTAATTTCTTTTAATGGAAATACCTATATTTATACTCAAACTATGATTTTGTATCATTACATACGCGAATAGGTCAAAATTTAAGTTTGCTGCTCGCTGCTGCTGCTTGGTGTGTTTCATCCTTTACAAGGTATTCTGGCTCACATTATTCTGATCAATCATTCTATTCGACTAAATAAATAAACTGTATTCGAACACCGGATACACAAATCATAATTAAAAAAAATATTGAAGAAGCGACAAAGTGAATATGAAATTAAAAGCATATTTTTTGTTCTTTTGTTAACCTGCGCCACATTAAAACGAATCGCGATAGAATAATTATGAAACATAGCCGACATGTCATACCTGTTTCGCTTAGGATACTGTTACGAAAAACGAAATATATATAACATCCACCACACTAGTCTTGGATCGTGGATAGTCATTAGGTTCGTCATTTGAGAAACTAATGAGACTTGTCATAATTTAGTCATTTAGACAACATGCCATCAAACAACGACGCAAAAATATTTTTTTTTCTTGTCTCGTACAGATTTAGTCAACTAAAATAAATGTTGTAAAATACAAATTACTCACCGTTTACGTATGTAAATCCATGTGTGCGAATCTACCCATACCATGACGGTTAATAGAATGGCTGCGATAAAACTAGCAATTAACATAAGCACTAGTCCTAATAAACCACCCTCACACAAACCGCGAGTTGCATTCAAATAATTATAATGAACTGGTTTACAATCCACGAGCGCTGTCAATGTGGCCAACAATCGTTCGCATGAATTTAAATCTGCCGTCACTGCATTTAATATTATTTGCAAATTTGAAACGGTCTTATACAATACTAAAGAAATTCTGAAAAAATAAGTAGACGTATTACAATATTAGCTAAAATTTCCAAATATATAAATACTAAACTCATACTTCGAAACTACTAGCATTGCTGATCGAGCATTTGTAATCGAATTTTGTGATTCCCTCAAACGTTGCGTGAATGGATTAGATCGTGCACTTTCGCATTGTGTATAATACAGTAAAACGTCAGTCGGTAGTTCGGGAGGTGCCTTTAAATGTTGACGTATGTTAAAAAATAAAGTGCCATAAAATTATTTGAGCGCAAAACTCACCTCTGATGCTAAATAATCTGCGGGATCCATACATAAATCACCAACGGCCACCGACGAAGATAAATACAAGCCTGACATAAGCCATGAGCCTGTTACTGCAAGTAAACCGCATACGCTAAATAAAATTAAAGCGCATCGTGAGTGTCGCGCCACACCGACTAAAAGCACAGCACACAAAACAAGCAGTAGAGCTAAAACAGCCACTGTTCCTGGCCATCTTATTAATTCCCATTGATCGCCTCTCTATGCGCAGTTAAATATGTTACAAAATAAAAATGGAGAGTTTATCATGCATTAAATTAATAATAATTATTAACTTACCGTTAAAAATTCGGACATTGAAATACCCATTAACGGCCGCCTAATATCGCCAACCGCATTTATAGTCGTTGTTACATTTGAATCAGCATCCTCCAACGATGACAACAATTGCGATAATGCTGTCTGATTAACGACACCTTCATCGAAAATATCTTTTAAATCTGATAATTGACGTTTAATTTTTGCAACAAGTGTCGTCTCCAAGATATTTGTCTTGATGATAATAATGAAAATAAATAAAATAAAAATATTATGTATATTTTTAACAGAATCGAAATAGGCCCCTAAACTATACTAAACTTCAGTGGTGCCACTTATAGGTCAGAAGGATCACCCGCAAAGCTTTTTAGGGCCCTTGGCTTATGAACTAAAATATAGATCGTTTTGAGTTCAATTGAATTTAATAATTTAATTATTATTTGGTAGTTAAGTGGATAAGCACTGCCGCTATATAAATGGACATGAGAATATAAAAATAATATCGTTGAGTTAGTGTTAGTGACAGACAACTGTGATTATACTTTTCCATAGTAATAAAAAATCGAATACATGGGATTTTCCGCCAGACAAGTTTAATTTCGATTATAGTTCCTTAAATACTAAAGTTTCTCTTATGATTTTTCATCGACATAATCATAATTTATCCAAAAACAGTTTCAGACTATTTTTAATCCAAACTTAAAAACTTTTATGTCATAATTTCATTATTTTCTGAAAGAATACCCTATTTATCTGACATTTATATTATGATTTTCATTTTTTTTTTGTTTCGATTTTTTAATGAATTTTGGTTTGAGCAGCGCTAGTCACATGAACCAATTAGATCTTTGTTTACGTTTTTTATAAAAATAAAATAAAAACAAAAACTTAAACACATGGAAGAAGTACAGTACAATTTTAAAGCATTTTAAAGCATTTGTTTGTATGCGAACAGACAAAATACATATACTGTGTGAAAAAATGATGACACGTACTGTGGTATTATTCTGCCTTTCCCTGTGAATAGGGAATTGTGAATAATTATTTTTTAATATTGTTTTTATCTAAATTGTATTTCTTTAGCATACTGATAGAATTAGTTTGATGAAAATATTTTCGAAACAGAGTTATGCATGATTTACATGTTCCAATTTTTTTTCCCAACAAATTTTTTACTGAAAAATAGAGCATATAGAAAAAAAGTTACTAGTTAAAAAGAGTCAGCAATATAAACAAATAAGGCAATGCTATAATTTTTTTGTATGTCCCATAAATTTTGACAGTTCGAATAGCTTGCGTTTAAATTTGATAACGAACAACATCGAATTGCAAGTGAAAATAAAATATTTAATTACCGCTCATGTTTGCTCGTTTGTTTGAATGATGTTTATGGCTGCTTGATGTTTATTTGAAACTTTTTTGAATTTTTTTTTATTTTACTGCTATAAAAATACTCGTAGAAACTATATTTTATGGCAACATTCCCAGTTTTATGCCAACATTTGCTCAAATTAAAAAGAAAAAAATCCAATTTTATTTTACTGGAATTTGTTTCGTGCTCCTCTCGCAAACGAAAATCGTAATATACTTAACCTTTCATTTTTTACTGGAAAAAAAAAAATTGGAATTAATTGGGAAACTATTGTTTTCATTACCACCAAACTCATTCCATCTGTAGGCCAGAGAAATACAATTTAGACAAAGATACTATGAAAATAGTTATTATTCCCAATTCTCTATTCCCAGGGAAAGCCATAAGAGTGTCACTATGGGATAAGTTATACACGATGTTTTGTCATGAGTTCATGACACTGTGACAAAATGAGTAGAAAATTGTATTTTACTCTCAATTAAACAAAACACAGAGCATAGAATGCTTTTATCTTATATACATTTTGGTGTTATAGGCCGGAATTACACAATAAAAGATCTTTGACATAGGTGTTTTATAAAACATTTTTATCAATTTTGTTTGATAGTGTAATATGCATGTTTTATAAAACTATCACTTTTATAAAATGTTTTTATCAAATTTAGCCTCATGCAGGTAAATTTGATAAATTATTTTTGACATTTTCTTATTCAAAATGGCGACCAAATACATTTGGACGGCAAAAACCACAAAAATATTAATTCAAGAATAAGAGGAGAATGAATTTTGCTAGAAAGCGAAATGGTGAAATTTTGTAAACAATAAAATTAAATGAATTGTCATCCATCCTTATATATTTTATGTAACAGGTCATATCCTCGGATCTGCAGTTCCTTTAATAAATTTTTATGGACACCTTTTAAATCCCCAGCGTTTCACTAAGATTCTATTTTTCTGTTTCTGTTTGTAACGATGTAATAATAAAAGCACTTAATGTTGCTGCACACGCTGCTCGTTGTTCTTCCATTTTTACTGAAGTTTGAGGAAAATTTTGATACAATTTTTTATGTAGTGTAATTTTCAAAAATTATTTGATCAAAATTGTTTAAAAAAAAATAATACAAATATTTTATAAAACACCTTTGTCAAAGATCTTTTATAGTGTAATTCCGGCCACACTTTTGGCGGGTGAAAAATACAATTTTGTCATGAAACTGTTAGTAGTATTAAGTATTAATTAACGATCATCCAAATAAGACCTAGATACTAAGCAATTAGATACGAATAAGAAAACCATCTTGTTCAATTTAAACAACATCATCATTACAGAGTAACTGAAAAAGAAGAGATATTATGTTATGTTAACACTGTTAAACCAAATTGTAATAGTTCGTTTGAAAATGACTAAAATGTCCAGTTTAAAAGTTGTACATATATATCTTTTTAAACCAATTTTTTAACGACAATAATTTAAATGATTTTATAATAGACACAAAGAACGCGCGAGGCATAAAACAGAAAACCAGTTAAAATTTAAGAATGAAATTCAATCGCACGCAGAAGACGAAACAAAACGTCAATCACATTTTGTAGGGCAGCTGGCGTGCGACGGAAACACTATCTAATTGGTATTGGGATCTGGAGAGGTTTAAGCTAGATCAGGTGCTGAAATAATGTACTAAATTTAAATATTTGTAGATTACTACGAGTATACTACAGTTAGATTATAAAATGTTGATACCAACTGAAATGGCATTACTAATGTTGGGGAATTTTAAAATTAAACCAATTAGAGTTGTTAAACTAAAATGTTCTATAAAAAAGGAATCAGTAAAAGGTTTGGATTATGTAATTGTTAAAGAAAATTTGCAAGCTCTTTTAGGGTTAAAATCTATGGAACATTGACGTACAAATAATCATTTAGGAACAAGATCATCTGTTTTCTCTTTGAAACATTGGCATCTTCTGCAGCTGGTAAGTTTAAAATATCCGTTAAATTTTGTTTTAGAGTCGGCTTGAACGATAAAGATTGATGCCACGTTTGCAACTGGCTCATATTCCTAAGTAAATCGCGTATTCGTGAGTATAGAAATTTAAATAAAAAATGAAAACAAAATCAACATGTTTTACCAGTAAGATAGTACTGTTCTACCACCAATAAAAGGGCAACTCAAATCAAGCTACTGCAGGGCAACTGCATGAGGCTTGCAACTTCTACTGAATTTTAAAAATGAAGAATTATTTAAAATTTTTTATTTTTTTTTGGTTTGTGACTTCTAATTTGCTTTGAAAAATACATTTAGCTTACTATTGCTAAAACCCCTTCCCTCACACACTTATTTAGTGCCAAATTGCACTTGAATTTTTCTAGCCTTTGCCAATTTCTGGCTAAACCAATTACCAATTTTATTTAAATCCAAAATGCGTATTGTTTTGTGGTTTATTTTGGCTAAAGACTTTCACTGGGAATCATCGTGTTCAGGGAACGTGAGCTGCCAGCAGCCGGTTAGTAGTCGCTTTTGTTCCCGGAACTGGATTCTTAAATTGATATATGTATGTAAATACGTATATATAAATAAATGTAATAAATGCGATAGAATATTGAATACAAATATTACCGTTCACATAAGATTTTTTTTGTTGTCACTCAATTTAGCTCCTTTTAATTTTAAATTGGTTCTAAGTTGTTGTTTTGTGTAGTAAAGCGAGGTACTAATGGCGTCGTTGCTTTAAAAGTTTTGCTATATAACGTCAATTTATGTCGATGGTTCCAATCTTTAACTACAGATGGCAGTATAATATATTAGGACATAAATAAAAGAGAGATAGATAGCTTATGTAGAAGAAATCTCTTCATTGACACCAGCGCGCGTGTTTATTTTTTGAACCCGAATAAAGAACGCCTTGAGTTGTTGTTGTTGTTCACGTACAATTGAAGATCGGTGCATTTGTTTTTATTTTATTCGTAAAACATGTGTCGACGGTGTGACGAAACGAAATGGAGAAATATATATTTTTGTTTTTTGTTTAGTAAAAATATAGAAAGGGGAAGTGAGGGACGAACAAATATGTATATAAAAAACATATTTTTGCCTGAGATCAGAAAATAATTTTTTTATGTATGTGAGATAATAAACTTTTATTTAGTACACACACATTCAAATATATTACGAAACGAAATAGAGAAATATCTGGTTTTGTTAGTTGTTTAGTAGAAATATAGAAAGGAGAATTGAAGGACAATCAAATATGTATATAAAAAAAAATTATTTTTGCTTTTTAGAGATCAGAAAATAATTTTTTAGTTTGTCCTATGAATGTATGTGATATGTACATTTAGTACGTACACACATTCAAATATTTTTTTTTTTTTGAAAATGAAGTAAAAGTAGAATGCATACATAATGTATTTGTTGTTTGTACAAAATTAGTTTTCCCTTTTGTTAGTCCCTTTAAATATTATGAACAGCAAAAACGAAATGTTAAATTGCTATTTTGTTTATTTTACCTAGATATTGATCGTGTACAAAATATTTTAATGATAAAATATAGATGATTATTAATATAACATATACAAATTATAATATGTAATATACATTAATAATATTAAAAATGCAGGTAGCCCATTTTTTAACGATTTAAATATAAACTGGAATACCGCAAAATTAAATAAATTTTAAATTTTTAATATTTCTTTAGTGGTTGAACAGATGATTGGATTATGTAACCAAAATTTCATAAATTTCGCCCTTAAATTATTGCTCATTACGAGTACTTTGTTAAATGAATGATTTCAATTTGGTTGGTTTAGGTCGGATTATTTCACTTATTCTGGAATATGGGAATTGTTTACTAATTTTAATTCGAATTGAAAATTCTAATTGGCACGAAATAGAATCTATGATTTTTGTTTTAAGTTGTGGAATAAATTCAAACTAAAGGGAACTGGCCATTTCATATATAACCAAATTTAATAAATGATTATATTTAGATTATTTAACGATTGTTATTTAACTTCCTAGAATATGGTCAAACAATTAAATGCAAATTAATTGAATGATTTTTTATAAATTCGAGCAATTAAAAGAAACGGGATGAAAATGAGATTTTATTATTTTCCAGTAAAATTCCATAATACGGGTAATGTATTTAGTGTCATGTTCCTGACCTTTATACTTTGCAAAGCAAACTTTTGTTGAAATTTTTTGTAAACATTACGCATGAACCCTTGCGTCTGCGTTGCTAATCTTATTGATACAAAGTGCATTGATGTCGGAAAAAAGGGGAGAGAAAAAGGAGAGGTGAAAATGTTTTGGCCAACACCAGACTTTGTTTCACCACGAATGTATACATAGATCTTAGATACAACGCACCAGATTTCTAAAGCGGAAAAACTTACCGAACTTTTGGTTAAACTGTCTTGATAATGAAAAATCATTATTCCTGCTTAAATTTCAGACAACGAACAAGATCAACCCTTGTTAAAAATTTTATCTGTAAATTTATTTTAATTTTTTAATTCCTTGTTGTTTTGTGTAAATGCAAAATTCTTCAACATCGTTGCAAAATTGAAAAGGCTACAAATTCCAGTACATAAATTTCCACCAAATTTCGCAATAATCTCTTAATTAACAAAGAATTTAAGTATGAAGTTTCATTCCGAATAGTCCATCCGACTGGACTGTAGAGAGATGCCGAATTTTGGTGAAATAAAGTTTTTTTATCAAAACTCGTCATTTTCCGGTAATATATATTTAAAATATGAACTGAACTAATTTTTGTTTTTATTTTTTCGGCTTTTCGGACAAAATATCATTTTTAATGGACACCCATACAATTTGTTTACGAAAAGCCGAAAACATAAAAACAAATTAAATTCACGGACGACTTTAATAATTCTTCTGAACTAATTTTGTTTGAAATTAAATTTAAACTCATTTTGTTTCGTAAAAGTTATATACTTCTCAAAATGTTTGGAAAAAAGGAAAAAACTCAGAAGAAAACTGTTACTTCCGATTTTGGCCAAACATCACTGGGACCTCTCAAATTATGGTAAAAGCTTAAGCATGAAGTTTTATTCCAACCAAGCCGCTATGCCATGCTCTAGAGGGACCGATTTTTTTGTTAAAAATAGTTTTTTTTTTACCAATACCGTCATTTGGGGTGAATATTCTGTGGTTTACAACCGTCTTTCTTTTACCACAAATCTATCCATAGATCTCGAATTCACCGCACTTCATTTCTAAAACGGAAAATTAATGTTACCTGTCTTTTGATAAATTGATAAAACTGTTTTGCATAATCAAACATCACAAATCCTATTTAAAACTCAGAAAAGCAACAAGGTCAACCCTTCTTGAACATTTAATCTTTAAATTTGTCTGAATCTTTAATCTTTAAATCTATTTGAATTTACAAAAAATGGGAAAGAATTAATTCTTTCTTGTTTTTTGTAAATCCTAAAGTTTTCAACATCAGTACAAAAATTGGAAAATCTTCAGTGGAAGCTGCCATTAATCTCGCAATTAATGGAAAAATGTTATAGTGCTCATTCAAATGTCCGCTGCGGCTTTGCTTGGTGGCACGTATTCAGGAGGTTCAATTGTCGATGACTTTGTTGCATAAATCAGACTGAATTTGAAGGATGGTTCGTTATGTTGATTTTGAGGGCATCAATTGTTTGCGGTTTATTCGCAAAGACTTTAAGATAGCCCCAAAAGAAGAAATCTCAAGGCATTAAGTTACACGAAACCTGTGTCCAGTTAACATCACTGCCGCGCAAGATAACCATGCTCATATCGTTGGTATCCATATCATCCAGTTTAGGCTACAAGAACTCGATCTGTAGCACTTGCCGTTGACGGTTATGACAATACCAGTTTCGGAAGAAACACGGATCGGTGATTCCGCCAGATCAAAATCCACACCAAACAGTGACTTTCTCGGAGTTCATTTGGTGATGGTTTATCTCGTGTGGATTGGTAGTTGGTACCGCCAAAATCCACCAATTTTGCTTGTTCACATACATATCCATACATTCATAAGTGTGTCTCGTCGATAAAGATGAGTTTTTGGCGAAATTTGGGTCAACTTCCAATTACTCCAGGGCGCTTATTCTTGAAATCTACCGATATTTTCGCTTGCGAATTATATATAATTTGTATTAAAATTCTTTATATTATTCGAACTTTTCGCCGGCTACTTTAATCGTTTTCTTTTCAAATTTGCTTGCAAGTTTTCTTTTATTTATTTTACGACTAAACAAAAATCGGTGAATATTTCCGACTGGGTATAACCAGTCGGAAATATCCACCGACTTTTGTTTAGTAATGAAATAAATAAAAGAAAACTTGCAAGCAGATTTGAAAAAACGATTAAAGTAGCCGGCGAAAAGTTCGAATAGTATAAAGAATATTAATACAAATTATAATTCGCATGCAGAAATATCGGTGGATTGCAAGAATACGCGCCCAGAGCCCAATCAGCGAACACTTGTCTATATAGTCGTTTACCTTAAATTCCTGCGACAACTGGATTTTATACGGGCGCGAAAGTTCTTGTGAACGACGAGAAATTAACGGTCTCGGGTTTGCCGTACACTCTCGCACAGCAGCCTTCTTTTAGCAGACCTTTGAAATCTCGAGCAACCCTATTGAAGACCCTTTACTTTCCAAATTATTTGGAAAAAATAGAAAAACACTTCCATGGAAGCTGTCACTTCTGATGGACCGATTTCAACCAAACGTCACTATCCCAATTTCTGGTAGAAGCTTAAGTATGAAGTTTCATTCCAATTAATCCGTTAGGCTGTACAGGGAATTTGTATTCAAAACAATTTTTGTCAAAAATCATCATTTCCGCTTAAATTTTGGAAAACTGGTATGGGCCGATATTATTGCAAAACTAATTTATAATATTTTATGAAAAAGCTTCTATGGAGGCTGCCACTTCAGTAGGACCGATTTCGGTCAAAAATCATATAGTTCTCTGAAATTATAACAAAAGATTATGTATGAAGTTTCATCCCGATCAGTCAATCCGTCTTGTCATTCTGGGCTGTAAAGAAGCTTGTCTGTTAGTCTGCATGGAACAGCATATGCACATATACACATAGATTGTTTTAAAAACCACATTTTTTTCGTTTTCAATAATTTTGAAAATATTGCTGCCACTTCTCGTGGACCGATTTCGACCATCACTTACATCTCTTAATTTATTCTAAAATCTTAAGAATGATCATCCCGATCAATCAACCTATTTATGCTAAACAAAGGTTGAATTTTTGTTGAAAACAGTTTTGTGTCAAAAATCGTAATTTCTGCTTAAAGATCGAAAAGCTGATCTGTACCGGTATTGTTGCAAAATTAATTTAGAATCTTTTAATGGTCGTTTTTCTAATAAATGATATACTTCTTAAAATATTTTCACGAGCTCCTATGGAGCTGCTATTTCACTGGAATCTCCTAAATTATGGAAAAGCTTAAGTATGAAGTTCCATCCCGACCAATCAATCAGTCTAGGCTGTACAAAAGACTAATTTTTTGTTGAAAAACAGTTTTTTGCCAAAATTATCATTTCCATGAAAACTGATTTTTACCGATATTATTGCAGATTTAACTTAGAATCGTTCACTTCATAATCGTTTTTCTCATTAATAGTACAATTTTCAAAATATTTGCAAAAAACGGGACGCTTCTATGCCACTTTCGGACTTTCGGCTAGAAACTACTGGGATCTTTCCCTCACCGGACAAATGGTGCAGTGGTTAAAGCTTCGGCACTTGGACCGGGAGGTACTGGGTTCGAATCCCATCAGAGGCTAGATGCAAATCGAATTTTCATGATCGATTACAATCGGCAACGGTTAATAAACACAAATAAGACCTCTGATGGAGTGCAGAATTCAGCACCAGCCCACCGTCCACGTCAATATACAGGTTGGCATGGAGATGGCAATGTACAGATGGTATACTATTGCTGTATGAGTAGGTGGATAGGTGAATGGGTTAATGATGTGGCGTGAATGCGTGGTATAACAATGGGCCAAAATTGGCCTAAGTGTAAACAAAATATATTTTTGTGCTCTAACCATGTCAATTTTTGTGCCATCAAAACGAAATTTGCGGAAAGCGCTTTTTTGTTTTTATTTGAAGATAATTGCAGCTGATGAACATCGATTGCTGTGTGAAGCATATGGGGAACATGCTCCATCAATAAAAAGATGTGTGTACTGGTTCCGCCATGTGAGTTCTGGTTCCGACAAAATCGGAAGGGTTTTTTTCACCGAATCGTGACCATCAACTTCAACCGCCAAACAGAATATTCATGGCGAGAAGCTAATGCTGGTGCATCTGGTGAGATCAGTTCGGAGTGATATACTATGAGCTACTCCAGCCTAACGAAACCATAACTGGATATAACATTATCAACAACAATTAATGCAATTAAGCCGATCATTGAAGCTCAAACATCCACAAAATGCCAAAAGACATGAATACCGTGGTCTTTCAGCACGTCAATGCTCGGCCACATGTTACAAGAAATGTTTTACCCACTCGCCGTGTTCACCAGACATTGCTCTTTCCGACTACCACTTGTTCCGGTCGATAATTCATGGCAAAGCAACACTTCACTTTTTACGATGAAGCCATAAATTGGGTCGATTCTTGGATCGCTTCAAAACTTGAGGAATTTTTTCGACACGAAGTCCGTATGCTGCCTGAAAGATGGGAAAAAGTCGATGGACAATACTTTGAATAAAATACTTTGTGTCAATTTCTCTCAATAACGATTCGAATTTATAAAAAAACTCGAGACTTATTTGTACCCTCAATACTAAAACGACTGTACTTAGATCATGGTTTACGGGTATGGTTTACGGGTTTTTCAGTATATTGTGTATCGTGTTGTTAGTCTTTGGGAAGCTTATTTATATTTGCAGGAAATGTCTAATGCCCGTTTACACAGAAAAATGACTAATGGCCTGGGCTGGAATGTTCTAACATCACCTTGTTTCGATAATTTATCGAAGTTTATTTCTCGTTTCTATATATAAAATTTATCTCTGTTTCAATTTTTATATCATTTACCAGCCTGCTAGATTGCAACATTGTGATGTTGTTACTGTGTTTCTATCACCAAATATTTTTTTTTCGATTGTAGAACGAAAAAAAGTGAAATAGATATTGTTCAAATATATTCTAGTAGGCTGTGATAGCAATAAAGAAGAAAAATTTATGATTGAAACAGATATCAAATTAATTCTAGCTGAAAGAGACGTAGACTTCGATAAAATATCGCAAAATGTGATGTTAGA
Organism: Nephrotoma appendiculata; assembly: GCA_947310385.1. Taxonomy (NCBI): domain Eukaryota; kingdom Metazoa; phylum Arthropoda; class Insecta; order Diptera; family Tipulidae; genus Nephrotoma; species Nephrotoma appendiculata. The sequence goes on from OX371224.1 coordinate 233,511,740, forward strand.
ACATCCCAGCACTGTTTAGTTGTGCGCCAGTTAAATGTTTCATATGAAATCTGTTTCCACAATCAGAAAAAAAATCAACGCAAACTTGATTAATATACATATGTATTTTATTTCATGGAAATATTTAATTAGTTAAATATTTTTTTAGTTAAAATTTATTCAATCAAAATACTCGTAAACTATTTAAATTTTAATATGCAAGCTAAATATTTCCACGGAATAAAACATGTTTAATCAAATTTACGTTGGCCGTTAGTCATTTTTCTGTACGACCGGCCATAAGTCAAATAAATGTATTTAGATTTCATCCGAACGTAAGATATTTTGTTATGGGTCTCAATGACAAATTAACAAATCAGAAAAAATCCATCAACAAAAATAAATTTATCTGAAGTATATTCGAATTTGATAGAAATCGGTTTAGAAATGCCTAGTTCCAATGCCACGACTTCAAAAAAATTTAATTTTAGAATCAAATTTCCGCAATTCATAATAAATTTCATTTAATCTCGCTAAGAAATACTCGTTACTTTTTAATTTGGAATCGTATTTTCGAACTTCGCTTAAGAATAGTTAAATTGATAATTTAATCACAAATAAAAAATAGAATAAAAAATAGAAATTGAACAGAAATTGAATTTAATTTGCCCATACATATTTCAGTTCATAGTTAAATCATATGTTATATTAATAATAACTTATATATTATAATTATAATATTTTGAAGTCAAAACTACAGGATCAATGTAAATAAACAAAATAGGAATTACATATTTCGTTTCCCTGTTCATAATATTTAAAGGGCGAGGAAGAATAATTTCGTAGAAACAACAATACATTTTATGTATTCTACGTCAATTTCAAAAGAAAAATATTTGAATGTGTGTACGTACTAAATAAAAGTATATACATACATATATTATATCACATACATTCATAGGACAAACTAAAAAATTATTTTCTGATCTCTAAAAAGCAAAAATAATTTTTTTTTTATATACATATTTGTTTGTCCTCCAATTCTCCTTTATATATTTCTGCTAAACAACTAACAAAACCATATACATATTTCTCTATTTCGTTTCGTATTATATTTGAATGTGTGTACGTACTAAATAAAAGTATTATATCACATACATTCATAGTAAAAATAAAAATTTATTTTTAACACATTGATCCTCTAAACAGCAAGAAAAAATATAATGATGTAATGAAAAAAAATGTCTGTTTTACTGTTGGTAATTTGGTATATTAAAAAGAAATTAAAGCAAAATAAAAAATTCCTTTCTGTTTCATAACTTTTTCCTTCAAGCCTTACATAAAAATACATGAGTAAAATGACACAACACGGTACCATTACCATGTCACAATATTATTATACACATACATATATAAATTGAAGAGGAGAGTTTGTTTACTTTATGTTATTTTGTAGTTGTTGTATTTAACGATCTTAAACTTAGTTCCAAAAAGTAATCTACTGGATGCGTCGCTAGCCTCGCTTTGGATTAAATAAATCATTCTTATTGGAATATCTATTTCTTTGTGATTTGTGATTAGGAGTACAAATAAGTTTCGAGGAATTTACAAAAGATAGCGTAACTAGTATTAAATCATATCGGGCCATCGTGTAACTACATATTGTTTTTATTTATATACATATTTCGTTTGCTGAGGTCTAGATAAATGACAAACAATTTTAAAGTACAGAACGACTGTAAGCAACTGTTAAGTGTTACAAATTTGGAGGGTAAAAGAGATTTAGACAACAGGATTACAAAAACAAAAAAATCTATAAGAACCCCACGCCAACAACCAAAATTGTTTTCTTAATTTTTTCTGATTTATAACTTAAATTAAGGATAAATTTACCACAAATCACTAGCTTCTTAACATAATTTACATTTTATTTTATATAAACACTTGGTAAACTTCCTGATGGTAAGATATTCCTTTCTGTATTTTCTTAGGCGTATTTTGGCATTTTTCACAATACACTTCATTTTATATAAAAGCCTGTAATTTTTATTATCAAATAATGCACCACTACATAAACCACTAACTATTTGATAACATCATACAAAAACAACAACTGATTTGGCGGGTTTTTATTTTGAGATATGCGTAAGCCACATGCATTTTTTATATAACCATCCTGCTCTGGCTTGTGACAGATGAAATAGCAAATTTTATATGGGTAAAATATTGACACTCGTTCTAAGTTTTAAATTCTTTAATAAATTATTAATCCACACTCCTGTTTTTATTTTTTATTTTTTTATTATTGATTTGATTCTGATTGAAAAAAACCGTGGACGCACAAGATTAGAAGCCTCAAAAAGAATTTAATGAAATTAAAGCTCCCAAGTTGATATTCATTCGTTGAATCTTGAATCGGTAGGGAAAATTGTATTTAAATAAAAAAAATGCAGAGTGGTGTGGTGAGGAAACGACGTTTTAAGAATTAATATATTTCGTTTTTATATTTTTCAAATCTGATATATTTAATTCCGTTATTTTATATAATGATTAAAGTTTCTAAAAAAATAAAATTTGTTTTAGTTAGAATTTTTAATAAATGTTAGATTTTTATCAGGATCACTGAAATTATTTTATTTTATACTAAATGAGTTCGATTTTTCATATTTTTCGTCCGTTACCTGAATAGATAATATTCATCATTTTTTAAAACATTTATCTACGAAAAACAAAATTCATGTTTTTAGATTTTGTTTTTTGTCGTGCATAAATTCTTGTTCATCTGTTTTGTGACAAATAAGATTCTTTTGATTGAGTTTTTTGATGTCAATAAACAACATATTTTTTGTGCACTATGTCAACCTTTGACCATCAACAAAACATCAACCCATCAACAAAATACAATTTTAGAGAAGCGCTGCTTTTTTGTTTTAATTTGAAAAAAATTGTAGCAGGTGGGCATCAATTGCTGTGTGAAGCATATGGTGAACATGCTGCATCAATAAAAACATGTGAGTACTGGTTCCACCATTTAACAAGTGGCGATTTTGACACCAGTGACAAAGAACGCGAAGAGAGACCAGTAAAGTTTAAAGACACTGAGTTGGAGACGTTATTGGACCAAGATTCACGCCAAACTCAAGAAGAGCTCAAGAAGAGTATGGGGCAAAAACCAGGAAATTGGGTTCCGTATGAGCTCAAGCCACGAGACGTCCTCAAAACTTATTTATACCCTCAATAATAAATGATATGATTTTTATGTATTTTCTTTTTTCACAAAACGTTAATCACTGTGGAAACAGCAGTGAATCATACAATAACAAATCAATTAAAAATTATATTACGGGCTGTTGGTAAAAAATAATTTATTATTTTGTTATTAAATTATGCATTCACTTCATAATCTCAAAAACTTTTTACGAACATTACTGTCATCTACAGATCAGAAAAAAAACTGAAGACATAAATTTAATGACGTATCAAGCAGTACTCCTTGGTACTCTAGGTGCATTATTTTGTGCAATGATTATGCAAGATTGAAGATAGAAAATGATAATAATTGATGCTATATTATAATTGTTTTATATTTTGCAATAGAACTTAACAAACGTTTTACATCTCGCTTACACACTAAACCTCTCATTGCACTAAATTTCAACAGCAGAAACTCACAATATATGAACAATTACTGATTTTTACTTAGCATTTTCTGGAATGCCAACAGGTGAACGGTAAAAAAATACGTAAAGTACCATTGCAAATATGTAATTAGTAATAAGTTTAAGTTGAAGTTATTTTAATTGTGAATTCTGAAATTTTTTTAAGCTGTTTTTAGTGAAATTTCATTCAACAAAACGTAAACAGCAACTGTGGTACACGTACAGTAGTATTTAAATTTGGAGGCAAAAATTTTAAAAAATCAAATCATAGAAAAATTAAAACTATCACGCTTCCGTGCCTTTTATGCAAAAACTTAGCCATGCACACGCATATTTATAAATCAAAAAAATTTAAATTAATTTATTAGATCAAAATATTGCATGTGCAAAATTCTACCATAATGAAAAGAAAATCAATATAAAATTCGTGGTTTGTTTTATTTTTAAAAACTATGGCATACGAGTATACAGGGTGTCCGGGTTTGGGATACTAATCCGTTAAGGAATGATTCCTTGATTCATTTTGTGAAAAAAATTTATGGGAAGGAGGGGGAGATCGATATTTGATATCCTTTGAGATAGGTTAGGTTTCAGTGATTGCTATTGCACACTTAGGCCAATTTTGGTCCATTTTGAATCCAGTTATTCATGCCACATCATTAACCCTCATTCACCTACTCAACTACTCACACAACTCCAGTATACCCACCTGTACATTGACGTGGATGGTGGATCAGCGCTAATTCTGCACTCAATCAGAGGGTTTTAGTTGTACTTATTAACATCACCGATCGTAATCGATGGCGAAAATTCGATTTGTATCTAAGCCTCTAATGGGATTCGAATCCAGTAAAGCCCCCTTTTGAGATAAAGGGTGTCCAGTAAAGCCCCCTTTTGAGATAAAAATTTGGTTAAAAACGTACATACAAATATTGAACTGTAACTTCCAAAATATCATTGTGCTAGTTAAAAAATGTGACAAGCTGAATTCAATGGTGCTAGTCCCATTTTAAAGTTAGTCTCCGTTTTTGAGATATCGCTTTCGATAAGTTTTGGCTCTGAGTCAAAATATACCCTCATTTTTACGTTGATAGCTCCTGAACCATTAAGATTTTCGTTATACGTTCTTCAGCAAAGTTGTTGCGCAAGTTAAGAACAACAACTTTGCCGAACATATCAAGACCGAAAAACCACATCCACCATATATGTGTGTTTTACTTAGGCCAAGGTTAGGTTGGAGTGGCTGCATCCGCACACTTAGACCAGTAGTAGCCCGTTGTGATACCACAGGAACCTTTTCCCCCTTTACTCCTGTTCAAATACATTTGGAGCTGCGTACGTAGCGTAGAATATTTCGCACTCCACAGTCAGCGAGATCTGAACGGCTGGCCATACTGTACACGCCCAAATATAGGTATGCCTATACATTCTAAAATATTTATGGAGAAAACCGATAACTATGGCTTGAGATGTAAAAGACAATGCACAATGTAACACAAAACACATTAAAAACGCCCAGACGTAACTTTTTTTGTCACCACCAGGAATCGCATCCGGGACCCCCCGAATTACATAGCAAGCGCTCTACTTACTATGCTATCGCGGGCGTTTTGTATGATAGTGCCGGACACGAGCATATGAAGTTATCTAAAGTTTCTTCTTCCTCTTCGTCCATGCAACTCCTACAAAGTCATTCGTCAGTAGACCCAGCCTTCTCGCATGTTCCCCAAGGCAGGGTCTTGTCAGTTTTGGCAAAAGCTTCTCACAGAAGACTCCAGCTCCTACCTTGCGTCTAGAGAAACATGGGTACACATGTAAGGCTAAATACAACTGGAAGTCGGCATACTTAGGCCAAACAGGACGCCTATTTCAGATAAGATACAAAGTACACATCAATGACATAACCAAATTTAAAAATAGTACATAAAACCAAGTTTCGCACAACACATAAAAACTGAAAATCATAGGTACACTAAATTCAATAAAAAGGTAACCATTTTGCGCAGAATCAAAAAAGGACTGAAATTAGACAGGTTAGAAGACCAATACCAAGGGTATAAATTTTGGGTACAATTTGACTCATGAGTCATGAGACATTTGTATACTGTACATATACAAATTTCTCATGACTCATGAGTCAAATTACGGCCAAAATTTACACCTTGAAAATATACAAAAACAAAAACACCAACAATTTACTTAGCGACAAAATCTACACAACAACCAATACAATTTACGAACTATTATCCATAACTTAAAAACAAAGGAGATACCAAACAGCAGCGCCTAGCTGCAGTACATAAAGAGCTTGAAAATAGGTGTGTTAAACTCGGTGTTTTAAACTCAGGATAGGTGTTTTAAACTCAAGTGCTTTTGTTATGTATGTGGAAAATTTACAATTATGAGCAATCGCCGCAAAATAAGTGATGAAACCGCTGATTTATATCGACTATACTTTTCACAAAATGTTATTAGTAGTGTAAATTGGACGCCGTCTTTTGTTTGTACAACATGCATTTTCCATCTGCATAGATGGCAAAACACTGGAGCCGCAATGCCATTTGATGTCCCGATGATGTAGTTCAATGTTACAGTTCAATGATGCAGTTCAATGTTATGGGTGCATGAATTATATTCTCGGTACAAACAGAAACAAAATTGGTTCTTTGACATACACTGCAACGACAGATGCTCAACTACCGCTGCCGCATTCCCATGAAATTTCTGAGGGCAGTTCTCCTTCACGTTACCAATTCAAAGAATTCCATTCCAATTGCACTCAGCACAAACACAAAAGAAACCTATGCATCAATGAAAAAAATCATTGATTTGTATAAATACCATCAATGGAAAGTTTGTGCAGATTTAAAAGTGATAGCTCTTTTAAGTGGCATGCAATTGGGTTACACTAAAAACATGTGTTTTATGTGGAATACACGTTTTAAAGGCGACCAATACAACGGAGCACCGTTGAGGCTCCACTTGTGCCAATTAAAAAAATATTGCTGCCATTAATTCATATCAGCTTGGAGTGGTTAACATTTTTATAAAAGCGCTGAATCCAGATGGATATGCGTTCGTCGAATTGCGTCGTATTTTCCATGGTTAAGTGGAATGCAAATAAAAGAAGGTTAGTGTTTAAATCTATTCGAATCTAAGTTTTGATCAAATGAAATTTCAACTCACATCTTGTTTTTTATTAGAGGAATACTTAATGAATCAGATATTCATCGTTTGATGAACGATGATGCATCAGAAAATGCTCTCAGTGAACGGGAGCTTGTGGCATGGAAATGTGTAAAAGAAGTTATTAAGAATGTTCTCGGAATTAATCGATCCGATGATTGGCGCAGATATGTTGAAAATATGCTGACCGCTTTTCATAACATAAACGTTAGAAAGTCATTGAAAATACATTTTTTGCATTGTTATGTGGAAAAATTCGCCGAACAATCACCAGCCGAATCCGATGAGCACGGCGAGCGTTTTCACCAAGTGACAGCAAGGCTCAAACATTGGTACAGCGTAAAAAGCTAGATGCTTTCTTGGGTGGCATTTGTTGGAATTTGAAAGAGGAAAAAGATCCCGAAGACGACACGAACGAATCAGAAAATTAAAATTAAAAATTAAGAAAAATGTTAATTTTTTAGGAAAAAATTGAGAAAAATCACAATAAAATAAAAACAGACTGAATCAATTTAGTTTTCTTTTGAATAGTTTCTATTGTATCTATATTTGTCGATGAGATGCTTATTCGATCGGTTTTAATTCAATAAATGGACACAAAATGATAAAAAAACGTGTTTGTCGTTTTTCGGTCTTGATATGTTCGGCAAAGTTGTTTGCCTTGGCTTGCGCAACAACTTTGCTGAAGAAAGCAAAACGAAAATCTTAATGGTTCAAGAGCTATCAACGTGAAAAGGAGTGTATATTTTGACAATTTTTTGACTCAGAGCCAAAACCTATCGAAAGTGATATCTCAAAAATGGGGACAAACTTTGAAATGAGGCTAGCACTATTGAATTCAGCGTACTCGAATTAGGTTTATCCTCTGGGTGCCCAGCTTGTCACAAAAAAAAAGTTTGCGATTCAAGCACAGTGTATTTATCGGAGAGCACCCAACTTTGTTTGACTGGTAATTACATATATAGGATTGTTTAAAACCGAAGTGGTTATCTTGCATCTGCATCCATCCGCCATATTTTTTTATAAAATTCAGTTTTTGTAATAAAACAGTTATATTTTTTTTTTACTTAATTTAAATTCAACATGATCTCCCCTATCATACCCCAATACATTATTTGTGTTCATGTGCCATAGTTTTTTTTCGTATACCGTTTATTCTATTTATTTATTACATATCCACTTTATTTATCGTGTAATTTTAATATTGTGGGCGGTGATTGTCAACTCCTTTGTTTAAATGTTAAATCCGTTACAAAATTAAATATTTTCATTAGTATTTAGAAGTTTTGTAGTGTTGCGCCTGTGTTGTGAATCAAAAAATCTAAACAATTAAATAAACTTTATATATTTAGTTCTCACGTGAGGATACCCACTTTGTATACGGATTTTGAGATGGTAATGCATCATGTGTTCGCAATGAATATCAACGGAGACTTTCAATGCGTCGCGGTCCTGATGCAAGAGTACAAATATTCATACAAAAGACTGGAAGATATCGTAACATAAAATATGCGGGTCGATTCCCATTCAATCTCATCAAACCATATGGATGTCGTCGAAGAAATAATTACAATAGTAATATAACAGCAAGTCCATCTATTAGCACAAGGAAAACGTCTTTCGCTACCGAATTCATCCAAATATTGCGCAAGGAGAATCTCTCCACACAACACCCGTTCAAGAACTATTACCGATAGACCACCATAAAAAGATGAACTTTTGTCATTGGCTAATTGAAACGAAATATAACATTGATAGTTTTGTGAAACGTATTTTATGGACGGATGAATCTCAATTCACAAGAGATGGCATAACAAACTTTCACAAACTACACACATGAGCTGCTGAAACTCCTCATTCCAAAAAACATACATCACTTCACCGAACAAACGGCACAGTGGTTAAAGCTTTGGCGTTTGGATCGGGAGTAAAAAAAAATTAATTTTTGTTTTTTCAACATTTAAACTTTTGCTTTGTTTTTTTCAACATTTTTTATGCAAGATAAGCACATACATCTTAAATAAGTCTATACAATTTCCAGCCAAAAAGGACAAATTGGAAATTACAGATTGTGTGTACTTTTTAAACCAAGTTTTTTAAGATACAAAAGATATCAAAACATGACTCCCTCACCCCCATACCGCTTTTTTCACAGAATAAACCAAAGAATCATCCCTTAACGGATTAGCATCCCAAACCCGGACACCCTGTATAAAAAACAAGAATAACTAATCCGGTGATCCACGATGTAATACTAATTAAAGTAGTATCAGGAACTAGTTGAATTTTATTTTTATTTATAAGTCATCCCAGATTACAACTGGATTTTAAGTTTGCCGATAATAATCTTTTTAGTTTGTCCGATTTGGTAACATTATACATTGAGTAGAAAGCATAAAAATAAGGTTTAATGTAAATTTATTCTGTGATAAATCTCTGATTACACTGCCTCTAGCTTGGGTGAAACTTTGAAACTATAAATTACCAGATTGAAGACAATTAATAAGGAGTGTCGTCATTTTGAAGAATTGAAGTGAAAGTTTTATTGATTTTTAAGCATTCTACATACACATTAAATGCCGATTTGTGGGTTTAATTCGAAAAAAAAAATCAAATCCAATTAATGATTGTGTAAAGGCAGAGGTATGATGTTCAATACCGATTTTAATTTACTAAATTGTAAATTATTAAGACTAGAATAGTCGTACCACCTAGCCTAGTCCTACCTAGTCCTAACAAGCAAAATTAGGTCCAAAACGAGAGACAATTTGAAATTTAATAATTCCAGTGATGCTCGTGGCATCATCATGATGTCCCAAACTCTAAGGACTTAACAGTGACGCCCAAGTACCATGCAACTTTGCAACAATGGAAATAAAGTTTTATATTTAAATTAGAACTAATATTTTTAATTATTAAATAACATAATAATGTTTTATCGTTTGGATATAAGGAATTATATAAGAGGTTACGGCTAAATAAGATATTTTAAAAAATATGATTGGCGCATCGTGTTGAACACAAAAAATTGGCACTTTAACCTCACTTTTGTTAAGTTCCAAAAAACCAAGCTTGGCAAATTATACATTTTATGCATTGAATGCTAATTTTATTAGTAGCGCATAAACCTAGAAGATATTCAACTTGTTTGTTTTTTTTTCCTAAATTTATTTTTTACATATAGCCATTTCTATCTGAATCGTCGATAAAAAATATAATAACAAACACAAATATTTATGTGGCGCTAAAAATTTCAACAACGCTTCGAGAATTTATGATAAAAACATTACGACAGTTTTTTGGCCCAAACCCAATTTTTTCACAATGACACTATTTTGTATTTTATTTAGACTATCGTGTATAGTGTACAGTACATAAAATCCCAAATTTGGGAATGCAATTGAATTGTGCCAAAATAAAGCGTGTCATTTTATGATTAACATTTGTATTTATTTTAGTAAAAAATCGAATATATAATATGTTACTCGTATTTGGGAGCAGTACCAAACCATTCAGTCTAGTTCTTTATGTCGTTTGGCAGTCCCCACCTTAGTTTTTTTATAAATGTTTTTAAATTAGCACAAAACACGGAAGGAATCATTTAACCATTAATACCAAATACATATCACAATTTATTCTAAAATTTGGCCTGATTATTCTAACTCGTATATATACATAGGCATATAAATATATAGCTTACTTGATTTCGTACGGACGCAACCAAATTATCCACTTTTCTTCCGGCAGTCAATACTTCCAATAATCCATTATGCAAGTCATCATTTCCGTATAAACCTTAAACATAAATATATTGTTAAGCACATTTGTAAAACTAGGGAATCAATTAGCAAAAGAACTAACCTAGCCCAATTGCAGCACAACAAAGAACCGTTACAATTGATAAAGTAACTTTAAGACTGGTAATTGAATGAGCAGGTCGCGGCTTTCGATCACAACATCGTGTGAGTAAATATAACAGTAACCCAAATAAAGATATAATGAGTAGTGCAGCCGGTACAGAGCCCCAGATACCTAAACTCTATAATATATAAAATATTGAAAACAATGAAAAGAATAAATTTATATTATACAAAGCTTGATATCGTAATTGTTTTTGAAATATTACCTCAAGGTACACTTCATTCCTAGGACGAAATGTATTATTTGTTAAATGAAACGTTATGTTAATATGGGGCAATGTATGTAACAATTTTGCAATGAGAGGCACTTTATATTGGTCGTCAACCTCTTCTATCCCCATTTTACACTATTTTATCCTACTTGTGTGTACTACACTTTTCTTCCTTCGAATGAATGAAAATGTAAAAAAATACACTCCTATACACAGTCGCACACACACACACACACACTCACTATATATTTTTATGGATTTTTTATGTGTATTTTCCTTATTTTGTATTTATCTAAATTATATTATTTTCACTTTAAGAACCAAATTTTAAAAAATATATCGAAAATCATTAAAAACTTTAGAAAGTAAATAATTTAGTTTTTCAAAAATTAAAAAACCAAATTTCACCACAAAATTTTGTTCTAAGTCATTTTTAAATCTCAAAATTTAGAGATTTGCTCAAGATGCTCAACCGAAATTACTTGTTCAAATTATCATTTGTAAATCCGTGTTTTATGTTATGTGGAAGCCGATGAGCTTAAAAATACCGTGGAAAAATCCAGCTTTTCTACAATACACAGAATTTTTTTCTTCTATTTTTTGGTGGTCACACCCTTGATTATTTTTGACAACGTTGATGTGTATTCGGTCGGTGTTGAATTTTATCTGAAAAATATACATAAGAAAATGTGAAAATTTGAGGGGAGGATAATTGTGTTTTTTATTTTTCCGCTTATCAAATTTATATTTTGTAAGGAGAAAACAAGGATAGGGTTGGTATTGTGTATTTGATAAATAGTGACATCTGTGGGATCCTTAAAAATAGTAAATACATTATATTATTCAATCACAGATGGTATGGCTTATCATAAATATCTTAACACTGTGGCGGCAGTTTATTATTTGTTTGTTTATTTACGCAAAATATAGAGCCATAGATGTTTCAAGAATGTAGAACGAAATTGTTATGAGTTTTAGGCGTATTTGATTATGGGTCTTTCGGAAATTTGGATATCTGCGGGGGAATTGGATTACTATTGAGTTTTGACAATTAAAACCTCAAGGATTCCATCTACAGTGGATTTTTTTTAAACCAAATGAGCTATACTTTTGATGTTTGTTTGTTAGTAAATAATCTTTCAATTGGGGCGCGGTTCTTAGTTGTAAAGATGCATCAGTAGCTTTTGACAATTTCATAGAAAATTTCTCTAACCATCTTAGTAGCTGCACAAGTCAAGTAATTAGATCAAAATCACATAAATTGAAACACGGATGTCCAACTATCTACTAAATCTCGTACGTAAACGAAATAAGTTTTGTCAATTAGTAAAAAAACATCCTACAAATGCTAGATTGCGAAACTACAGCTTGAATTTGTGTGAGTTAGTACATCAAAATATAGATTTATCCAAAAAACAATATTAGAAAAATCAATTTCGTCTTAATGGTTAAAGTGTTTGCAAGAACTGGAAAACCGTTAATGAAATAACAACCGCGTATCCAGAGTCTGCTGATATTAAAGAAATAAATTCTCAGTCAGGATGCAATGTATCAGATCGATGTCGATACAAATAACATCTCAACAGTTGATCTAGCAATCACTGACAAGTATATTATGTGATAAATTCCTTGCAAGACAAATCTTCTCCAGGAATAGATGGTATATAACCAATAGTGTTATAAAGCCACTAGCCTGGTTTTTGTGGATGTCTTAGCCTTTATCTTTTAATTTAAGCGTGGAAAGAGGAACTTTTCCGCTATATCTGAAAAAAGCTGTAGTTATTCCGATTTTTAAAAAATGCGATAAATCTTATGTTAACAATAATTATCGCCCGATTTCATTCGTCTGTATTTTCGAAAATATTTGAAAAGGTTATGAAAAAAAGAACTTTGAGTTTTTTAAATGTTAATAACTTACTCTCCGGATCGCAATATGGGTTCAGACAAAACAAGAACACCGAAAAGGCACTTTTATCTTTTCTGGATCAAATACCATATGGATAACGGTCTACCTGCGTCAGCTTTATCATTGATATGACAAAGGCTCAGAGTTGATCATACCATCTTATTGAAGAAATTGTCCTGCCGGGGATTCTGCGAAACGATTCAGAAGGGGTTTAGCTCGTATTTAAGTGGTCGAACTCAATGTATTAGAGTAAACGGATAGTGAAGTAATGAATTGGAAATCATGATAGGGGTTCCGCAGGGTTCGGTGTCAGGACTATTGCTATTTTTAGTCTACATTAATAGAATATTTTCACAGAATTTCAATAGGTCTCCCTACTGCATTTGCTGACGATGTATCTTTTACTCAGGTTAACCAAGTAAGTGAATTTAGATATTTGGCTATTATAATAGATGAAAAACTGAACTGGAAGTCTCAAGTTAAAAAATAGACTTTTATTGGTTGCGAGGAAAATGTATGTCCTACGATTATAATTGTCCAAATTATCTTCTGCGGATTGTGTATTTTGTTTTGGTTGACTAAATTCTCCAATATGGTTTATCTCGTTGGGGTCGGGCATGTCCGACTATATTAAACCCAGTTTATGTGCGTCAGAGGCATATAATTCGTATTATGGGTTTTAAAGTTACTCAAGATCCTTCTTGGCCTATATTTCAATCGTTAGAGTTATTACCGTTACAACAATTTATATGTCTTTAAGGTATTAAAATTATTTTACATTATTAGTGGAAATAATTTTTCAAACTACGCGAATTATGACCTTCGATCTAACTTCCAGTTCAAAAAAAATGTTACGAAATTTAAATCATATCTCCGAAGGTGAATCATATCTCCGAAGGTGACTTTTCAGTGTTATCTCTCCAATATTATTTAACAATTTGCCCACTCATTTAAGAATGTGTAGTGGTCTGTCTTTACCAAAACTCTTCTTATTTGGCTGAAGCAAAACAAAAATATTCAAATGTTATTAATATATTGTTAATTATATTGTTTCAATTATGCGGTTTACATTGCGAGTCGAGTCAACTTGTAGTTATCTTCAGGTTAACCTTGAAGTTAACTTCTAGTGTTTATATTGGCAGGTTATATTTGGATCGAGTCAAAAAAAAATTAAAAATGTCTAGATGAATGAAATTAATTTTAGGGGAAATTTAATAAATTAGAACCGGAAATATCACAAAAAATATGCTTTCTTATTTAGATACCACTCTCTCTCTGGCACTATGAAAGGATTTGACCGCCTCGAATGAGGTTTCATAATCATAGTTTCATTTCGGATAATGAGTTATTAATTCATTGATCCTAAACCAGCCGTGAAATATTTCCTTGTCACCACTGGGAATCGAACCCGGGACCTTCGGTCGCTGGAGCAAGCATGCTGACTCCTTTGCCACCGGGGCGGCCATTTAGATACAACTGCTCACACCAAAAAATTAAAAAATATTTTATTTTATTTTAGTTCTATTTTTTTGTTGTTTTTCGACTCGACATAATGTTTTGTTCATAACATCGGGGAAAAACCATGGTATTTGATAACCATGCTCTACACCAATGAAATCGCTTCAAATTATAAAAACTCCGCCTACTTTTTCGATACTCGAGTTAAAACATTTCTTACTTCAATACCATGGCATATATTATGGCATATATTATAAAGTACTCTATATTCTGTGACCATGGTATCAATACCATGCTATTTTCCCGATGTTATGAACAAAGCATTAGAAATTCTTTGGATTGAGTCGAGTTAACTCCAAATTAACTTTTGGTGTTTATATTGAAGGTTCAACCCAGGTTAAAATTAGTTTCAACCTCCTATATAAACAGTATAATTTCCACTAGATTTTTAAATTTTTTTTTTGTTTTTCGTCTCAATTTCGCTCAAGCATCCAATACATCCACCAGACTAGGAGTTTTGAGTCGGATCTCATTCTTCGTTTTTTCCAATTTATCGATAACACCGATTTTTATTTCTCCGGTTTTAGAAGAAAAGGGGGGAAAACGAAGAATAAGATCCAACTTACAAGTCCTAGTGTGGATTGTGTGATATAAAATGAAAATAATTTTACACATACATATTCACGAGCCGCACTCTAGTTGTGAAAGGAAAGGTAATTGTTGCTTGAGTGTTGTTGCAAAACGCAGTGTGTGGAAAGGCTAAATGTATTATCGTCAGAAACGAAGTCAGAATTTTTTTTTAATTAAATACCCCTTGCAACGTTACAATAATTGAGAAATTTAAAAACATGTGGCACGAATTTGTTCGCAATGACGTATAGTTCGTTTTAACTGTTTAGAACTTAAAGTTTCGTTCATATAATGATTAGAGATGGGTATAACCAGATTTTTGAACTTTAATCGATCATTTACCATAAGCAATTCGTAAACAACCAAATAACTAGATAATAATTTAAAACAACTATTTGTTTAACCGATTTAGTACATATTAAATTTATTTGTCCTCTATTTCATAACATCTTTACTTCGATATTCTGCGTAAACATTATCATTAAGACACTTATTATTGAAATTGGTAAAAATCATAACCGCACTAAACAATTCCATCAATGAAACATTAATTTATATTAACTGAGGTTAAGTGAATTGCGAATACATATTATTCTACACTATATTTATGTTAATCTTAGTTGTGACAATTAAACAATCTAAATTCAATTTTATAAGAAACGTGATGTACACCCTTTACCTAATATTCGTTTGAATCCAAAAAAATAGTAACGGAGGCGACCGGAATCTATTTCCGCCACATCTGTTACGTAATCACATGTATCACTTTGATGATCTCGCCATTTAATTTAATTCCACTGCAGATTAACTGGCATGATTATTTTTGTTTAAAAGGTTATCACTAAAATCACTTAAAAATGTTAATTATAACTTTCACGATAACACATTATTTTTAGTAAATGAATTGCTTATTACATACGAACAATATGATTGGATTATGAATTTTTTTAAGCTTACCGAAGTCTGTCGTATACACCGATTATATACTTCATTAATATCACTTATGCGATGCGCCGATTTTTGTTTATCAAACCCGACCAAACATATGGTAGTCACTGACGAAAATGAGAAATAAATTCTAAATATGTATAATCTCAAAATGTGTAGAAGAAAACAACAAGTAAACAATTTATGTTTAATAAAAAACGTATTATTCATTTAATTAAAATATCATAGCTACTGCAGCACAAATCTATAAAGATGTTTGTTCTTCCTTTCCACGTTTAAAACAATAACTGAAATAAAATTCTATACGAGTAATGTAACATTTTGAAATGGACCACCAGTTTATTATAAATCCATACAATTTATCTTGATGATATGGGATTTTTTTTATTTTTCGGTTCATCGTTAAATCAATGCCTAAATATCATCGCTTTACACCGACATAGTTAATATTTAATAGTATTTAAACCAGCCGCAAAATAAATTGAGTCACTCACAGATATTGGAGTCACAGAAAGGCACCGCTACTAGTCCATGATATTTATATTGTTCTAGGGTATGTAAATAGTGTGTAGTAAATCTTATATAATATATTCTTAATTTTTCGTTTATGTCTCATCTACATTAGATATGCTTTATGCTAAAGATTAGCATTTTTCTCGGTAAATAACTAATGACGCATTGCGATAAAGAGACAGACATTTATATTAAGGCAAAAGAGGTAAAGAATTATAATTTCAAAAGGATTCATCGCAAGCCACATATAATTAAGTGGTTATAATTACACCGTTACGCCAAACGTAAAACAAAACTGGAAGTGATTTGAATTCGGTTTTGCTACAGGTAGCCTAGTGTTATTTATACAAATCAAATATTAATCATGGTACAGGATGCATATCAAACGCCGTAAAACATATCCCAATTATCGTGGCCTTATCCCTTACATTGCAATATTCGTTCCATCCCTAAATTTGCAATTCTAGCTGGATTATCTCTGGGTGAATAGGTTAAACCCATATTTTATTGATAATTTTCGTAAAGTAATGTGCTAAACCTTTGTGAAGTTGGCCCAAAATTGTATCCCAGAAAAGTAAGATTTTATAGACTGATAATAATTAATAAAGCAATAATCGTGCTATAATAAACTCTCGCGTCATAAAATATTGTATACAATTAAAAATAAACAAAATCATCGCAAACAATTTAAATTAAATGCCGTTTGCAAATTATCGTACATTTCTTTGTATGCATATAGAAATAAACAAAAGAATGTAAATTAAACCAAAAACAAATAACTTTTCCAATTCGGTTTAATATCGTGTCGAAACTATTCGAGTACTGCCGTTAAGTTTTAGATGCTTTTTTATTAGAGGGTACTAAGGAGAATGCAGGCCAATAATCATTTTTGAGGGACATGGAAGTAAAACCAATACAAGTTTTGTTGAAAGGAACACATTGATATATTTTGACATCTGGAAACCTTCAAACCACTGATTTCCCAAAAAATGGTTATTGGAATAGATAGACTACAAGTCAATCTATGAAGTTCTATGAAGTCAATCTATGAAGTGCGTGGCCAAAACTATTCACGGGAAAATGCTGAATTTGTGCCGCGTTACCCTTACAGCGAGTTCAGACGATGGATAAAAATCTCGGATTTTTCTATCCCAGATCTTTTTTCAATATCTTCAACTTTTTTGTATGAAAAGAGGCGTGTCTATTGTATAATTTACGTGATGTAATTGGTTAAAACAATGGGATAGAAAAATCCGAGATTTTTATCCGTCGTATGAACTCGCTGTTAGTGTTAGTGAACTAGGCGACCCGAATCATTTGTTTATTGAGAATTCGAAACACTATCGTAGTATTAAAGGATCCGTTAACCCTTTCTATGGCTAACGTTATCCATAGACAATTTAACCCATCTACCCGTGTGTCTTCAAGCAAAACGAAACATAACACTGCGACAAAATGAGTAGAAAATTTGTATTTGACTCTCAATTAAACAAAATAGAGAACATACAATGATTTACATACATTTTGGTGTTAATAGTTGTGTGTGACTGTAAAAATACAATTTTGTCTTGACACTCTATCGACATGACACAATCTTGCGAGTGACCGAGCTTATGGGCAATTTTACATAATAGTTTGATTTATATTCATTTTACGTATGCCCGGTTGCACAGAAAAATGACTAACGGCCGCTGAGTTGTGCGCCAGTGAAATGTTTTATATGAAGGGGTATATCCTCCATCCGGTCGCAAATTAATTATTTGCGATCAGAAATACGGTTACTAGATTTATTTTGCCATGCCAATTCTCACATATTTTTTAAATTTAATTTTTTTTGCGATTGTTAAGTAGAAATACATAAAAATACTGCGACCTTGGGAAATGCGTAGCTGTCTTTTCGTAGATTTCTACTCTACAATCACAAAATCAATTTAAATTTAAATAATACCGGGTTTCCATCGTCATAGTATACAAGTATAATAGTATTATAATATTAAAGTATTACGATGGAAAACCAAAGTTGATAGTATAATAGTGTATTAAAATATTTCAGTATACTAGCTATCAAAATATAATACGTAGCAAATATTATTTTTAACGTTATAAATTTAACAGTGTAAAACTAAATTTAATTTTCGTAGCTTATCCATTACCATTTTTAATATTTTCTCGCCGCAATGAGAAATAATTTGTTGGCTGATTATCGTTATATATTATTCTTATATAGTATGTGTCAAATAAATTAATAATATCCTTTTTATCAAATGATCAATTCGAGCAGGCTTAATCCAAACCGTACGATGGAAAACCAGCTAGGCTTGATAGTATAATAGTATTATACTATTATGCTATCGACGATGGAAACCTGGTATAAAATGTGTCAATTGGCATGGCAAATTTAATCTAGTAACCATATTTCTGATCGCAAATAATTAATTTGCGACCGGATGGAAGATATGCCCCGAAATCTGATTTCGTAATAAAAAAAAAGTCAATGCAAACTTGATTAAATATATTTTATTCCATGGAAATATTTAACGATTAGTTAAAAAGTTATTCAATCAAAATTGGCCATTTAAATTGTTTATGCGCAAGCTAAGGCCCGTTGCACATTTCAGCTAAGCTAAGCGCGCAACGTAGTTTCTATTAGCATAGTTTAGTTCGCACAGTTCATTCCGCTGCACATCTGAACTAATTACATCGCTTTACATCGCTCCACATACGTTACAAATAAAATGCTGTGCTTGCCAAAATATTATTAGAATCACATAGGCGGGATTCGGGAACAACAATGTTTGTTTTTTTTAAATAATTTTTTGAAATGTTTTAAAATAAAACACAATGAACTAATATTTAAAAATGTTTGTTTTATTAAAAAAAACTAATAATTAAATAAATTAAAAACAATATGACACACATTTAAAAGTTTTCGTTTAATTTCCTCCTCCCGCAACTCACATAGTAATTGAAACTTTTAACTCCCACGCGGAAGAGTTAAATAAATTTACAATAATATCGGGCCAGATGTTTTCCAAAACTGTTTTTTTTTTCATAATTCGGGAGATCGTAGTGATTTTTGGACGAAATCAGTCCAACGAAATTGGTGGCTTCCATAAGAGCTTTCTCGTGTTTTGCAAATATTTTTAAGTGTATAACATTTACGAGAAAAACCCTTAAAAACAAAAATATTGTAAGTTTCAAATTAAATTTGTTCAGATCAATATTTTTTCGTCACCGGATGTGACGAGATTTGATAAAAAAACTTTATTTCACCAAAATTCGGCATATCATGATGTTCAAATGTTTAGCATTTACAAAAATCACAAAGAATTAAAAGATTCAAATAAATTTAAAGATTAAATTTTCAACAAGGGTTGACCTTGGTTTACTGAAATTTTAGGCAGAATAAAGATTTTTGTTTATAGTTAAGATGTTTTACCAAAAGTCCGGTAAGTTTAACTTTTCGCTTTAGAAATCAAGTGTGAAGATCATGAGTATAAATTCGTGGTAAAAGAAAGTCGGGTATTGGCCACAACAACCATTGATTTTTTTTTTTTTTGTTACTATTTTTACAATAGTTCTAAGATATTGTGAACTAGTTTGATTATTGTTCTTTTTGTTATTTTTAACGGTATATTATTTTTGTGAATAAAAAGTGGGTAAAGGCAATATGGTTGCGTTCGTTCGTTCATCCAAACAATTTTTTCGACCAATCATATTGCACCAAAATGACGATTTTTTTCTTCTGCATTTTTTCACAAGAGATGATTGGTCGAAAAAATTGTTGGCGCCTTAAGTGAGGTTAGTCATATTTTGAACATACGTTTTTTCGCGATAAGAAGTTTGTTCTATAGAAGAATTGCGATTTTGGAGGGGTGAGTGCTTGAGAACACCGCCAAAGTGGTCGTTTCCTTACTATTTTTTTGTGTCGGTTTAACTGTATATTCATAACGTAAATAGGTATTAATTTTTATATTTTTTTATAATTTCTGAAATTTATCGATTTTCAATGATGATAAATAAATGATGTTAGACTTTTGAGAAACAAACCATATCTAAAAAAAAGGTGGCATTTGAAAAGATGTTGTAAAAAAAAAAATTTAAATTCCTCTCAAACTTTGATAAATGTCCAGACGGTTTCGAAATATTTGTTAAATTGATTTCATAACAATTCAATATGAACTATTTGCATTACAATTAGAAACAAGCGAGACTATTTGTTCATTGAGTATTGACAACAAAATTGCAGGCGTTTGT
Organism: Nephrotoma appendiculata; assembly: GCA_947310385.1. Taxonomy (NCBI): domain Eukaryota; kingdom Metazoa; phylum Arthropoda; class Insecta; order Diptera; family Tipulidae; genus Nephrotoma; species Nephrotoma appendiculata. Next base: position 233,532,408 of record OX371224.1, read on the forward strand.
TAGTAATCATAATGAAAATCGTCTAAATAGAGTTCAATTTATGCTCTCACGTCTGGACTGGTTAAGCCTTTAGGCATGTAGTTAAATCAAATCACCTGTTCTATAAACTTTGTTTTGTATAATTTAAATTTTTTGAGATATGTTCATAATATTTTTGAAAATGACTGAATAAACCTTTGAAAAATTCAAAAAACAAAATTGTTTTAATTCCATTATGTACGTACACCCATATTTAACTGATTTCGTTGTTCATAAGTTGATCACAGCATCAGAGTTTCATTCAACATAGCAAAATATTACACATATTCCAATATTACACGAGTTTCTTTTAGATTGGTTACATTCCAGAACTTCTATTATATTTGTTTCCTGATACCAGTTTCACCGAAATTTTTGGTAAGAAAATAGCCTCAACTGAAGGATCGACAAAATCAACAGCAATTAATAAAACTCTAGATCTTTATTAAAATCTGAATAAAACAAGCGTTGCACCATGACTGTCACGTGATAATAATGATTCTAAATATTTATACTTCTCATTTCATAAGAAAAACCTAACCTGAAGGGTTATTAGCATACAATTAAGTCATATTATTATATCGTTCTTTTATAGCATTTACGCGCGATATACCTTGATAAGTCTTTTCTATTGCACCGTGGGCTAAATAATTAAGGTAATCAAGCCGAGTTATACGAAAATTTTTTCTGTCCAAATATAATAAATTCAACCACAAAGTTGATCATCTTCAAAGTTCAAATCAATTCAAATCGCATTACAAAATAATTTGATTAATTAACTAATAACAATTTATATTGAAAAATATGAGTTCTTGATTACGGCAAGTTATGGTTGAATTGAAATCCCGTTTTGGTTTCGTCTGCCAATAGATGTAGCGGTGCTCTGTCCACTTCGTTGGCTTGTAGTACTTTTTTTTAAGTATTAATTATCAATGAATATAATGTCCTTTAAAGACAATTATACTCCTCTTTTCATCTACGCACACACCACCCATTCACCTACTCACACAATTACAGTATACCACCTGCACATTCCAATCTCCATATCAACCTAAAATTGAGACGGTGGGCCGGCGATGAACTCTGCACTCAAACAGAGGGGTTTAAGTTGTGTTTTTTAACACCACCGATCGTATTCGATGGCGAAAATTCGTACTTTGGATAACTAAATGTTGTGAATTACTTGTTGAAGCTTATTAATGCAATGCTCGTACTCGCTTCGTTCTGATTGCAAAGTTCAAGATTCGTATTGCAATGTACCACTTTCTATCTTCACTGGCTTTATAATCTGGTTTATTATTCTCTAAGTTTCAATTCAAGTGAAATTACTAAAACTCAAGCACGCAGTAATTGAGAATACATTTCCTTCATCAACCATACCCTGGAAATTCTATTAATTGATTCATTTTTGCATCGACGCCATAAAACTGTCGCACATAAAATCGGGTTTTATTAATTTTTTCTAAGCAAATATGGCTCAATATTTTTCTAGTCGTAAACCTGTATATTGTCATCGACATAAAATTAAGATAATTTTTTAACTTGCATGGCGAGTCAAAATCGATTTGATTCTCTAATTATCGAATTCAAGACGATATAAGCTAGGTAACAACAATATGTTTCTAATTACACATCCACTATTATTTTGTCTCCAAAAATGTTATTTATAATTGGGTACGGACAATATCAGCAACAATTTGGTCTGGCTCAGTGAACTTTATACGAAAATGTAAATCGACTGTGTTTTCCTCATAACATGTAGTAACATTCCACGTGATACAAAAAATATTTAAAACAATAAAAACTTACAAATAGGTAATTATTAGAAATATGTATGTATATTCAAAAAATAATATTCACAGCTTCTACATTTTTCTCTCATTTTGTTAAAAAAAACTACACATAAATCCTAATACATATTATTTATATTAAAATGGTGAATTCATTCCCAATTTGGTTCCAAAATCTAGTCTAGCGCGTCTTTGATATCGAAGATTAACTCTGAAATTATAATATTAATTATTAATTGTAGCAGTTATCAATTAAATTTAAAAAAATAATTAGACGATATCATACTTGATTTCCTCCAGTTTACAAATTTCTGTTATTGTAAATGTGATGACTGTTGAAAATATCAAAAATAAAATGACTGGCCAGAAATTTGACAATTCATTTAATATATTCCGATTACTTAGTACACTATAAAGACATATCACAATGTGTAAGATTAATCTAGAATATAAAACAAAAATTAACAAATTGAAGTTAACACTTTTTTTTCAAGCAATTACAAAATCGAGCAAGATCCAATCCATGTACAATTTGAAAATGGATTTTTCCTCCATATTGAATATTCACGATGCACAAAACTAATCGATACTACAACTGGAAAGTGAAATAACAGGAAAAGTATCAAACCGTTAATGAAAGCTAAACAACATTCTACAAATCTTACCGAAATGAACCACAATACTCAAAAGTATAAAAATTCGTGCTGCATCAACATTCAAATCAAAATTAGAATTTGTGTTCAAAATTTTAATGGGATGTGAAATGAATGCCATATATGAAAACGTCTAGGAAAATAATCAATTAAAAATTAAAATATCCAAATGAAATTAAAACTAAAGCATGAAATGAATTTTACCATAATCAAAATAACAGGCAAAAATTTACATCCGTAACACCAAAGGACAAACACAGTAGTTCTGGTATTTAAGGTAGTCTGCTTTTTACCTGTGGCTCTTTTCAAGATCTGAAATAAAACGTAAAGTGAAAGACAATTGTTATAACGCTTTACTACAAAAACCCTCCATACTTACGACGGAATCGGATGGTATTCGAGATAATGGCACCGAAATTAATGGAACTGCAATACACATTAAATAAATTAAGGAAATGGGACTAAGCATCGGTGGCAACATAAGTATTGTTGTTGCTGTATTCATTAACGTTAATGAACATCCACAACAAATCCAAAACTGGAACATAAAAAATACAAATTAGCATTTTGAAATATGGAACTATGATTAAAAATACCTGTATGCAATTCCACAATCCAATAGAAAATCGTCGAGATAATTCTATTAGACCTACAATCGATAACGGATCATCGCGGCACACAGATATCGAACATGATATTGAGTTTAACATTCGACTGAGATAAACTGGTGAAATCGTCATGTTTCGCGTATCATATCGCGATTCGAGCAGCCTCGCTTTTTTCTCATTACTTTTTAATGAATCTCGATTATTGTAAATATTCGACTCAGTATATGATGGAAAATCTTGACAGACCTGTGGGTAGAGCGGTTCAACTGCAACACTACAATCAGCTTGTAAAAATATTTCAGCGTTAGAATTACTAGCACTGGAACCCATACACACTACAATTTCTCCATATTGTTGCATTATATTTAACATTTCGCGTGTTGCGCCGGCTGAACAATCCGTAAACAGTGACACTAGCAGTGGAACATTATCGACGTGTTCTAAATGCGGCCGGATTTTTTCTATACCGCGGGGCAATTTAGCTCTGTTAGACATATCAAAGTGCACTGGGGCACTTTGTTCCGTGCTATCAGTTAAGCAGCTCAATGACCTACAATTATCGTCACATTGCGTTTGGCATTCCATAGCGGAGTCTCTGGAGGTTTTACGATTCATTTCAAAGCTATCATCGGAATTGTGTGTCGAAGGAGTTATTTGCAGAAGATTATTTTCTTGATTAGATATGGCCCCCGGTGCTGAAGACGATAAAGTTTTACTGCACTCGAGGCCAATAGGCGGAAGTAATCGATTTAACTCAAAATCGCCATGCAACATCAAATTATCGGTGTCATCGTTATTCGAACAAGTAGTTTGTGTCAGTTCTGCGTGATTGGAAGTTTTTGGTGATGGTTTAGTACTTGTTTCCTCACTCAACAATGATATGTGACAATTCCAACCGGATTCGAGTCCCATTTTCTCCGAGAAAACTCTCGATCGTAATTCGTTCTCCTTGCTAAAATGTACAAATCGAATACAAGCCCGATCTAACCTTTCGACCAGTTGCACTATATCATTCTGTGCTTGGTACTGCATTGTTACCATACCAATAAAAACCTGATGACACTGCATTTCAAAACATCCTTCAACATCGGCTATATCGTCTTCCTTATTTCCGGAAAATAACAGCGAATCTGTACTAATTGAATGAGTCATTTGTCCATGGCGCTCAAAATCACAATGTGATTTTGCCGCATGCTCCATCCGATATTTAGTTTCTGGTGGAAGTTCTAAATAAGCTAGATCGTTTGATGTTCCGGCCAATGCGCCACAAATACCATGCCGCAAGGGTCGATATGCAAACGCTGTACAATATGCTGTAAGCGCATTACGCTGATAAAAATCTTGTGCCCTTTTCCGTTCCTGAGGACCAAGTGGTCTTAAATCTTTCCCATTCCAAAAATCGTCACAACAGTCAAGTACTAAATCAGCCGTTCCTTGTGTAAATAATTGTAGAGATCCATCATGAGTTTCACGCAACACAACCGACAATGAGTGTGGAAATGGCACCTAGAAAAATATAAGTAAAGAATTGAGCACCGTATACAATTGGTGAGCTTTAACAAATCGAATTATTTACTTTAACTTTAGCGGCTAAATGCAATGATTTAGCAAATCGTATGTCTCGGCGAACAACATCTGGTTGCAGATGTCGATAGCTTGCTATTTGACCTTCTAAGTGAAATATTTGTCGAGCATTGGGTGTAAATCCAATTTGGCCGGCCAATTCACATAAACAACGGCTAGATTTTGTTCGGAAATTTAAAATGTTATTAAAAAAAATTGTTAAATCAATTTTATTACTAATTAAAAAAAAATTATTTGCGTTTCTTGAATGGGTCATATATAAACTTAGCAAATTGAAACAGATTAATCACAAAGGAAATATCAAAGCCAGAAATCTTTTTGGTTGAAGTTTTATAATGGCAATTAACTTTTATAAAAATTATAATCCAATGTGAACAATGTAGAAGACAATCTATAACTTTCAAAAGCATTGTGAGCCGCATAGCTTAGCTATATAAATTTACACCATGCGCTACTCAATTTTGGATGCCAATATAAGTGTTTAAATTATCATTTATAGAAAATTTTAAAATAAAAACTTCAAGCAATAACAATTTGAACATTTAAAATACGAAAACGTAAAACATTAGGAAGTGCCCTAATGGCTGACTGATAACATATAAAATTATACACTTTTACAGTACCATCAAAAAGTATGCCACCAATTGAAAAATACACAATTAAATGTTTTTTGCTATTGATTCAATTGGTACCGAATGGCGATAGTTTTTAAACCATAATCCATAATAACTAAATAACATTGAAAATTTATAACAATTAATAATAAAATGATAAATAAAATAATCGGCATAATTATCTTATTTACATAATATACAAACCAACTCAATAAAAAATGATTACTAAAAATGAATAATCAATAAGTAAATATATATATTTATATGCGTGTACGTTATATAGAGAAAAACTATGTAATATACTAAAAATATAACAAAAAAATATATTTAATGCATTATGGTTTTAGAATAAAAGCATACCCATGCATAAAACAATTTAAGCTGGATTCAACGATCGCATACCGATTCGTAACTGGAATTAAATCTTTGTCAAGCATTGCAACTGCGCTCACATGTCCACAAAATTTCGCATAATGTTCTTGTGTTAACGGACAACATGTGTTTACCAATATGGCAAGACCTGTAATTAAATAGACAGCATATTATTTATTTATGTCAGTTTGTATTGTCAGCAGTACAGTAATTGAGTAATGTACTTGTCTGCCACAGTACTTATAAAAGTCGATTTATATTATCCGTTTCGTTCACTTCTTACACGTATCGTGCCAGACAAATATTGTTGAAAAGAATGTTTTGTCTGATGTTTGAAGGCGAAAAAATACGAAAGAATGGCGATGAAATTCGAATTCATATATTATTTTCTGGAATATGATGAGCATTTGTTGAAATTAATAAATAATATTTTTTATATTCTCATAGGTTTGTGTCAAAATATTATTTGTATGTATATTATGTTATGTATTTATGCATGTATATACATTGACTCGCATAATTGATCACGATTTTATAACATGCTAATATTTTATTGCACCAAAATAAAATTAAAACTATTTTTCAAGTTTAATTTTCTAATTCAACTGTTTATTTAATAATTTAATTAAAAAATAAAAAAAGGAATTCATTTTGACATCACATATGTAAATAATTAATTAAAAATATATTTCACGGGAGTGATCAATTTTGTAACCAGCCTATAATCTTAATTTAATATTTGGTATAGCCTCCTTTGGTTTTCAAAACTGCAGTAATTCTATTGCGCATGCTTTCTACCAGCTTTCTGGTTGTTTCGGCGGAAATGTGCCTCCATTTTAACTAAACTCTATCCCAAAGATCGTCTACAGTAGGCGGTATGTCTAAAAAATCTGCAAGAGATCTCTTAAGCTCGCCCCAGATATGCTCTATATTTCTTATTTATTTGTTTATTTATCAATAATGACATTTTATAATACATTGTTATTTAAATTAATTAAATTTTATTTTATATACTAAACGTCTACTTTATCTTTAACGAATCTATGCAATAATTTATTAAATTGACCGTACTCTAATTATTGAAGTTCACCTAGCATGCAATAGTCACCCAATGAATTATACAACTTTACTCCATTATGTCCCAGCGACCGTTGTGAAAATTATTTACTATACATTGGTAGTCTGAAGTGTGTACTCCGAGTATTGTAAGTATGAACATTTCTATTAGAAGAAAGCAAAGTATCTAAATATTTGGGCAGATCTCCCTTTTCCAGCCTAAACAAGAATTTTAACACATTAAATTGTATTCTCTGTTTGATTAACTTCCAGTTTAAAATTTCCAACATGTCTTTTATGTGTGTTCTACTTTCCGCATTCAAGATACGTCGCATGAATCGATTCTGAATTTTTTGAAGACGTGTAATTTGAGTTTGATTCATGATAAACAGCACAGAAGAACAATAATCAATATGTGGAGTCATAATTGATTCATAAAAAACAACTTTTGTCTGCAGTGGTAATTTGTCTTTAATTCTGGTGAAAAATCCAAGTTTTTTATTCATCTTTTTAGCGATATAATCCAAATGATCGTTAAAACTTAAGTGCTCGTCGATAATAACAGCAAGATATTTATACTGTTTTACTCGTTCGATAATTTAGTTGTCAACTATTATATCTGCATTACTCTCGAACTTTGTTTTGATTGATAGGAGCATGTACCTCGTTTTCGAGATATTCAGTGATAGTTTGTGAAACATCAGCCATTTCCGTAGACTCTCGAGATCTTCATTTACTTTCTGCACTGCTTCTGGAAGAGTTGTTGCCGAAATAGTAAGTAAAGTATCATCTGCGAACATATTTATTTTGCAATTTTGAATAACATCGACTATGTCATTGATGTACAAAATAAAGAGTAACGGGCCCAGGGCTGATCCTTGAGGTACTCCGAGATTATTTTGTATTAGTGACGATGTGTAATTATCAATTTTCGTATATTGTTGCCTCCCTTGAAGATAACTGTTAAACCACTCTAGTTCTTTCCCAACAACTCCGTACTTGGTTAACTTTTAAAGTAGAATTCCTCTATCGATGGTTTCAAAAGCCCTTTTAAAATCTTAAAAGACTACAATGATTACTTTGTTGTCATCTATTAGACTTTTCCATCTATCCAACATTGGGGTTAAGGCCGTTTCACAAGAATGGGATTCTCTAAATCCAGATTGTTGGATAATTGTTCTATATGATTTTGGTCGGGGGATTAAGGTAGCCACTCCAACATTACGAACCCTTTATCCTCCAGCCATTTTTTCGTAATTTTAGCGGTATGCTTGGGATCGTTATCTTGTTGAAAAACAACGTCCCCAACCCGTTATACTGCCATTTTTTCACGCTATCAGTAAGATTTTCTTTCCAAAATTTGTATGAAGGAGGCGGTCGTCGTTCTACTCTCAATGTGTTTATCTGACCAATGCCATGAGCCAGCATACACCTCCATACCAATATAGAACCATATCCATATTTCATTTACATTATGTGGTAATAAAATACCTCCGGGTTTCCGCCTAGTCCACTTTCGACCGTCCGAGGAAAATTGGTCAATTTTGGACTCATCTGACCATATACTTTAGCCCATTGAGAAACCGTCCAGTTTTTGTATTTTTTTTGTAAAATTGAGCCAAAGTCGCCGGTGCCGTTTTGTAAGGAGTGGTTTTTTCGCTTTGACGTAGCTCTTCATTCCAATTTCGTTCAATCCTTTTCTGCTCAAACATTACCTAAATTATTGGATAACCAAATTGTCCTCATTTTTTCATAATGTTCCATTACTAATATTTTTGATAATGAATAGTTTGGCGCGCGTTATTTAGGTTTGTTGTTATGGTTTAGCTCCCACCCGGTTTTTGGGGACATTTAGGTTCAGTTTTTTTCGCAGTTTCGATATTACTCCTAATGAGACGTTTAATATTTGGGAAATATCTCTATGTGTTTTACCTTCTCTCAAAAATTGTTCAATTTGGCGGACCTTATTTGTAGGAAATCGGTTTTTGTCTTGAGGAAGCAAAGAAAAACTTTATTTCCCAAATTTGCATAAACAAAAATTAAATTGCTACTAAAATATTTTTGGATTTTTTTATTGTAAGTTATCTAAAACCAAAAGGTATGAATATATGTATCTGTTTTCCAGGCCGCGATCACGTTAAGCATGTAAAAATTCTGTACGAAAGAGAATCATATCAAATATTTATTTTTGTATGTATATTTTGGACCAACATACACATACCACTTAAATCGTTTTCGTCCGAAAAATAATACAATAACTATAATAATAATAAAATAATTAATATGTTATTAAAAACAACTAATTAATATGTTATATAATTTTTATGTTATCAAATTATTATGCTTTTTTCAAAAAGAATTTCGATTTAAATAAGATCCATTAAAATCCGGAAGACATTACACGCTGTCAATATTTACATACACATTTGTGTACGATTGACTAAAATTGATGAATTTTTTTTTCTGGCCGGAAAAGGGATATACGATAATCATACGAAGAAAATGTCTGAACGGATAGTATAAAATATAAATTGATCATGTCTGACACGATACGTGTAGGAACTGAACGGAACGAATAAAATAAATCGGCATTAATCGTATATGTATATAATATGTCACCCTATAAGTATAAATACTTCAGATATTACATTTATAAATGTGGAGCCCCTAACACGAACAGATGAAATAAAATATTTACAATCGATATCGATCCATAATAACATAGACTATTTATAATATTTATAGAATTGATTTAAAGTTCTAAAAAAATGCATGATTTACAAAAATGTGATAAAATTATTTTATAATGCTTGGTGGACACTACTGTTGGCAATAAACCTAGAACAATAATTGCTTCATGGTGCTAACTATTTGTTATACAAGTTGGTGAAAAATATTTATAATCAAATGTTTTAAAAATATTTGCATTTAGCCGAAATGTGATCCCGTATATACAGGTTCGACTGTTCGAGACAAATTTGCAAAAAACTACTATGCGAATGCCTCTGGAGTGTCCGTAAATGTTTAAAAAATTATTTAATCTTTAATGCTCTTGGAGCATTATAGCTGTTTTAATTTTTAATTTTTTTTTAATAAAAATAATAATTAATTTTTTTTACTTTAGATCGTCATTTTTGTAAAGTTTATTGTAAATTTGGTGTAAAGCGAACTTTTAAATAAACCTAACTCATTGTGACTGTTAGCGGTTCTTTTCCAAGCAATTCTTCAAGTATATATTGATAACTGCCTTGAATGTGATCAATTTCTTATTTTAAATTCAATATTGCTGTAAATGAAAAAGCGTTTTTTTAAATTTTCGGTTGCGGCAGCTTCACCGTCAATTTAAGCGTATTGGTGATGTCTTCTATTGTTTACTCCATTTACATGTACTAATGGTAATACCCTCTTAAATACTGCAGAACTATTTAATATATATAAATGGATTTACAAAATACGCAGAGTTCCTGCTAATTTAATTTCCACACATTCACACAGAATTGAACGTGAATTTATGCCCAGCATGACCGGACAAGTGGTGCAGTGGTTAAAGCTTCGGCACTTGGACCGGGAGGTACTGGGTTCGAATCCCATCAGAGGCTAGATGCAAATCGAATTTTCATCATCAATTACAATCGGTGATGTTAATAAAAAAAAAAACACAACTATGACCCTCTGATGGAGTGCAGAATTCAGCGCCGACCCACCGTCCATGTTAATGTACAGGTTGACATGGAGCTTGCAATGTGCAGGTGGTATACTGTAGTTGTGTGAGTAGGTGAATAGGTGAATGGGTTAATGATGTGGCGTGAATGCGTGGTATCACAATGGGCCAAACAAATGGCCTAAGTGTCAACCACTGAAACCTAACCTAACCTATGCCCAGCATTTTGTAAAAAGTGTAAATGTAAAACAAATAGTAAGCTTTTCGTAAAACCCATAGTAAGCTTTTTACAGAATTTACAATGACAATCATGTGTTATTTTGATTGTTTTTGTGTTTACACTCTATCTTATTTTTTAGAAAATTAGAGTGATGGAAATTATGGAAATTTCGACAACGTTTTCTTTCGACAATACAGAGTGGCAGATACACTGATCTATATACATATAGATGTATATAGTATGTATATAGATCAGTGTATGTATGTATATAGATCAGTCTATGTATGTATATAGATCAGTGGGCAGATACCTAATAAGATTTATTCAACAATGACGAAAAGAGTTATTGTTCAAACTGGTCGGAGTTTGTTGCGGTCCTATAAGGGAAATTGAAGATAATATGAATATGAATAAAAATTAATTTAAGATAATTTATAAAAATACAATACTATAAAATAAAATAATAATACTAAATTAAAAAACATAAATAAATATACAAAACCCTCATTTTAATAATTATAGAAGCCGTGGTAATATTGGTATATGCCATTCGACACATCAATTAGCTGTCTACTAATTTTCACCTTTATCGAAAACAAACCATCGATTCCTCTCTAATAGATGGTGTCAAACCCCCCGCTTCAGACTTAACAGCAATACTGTTTACATGACCATACCCTACAATTCTATCCGAAATTATATGAATACATATAGTAGGTCATCATCTTTTACAAAGGCGAACACTATTGATTTTGAAGGTTAGTTTGAAGGTGGAACGCAGAATTAGAAACGACATTTTTCTTTAATTAATCCCGAAATAGCACTTTACCGGCTCAAACATCTTGAAAACCCGCGTTTTATATTAACGCGTTCACGACCGCACGACACTTATGTACGTCATGCGGTTTATAAAACGAAATTTTGTTCTAAGAAACGGGCGACTCGTTTATGCGTCATACTATTAATAACGTCAAAAACCTCACAAAACACATAAATAAAACATTTATTCTACCATTAGGCTTCAATTAGCTCATTTCGTGCAAATTCATCATCTGATTTGTGTCCACTCCAGGCTAGGGTAGCAGCTCGGTCGTGAACGTGTTAAATGCGTAAAAATATACCGTTATTAGAAACAACGCAAAATTCATATACAAATAACAATTTACTACCGAAAAATTGTGGTAACAGTCTTTACCGCTGAACTACGGCCTTTCAGTTTTAATTTTTTACAAATTCTGAGTACGGATTATGTTCGAAAAATGTTGAAACTTGTGAGTTTTGCTATTGTTTCGCAAACTTACTAAATATGCAAAACGAATTTTATATTTATTTAATGTAAATAATAATAAAATTTAACATTTAGACCTAGTGCGATTATGAAACAACAGCAAAACTCCCAACTCCCAAGTCATGGTTTTCGAACAAAATACGTATACTGATTTTCCACTCAAATTTCACTCGAAAATGAGATTTTATCAAATAGAGATTTTATTTTTGAGCCTGAATGCGGACGTGGATAAAACATTTAACTGGTTTTGTATGTTTATTCAAAACAAAAAATTATCAAGTTTATTTGTTTACCAAATTTATGGTCTAATTCACAAACTGTATGTAAGCTCCGTAACTGTAAAATTTGCGATATGTACTAAAATGGTTTTCATAAAATGCAACTCGGCTCTATAAACTTAAGATTTGTTTCGTAACTTCGCACCATCAAATTTGATAACTTAAAGTTACATATTAAAATTTCGATAGCGAATAATTCGAAAAAAATGTCATTTTCTGAATCGGGTTTCGCATATATTTGTTGTTTACCAATAGCATCTCTATACCAACAAGAGTTGAAGCTAATGCCAATTGTAGTTTTTGAGCTTTTAGACAAAATTTATTTATTTGAATTTTTTTATTTTTCTTATATACACTTACAGGTTGATATAATGAAATATAGTACATGCACTTACAGATGAACCATTGTCTGCGGTATACACAGAAAAAATATTTTATTTATTTCTTAATTAATTTACTAAAAATTCAATATACAAACATAGCAAATTTTATTTTTAACGCGAATTTATGGCAATATTCGCGTGCCGCCATCGATTTGATAAAATATTTTAAAATGAGCAGCAATTTGGTTACAGTGTAGAAAAGTCTACAGTTTATAAAGTTGTAGCTATAGAATTTTAACATTTTCAGAATGGGGTCATTAATTACATATGTTCTATATTGTTTTGTATTATATAAAACGTAATATATTTTAAAAATTAACGTTTCTTTGTATTGTCAGGGTGCGTACCAATCCAAGGATAAATCGTTTACTGCGGTAAAAATCGATTTTAGTACAGATTTTTCGATCAGTTTACCATAGAGTTTTTCAAAAATAATAGAATTTACCGAAAAATTTACTTAAAATTGACCTTTACCCTCGGATTGGTACGCAACCCAAGTCGTTTTCCAGTCTTGTTTGTTTTGTTGTATCCGTCATACTTGCTACCAATACGAATAAAATTGTATCTGCTCTTCCTCGACCAATTAAAAATTTTGTGATGAATACATATTAAAACTTTAAATTTTTAATTTTTTGTCTGCGTACCAATCCAAGGGTAAAAGTAAATTTTAAGTAATTTTTCGGCAAATTCAATTATTTTTTAAAAACTCTAGGGCAAATTGATTGAAAAATCTGTCTTAAAACCGGTTTTTACCGTAGTAAGTAACAGTCTACATACACCTGATGTTTCTCCGTATATTTCGTAAACTACATTCGATTTCATAATTTTTTTTTTCAAAATCACATTCCAATTTTATAGTCACATATTCTGATAAATAAAAAATACATAAAATTTAATAGGACAAAATTCTACATACAAAATTCAAATTTATTAATTAAAGTTACAGGTAATCATTTATTTAATGTCGGGTAGGTCCTCGAAGTCCGAGATTCATACCTCCTTGCCGGTGCTCCCTGGGTAACGCTAAATAATTCAGGCGGTGTAGTGAGACGAGCAGACTAAATCCTGTTTATAGTCATGGACACTACATGTCAGGGCGGGTTATTGGCGCTCTAAAACCAATACCAAACCAGCGTCTGTTCTCCAGGTTAGGAGCGGCTGAAGCGGGCGTCTGTCTTGTATCAAGCGGCTCGCTATATAAATGTGTTTCAAGGTAGGACTGGATGCCTTAAGATTCTCACCAGTACGTGACCCACACACGTAATAAGCGGGTTGAGCGGCAGGCCAACAACCTTCCCTCATAAAAACAATTAAGTTATGAACCCTAACCAAAGGCCTCGGATTACCATCTCGGATTCATTACAAAATCGACCTCGGAAATTGTACACGGACAACGCTTTAAAAATGGGAACATGGAATGTGCTTAGCCATTAAGACCTGGAGATCTCCGGAACCTTTCGAACCAAGCAAAGAGTTACACATGACGTACTTGCACTACAAGAGCTTAGATGGTCTGGGAGTGGGGCGCGTGAAGCATCATATCATCGATTTCCGCCCGATCAACATGCGGATGTGCACGGTCAGACTTCGCACTAAAAAATTTAACATCACGATCGTCAATGTGCATGCACCCACCGAAGATAAATCGGATTACATCAAAGATTTATTCTTTGTCGAGCTGGAGGAAGTCATCAATAACATACCGCACCACGACATTAAAATCATCGTGGGCAACTTTAATGCAAAAATCGGTAGGAGTGCAGAAAATACATCGCACATCGGTCCTAACAGCCTGCATCTAACTAAAGATTAGAACAACAACGATTAGATTAGTAACAACAACGGCCAACGCGTCACCGACCTGGCATTAATGTACAACTTAGTTGTATCAAGTACGTTTTTCCCACATAAGAGAATCCACAAAGTAACGTGGAGATCGAATGATGGAAGAACGGAAAACCAAATTGATCACGTCATGGTGTCTAAGAGACACTCGACCAGTATATCTGACGTTAGATCTTACAGAGGTGCAGACATGGACAGCGATCATATGCTTGTCGTATTTAAATATAAGTGCAAACTGTCATCTACGTTCAACAGACAAGCACAAAAAACCGTTCGATGGAATGTTGATGCTCTAAAAGACCAAACGTCACTGCACAGTTACCAATCAGCTGTCACTAACTTTCTAGAGCGGTCCAGCAACAACGAAGAAGCTCCTTCTAACATCCAGGAGCAGTGGCACACAATACAGTCAGCCATTACCACCGCGGCGCAAAACTCTATCGGATGAAGACCTCCGAGACCCCGCAATGATTGGTTCGATGATCAATGTCGCCTGATCGTCGCAAATAAACGAAAGCTTCGTCAAAAATAGTTGGCTCGCAACACTAGAAGCACACATGCAGAACATCTTCGCGCCAGGAAAGCCACGACTAAATATCTTCGTCAACGAAACGCGATCATATGAGGTCATGCATTGAAAACATCAGCTTCCAAGCAGAAGTAGGAAATTCAAGGGACTGTTTTGCTAATGCCAGGAATCTCCCTAAAGACTTCCACCCAAGAAGTACAGCCATCAAAGACGGGAATGGAGAATTGAGAACAAACGTGGCTGATGTTCTCTCAGTATGGCAAACCTACTTTCAAAATCTACTAAATCGGAATGACGACGTGACCCACATTAGAGCAATAGCTCCTCCAGGTGATGAGGTCTTCGTCGAATATCCCACAGCAGAGGAAGTAGACGCAGCTATTAGTCAATTGAAAAACGGCAAGGCACCCGGTCTCGATGGAATCCCCGCAGAATTAATTAAACTCGGAGGCGCTACTCTTGCAACAAGTCTACACGATGTTGTCGTTTGTATTTGGGACCAAGAAGAGTTGCCGGAGAATTGGAAGACCGCGCTCATATGTCCGTTGCATAAAAAAGGCGACCGTCTTAAATGTGAAAACTATCGTGGTATAGCTCTATTGAACACTGCTTACAAAGTGTTGGCTAATGTTGTACTTGCCAGACTTATCCCTTTCGCCGAAAACATCATTGGCGACTATCAGTGTGGTTTTCGTCCCAACCGATCGACCACTGACCAGTGTTTCACCATGAGGATGATCTTGGAAAAATGTTGGGAGTACAACATAACCATAAATCAATTATATATAGACTTCCGTCAGGCATATGACAGTATAAACCGCGATAACCTTTGGGCCGCGCCGCGCTCATTTGCATAGGAATTCCAGAGAAACTCGTTTCACTGTGCAAATTAACAACGTCTGGGTCTGTATGTAGAATTGTAATCGAAGGAACTGTGTCAGACTCCTTTGAAATAACATCTGGTGTTCGACAGGGAGATGCACTCGCGCCTGTGCTGTTCAATTGGGCACTTGAGTACGTAGTGAGGAAAAGCAACATCGAAACTTCGCGCTGTATATTTAATAAATCAGGCCAAATTCTAGGATATGCAGATGATATCGTGCTTCTTGGCCGAAGACCTAGCGATATCAAAGACAGTTTCGTGCCGCTCGATCGCTGCGCAAGAAGACTTGGTTTAAAGGTGAACAGTAGCAAAACCAAATTTGTATCACCATCCAGGAACATCTCCATGATAAATCTCGGAATTGGCGACCATAACTTTGATATCGTTGAAAACTTCAAATACCTCGGGTCAGTTATAACATCCTCAAATAACATGCAGGCAGATATAAAAGCCCGAATCGCTGCCGCACATCGAGTTCTCTACGCCCAATCAAAATTATTGCGATCTAGACATCTATCGCAGTCGTGCAAGCTCGCACTTTATAAAGCACTCATAAGACCTGTGCTGGCTTTCGGAAGCGAGAGCTGGACCATGACCACTAACGATTGTAGATTGTTATCAACTTTCGAAAGGAAGGTCATTCGTTCAATCTTTGGTCCAATTAAAGTCGCACAATGAATATCGGATTCGCATGAACCACGAGATAAAGTAAATTCTTGGAGGTTGCGATATTATCGGATTCATCAACTCCAATCGAGTTAGATGGCTCGGCCACGTTACAAGGTTCCCACAACAACGGATGACCAATAAAGTGTTCCATCAACAACCAGCCGGTGTGCGTCGTAAAGGAAGACCCCGACTGCGCTGGCGTGACGACGTCGAAGAAGATCTATATGCACTAGGATGTCGAAACTGGAGGACGAGAGCGATGGACCGAGATGGCTGGAGGACCATAGTGCGGGCGGCAAAATCCCTTCATGGGATGTGAAGCTAGAGAGAGAGAGAGAGGTAGGTCCTCCATCACCATCAATCACTGCCTGTAGAAGGCAACCCATAGATAATACTAAATTGCTGGCTATTTCGGGAGTAATTTTCATCCAAGCTTTCTCAGCGCATCCTTAAGTGTTTCCTTGCTGGAGATATTATATTTTCGTAATCTCCGTTCTACTTCATCCCAAATATGTTCAATTGGGTTCAAATCTGGCTGGGGTGGTGAATGGAGCTGTTTGGGTGCATTATACATTGGGTGCTGTCTGCATTATACATGAACTATTCCATTACAACGTTTCGGATCATTGTTATGTTGAAAGATTCAAGACCTTTCGAACCCTAGCCTTTCAACAGGTGTCTTCAAATTTTCTGTCAATATAGTCAAATACTGAAAACAATCCATAGTTGTATCAATGAATACTAAATTACCAACCCCAGCCGCGGCAATCGGCCCCAAACCATAACACTAATACTTCCTCTATGTATTATATTTTTATTTTACAAAGCAGTGTTTGCTTTACGCCATATTTTCCACCTACCATCAAACCCGAATATATTGCATTTACTTTCGTCTGTAAATAAAACACTATTCCAGGATCCGACGATGTCCTCATTAAGATATCTTCTAGCGAAGTTAACCCTCAATTCTTTGTTCTTGGTAGAAATTAGCAGTTTTTTTTCTCGTGGAATTCTGCTATTATATCCAGATCGTTTGAGTACTCTACCAATAGTTTTTGAACTAACGTCCTTTCCTGATGTATTGGCAATCAGACCGACCAATTTTGGACATTAGATTTTGTACCACTATTTTCAAAATTGACCGTACATCTCTTTTGGATAACTTCTTTGGGCGGCCACATCTAGGGTTTATTAAGTATAGACCCTCGCTCTTCATAGTTTTTAATTATTGTTTGGACAGTATAGCACGACTGAGTTTTTCAGTTTCAGCAATTTCACCAAATGATTGCTTTCTTTTCTTATTTGAACTACTAAATTCCGAATACTGGTACAAATTTCTTTACGCGGTACCATATTTTAATGAATTTTTCACTAATTTAACGGGTAGAAGTCAACGATTAATTGCGAACTGCTGCCTGTTTAATAAAACATAACTAAATAATGGACAATATCAAAAATTGTCAATTAAGTGGTTTTCAATAAATGACTTTTAATTTTTTGTCTTGTTGTCTACAAAAATAAGAAAATTTTACATTTTGTAGCATGTTTTGATACCTGTTGCATTACATATGGATATAACAAGGAAGATCAAGGGGGATTTCGACAATAATGTCTACACGAAGAAAATTGATGTGGAATTAAAAAATACGGGCCAAGAAATCATATTTTATTTTGTTTTATTACACAACGGTTTAAAAATTAATTTTAAATCACTTCACTTTCCTCATAAATAATCAGACCAATAGCTAAAATACAGAATTTCTACAACATTTCTTCTATGAATTGTAATGGCTTTTGAATACCACATCATTTCCAATCATCCATTCACCTAAATACATACATAATAACATTTTGCCATCTGTTTCGTGTCACTCTATAGTATACTGAAATGGAAGGCGGATCAGCTCTGAACTAGTGTAGCCAGTGCACCTAGAATACATGACTAACGCGTTCAAAAAGTAAACTGTAGACAATTGACAAACATAGCAAGTAGTACTCCCTGGTATCCTAGGTGCACTGGTTTAGCACACCGACTTCAGGTTATGGTAATATTTATTAAAATCACTAATCGCTATCAGGCAATGAATGACAAATCCATTTTGCAACCCTAATAGAATTCGAACCGGGTTGGAAGTTAGTAGCTTTCATTTTAGTTTTAATAAGATCTGTTTAAGAAACAAATTATAATGAGTTCTATTTGGCCATTTTTGAGAAGTAACTCACAATTTAGCCACAAAATTATGTTGTGCATGTTATTGTATAGACACGTGCATTTTAACAAAATACCTGCTGAGTGTTAAGAAGGGCAATTCGCTTTTCATTTTATATACGGCGTACAGAGATAAGTTCAAACACAATTTAAATATAGGTTTTTAACTAAATGAATAATAGACATGAAACATATTTTGTTGGAAACATTTTCCAGTTGTAACTGCAGAGTAAACCGAAAATTAATAACCTATATTTCAATTCAGATAAGAAAATAAACTTGCCAATATCATTGATATCGTTTTTAAATAACCAACAAATAATATCAAAATATTTAGTTCTCTTCAGAATTACTGACAAACGAGTACCTAATCATAATACCAAAAAATCACAACATTAATATTCGTAATCAGAGACCTGAAGCCGCTCGCAGTGTCTTATCACCTATCTTAGTTAGATTTTATTGTTTACTTCTATTGAGATATCTCTGTATAATATTACTTTCGTCTTTCGTTCATTGTTTCAAGTCCATAATTTCATTCCTAGCTAATTTGTTCAAGCTGCATAATTTTTGTATGCAAATATTCTAAATCTATACGTGAATTGATATTTATAGTTGAGTGATACAAAAGAAAACAAGAATATTTATACTTTAGTTTCTATTTAACACATACCTAACGGTTTCAGCGAATTTATATGAGTTTTCCATTCATGATCATCAAATTCCAATTTAAACGGGCTGTGCTGATCATGCGTTAGGTCAAGTACTTCCGCTGTTGTTTCATTTTTCATGTGTCGCGATGTATCCGACTCAAGACTAGATTCACTTGAAGTGTCCGATAAGTTATCCGACGCATCATGAAGAAAGAACACTTTTTCTGCTGTTGGATTAGGCCATGATAAAATTCCTTTTTTATCGATACAACATAATGCCTGCAAAAATAAGTACTCCGGTTATTTACATTTTATTTGTTGTAAACTGGCTTGTTACCCACCGTAATCGATCCAAATATTTGAACAACGTTTGCACTTCGGCCTAACAAATCTGAATTTCCATTTAACAGTTCCACCCAATTTAAAAATATTTCCCTGGTTGGCAGTGGTGCCTGTTCCCAATCTAAAGTTGGTGTATCAAGATCTTCTTGGAATGATTTTTCTTGATCCGAATGCACTATTGGTTGTGGAGACGATAGTAGTGTCTCAAGCCGAGCAGTGCCCCACAAATTTAGTAAAATCCACAATATTGGGAATACTAAGGGTAGAATAGGAATTAATACGGTCGCGGGGAATTCAATAAAAAGTTCGCTAAGTGTTAAATCTCGGTATGCTTTAAATGATAGGCCGAAACGATTGGCAAATCCACCACACATAATTATAAAAAGTATTACTAAAAATCCAAACCGTTGGATGCATTTCGTGACGAGCAAATGCCGCTGTTGATTGTAAATAGTGGCAGGACGTTTAAGAAAATTATCTAGTGAAGTTTTTAGATTCTCTAGATATGGTGTTGATTCCATAACACATATTAAGTCAGGTAATGGTTTTCGTGCTATAGGTCGCATTGGAGGCTCAATAGGCTGTGTTAATCCGTATGTTTCACCACATTTAAATTTTCGTTTTCTTGATACCTCAGCACACTGGCCTGGTGAAATTTGACCAGGACGTAAAACTATATGATCGCCCCGTACCAATAAAGCCCATGGTAAATTTACTACTTCACCATCCCGATAAGTCCACTGCAGTGTAACACATGGTGAGAGGGGCGAACACAAATGCGGATAATTTATTGACTTCCAATCTTTACACAATATTTTTGCTAAATCAATGTCATTTAATACAGAACGCGTCTTTCGATAAATTTCAGTTCGCCGCAAATTATCTTCGTGTATTACCATATAAATTGTGATTGATAGAATTAATATTAGTATAATGCCCGCAAAATAATGCTTTGTTATTATTAGACATATGATTACGTAGAGGGTCGCTAAAACAGGAAACCATGATAAGGGGCTCTCATATCCTTGAAAAAAGACCGAATTTAATTTGTAGATCCATCTATAAATAAATATTGTTTATTCATCGATCTTGTACGTAAACAATTTACTTCGTCGTAAATACCCACTTTTCACTTTCGAATTTCTTCTCATACTCAAGCAGAACGTCTTCAATATCGTCCTGTAGACGATTCAACGCCTCCACGGTCGAGAATCCTAGAATATTTTTATTCAACTTTTCTTTCATATTTTATCACTTAAGTCTAGGCAACAGCACGCTGTAATGAGTATTTCAAATATTTCCCATACTACATAATTTATAAATAACTCAATTTAAATCAAAATTTTCACAGAAAAATTGAAAATAAATAACACCATCATATATTTTATCTCATTTGACATTTACGAGTTTCACTTTTAAACAATTTTATTTACTTCGCACTACCTAGGAAGGCCCGAATAACAAAAATGATTCTTATATATTACAATTTTTCAAATTAAATGATACTCGAATTTTATTTAATTAGCTGTTTTTGATTAATAAAATATTTTAGAGCAGAATTCATTCTATTTACTATCGAAAAAAAATGTAGGTTATGTTGTGACGTCACATAATAAAATTTTGACAATAGAATTTTGGCAGTGAAATAAACTGGTAGTATTTGTTCCGCTGTTGGAAAAGTCAGTGTATTGAGCAAACTATGCAATATTAGTTCTCGTTAGTGCCGCGTGTGCCACTAATCTAAAATAGCAATTCGGTTTGTTTGATATCCTTTTTATATGGAATAGCCTGGAATTTATTATAAAAATTGAGATAAAATTAATGAAAATTGATACGATCGATAATTTATAGTACATAATTGAATTCATTTGAAAAATATACTTAAGTACAATTTCATAATAAATTACATTGACTACTGTCAAGTGTTCAGGTAAATCGTAGTTAGACATCAACATTCAATTGCGTATTTTAACAATGCACCAAGAGTTGTCACCTGATCCCCTCGAATTTTAACAATATAGGGTCTATCGCATTCAATAAATTCAAATGAATATTGTTGTCGCTCCTCCTAATTCCTGGCCGGTTTTGCATCCCTTTATAGGCCGTCTTCCACACGGTTTTTGCTCGCCTCTGATCTCTGTCAGTTCCTTCGGCTAAAGTTTACTTTAAGTATACATCGATAAAATCAGCTAGGTAAAGAGTATAAATTTTGAAAATTTTTAAATGCAGGATTGTTTATCACCAGTTTTTAGGAGGGGGAAGCTAAATTTTTCCGGAAAATTACGCCATTTTCCGGGAAAATTTTCACTTCAAAAAACAAAAAATTGCGTATTATTTTATTTAAAATACGTACAAATGTATAATTTTTATAAAAATTTTGATATTAGAATTGTATTTTAACAGTTTTTCGACAGTATAAGTGATTTTTCCGGGAAAATTTTACAATTTTTCTAGGAAAATTTTGAAATTTAAAAAAATTTTTTTTTAACATATTTAAAATTATATATAGTATTTAAAACTTGAAGCATTGTGTAAATTTCGGAAAAGCGGGGGTTTGGGGGCCCCCATCCTCTAAGGTATACAACGAATTAAAATTACATTAGAAACATTTTATATTTACAAAAGTTGATTTTTTTAACATTTATGGCACTATCAGAAGAGGCGATAAGAGCGATAAAAACTCTTTGATCTGTGTCTGCAAGGTTGACGAAGCAATTATTATTAATAAAATAAATGCATTTTCTTGGAAAATTTGGCTTGTACTTTCTACAAATTTTAGATACAGAATCCTAACGTCAAAATTATCTAAAAATTAAAATCTTATCTTAGTTAAAAAAATAAAAAAGTGAAAAATTTTCCGGAAACTCAGAAAATTTCCCGGAAAAATTTAGCTTCCCCCTCCTGAAAACTGGTGATAAACAATCCTGCATTTAAAAATTTTCAAAATTTATACTCCTTACCTGATTTTCTCGATGTATACGTAAAGTAAAATAACGCCGTATTGTTTTATTATTATATCCCCAAGTTTTTATTATTTTTAAATAAGGGGTCATATACATAATACACGCATCAAAATTGTAAACGAAACACTTGGTTTAAAGGTTCCATTTATTGCCTTTAATTTGGCTTGATTTTTATTTTGTTTTTGTTTCTAGAAGGTAAGTACTTTGTGGTAGAAGTATGGAAGACAGCAACAAGATTAAAAAACAAACGTCCAAAATTCTCAAAATTATCCATAACAAAAAAATCGCCGCGCCGCTTACGGTATGGACGTATATGTACGTCAAATTGTATGGATCGTTTGGACTTTGACGCGCCGCGCTTGGTGTATCTAAATCCTTACATGGATACATTTTATTTAAATGCTAAAATAGGTTCCAATGGAACAATTTTAATGTCTTGCTGTGTATGCCATTTGAAAATTAAAATAATTAAATGCAAATTTTTAGGAAAGAAAAGAAATGTTCACATACTGCTGAAACGTACTTTCGGTAATAAACAAATCGGTCGTAAAGTTTCTGGTAAGATAAGTTCCAATGGAACAATAATTAATTCTCACCGTTCCACCGAAAGTAGTGATGTATAAAGTATACATTTTGTGTTATTGGTTGGAATTATATTTATATGTATGTGTAAATAAAAATGCAGAGACTAGTTCCGTGGATCTGAGTCTTGCTAGAAAGCACCATATGAAATAAAAAGTTCCAAGCGTACCTAAATAAAAATTAATGAAATTTAAATAAAGATATGAAAGACACATTTATGTAAAAAAAATCTTAGACAGGTTCCATGGAACAAACTGAGTCTTGTAAGTATACTAAATACTGAGTACTGAAAAGACTAAATATGGAAAAGAAGTTTACGAGCAAAATAACATAGCATCAATTCATCCCAATGAAATTCCTTTAACTTTTTCCTTACAGAAAAGTATGAAAAAAATTTTGAGAAAATTTTTTATTTTTTTGTTATGTTGGTGATTTCCTTATGAAAAATGTTATCAAACTTTTAACTTTTTCCTTATGAGAAATACAATGAAGTAAACCGCATTTGCAAAATTGGTTGTTGTTGTTGTTGTTGTTTTTCTGCTTGTCACAAATTAAGAAATATTCAATGCATATTTGTCTTTTAACAATTAGTGTTGTATTTTGTGTCCTGTGAAAAAGTAATAAATAATATATAATATAAAATAACAGGTAAACAAAAAATAATTTTGTAAAATGAAGTTAGCTGTAGGTCGTGTTTCAATTGGATTAAATACCGCATAAAAAGTTAAAAAGTTAAAAATTTATTTGTGGTATTTTTTTTTTAATTTTTTAACTTTTTATCTGTTTCAACTGGTTAAAAATTTTGACAATAACATGGTTGCTTATTTTATGTGTAATTGCGAACATATATAACAAATTTAAATATGAAAACATGTAAAATAAATACTTTTTAAATATATATTAGTCAATTATGGTCAGTTTACACATATATCATTGCAATTTTTCTCAAAATTGTTACATGGAAAATTTTTGTTTACAAACAAATATTTTTGTCAGCCAAATGTTTTCTATATAAAAATTTTATCAGCTCTTGAAGCGGATAAAAAGTTTGACATTTTTATTCACCACAATTTTTAACTTTTTAACTTTTTATGCGGCATTTAAACCAATTAAAACACGCTCTTACTTTGACTTTTCCCTATTCATTGGGTATGATCTTCATAAGGAAAAGGTTAAAGGTAAAAGTTAAATGAAAAATTATTTTGCATTGGGGATGCTCTGTTACTTTTCCTAAATTGGTATTATAATAGAACAGAATACTTTCTGCAATTTAAAAATAATAAAAATGTTGATAGGTACTTACAAAATTTTACATGTTACAAACAAAATAATAATCTCTAAAATAGTTCCGTGGAAGCCATTGTTTCGCTGCCGTTGTTTAATGATATGCGATCACTTTTTATAGGGCTCGTGCTCTGCTGTGTCTTGCATTTATAGAAGATCGTAGTTTAGCTTATGTAACTATTGTTGTCTTATCGATGCAAAGATGTATTTAAAACTGTGTTGATCAACCGAAGAGAATTTTTTAACCAAAAGTGTAGCTACACAAATTAACGAAAAGTGTAACTTCTAAAAAGTGTAACAATGAAAAGTGTAAATACCAAACCTTAACTAAAACATCGTCAAAAATGTATATTTGATGCAGATATCGGGATCAAATTTTATCATAATAATTCTAGTCTAAAGGTTGAGGTTCATTAAAAAATAAATTCTTTAAATTAGGTGTTTGAAATGATACTAATAAACGAGACTATGGCCGATTAAAAAAATCTCAGAGATGTACCAAGTGTGAACATAATGTAGTCTAATACTCCACACAAGTTTAAAAGAGTAAAATTTTTGTAGCAACAACTGTTCGTGCAAAATATCACCAATACTTTCCATTGATTTCTTTACAATGTCAGCTATCTCACGAGACTTCACTTTCTGGAGTCATAGTCTCATTTGGGCGTCCAGAGCGTGGTGCATCATCGGTGGTTGTACGAGTACGTTTAAATTCGGCATATCAGTCAATGATGGTTGATTTAAATGGTGGAGAGCCGGATAATAATTATCAAGCCACTGTTTTGCTTAAACGGTATTTTTTCCCATCAAAAAACACTGTTTAATAAACACACGAAATTATTTTTCCATTGTCTTGAAATTAACAAAAGTTGCATCACTAATAACTGTAAATTTAATGATCGAAATTGATTGATTGATTGATTTGGTCTGTAGGACCAAGTACTGATCAAGTGTCCCGGATACGTGTACGGCACAACATAATTCTAATCTATTAGAAGAAGAATAAAGGCTTAATAACTTTAATGGATAACGATGGTATTGGCCTTCAACAAAAATGCTTCTTCAAGTTCCCTGAAATTTTATTCTAAATTAATACTTTTCAGCTTCCTAGACAAAATTAATTGATTGAATCGGCCCGGTCAAATGGGGAAAGTTGATAGTAACACAATGACAACACAATTCTAGTCTACATAATCATTAATTAATATTTCAACGAAATGTTATTTCACATGCATCTGTAGATTTCCTGAAATTTAATTCTATATATTAATATTCTCCGGCTTACTATCTCGCAAAAAATTCAAATGTTTTATTAATTTGGTCATCAAAGAATTCGTTTAATTACCAAGTATAATTATACTGCACAGGGCATATTTATGCCATGCTCAATAGAACTTTACCATTCCTCAACCCATTACTGTCAAATATGGTATGCAGCATTGGATTGACACTCTAACATAATGCTGAATGGAACAAACTTGTAAACTTAATGATCAAAATGTCAGCAAATTTTAACAGGCATCATAAGGTTGGTAGAATTTAAAAATCATATGAGTTTTAAATTTGTGGCACTATCTGTGTCAGACCGGGAACTTTTCAGGCGATATAATATGTCCATACTTGGTAACAACTCTGAGATTTTTTTAATCGGCCATAGTCTCGCTAATGTATATCATTTTAAACATTTAAAAAATTAAGTTTTTTGATAACCCCAACCTTTAGGCTAGAATTATTATGATAAAATTTGATCCCGATGTCTGCATCAAATATACATTTTTATTGATATATTTTAGTAAAGGTTTGCTATTTAGATTTACACTGTTTAGTAGTTACACTTTTCTTTAAATTGTATAGCTACACATTTCATTAATTTGTGTAGCTACACTTTTCGTTAAAAAGTTCCTTCGGTTGATGCGACCGTATGTATTTTTCTAAGCGGCTATCGTCTAATTAAGAGGCCGTTGGTTTGAGGAGCGGCCTGTAATTTATAAATTTGACCGTAGAATTGTATACAGCCGGCGTATTTTAATTTGGCCGTAGAATATTTAGGCAACCGACGATTTTTTTCTTTTTTAATGTGGGCGTATTGTGACTGTATTGTGACAAGTGGCCCCAACCACATCGGGTCACCATGTATGTGAAGCTAGCACGAAAAACCAACCTGAAAAATAACTTTTCAATTTGGATATGTTGCTTTGCTAAATTTAATACTATCCGTCAAAAACGGATCATCATCGGTTTAGCATCCCCAATAAAATTCCTTTAACTTTTTCCTTACAGAAAAGTATGAAAAAAATTTTGGGAAAAAAATTTTTTTTTTGTTAGGTTGGTAATTTCCTTATGAAAAATGTTATCAAACTTTTAACTTTTTCCTTATGAAAAATACAATGAAGTAAACCGCATTTGCAAAATTGGTTGTTGTTGTTGTTTTTCTGCTTGTACAAATTAAAAAATATTCAATGCATATTTGTCTTGTAACGACGCCCGCGGCTGTCGTCGTTCCCAGTGCTGAGTAACTCAAAACAAAAACGGATTTTTGGTGGACCAGTATAATGATGATGAAAAAAAAATAAATAAATACAAAAGGGGGTTTGAAAAATACGCGATCGAGGTAGTCAGGTGTAGATTTTTGGATGATAAAGACGAATTGAGTAGAACAATAAGTTTACAGCTACATCCATAATTAACTTAAAAATAAAATATAGTATGTCTTTAAAGTGTATAAAAAAAAATAATTTTGATTGCATGAATTGAAAACTTACAATAGAGTTCATATAAACATTTTTGATAACGTAAAGTTTTGTTATGTGATTGATTGATCTTGATTTTATTTGCGGGCGTGGTTGATAGTGCCGCTTAGTTAATTACCAAATAAATAAACGGAAAACATTTATTGAGTTAAACGTGAAAAAAAATCAAGACTAAACATAGTCATTTAAGATTAATATGTACTGTGTGTGAAATTAAGCCTAGTGATTAAGTCCGTTAAGTCAACATAAACTCACTATTGCAAACGCTGCTATAAATGAATGGTCTTAAAAGAAGTAAGCTAACAAAATATGAGTGCACTGTCATACACACAATAGTGCTAGAGATAACATTGATAACGTCCGTGATTAGTGGTAATAGTGTTAGTGCTACGGGTATAAGCTAAACATAAAACTAAGGCGTGATCTAAATTGATAAATTAATATTATTGTTCCGGATATTTATAATAGTAAAACTATAATTCAAACCTATATAATCACCGCTAAGTTCGTATTACGGTATGTTACTACGGATCAGATGGCTCTAAGTAACAGGCCACAACGACCCAACTAGCTATACTGTTTCTACTGGTATGTACCACGTTTAACAAATAAAACATGCTAAATCGTATACAATCGAATATAATCCTGCATTATAATTCTCATAAATAAAACTAATCATAAATTAAAACTAAATCGAGCCAGCTTAAATTCAACAATTATAATACAAGTATTCTAATATCGAACGAAAATAATTAAAAATAAGGTGCACGTCATTAACAGTAGTGGTTTTGAAACAGCCACAGTATAACCATTCAACTTAAAAATTAAACATCGATCCGGATTATAAATTTCTACGGTAAAACAACAACAATAGCAACAAAGGACGTGAACGCCGCATCATTTCATCAACTATGTACCTAGTAAATATAATTTGTTTTATATGTATACGTATACAAATTTGTAATTTTATTTAAAAATGATTAACTATTTAAATTTTTTTTTCTAATGAAATTAAGTTAATAATTTTGATTTGTTAATTTCGGTGATGGTATCGGTAGTTAAGTAATAGATTAGATCATTGAT
Organism: Nephrotoma appendiculata; assembly: GCA_947310385.1. Classification (NCBI taxonomy): domain Eukaryota; kingdom Metazoa; phylum Arthropoda; class Insecta; order Diptera; family Tipulidae; genus Nephrotoma; species Nephrotoma appendiculata. Next base: position 233,560,725 of record OX371224.1, read on the forward strand.
TAGGTTAAGCTCATGATAGTTTTGATTTTTTTATTACGACACTTGATGACCAGTTATTTTCTTTACAACTCAAGGTCGTAATTTTCTTAATAATTAATTTTTTTGTTTTTGCCACAAATACAATATAGTAATTAGATCATAAATACTTTCCACTATATTATTTTTCGAATTTAAATACTTTTATAGATGAATATTGAATTGTCAAATATAACATTATATGAACTTGATCAACAATTTAAATATTTAATTATGCATTAATCGAGATTCCCGACCGGATGATGATGAGTGTATGTGGTAAGTCCGTCGATTATAGGTAATGATTCGTTGTACTCCTTCCATGTGCGGTGTATTCAAGATTTGCTGTAAGTTTCTGGATTTCCCCACGACCAACACCCTGAGCTTTAGCCGGCTACATACCACCGCCCAGAAACCTCTACACAAATATTCTGATAACGGACAAGTTTCGTTACAGTCTTTTAACAATTAGTGTTGTATTTTGTGTCCTGTGAAAATGTAATAAATAATATATAATATATAATATAAAATAACAGGTAAACAAAAAATAATTTTGTAAAATGAAGTTAGCTTTACTTTGACTTTTCCCTATTCATTGGGTATGCTCTTCATAAGGAAAAAGTTAAAGGTAAAAAATGGTAAAAGTTAAAGGTAAAAGTTAAAGGAAAACTTATTTTGCATTGGGGATGCTCTGTTACTTTTCCTAAATTGGTATTATAATATTTAAAATAATAAAAATGTTGGTAGGTACTTACAAAATTTTACATGTTACAAACAAAATAATAATCTCTAAAATAGTTCCGTGGAAGCCATTGTTTCGCTGCCGTTGTTTAATGATATGCGATCACTTTTTATAGGGCTCGTGCTCTGCTGTGTCTTGCATTTATAGAAGATCGTAGTTTAGCTTATGTAACTATTGTTGTCTTATCGATGCAAGGATGTATTTAAAACTGTGTTGATCAACCGAAGAGAATTTTTTAACCAAAAGTGTAGCTACACAAATTAACGAAAAGTGTAACTTCTAAAAAGTGTAAAAATGAAAAGTGTAAATACCAAACCTTAACTAAAACATCGTAAAAATGTATATTTGATGCAGATATCGGGATCAAATTTTATCATAATAATTCTAGTCTAAAGGTTGAGGTTCATTAAAAAATAAATTCTTTAAATTAGGTGTTTGAAATGATACTAATAAACGAGACTATGGCCGATTAAAAAAATCTCAGAGATGTACCAAGTGTGAACATAATGTAGTCTAATACTCCACACAAGAGGAAAAGAGCAAAATTTTTGTAGCAACAACTGTTCGTGCAAAATATCACCAATACTTTCCATTGATTTCTTTAAAATGTCAGCTATCTCACGCAACTTCACTTTCTGGAGTCATAGCCTCATTTGGGCGTCCAGAGCGTGGTGCATCATCAGAAATCCTAGAGATAACCCCATTAGGAATTTTACTTAAATTCGTGTCCATCTAACACCCAAATCTTATCAGAAGCTCATTTTGAAAACATGACTATAGGATACCGATCTTAAGCAATTTGTCCTAATTGTTTTAATGTACTTCAGTTTTGATATCCCTTTTCCGGCCGGAATAGCGTCTGAAACATTATACTCAAGTATAGTAGTATTCAAATCTCGCTGGAATTCTGACAGTTCTCGCGCAGGCAAAATATGGCGGATACGCAGTGATGTATTAAGTAAACTAATACCAGTTTATTGTTTACATTTTTATGTTGTATTTTTATTACTTAACTGTATAATTTAACTTTGTAAGAATCACTGACACTTTTGAAATTAATATTTAATTCGATAAGCAACGAATTAATTCATAATTCCATTAAATTGAAAACCTATTTTGCTTTTTTATGTTGTTGTGGTTTTGTTCGATATGAATGACATTTGGTTATTTATTTTCCCTAGTTCGTACCCAAATTAAATGTTGACATTGTTTCCAAAGGCGTGCAATTTTTTTATAGATGTACTAATTTTCACTTGAAATATCATTGTAATAACATAAATACATGATCATTTTGAATGTTTAGTGTATTAAAAGTGAAATATAATTGTTTTAATGATTATTTATTATTTTATTTAGGTTTACTATCTAAGATAATTGCGACCCATCAAAACTTTTATAATATTTTTTTCTACATCACTGAAAGCTGCGCAGAACAATTAAAAAAAAATTCTTTTAAGATCTGAATAGGACTATACTTCAAATCAAATATGCGAGAATCGCGGTATCAAACTATAAGTCGCAAAATAAAACCACAAATTTTTCCTATTTGATACTTTGTTTTGTATAATTAAATTTGTTTTATATTTGTTACAATTTACAACATATAATATAAATATGTATCTAATAGATGTGTAGTCGTATAATACATAATATATAAATAAATTTTTATTTTAAAGTTTTGTTTATGTTGTGTTTTGTAGCAATTTTTAATAATTAACAATATAAATATGGAATAATCTGTTTTATTAATTATTCCGTTAAATTTTTTTAACATTAATATTTTGGCTCACAAATTTTTCATGATTATCAAATAATATTTTTTATATTAAATACCTGGTTATTATTTTAATTTTACCAATATATAGTAAATTTAATTTAAACATTACAAATATTCTAAATTAAACAATCAAAAGGCTCAACAAGTACAAGTTTGTTCAGTTAGTACGTAGGTATCTATTTTAGAAAATTGTATAAAACTGGAAGCAATTTTCAAACTAAAACTTTTATGTTTTGGTTTTTAGATTAAATATATTTTCTAAAAAAATATTGGTCCTGTATTACAAAAAGATTAATTTATTTATTGTTTTCAAAATTTAATATATTGTATATTTTATATAGATATATTTTTAACATTGGTTTTAATGAGATTTTTTAATTAGTATGTACTTAATTCATAATTAAAAATATTAATTAGTACGGTGTTACAATTGTACGGAAAATATTTTTGAGTTCATCCATAAATGCTTCATAACGGAAGCTAACTCGAATATCAGGAACATTTGTTCGTGTGATATCGTTACCCGCAACGCCTTCTCGTGTGTAATTGGGACCCAGCCAATGTTGTTTCATCTGTGAGAGAAAATATAAAAGAAATTTATATTATGAAATAGTACAGATTTATTACTTTATTATTATTTTATGGATTGGTTCTCGTAGCGTTTGCAAATCATGACGGTAGATTGTCACCAAATAATTGTCACCTTTCTTTGGAAAATTTATAACAACAATCCCATAAGTTATTCTAAATTGGAATAGTTTTAAACCAACTTTTCTGCTGGTATAATAGAATAATTCTATTCTACCTGTGGGCCGTTTTTGTTCAAAATTCGACAGACGAAACATGACGTTTTCGTATACGTATAAGTATAGTACACAATTTTATATTAGTGTGTGTAATTTTTCTGTGGTTATATTTGTTTGTTCTCTGCGAATGTAAGCATCAAAAATTATGAATAGGTAAAAATCGGTTCATGTTTATGGTGCTTATGTCTTTTCGTCGTCTCACTTTTTTGACATCTCACCAAGTTTTTGAGTGGCGAGTTAACACGTTCACGCATATGACTGCTATAGCAGTTATACAACTTTTTCGTTTTTTAACACGTTCGCGCAAACAAGTTTCATTTTTAAAGGAATAAATTCACATATTTTTCAATTCTCAACAATACATTCCTTTCCGCGACGAAATATCATTGCAATTACAAAAATTATCAAATGTGTTCCTGAGTAGCACACACATTTAGAACGTGTGCGTAAAAAATAAAATTTAACAACACTTATTTTAATTTTTTTTTCAATGCGATGTCGAATAAATGTTTTGTTTTCGCAGAAACACAGAATTAGAAATTATTTTAAAACTAAAATAAAATAATTAAATAAATTTAATTTTATTTGAAGCATATTTACATTTACAAATTTTAAATTATAAATGGAAATGTTATCTATAAATGTCATATCCAAAAAATTTAAATGGCGCACATTTGCACTAACACAAATACATATACCACTACTACATACTTGCGGTTATTTCGTCAACTTGTCGAATATTTGTACGGCTTTTATTTATGTTTCTTATTTAATTAAACAGAAATACTTTTGTTATATAAATGGCTGACTAATATAATATATACGATGATTATAAAAACGTGTAATTCAGCCTTATAAAAAATTTCTTATTTTTTAAAATTAATACTGAATTTTTAAATTAAATGTATTTAATGTACTATCCCCCGATTTATACAGTACTTTTTTACACGATTTCGCTTTTACACGGTTTGAAAAAATAAAAATAAAATATTATAATTTAAGTTTTTATTTGTTATTTCTAATTTATTCTATATTTTACGTTAAAGTAAATGAATTATTAACAACTAAACGATAATTTCAACATTTTATTGTACTTTTTCGATTTACAAGGTTTTTCATACAAAAATCTCACTTTTGATTTACACGGTATTCTGCGGAACCAATCTACCGTGTAAATCGGGGGATGGGTGTATTCGATATTTCGAGCCCATTGTTCATTCTCAAGACTTAATAATCTAATAAATGAATTAAAATTTATACGTTAAATTTGTTTTAAGTAAAATATTTTGTAAAATTTTAAAAAATAGATTGGATATGCTAAGTATACATATATGTACATTGTGAAGAAAAAATTTATGAATATTATTATTATAAATTTTACAAAATGTTTTACTTAAATGATAATTTATTATTATAAATTTTACAAAATGTTTTACTTAAATGATAATTTATTATTATAAATTTTACAAAATGTTTTACTTAAATAAAATTTAATAATTAAATCTTGAGAACGAGCAATGGGCTCGAAATAACGAATATTAAATAAATTTAATTTTAAAATTCAGAATGAATTTTAAATAATAATTAATCTTTTGTAAGGCTGAACTACACGTTTTTACAATCATCGTATATATTATTTATTTATTTTGTTTATTTTTATTTTATGTTTAACACGTTGACGATCATAGGACGCATAAATATGCATCTCATGGTCGTCAACGTGTTAAACTTTAACTTTTATCACTAAAATTCTGAAAAATATTTCAATTATAGACGTTTTTCATGTGCCAGTCTGATTGTGCCAGTCTGTCTACCTAACGATCATTTTCGTCAATGTGGCTGCTACCATTCATGCTGAACTATTTTTTTGCCACTTTAACATAAATAACATATTTTTAAATTTTCATTTTATTTGAAAGATTACCGTAATTTTTCAATTTTCAATAAATTTCAAGTTCAGCAGCTTCATGTCCTAAATAAAATAATATTTTGTAATTGCTCGTTGCGAATTATTATTATCCCTTTATCCACCAAACAAAAATGGCTCAATTTAAGTCCAAACCACACAAATGTGTGAAAACATAGTATGTAATAGCGTTTTTGATAAAAAATTTCGCTTGATTTAAAGTACAACCAACACAATTGTGTGTATAGGTATATTGTTTTTTTTCGGATGAAAATAAGTTTGAAAGGAATGCACAAATGTGTAAGTTAGTTTAAAAAACATACAAAAATAAATTTTTGACATGGTACTTTTGCCATACCCACACAATTTTGTTACTGGGCATCAAAAGGGTTATTAGATTAACGGTATACATAATGTGCAACAACTCTCCCACCAGACATTTACTAACACTTTTCTTGAATTCAATGATCGGGAAAGGACGCATGTGCCTTAGAGCTGCGGTTACATTGGATGCGACTCAGTACGAAAATTTCTTCTAACCAATTCGTAAGAAATTCACAGAGCATACCCAATAGAATTCCTTATGACTTTTTACTTACAGAAAAGTATGAAAAAAAAAACTTGAGAAAAAAAATATTTTTTTGTCAAGTTAATTTTTCATACTTTCCTGTAAGTAAAAGTCATAAGGAATTCTATTGGGTATGCTCTGTCACACTGCATCCCCAATGCAAAATAATTTTTCCTTTAACTTTTTCCTTATGAAGAGCATACCCAATGAATAGGGAAAAGTCAAAGTAAAGCTAACTTCATTTTACAAAATTATTTTTTGTTTACCTGTTATTTTATATTATTATATTATATATTATTTATTACTTTTTCACAGGACACAAAATACAACACTAATTGTTAAAAGACAAATATGCATTGAATATTTTTTAATTTGTGACAAGCAGAAAACAAAAACAACAACCAATTTTGCAAATGCGGTTTACTTCATTGTATTTCTCATAAGGAAAAAGTTAAAAGTTTGATAACATTTTTCATAAGGAAATCAACAAACAAAACCAACCTAACAAAAAAAAAAAATTTTTTTTCTCAAAATTTTTTTCATACTTTTCTGTAAGGAAAAAGTTAAAGGAATTTCATTGGGGATGCAGTGTCAGTTGTACAAATTCATAAGTTAAATTGTTTACATTGTTTGCGAAATTGTAGTACAAAAACAAACGTATTGCTGTCAGATACTAAACAAATAATTTTTCACAATCCATTTTGTATTGGATTCGTATGTACAATTGATAAAAAAGCAAACAATTTTGTTCGCATTTGAATACCGTAAATAAGCATAAGTATAGTGTAACCATACTACATATACCTACATACATTTGTTTACTTCTGATGAAATAGTACAACATTGGACGAATTCGTACGAACAAAATTTCGTAAGTAACCAATGTAACCGCAGCATAAATTATGATAGACGAAGCAAATTACGAGCAGTGTGGTGAGCTGGGCGTCAATTCGCGTTCCGTGAAATAATGGAAATGAAAAGTTTTTTTCATTAGCAATCGAGTAGGTTTTGCATTCTCCATAATAAATTTTGATTTCACACAGTAAAATTTAAAACTACATGCGAATAATTCACTAGATTGCCAATGAAAAAACTTTTCTTATTCATTATTTCACGCAATGCGAATTGACTCCCTGGTGTCGTGGATGAGGAGACGGTTGAATATTTTATAATATTCCTGTCCTTACTCTATTCAAAGATTACTACATAGTTTCAGTTCACGCTTCCTACTTACGAAGCAATAAAAGACTCTTCCCAGTATACAATTTTTCCATTATGTGGAAAATATGGTTTTAATTCCTTACTAAAATCCGTACTACAAAATATCAAAGACAGAAAAATATCGATTTTGGAGAAAAATAATTGTCTTTCTCTTTCTGTTTCACGGTAATATTATTTATATTTTTATAAGTTTTGTTTGTATATTGAATATTTGAATCTTTTATTTTCTCTTCTCAGTTTCATGTGACAAGTCAACGGATGAATATGCAAAAGATTGTGCATGCATGTGTTTTTGTTTATTTTAATTTCTCGTGTTGTTTTATTTTAATGATTTTTAATTATTACAGTAACATTAATTTTATTTAGTTTAATTATTAAATAATAGTTTAATTATAAAATGGTTGCGATTGGACTGGGGACTGGGCTAAAGAGGTAATATAAAACAGTTTAGCCATGGCGTCGCCATTTATATATCTACGCAATTTTTTTACGTAAAATGTTTTTGTTTTATTTGTTTAAGATGCTGTGTGAAAATCTAACAGTTGGATGGTGCGGGAAGGAACATGTCAACCAATACCCTACATAGGCGGATTTTTAAAGTTTAAATAAAAAAGAAATATGTATTGAATATCTGAATAAAAATATAAAAATTACAACAAATTGTTCTTTGTAATTTCAATAGAAAATTAGATCTTTTTATTAATCCCATGTAAAAGTGCTATGGAAAGCTGTTCTATTTGCATGCGATAAAGTGTGTTAAATTAGTAGTACGGAAGTGTGTATGGAAAATGCCCGAGTTTCCGAAGAAATTCCACCTTATTTGCACTTTGTTTTTTCTATTTTTAGTGGAAATTCACACCGACACCGGAATTTATGTGGCATTTTTATTTGGCGGGTAGTACGGATTTCCGTGTACATTAGATGGTTCTTTCTATAGAAAGAATGTGGTTTTTGAACGCGAATGTAAACGAAATTCCGTTGGCATTGCATATTGGGTTGAGATAAAAGAAATTTTTAAAATCACCAGAATAACAAAATGTTTTCGTGACTAACTGACTCCTGTGGCTCTATTCTGGGTTTCTCCGGAAATAGGGAATTGAGAATTAGTAAAATTAAAAACATTTGCGAGACATTTCATTATTACATCGCATCGTTATTAGATTTAGATTTATGTCACACAATAAAATTTCTTATCACTAATTATAATATAAAAGTTACCTTATGTGGAAATCCGCTCATTGTAACACTATTTCTTGCTAACTCGCACATGTCGCATGAACTCAATTTCCACACTTGTGCTGCAATACTGTACTCTTCCATTAAAGGTTCCTAAAATAAAAGTATAATGATTATTAAATAGTAATGGGTAAAAAATATCAAATCACTTCTTACCTTTGTGAAATGAAATTGTAATGGATCATCAGTACTCAAAGACACTATAAGACCACGTGCCAAATATTCTGGCAAGGGATTTCGATGATAATTTAAGAATAATGAATTATTTGATAACGGTGACATTGCAATACCAATTTGTGCCAAATAATACAAATATTGTAGGACAGGTACCTTACGAAGTAACAAACCATGGGAAATATTTTCAGCCATTAAAAATCCACAAACTAAATGTTGTACAGGGCCAGCTTCACCACAATGTGGACGTAAAACAAACGTGTTCATACCCTGTGAACTGTAAATTTCGTGTTTAAATGATTAATAATTGATATTTTTTTTTTAAATATAAAACTAAAATTTGTACAATAAAACATCGGGGTTACCTTCTAAAATGATTTAAAACTGTCATGTTTGCAAACATATAGTATAAATAGTAGCCGTAAGGTGGATTATCAACGTCTGTCCAGTTTTCTGGTACATTTATATCAGCATCAAATAATGGATTCTCAGGTTTAGATTCGTCATCGACGGAATCGAATCCAATCACATACTGTAAAAACCTGTGCAATTCTGGATTTTTACTAGGATCATTTGTAACTTCAAACAATGGGTAGAAAATGTTATCCAAAATTTCTTGAAACGAGTTCATTAGTTTATTTGTTTTAAATATATCGAAAAGACGAGGAATCTGAATTAACCATCTGACATTATCAGAATATACATTATGCAGTAAAGCCCATTTCGCTAGATTGGCCCACTCATCCTTTGATTTGCCGTAAATTGATAACCTTAATTCAACATTTTGGTATTTTGATTCTTCTAAATCGCTAGCGACTTCTTTTATAATGTGCGCAAAATATTTTCCATTCAAATAATTGTCAGTTTTCAAAAACACTTCCCTTAATCGTGACTCCCCAATTGGATTATATTTCGCGTTGAATTTATCAAATCGATGAAATGTGTTACGATCGGCGTGCACATCAAGCATGTCAACAGTTAAATCGTATGTTGTTAAATTCATCGATTCGAATACTTGGCTTAATGTCATTTTTTGCCCTTTAGTTACGGTTACCACCTCATCGGCATTATTTTTTAATGTTTTTTTAATAAAACGTAATAAATGTTTTTGGTTCATGCACGAAGCGGCGTGGATGTGGGTATCAACTTTACGAATATTATAGAAATCACGGTGGGGTACAGCTTTTTGTGAGGCCAGCTCTTTTAACTCATTTAAAAGTACATGCAATTGAAACTTAGAATATAAATAGCTCAAGCGACGATAACAAAATGATTTTCTGAAATTAAAATAAAAATTCTTGTTAGTGGTTTGGCATTAATATTGCGAAGATTTGAAAATTATGTACTTACAATGGCCCATCAGCAATCATATTGCACATGGTGGTCATGTCTTGGACAAATAAATTTAACTTAATATATGGAAAATTTAACGGCTCCTTACATTCCTCATCCTTAAATACGTTAAATACTCCTTCGACTGCTTTAATTGTGTAGCCACAAGGTTTGGGAAATTCAAGTTCCCATGGATCACTTTTGTGCTTTGGCGGATCAATAGGATGATCTAGAAAAATTATTGATAGTAAAATAAAAAATATGTCAGTACAGTATTTTTGATGACGAATGGTACGTCAAACAGAAAATTGAAAGCGTGAAAAGCATCCAATAAAATTGTTTTTGTATTTTTTTAAATTACCTATTCAGTAATTGGGTGTGGATGTATGTTTACAATATGTGAATTACAGAAATTTAAAATATTTAAACTCAACTCCATTATACAATTGATATAAGAATTGTTATAAATGATTATGAATTTATAATTTATTGGCGGATTATGATGTTTTTGTTTAAAAATCAAAAACCATAAAAACATAAAAAGTAAGAAAATTAAAATATGATAGAAAAACATCAACTACAAAAAAAATAATTAAGCAAATTTTGATGTAGTAACTATATGAAGTATGTTTTGTAGTTATACGGTTTGACGAAAAATCTTTACTATATTTTATTTAAAATACTAATGGCAAAGTTAGTGAATTTCAATTTTTATGTATGTTAATTTTATTAATCAATTTTCAAAACTACACGAAACTACCAATTTATGCTGAAATATATGATTTTCATCCTATTTTACAATGTAGTATATGAAGTAGTTACGGTTCAAACTACAGATATTACAAAATAATTTATTATGTATAAACAACTTGCGACACGAAATTAAAAATTACATATATGTAATTATATAATTATCTATAAAAAGCTACATGACCATCGATAATTTTAAATAACTTCCCTTGAAAGCCATATTGTCGTTCGGGTTAAACCTCAAATGCGATGATTAAAAATCAACAAAATTGACAAAATTACAAATTTCCTTTTTTTGAAAAATTCTGTGTCTTACAACTTGTACATTGAACAAGTACAAGTGAAATTTCATTAACAGATTTCGATCTGTGGTGAAATGTAACACATCTGTGACCCCCTGTCGGTGTGCAAAACCCATGGGCCGACCCATCTTCCATGCCGGTATAGGCTGGCATGGTGCTTGCAATGTGCAGATGGTCTTAAATCGGTCCTATAGCCGTACGTCCTCGAGTTGGCCGGTAGGCGTAAAGTAAGGACGTAAAAAGCATAACCGTGGAAGAGCAGGGTGAGCCTTGAGCCCCAAAACAGATCGCAAAGTTACCAATAAAAAAAAAAAAAAAAAAAAAAAAAACTTGTACATTCTTTTTAAGACGCTTATATTACAATAATGCTCTGCTTTGAAGTCATGTTGAAAACATCCTCTTCAACATTTTTTTTAAGCCACAGTTCTCATCTCTGGACAAAATGCATAAACTCGCACATATAAACACGTTTCTGGCAAATGAAACTTTATGAGACAGTACAGCTCGTATATGTACTAGAAAAGGGGTCATCGTGAATATTTCGCACTATCTATTCAAAAAAAAACAGAATTTCAGTTTAAAAAACAGACAAAACGGCAGGGAAACTTTCTGTATGAATTTAATCTTAAATATGCCGTTGTTTGTTATTTTTTTAATTAATCTTAACATAAAAACATGTTTAATATTATAATTCCTTACCAACCCTTTATTAACAAAGAAGAACCAACTTGCAGAAATCATTTCATGTAAATTCAAAACCACGAACTATCATTCATTAATTAAAACTGATTAAATTAACCAATAGTTAATGCTTATGAAGCTGAACAAGCCAAAATTTTACCAACCGGGATCTCTACTAATGTTTATCGTTGCCACTGTATGGTTGCCAATTTAGACTAATATTTTAGAATTAAACTGTTGCATCGTAAATAGCTTTTCATTTTAAAAACCTAAACAAAATATTAATTATAACTGACAAGTATTTTTAAGGGGTTTATTAAGATTTAAAAATTTTACGGTTAGTTCACGCATTCGCCATCAGAGAAGGTGTAGATAAATTTTTATTTTTAATTATATATATCTTGAGTGTTAAATGCTAATGTATATATATCATATTTTCGTACTAATAACCAACATTCGGAGTTAACCGAGATTTATTGTAGTGTGTCATATTTAATCTAGATATCGAACCAATTTTAATTCAATTTCGAAACTAACCCCCCGATTCTAACGTACAGTCACAGACGTATTTTCAGTCTTAGCAAAAACTTTTGTCTTACCGAAGACTATAAACTTTCAGTTCTTATTCTGCACTTAGGCCCTTTTCCAATTACTTACTTATTTGAAACTTATTAACTTATTTGTCGCCATTTTAAATAAGTAAGTGAATCCGTTCCAATTCATTTACTTACTTATTTTGACAGCTTGTTAATGAAAGTATAAACAATCTCTTGCTGACCCAAAATTTCTATTAAAAATTGACAGAAAAAACAATTCTTACTTCTAAACTAATTCATAAATAAAAATAAGAATACATAAGTATAATGTACAGTGGACAGTGGATATAAATTAACCTTGGAACCCATTGTTATCATCACCCCTTTTACTGAAACTCGCTCTTTGACACATCAAAAAAAAAAAAAAAAAATCAATCGTCTGCATATAAGACAAGGATTGCAGTGGAACAAGGTTTCGGGCAATTAAAGACGAGATGGTGAAATGTTTTTTGAGGCCGTTAGAAAACAAAGTAAAAAATTGTACGATTGCTGCCATTTGCTACATATTTCCTAATATTTGAATGGATGTCGGAGATTTTATAAGTTTATAAAGAATTTCAAAATGAAATTGATACTTCCGTTGAAATCCCTTCAACTTCGAACCAGCGCTACATAATTTAAAAACCGCCTATGGTTAAATGTTTAAAAATAATTTGTTTTATATAATAAATTAAAAAAAAATGTTTTTTTTCATATACGCCTTTGACGTCGACAATAACAGATTGTTGTCATTCAATTTATATGGAAGAAAAATTTTTTTTGACATGTTACAGCGCATCCCCAATGCAAAATAATTTTTCCTTTAACTTTTTCCTTATGAAGAGCATACCCAATGAATACACGGAAATGTCTCCAAAATTGTGTCTTGACTAAATGCCGTTTTTATTTTCAAATCTAGTGACAATGACTAACATGTCAAAAAAATTTTTTCTTCCATATAAATTGAATGACAACAATCTGTTATTGTCATATAAGACGTCAAAGGCGTATATGAAAAAAAAACATTTTTTTTAAATTTATTATATAAAACAAATTATTTTTAAACATTTAACCATAGGCGGTTTTTAAATTATGTAGCGCTGGTTCGAAGTTGAAGGGATTCTTCAACGGAAGTATCAATTTCATTTTGAAATTCTTTATAAACTTATAAAATCTCCGGCATCCATTCAAATATTAGGAAATATGTAGCAAATGGCAACAATCGTACAATTTTTTACTTTGTTTTCTAACGGCCTCAAAAAACATTTCACCATCTCGTCTTTAATTGCCCGAAACCTTGTTCCACTGCAATCCTTGTCTTATATGCGGACGATTGATTTTTTTTTGATGCGTCAAAGAGCGATTTTCAGTAAAAGGGGTGATGATAACAATGGGTTCCAAGGTTAATTTATATCCACTGTCCACTGTACATTATACTTATGTATTCTTATTTTTATTTATGAATTAGTTTAGAAGTAAGAATTGTTTTTTCTGTCAATTTTTAATAGAAATTTTGGGTCAGCAAGAGATTGTTTATACTTTCATTAACAAGCTGTCAAAATAAGTAAGTAAATGAATTGGAACGGATTCACTTACTTATTTAAAATGGTGACAAATAAGTTAATAAGTTTCAAATAAGTAAGTAATTGGAAAAGGGCCTAAGTCTTAAAAAAAAATCTTTACAATAAAGTTTTAGCTAAGATGGCCTTAGTCGTCTTACCGTCAGAATCGGGGGGTAAATATTTTATCCCATTTTGTGTCATTTATCGCAAGTCAATTTACAAAATAGACAACCAAACACAACTAAAAACAAATGAGAAATTGAAATTCAATTATCAGATATAAACGATGGTAATATTTTTAAGAAATTTGGCATATCGAAAATTAATAAAATGAGGAATGGACTGACAAACGAAATTAAGATTTGTCCATGGAAATACTGGTGGCGCCGCTTCTAACTAAACCTAAAACCTCATTTCGAAAAAACATAATTGTTGCCAAAAATATGAAATTTATTTTATCTATTTTTATTATCGAAATACGTAATTAAATTTTTCAACCTTAGAAGCAACTCTTTATCAGACATTTTACAATTTTCTTTTATCCAAATACCATATTCAAATTGGATTTGTAGTTGATTTAGCAAAATGAAATTCCTAAATACTCCGAGAAAAGGGGAAAAACAAAATATTCTAAAATTATTTTCCACTAAAACCCGATAAACGATTAGATCGACTTCGTTTTTCATTTAAAGTAATTACAAAGAGTACAATAACAACAACAAGTTTCGATATGCGTCTGCACAATTTTACTATGGAAAGTATGATCCATTTCCGTATAGCATTTACAGTCATATAACAAAACCTTGTAACAAGGTTTTAGATAAAGTTTTGAAATCTGACTACACAAAATGGAACTGATCTGCAAATCTGAAGATTTGTCTATTAGGATTTGCTCCAATAATTTGCGACCGTATAAGCTATTTTCATTTTATCTCAGAAATTGTCGCGGTCAGGCGGTCATTTATAACATTTATAACACATAAAATTTTAAATGGATAAGTACACCATTTGGCTACATAGTTTCAATGAAGGTTCAAATTCTCGTAAAATGGCTACACTAACTTTAAAGAATTAACACAATGCAACTCATTTTTGCCGCAATTACTCATTTGACTCAATTAAATGAGGAGAAACAAGATTGGCGAGCATATTTAGATTGGCGAGCTTCATTTAAAAGGTGACGGTGAGGAAATTGGTTCTGATTAAAAAATAAACTTTCTAGATCTTATTGCCCAGTTCGATCCAATTATATCTGACCAATTAAAAACACTTGGCAATGCTACTGGAGCTAGTAATACAGGTCGTAATCGGTTAAATAGAAGGAACCAAATATTTTTCTACAATGATTAAATTAAGCAACGATATATCTAATTGATATCAGTATAGGAACAAAGCGCAAATTTTATCGGAAAAAAAATCGATATAATTATTTTCGTTTAAATCAAAATACATACATATGTATAAGTTTGCAGCCAAAACTGCCATACAAATTTTATGCATGCAGCCCACATAAAAACTAAATAAATTTAGACAAAATTTTATCAGTACATAGGGTAGAAATATATTTTATTTAATTAGCAAGAAAAAAACAAAATTTTTTAGCACAAAATATGTAACTCAAAATTATTTCATTATTCAAATTTAAAACAAACGGCGGCGAATTAACTCAAAATTGAAAAGTTAATGCGAAATGTCAAGTTGTCTTTAATTTATATGTACATAATAAAATGATCCAAAGTTGCAGGCATACGTCTACTATGATTAAAAAATATTAAAAGTTGAACGTGTGTTTTTCAAGTAATTTCAAGAAATTATATTCGGTTTATCAGAGCTCTCACAATAGAAAAACTTTTCCTTTTGCCTTACAAGTTTGTTTGAAAATAAAACTTGAGAAAAAAAAAAATTTCGTTTTTACCTTAAAGAAAAAGTTAGCAAACTCTAAACTTTTGCCTTAAGAAAATACTAATGAAGTTAGCTAAATTTCAAAATCAGGGTTTTTGTTGTCATTTTCCAGACAAAACATGTTAAAATGCAAATAATAACTAATTCATCGGTTTAATATATCTTAAAATTATAATTAATAATGCAAAATACAATTTCAAAAATATCATTAGTATGAAGATAAATAAAACAAAGTTGGTTTCAATTTATTTTTTGGTTTGCTCATTGTGAGAGATACTCTTAAGGTAAAAGTTTAAGGCAAAAGGTAAAGGCAGAATTTTTTTCTATTGTGAGAGCTCTGTATTTCCACTAAAATATGCGCTTTACAAAATATTTAAAATGGTCAAAGTTGGCTTAAATATTTGGTATAAAAAGACAAATAAACGAAAGATTTACGGCACAATTTCATTCGTTAACTATTTCATTATCGAGCACTTTTGAAATTAAATGTACTAACACTCGGAATCGAATTTCGAAAACTTTCCCAGAGATTAGACATTGATCTCAAAATTGAAATGAAAACGCATTTAATTGCCACTATGGCACGCCTCCTAGGGCTAGTTTTAATAGATTTAATCGAGTATGTTTGAAAGTATTTTTCAATACGTTTAAATTTTCAAGTCGAATTTTATGATCTAGCCCCTGGTTATTAATCTGCAAAGGGAGTCACAAAAATTACAGACACTAAGCTGCAAAAATAATTACTTAATAATTAATTATTATTAATTTATTAATTCTACGGATAGCAGAGTTTTTATCGATCATAAGTACTCTTCTATACTTATTTTATGTTTTTTTTGTAAATTTTTTAAATAGAACCGAATCTGATGCTCTTGGATGCTATGATCCACTTGTTTATAAGTTACTATAAAGCTTGAGAATATTTTGCAGAAATGCAGAAAAATTGGATAAGATCTATCGTTAAGAACTCACTACAAAAATTTGCGAACGTATAAGTTATTTTAATTTTTATGTCAAAAAGTCTCACAGGTAACCAATTTTTGTTTGGTACAATCCCAATCAAGCCTTACAAGCCAAATTTCATTAACATGGGTTAAGAAATAGTGGAGCTCCGATTATAATCCCTGTGCAATACTTATAGTGTATGTATACTATTTGTTAACTAATGACTCGAAGTCCGCCTATAGGGGTTTAACTAACTAACTTTTGAGAGCGATTTTATCCCGTTTACATACATATGCCATGAACTTTTACCAATTGTTTTAATAAAAACCATTGAAATTGTCACCCGTCAAGTACTTATAAATTTAGTAAATGTTCAAAATTTAAATTAAAAACTATCAATTTCAATTATTTTCTTTATGTATATAGAAAATCAGCATTAAGAGTGCTTTAAACATTTCTACATTCTGTAAGTACTAAAAGTACTAATTTATAAAGTATGTGCTCGTATTTAGAAAGGATGGGGTTTTATTGGAGATGGGTGACGATATTTTAAATATTATTTTCTTTGTATTACAAGTTAAAAAGTTTTCCGCTGTAGCAATAATTTTTAGGCGTTCCGAGGTCTGACGATAATTTTGAAAGCTTCGAGGATGTTTATGAACATAAAGTTTTTTTATGGCTTTTCAAATATATCGTTCATAGAGAATATTAATTTATTTGTTTTTCGAGCGTTTTTGGCCCTTAACTTTTAAACTAACCTTTAAGTACATAGTATAAGTTTTAACATTCGTGCTTTATAGTATGAGAATTTTTAAAACAATGAAACAGCAACAAGTGGACTTGAAAATTAGTTACATTGAAATGCACTGGTCATGAATCTTTTACGAAATTACATAGACATATCTCCAATGCAATACATTTGTAAGAATAATACACATTATTAATGAATCCAAACCATTCTAATACTAATTATATCTAAGATCAATAAAGGAATACTATACATACAGGTATATAATTAAAAATATACGAGTAAATACATAATGTAAAACATATTATTACATAGATCTACTTAGAAAAATGGAGCAGCTTATGACAAAATAAAAAAATTAAACATAACATAAAAAATGAAAAATAGTATCACAAAATAAATAAATTAAGGCTTTTAAAAAATAAAAGCCAATTTGTTTATCTATATTTAAATCTGTTGTGGTTAATTTCGTCCCAATTAAAGAAAATATATAAGAAACTATTTTCTTGTTATGAAACGAATTACCTTCTTTATTCTGATGTTGATTAAAGATTAATACATCACTACTGGGAGATAACATCACATTCATATAATTTTCTAAACAAAAATAAAAAATTGCAATTTATATAAAATTTATAAATAATAAAATAATTTTTTAAATGATAAATCAAAATGATTATAAATAGAAAATTTACTATATAAATGGTAATAATATTGTAATAAGAAGAATATCTGTACGGGACTAATAATCAGGATGTTGTAGTAATTTGAAAAAGAACGTTTTACTAAAATTTACATAATAATTTACGTAATAATGTCCCTGATAAAAAATTTAACCACACAAATGGTATTTAACCAACTTACCAGCTATCGTTTTTTTATCTTCATGCACGATAATACTCTGAAATTCTTCAAAATTTTTTGTGTGCATGGAACGCAAAAATTTTGTAGTTGATTGTGGAAAGGACTGCCAGGAAATTTGCATATAACGTTCACGCATTGCTAAAGCTTCTACGATTAATTGGGAAGCACGTTCCAAATCTTCTATTGGAACCTAAGAAAAAATTACAATAAAAACACATGGTAGGTATTTACAAATAGCTAGAGCCAATTTAAAAAAAACACTCACCCCACTTGTATCTTCACCTGAGATTGAAACTCTTTGAAAATGTGGTATAAAATCGGATTCCTCTGATTGAACAGTATCGTCTGCTTTTACATCGACTACGCTTGGTTGATGGCGATCGTCCATAACTCTTTAAGTATAAAGATTGAATACAATTAATTAGACTAGGTTGTACCAATTTATTCTATTTTTACGTAGTGGTTATTAAGGCTGTATCTGCTATATACGTATGTGCACGATTATCACAAATGTTCTAATAAATATGCACAATATAACTGTTTGTTGAAACCGCATCGTTAAAAAATTTAAAGCAATCGGCGAAATGAAAGCAAAACAACAAATAGAAATGATGTGATTTTACATTCGTAGGTTAGAGAACGAATGAAAAGTAGTGTGTAAGATTTATCAACTCAGATGGAGAGTAACATACTGGCTCCTACTCTTTCCATCAATATAGTTATGCGTCAACATCAACACGCAAAATAAATAAAAAAAGAGCGAGATAAAAATACAGTTTCGCCACGTACCAAAATAAAATAAATATTTTTGTAAAATTTTACTAACAATTCAAACCATTTTTTTTGATTATTAGCCTGTTTACAAGTAAAAAAAATTGTTTTGCAGTCAAATTTTTGGAGGAAAGAAAGAAGCATCCCCTTTAAAAAATATAAAATATCAATAGCATGAAAGGAAACATGTATATAATGACGCTATAATTACATGTTTATCTATTGGATCTGTTATCTGTATGTGTTATGTATGTTTTTTATACTTTCTGGCAACTATTAACACCAACATATTACACTTAACACTTACCCGAAGGTAAAAAAAGTGTAACTTTTCTTTCGTAAAGAACACGATTACATAAAATTACTCATTTTTTTTGCTTTTATTACTCATATCATAATCATATTGCTTTTTTTAAATAAAATTCAGCATAATGTGAAAATAGACAGAAGCAGAAACCAATGAAACAAACTAACCACCTTTATAAACTACAGCGCCTCTATTTTATTTACTATAATCCTTTGCACTCGTATGTCACACTGTAGGTGACAATATAAATTTACTCTAAAACTGGCATATCAGTCTCTAAGCCAAAAAAAGGTACCACATTGTAAAAGATTACAAAAATTAAAATATTTTATAATAGTAATAAATGAAATAAACATAATACGTTCAATTCTATCACTGTAAATTAGTTTAATTCAGTAACAACTTTGAAAATAAATCGAGTGCAAAGGGTTTAAAAATAGAACAAAATATTTTGAGTAGTTCGAAACGAATGAATTATAAAAGTTAGAGCTTTCTTTCAACTCTTTTTTGTAGCTTGGTTTTGTTCCTTAAACTTGCTCATTCATGGCTTCGTTCGAATGTAAAATACAAAAAAGAACCCTCTCAAGGTGTACAATGTAATAAATTAATACTATTATCACAGACAATGAAAAAAAAGATTTTCCATTTAAACTAAAAAATTAAAACGAAATTTAATTCTGAGAGTTCCAAAGTCATCGTTGTATCTGTGATTTTTTGATAAACTGGGTATATGTATACGCAAAAAACAAAATATTTTTGATTGTATGCGGCTATTTACGGAAAATGAAATTGCTATTTAAATTTTTAGGTGTACATGTGATGAAATATCTCTTTTAGGTTGTCTGTGCTATTATCCTAGTAAATTAATAACACAAATTATTCCCGTCAGCTCTTCACGAAAAACACTGAATATTATTTTAATTTAATTTTTTTATTTTAATTAATAAAAAACTCTTGTTTACGTAATTTTAAATAATTTTTATAATGGGTGAAGTGAATAAAAAAAAGTAAATACTTTTTTTCAAGTAAATACTGCCGAGTTAGTGAATAAAACTTACTAGCAAAGTTTAAAGCAAATACTTACTAATTTAACCAAAAAATTCCCAGCATTTACTTAAAATTATGTGAATAAAGTCTACCTTCTACTTTTACATGACATTTCAACACTTGAAAAATACAAGTAAAGTAGATATCAACTTTTAATGGTAAAAGTTGGTAGTTTTAATGGTAATGGTAGTATTCGCCAAAACTGACCGTGAAGTGATTCCTGCAAAAAGATCTATGGTTGAAAATGTTTAAGATTCTGAACGTTATTGGGACACTCGATTATACGCACGTTAAGATTTTGAATCTTCGATCTTTTTCACCATTGCCTCTTCCTTTGCCTTTTTATGTTCGGAAGTTGTGATTTACTAAGCATAATTTGATAATTTTTAGCACGCATTTCTCTTTACAATTTCCACTTCGAAAGTATCCATTTTTATATATTTTATATATATATATATATATATATATATATATATATATATATATATATATATATATATATATATATATATATATATAAGCAATTATTATTATATATGCAAATTATCACTGTATTTTTAATAATAAAAAATATGTTGTACTGGTATGTCACTTCAATCACAACATTTTTGAAATTAAATTTCTTCAAAGTAAATACTAGAACAATTTTAGGTATCAAAATGTCTAAAAAGTAAATACTTCGAATATTTCCCAGTTGATACTTTAATGTAAAAGTAAAAGATTATTCACACAAATCTGGTCATTTGCTTTTACTTAAAAGTAAAAACTTTGAAGTACAGTAAAACTTGCCCAAGCCGGAACTTGGAAATGCCGGAAACTTGTAGAAACCGGAAATTTTTTTCCCGTAAGATAATTTTGTACTAAACTAAACTTGCCAATACCGGAAACTTCTTAAACCCGGAAGCCGAACTGATTTTCTAGTCCGTTTTATTGAAAATATACCAAATTAAACTTGGGAGACCCGAAATAAATTTTCACCGCCGAAAAAAAATATTCTTGATATGTACGAGGGCAAATCAAAAAGTCTTGCAATATCATATGAAAAAAAAGAGTGAGAGAGACAGCAATATTTTTATTTTTCGACATAATCTCCTTTAAGGTTTATACATTTGTCACATCGATCAATTAACTTACCTAAACCCTCTAAAAAAAAAGATTTCTTTTGCTCCATAAAATATTCATTTACAACAGACTGTACTTCATAGTCACTGGAAAATTTCCGGCCCCTTAGTGTTTTTTTCAAATTGGGAAAGAGAAGTAGTCACTGGGTGCCAAGTCTAGACTGTACGGTGGATGCGGAATTTCCACGAAGCCGCAGTCCTTTAATGCAGCTTGAGCAATATTAGCCTTGCGCACTGGTGTATTGTCGTGAAGAAGCAAGATTTTTTTCCTAACTTTCCTTGGCCGTTTTTCCCGGATCGCTTTTTTCAATTTTCGCAAAACCTCTGCGTAATATATGCCTGTGATTGTGGTTTTCGGTGGCATATAATCGATTATCAAAATTCCTTCAGCATCCCAAAAAATTGTTGCCAAAACCTTACCAGCAGACGGTTGAGTTTTGAATTTCTTTGGTGGTGGTTCACTACGTTTAATCCATTGCATCGATTCTTGTTTGGATTCCAGATCCCAGTGATGAAGCCATGTTTCATCGCCTGTTATTATGTTACCCAAGAAATTTTCTGGATCTGCTTTGTACATATCTAAAATCGCCTTTGAAGTTTAAACACGCATTTTTTTTTGTTCAGCATTCAACAAACGGGGAACCCATCGCGCACTTACTTTCGACATGTGAAGGTGGTCATGTAATATAGTATATGTGGTACCGTATGAAAGAGAAAGTCTCCACGCTAACCGCGGAACAGAAATACGCCGGTCCTCCAATACAATAGAATCAGCCAAAATTACGTTTTCATGGCTAATAGCATCTGCTGGCCGACCCGAGCGGTTATCGTCTTATAATGACTCCCAACCACTTTTGAATAATTTTACCCACTTTGTTACTGTGGCATATGATGGTGCAGATTCGCCGTAAACTTTTGATATATAGTTGAATATATAAATTGCATTTCGTCCATCTTTATAGAAAAATTTAGTAACGGCGCGATATTCAATTTCATTCATTTTAAGAAAAATTCAAAACACATGTTACTAAATTGACAAAAACAAACGAACCGTAAAATTTACATCGAAATGTTCTTCTAGAAGTTTCATCGTGACAAAAAATGGTTTTGAAAAATATATTGTTGTCTCACTCACTCGTTTTTTTCATATGATATTGCAAGACTTTTTGATATACCCTCGTATGTGAGCAGACTGACATCATGAGAAATATATTTTACTTCTAATTTGTTCATATGGAAACACTAAAATTAAACATTTAATATGTAAACACTAAGAAAAAAGAAACCAGCCAAACGTCAAAAGCAAATATTTAATGTTTTTTTTTTCATCGGGAATCACAAATTCTACGTACAATTATGAATGTTCTTAATAAAACTAAAAACTTAGTTACGATCGAAAATAACTGTCTATATTCATATAGTGAATATGTAGTTTCAGTTTCAATACACAAATGTAGTCCCTGGTTTAATATTTTTTAATTTACGTGAAAAATTGAAATATTTTTTTAGTAAACGTAAGTGCAAAATTTACCACACAAAGTTAATTGTATACAGATGAACTTTACTTTTAAAATATAAAACTGTTTTTTTTAATTTCGTAGGTACCCAAACATGAAAAAAGTCATATTAAATAATTTAACCCTCGAGCAAAAGTATAAGGTTATACAAATGAAAGAAGCCGGTTCAACAATAAAAGATATCGCTATATTCCCGGGAATCCGGAAAGTTATTTAAAAAAAAAAAACAAATTATAAAGTATCACGAAATCGGACAAAAAGTGTATGAATGGTTCTGTACCGCAAGAGCCAAAAATTTCCCCATTTCCGGGCCTATAATAAAAGAAAACGCCATTCAAATAGCCGAAAAATTGAATCCGCCTATCACTGAATTTAAAGCGCCTTCAGGATGGCTCGACATTTTTAAACATCGGTATGGAATTACTTTCCACCAAATTTCAGGTGAAGCTAAGGACGTCGATCCTGAAAACGTAAACACTTGGCACGCTAAGCTAAAAGACATAATAAAGGATTACCATATGTCAAACATCGCAAACGTAGACGAAACTGGGTTATTTTATCGAGCACTTCCGGATAAAACTTTGTCATTTAAAGGGGAAAAGTTTTTGGAAGGAAAAAAATCTAAAGAACGACTTACAGTCGCATTGGTTACTTTTATGAATGGAACCATAAAAAATCCGATTATTATAGGTAACGCCATCAAGCCAAGAGCATTTAAAAACGTCGATGTCAAGTCATTTCACGTAAAATATTTTGCTAACCGTAAGGCTTGGATGACATCCTGTATTTTCGAAGAAATTCTATGAGACCTGAACAACGAAATGTTTAAAGAAAGAAGACATATTCTCTTATTCCTGGACAATGCTACCTGTCATCCAAAAGTTCAATATTCGAACGTAAAGCTTATATTCTTTCCATCAAACACCACCGCAATCTTGCAACCTCTAGACGCAGGAATAATCGCAAATTTTAAATATCATTACCGAAAGTTGTTGCTTAAAAAGCTTTCATCGGTAATGAACACGGCGTCAAAGGTCTCGGATTTATCGAAACGAATAAATATATTGGATGCAATTTATTTTATTAAAGATTCAGTAAGTAAATAACATCAAATCAGACACTGTAACAAAATGCTTTTGCAACTGTGGATTTTCATGGGAGCTCTCTGACGAATTTAGTGAGATAGACGAAGACCCAATTCAAATAGTCGAGTTGCAAAACATAATAGGAGCGCTTTATGGGGATAATCATAATAGTGCGCTGGACTACTTAGCCATTTATAAAGAAGCTTTGTGTGAGAATGATCAAATTTTAACGGAAATTTTGTCAAATTCAGGTTTGGCATCAAATCAAGCAGAGGAAAATAATACCGATAGTGACTCAGACTCAATTATAGAAGTTTTTGATCCTGTACCATCTAAGGGCGCAGTCATACATCATCTTGAAGAGATTCGACAATATGCCCTTAATGAAAATGACACAAAATTATTAAGCTTAGTTTCCGAAGCCAAGCCAAGTTTTCAGTCATTTCAACACCTATTTCATTTAAAATGAAGCAACATACGTTAGATACGTTTTTAAAGAAAATTGATTAATTTCTCTTTACACTTGTTAAATGTTCACATTTTACTTGAGATGTGCTTTTTAAACATTTAAATTATTATTGGTTATTGGTGAGTTCACTATCTTCTGTGATGAATTTAAAGCAATATGTACATAATATTAATTAAACATAACTGACTTATTTTTAAAGAAAGTTCCTTAAAAAATAAAAATAATTTTCTTGATGTTTGATCGGTAGAAGTAGTTAAGATTTACGTTTTCCGCGAGAAGTGCGGTTTAGAGAAGTAAATTTGGTTATATAGTAAACATTTCTGGGTCGAACTTGCAAGTACTGGAAATCTTGTAAGAGCCGGAAATTTTGCTTGGTCCCGTACGATTCCGCGTTTGACAAGTTTTACTGTAAATACTTTTTTTATTCACTTCGCCCAATATGTAACTATCGATTTTAACTTGTTAGGTTATCATCAAGAGTATTGCTTCTGATTACTAATCTAATGATTACGCAATATACCTATGATTAAAGTTTTTCTTTCGCTATTTTAAAACGTGTGGACGTCGTCTCGGGTCTCTTTTCAAGGGAACTATTAAATTTTACCGATTACGTTTCCCGGGATTTTAGATCGTAAATTATCGGTATTCGAGAATAAAAAAAATGACGTATTTCTATTAAAATAATAGTCAGCAAATAATAATTCTTCCCTCCATTAAACATTGTACTATAAATGTCGCCACATTTGATATTCACTACTCCACATTTGATGCTCACCACTTTACATAAAAGTAATTGACGATTGTACACCCTGTTATATATGTTTTCGTTTTTTTTATTTCAACTGTCAATCTGTATTTAATAAAATTCTTTTTATACTGTAATTTCTAATAACCATAAATAAAGTTAAATCAATGATGTTTCTTCGGTAATTATTTATGGTAAATTGGTTGGTATTTGTTGTTGTTATTAATAATTTTATTAATAAAGGGTTTTCCAATAAGCGGTTTCATTTTGAATAGCTTGCTATTTGGGCAGCTGTTAATTTTGAAGCTGTCATCTTTCGACATTTGACACGTAAAAACTACGCCATTACTAAAAATGGTACGATACACGCTTCAACAACGCATTGAAATTGTTAAAATTCACTACAAAAATGGGAAACATTTTGTAGTTACAGTTCGCAAAACTAAAGAAATTTTGGGTCGTAGTAAAGCACCTTCTTGGCCGACAATAATGAAACTGCTGGAAAAATTTGAGCTGTAGGGACAAGTTAGTGATGTGGAGAATCGAAACCGTGTGCGTCGCTCAAGAACAGCTGTAGCCCGTAGTGTTGGCGAAAACCCAGGTTTGTCGATTCCTCGTCGATCTTTGGAATTAAACATTCCACAAACGACATTACACCATATTTTGCATAAAGACTTAGGTGTTAAGGCTTTTAAAGTACAGTTAACACAAGAACTCAAGCCGGTCGATCGCCATAAATGTCGTATCTTTGCTGATTGGGGCCTTCAAAATGCACAAAATTATCCGGAATTTCATCGAAAAATCATCTTCAGTGGTGAGGCCCATTTTCGTTACGTTAATAAGTAGAATTGTCGCATTTAGGGCTCAGAAAATCAAAGAATGATTGTTGAAAAGCCTCTCTATCCTCAACATGTCACTGTTTGGTGTGGTTTTTGAGCTGGCGGTGTGATTGGACCTTACTTATTCGAAAATGAGGGTGGTGCAACTGTTACAGTGAATAGATTGCGCTACGTGTACGTAGGACGGCGTTTATTTTCAGCAAGACGGCGCCACACAAGCAACGAAACAATCGCAATTTTGCAAGAAGTTTCCTGACCGTGTTATTTCTCGAAGAGATGATCACAATTGGCCTCCAAGATCTTCTGATTTAACACCTTTCGATTTTTGCCTTTGGGGTCACGTGAAAGATGAGGTCTATGCCAATGCTCCACAATCGATTCAAGACCTTAAAGATGGAATTCGTGAAGTTTTCGATGTGCAATTATGTAAAATTTCATGACAAGGATATGGTGCTGCAAGCGTAGCCGTGGCGGCCATTTGGCTAATAACAAATGTCAAATGTTAATGGTATATACCTTCTTCTTTACAATGAAATAAACATTCATTGATTTCTCTTAAACAATACTCGTTTTTTTAATACCAAAATGAAACCTCTTATGGAAAACCCCTTTACAAGGTTTCAATCACTTCTAACTTCAAAAGGTTAACGATCAAAACAACCGAAGTTTGAAAATATTTTCTTAAAATCGATTCGGAGAAATCAAGATGTACGAATGTGCATATACATACTACGGTAACTTGAATCCGGTAACTACTTCGTTTCGTTATTTCTTTCCCCGTTACCTATAAAATAAAAAACATTTATAGATAAAGCGGAAAGAAACGAAGTAGTTACCGGATTCAGGTTACCGTAGTATGGATATGCACAATAAGTGCAATAAAATAATAAGCTGCTAAGGATCGACAACAACTAGAATGAGTCGTCATATATTTATCCATACATATTGATATTAAACTACAACGCAAATGCATTAAGCGAACAAACGAGAGTGCGGTGGACGATGATGATACCTCTAGTACCACCGGAACTAGTTTCAATATAATCCTAAAGGTATTATGACACTGACTTGAAAAAAGTGCAATAACAAATAAACGGTGACTAGGACAGAAACAACTAGAATAAAAGAGAGAACACAATTTTTCAAATGTCATTTACATTTTGTTGGTAAGCAAACATTTTGTGTACCTAAAATTGCTAAAAATTACTTCTAACGGTTATCAAATCACTTCAAATAGTTTTAGAATAAAATATTTTGTTGAATTCACATAAAAATATTCGTTTTGCCTGTAATTCATAAAAAAAAGTTGGAGATGTCAAACAAAAAGTATTGTAACATAATTCTAAACTGCTAGAATTGCTAGTTGGACGGCTTTCTTTACTCAATTTTGGTACAAAATTTCTGATATATTGTATGCACTCACGCTTATTAATATTTTGTAATTTGTATACATTTTATTTTTCTTACTTCATTTATATGTTTTAGACGCTGAAAATTAGCCAGTGTCTCAAATCATAATGCCATAAAGTAAAGATTAAACAATCAACAAATCTCTGTCTTGAATTTTATGATATACATATTTTATTTTTTACTAAAGTGCAGGTAAAAAAATTGATGCTTGCTACAACGTGTTGAGTACACAAATGTTAAATTTCTGACATTCTTCAAGACCTTTTCAATAATATGTCACCACTGTAAATTCTGTAATATAATCAATAATAAGGCTGCCAGCCCAAAACGGTGTATTTATCAACTAAAGCGATGATAACAAAAATGTTGCTTTTCCAAACCTTTTAGACGATACAGCACATGACCATATGGGAATGAGAAAAATACAACTACTCCCAGCCCCACAAAGTGTTATAATGCATCACCTAACTTTTTGAAATTCTTCATAAAATGCCAATTCAATGATATTGATATGGGACACGTGTATATTCTATCGTAGTTGAACAGCTCGTAAATTTAACGCTTCACTCAAATTTTACCTAAAATTTTGTCTAAGGGCCTAGATGAAAACCCACGTTTCACCTATGCCCTAACAAAAAATATTTTTAGGGGTTCTCATTTTTCTAGGGTTTTATAAAAAGAATATTATTTGACGCAAAATCAAAATACCCTCTGAGATATACTAAAGACGGCTGCTAGTTTGTCACGAAATCCAAGCAACGTACTATATTTTCTGAACATTCTCGTTTTTGAATCGGGTGAATACAGGGTGAAACAAAAATATGAATTTTAATTAAATGTCGTACTAGTAATTGATAATTCTTTGAAAACCAGAAGGTAAATTAAAGAGATTTTGTCTGAATATGTTGTTCCATTTGTGCATAACCGTATTAACTTCTTACTGTTGCACGACAGCGCAAGACGTTGAAACCCTAAATTGGTCCTATCGAAGCCTGACCCTGGACTTGGAAATCCAATCGTTCACTTATGGGAGCACTTAATTTATCGTTACACATTTTATTTAGAATATTTTGTCGTACAATTTCTCATAATGCTATATATGCATTTCAAAATATTTGCAAAAAATCGAAAAAGCTACAAAAAGAAATAACTGATGAGGTCGTCACATTTTCCTAAATAGCGTAAGCTTGAATTTTCATCCCGACCATTCGTTCCGTGTGGGCTATAGAGAAGCCACACACTTTTATTTGCACAGAATCACACACATAGAAATATATGAAAACAACTTTTTCGATTTCGGTCATATGGCGACAAGTAAATCAGCAAAAAATCTCGAGGAGAACATTTTCATGATTATTAGACTTTATTTCAATATGTAAAATACTCTTTCTTGAATATAAAATTTTATTTAAGATATTACATGAAACTCCAGTACCATCCATATATTATATAAAATATTGGAAGAGAATTAGGAAAATAAATTAGACACATTAAACATTTTTATTATAAGAAAGTTATATATTTTTAAAATACGGAACAACATAATCCTCACGATTGAATATAGTTGCAAACTAGTAACAGAAAGAGTGTGAAAGTTTAATATGTATGTATATCCACCAATGCACTAAAACATGCTTGGGAGTTTCGAAATTACGCGCGTCTTACCAATTATTCGAAATAACAACATACGAGTCTAACAAATCCACCATCCATTTAATAAACCACTTCTATTCACTCAAATTTAAGCAAGAATTCTGAAATAATTTGATCAATGTTGGGATATTCAGTTATTACAAAGTAAAATAAATTTAATACTGAAGAATTTAAAACGTATATTGAATTTCATAAACTTAATTGTTTATATTTTAAATAAAACCCAAACAAACATTTTTTATACATTAAACGGGCATTGCCATTTTTATCAGTTTAATTTGTAAATTTTGTTTTTGTGCACGCGAGTGTACGGACGCTAATTAGCCGTAATCATTTTTTATCAAGTTTAATTTTAATAAATTAATAATTTTACTCACGTTTCAAAAAAAAAATGACAACAACTGGAATTAAAAGACTTAGCAATCAAAACAAACTCGTCTTTTTTATTTAACTTAACAAAATATCATTATATATCAAAGTTCATTATAAAAGCCAAACATCAACTAATGATATTATATTGGTTTTGAATAGCCAAAAATATTTGGAAAATCTATTGATTTTCTAATCAATAATGTGAGTATATATTGTGTGATAGACACAAAATATTCATGCAAATAAAGGTAACTGGAATTAATTAATTTGAAAGACTATATTCATATTATATCAACAACCAAAATTAAATTGTCTTATTTGGTGTCGTGAACACAAGTAAATTGTAAATAACCGATAAGGAAGCACCACTGAATGTAAAAAATACGTATAAAAAAATTCTTTAAGAATTCAAAATTACAGTTTAGCGTGCTGCACGAGATTTCAAAAATGACTGTGCTCATAAATTAATAAAAACAATTTAAACAAATTCACTTTTGTAAATTTTCCATTTTTGCTTTTTTATAATCTTTTGTAGTTATTTAAGTCTAAGGATATTTATATTATGTACTTCAAGTGTTATATTTATTGATGTCATATTTTTTATACAATAACACGAAACGGAATATTTTTTTTAAACTATATAATTTTGAAAACTATTCTAGGCTTAAAAATACAAAATTGTTCGTTGTGGTTCCATAATAAGGCAAGAGTACGAAACATTCCTTAAAGAAAACATATGAGCCTCTAAGTGAGTTAATAATCTTCAACTAACAAACGGGAACGTTTTAGCGAGAAGGTTCCATTATTTCAGTTTTTAAATTTACTATTTTAGTTTCGCGTGATAGATGGGTTTGTTTGTGAATGGGCACCAAATCTTTATTCAAATATTGGTCCACTTCCTATAACCGGATTTTCTTTAAATTTTCCACTCAAGTGTATCTCCGATCATGATTTTGGATTAAAATTTTGAGAGGTTGGATCACAAGATCGAAGGCAAATTTTTGGAAAATAAATTGCCAGAAAGTTTTGTCATTAATAAATTTCAAATGTACCTTCAGTTTGACATTCGCAAAAATATAGATCAAGTAATTTTTCAAAAACGGTCGGTATTTAAACATTTTGTCTTAACGCTCAACCAGTCAGTCCGTAAGAGCTTAACTTGACCTCTATTTGGACCATTTCCATTACGATTCTTACCAACTTACTTTTGAAATCAACTTGTCAACACTCAAGAAACAAATCCTAAAGTCTCGCTGGTTTGTAACTGTTATGCAAATGGCCAAAATTGAGTACAACTTAAGCTCTTACGGACTGACTGGTTCAGCCTTTAGACTGTGTCCTGGGGTAAATATTTTAATGTAGTAATTTTTGACATTTATTTAAAATACCGTATACTCGTATACTCACCCGATCTACTAGTCTTTTTCTGAAAAAAATATTGACAGATACAGCTAAATATATTTCATATTAGTTATTCGGTCTACGGAGTCCAATTACCACAAAAACAAATAAAAAAATAACACGAGAAAAAACTTGTTTGGCAGAGAAATTCGTAAACAAATATACGACGGCTTTCGGTCATCAAAATAACAAAAATATTGTGTAGGGGAAATGTGTAGGGGAACGTTTTATCTACATAAGAGAATCCACTAACTAACGTGGAGATCGAATGATGGTAGAACCAAATCGATTACATAATGATCTCTAAGAGACATTTCACCTGCATATTCGAAATTAAATCTTAGAGAGGTACAGACATGGACAGCAATCATTTCCTTATCATATTGAAATAATGCCAAAAATCCATCTACAATCAATAGACAAGCACAAAAGCATCACTGCAGAGTTACCAATCAACTGTCACTGACTCTCTAGACCGGCACAGTAATAACGAAGCACCTCCACTTAACACCCAGAAGCGGTGGCTAGCTATACAGTCAGCCATAAGTACCGCGGTGCAAAATACTATTCAAAGAAGATCACCGAAAACCTTGAAATGATTGATTCGATGATCAATGACGCCTGTGGCGCTATTCTGGTAATTTCCCGGGAATGGGGAATTTGGGAAAGAATTTATATGTAAATTATTTTTAAACATTTGTTTTCTGATTTACTGAGGTAAAAAGTTAGTGTTCAATTTTTTGAAAACAAAATTAAATGGGGAAGCCAATTTAGATATGGAAAAATTATCCCCAATTTATAAATATTTACATCAAACTTTTCTGCTTAGTAGGCCGGAAAAAAATATTTGAACAGAAATTACGTATAAATTGTTCCCTCAGATCTCTATTCCCGGGGAAATGCCACTGGTCATCGAAATTAACAAAAGCTTCGTGGAAAATGGTTGGCTCATAATACTAGAAGCAAAATATGTCTGTACAGTAAAGCTGCAACTAAACACTTTCGGCAAAAGAAGTGCGAACATTATGAGAAATGCAACTGTTTTCTGAGCCATTTTGTGACAATTGTTTTGTGGAAATTCTCGGTTTTCTCGCATTTTGCACGAATTTTCAGTTTTGCTTTCAAGCATATGAGAACAGTTTTAATTTTTCGCCTCATTATGTATCATGAGAAAGGTTTAAACTGGTGTGATTTTTCTGATTACGAAATTTTTTTTCTAAAAAAATCACAAAATTTCCCAAAATAAAAAATGATAGGAATATTTTTGAAAGGGGATTTATGATTTTCACCAAATTCTCTCCAATTTCCACCTTTTTCGATAAAACTGTTTTCACGATAAAATGTCAATATTTTCGCAATCAGTCATTTAGTTCAAACCTCAGATTACTGAAGAAAGGGGATTCCCAAAACCGTCAAACATTTTTTATATTCGAAAATTTAATAGAGGACCAGTGAGCTGGTTTTTGAGATCAAATTGAGCAAATCTCAATTATCGCAAACAAATTAATTAATCAATTTATATTATGAGAGAACTAATTAACGTGCAGCGACCTCTCACACGCCCGTAAGGTCAACGAGAAGTCGTTAGTCCCTACAATTTCACACAAACCCAATTTTTTAACCGTTTTTAATTGTAATATCGTTAAACATATTTTTCAGATTTTCGAATTTTTTAAAGATTTTGATATTATTTAGGTATACAAGAATGAATTGCGGATTATTTTTTTACTAAACATATAAAATTCAGAAGAATGATAAAAACTACACTATTCAAAGTATGCTCCATCGCTTGAAACATTTTTCCGATCTCAACATCGTCTTTGTGCCAAAGCGATTCGGTTTTGCGGTCGATGCGGATGCACTTTTCATCCCCTGTAACTATACAATACGAAAACGACTTCCTTTTGTATCAAGCGAGCAAAATCTCACATGTGTTTTTGTGCTTTTCCATTTGCCTGTCGTACATCTCATGTGGTACCCACCATACCGGTCTGCTGAATCTTTCCGATAGCCAATTGGAAACAGCTTCTTGACTGACACCCAATTGCTATCGGCGAGTTGTTTTTGGGTTTGCGAATCATCTTGGTCATTGCTTGCAATTCTACATTTTGTATTTTTTGGAGGTTTTCCACCTTCTTTGTCTGCAATATCGAAGTCACCACTTTTGAAACGCCGAAATCATCGTTCACACATATTTTGCGATGGAGCATGTTCACCATAAACTTCTCGAAGTAATCGGTATGATTCAGCAGCAGGTTTCTTAAAATGAAAACAAAAAAATTAATACTGTCCGCGAATGCTCTTTGTTTGGTATAAATTTCGACATATTGAGCACAACAATACAACACTATGCACACACTTCTTCAATTTATCACTATCGTGCGTGTCTGACTTTTGTTGATGACACAACAAAATAACGCAGTGTCAAACTTTTATAGCACAAACTGCATTGGTGCACCAAGTATTTTTTATTTCGAAATTTCAAAGTTTCGGAAATTTATTTTTTCAGTATTTTTTCGAGATTTTTTATTTCAGAAAATAGTAACAACCCTTAAATTCACCGGACAAGTGGTGCAGTGGTTAAAGCTTCGGCACTTAGACCGGGAGGTACTGGGTTCGAATCCCATCAGAGGCTGGATGCAAAGCGAATTTTCGTCATCGATTACGATCGGTAATGTTAATGAACACAACTAAGACCCTCTGTTGGAGTGCAGAATTCAGCGCCGACCCACCGTCCATGTCAGTTTACAGGTTGACATGGAGCTTGCAATGTGCAGGTGGTATACTGTAATTGTGTGAATGGGTGGTCTGTGCGTGAATGAAAGGAGGGTATTAATTGACCTTCAAAGGACATTAAATCCACTGGACGATTAATACTTCCTTTAAAAAAAAAAAATAACATGCGAAGCATTTGAAATATTTTCGATAAATTATCGTTTTCGATTAATTGTCCTTTTCGGTTATTTGCTTTTCGGTGAATTGTTTTTTGGTAAATGATCGTTTCCAGTTAATGGTGTTTTCGGTGAATTGCCATTTTCGGTGAATTGTTCCTTTCGGTGTAATTGTTTTTCAATAAATTATTGTGGAACCAACGAGAACTTAGTCGGCAGCTCATGATGGTTTCAATGACTAGAAGAAGTATGAGCCAACCCATCGTACTGTGAGCACTTTTAATTATTTATAAATCGTGTTCATTTTATTTATCATTGCAACAATTTGATTTATCTTACTTCCAGGCTTGTATTAAGCAGACACAAGCAACTCTCAATTTTACATTTGAAGTTGTTGTTAATCTATTTCTAAGCTTTATTCCGTAAGCCTAGTTTCTAATTTTATGAGCTAATAAGGAATTAATTTGAAGAAAATAATAAATCTTAGAACAGAGAAACATGCCTAATAGCAAAGATACAGCTTTCCATAACTTAGTTTGATTTATTATCTTCAAAAGCTTCTTAATAAAGTTTATAATGTTATATGACACGCACAAGAGGAAATCAAGTCTTTTTGCAAGGCCTAATAACTTTAGAGTACATGAATTTACATTTTAGTGATTTCATGCTAAAATCCTATTCTCGTTGTACAATCTGTCCGAAAATCGATTTAGAAATAACCAAGTTCGATTCAGAATTTCCAAATTCCTAAAATTCATCCAATACTCAGAACATCTCTATCTACCTCTTAAAAGAGTATTTGACAGTAATTCTCTAAGTAATAGTCTGGTTTCACGTTTCAAAACTGTACTTAAAATTCTTGCTTAAGTTCCATTATCATTCTATAATTCTAATTTAACAAAAATCGATTAAGAAATAATCAAGTTCATATACGAGTAGGTATATATAATATACACAAAATTTTAATAAATTAAAAGAAGAATACCCCGAATTTTGTCGGGATTTTCTATTTTTACTAAAAGCGGGGATTAAAAATGAGCAATTTTGAAAAGGGGAATTTTTTAAAATCGCTGTTATTTTTACACGAGAAATTAAAACTGCACAATCCAGTACAAACGTAATTATCACATAAAAGCAAGAATTTTAAGATGTTGCTTGCACTTAACGTTATTAACTAGCTGTGACATAATCACAGCAAGATTTAGCTAATGAATTCAGAAATTAATATATAAATAATTTGGATCAGGTGTAAAATTTCAAACAATAATTTTCGTAGTCTCATTCAGTTATATATACTACCGATATTATGAACTGCATATAAATAATTCACCACATTATTCTCAATCACCAATGTAAGTAAAACAGTAACAACTGCATTAAAGTAATTAAATTATGTATTACATATTTAAATTTCCATTATAACCACTATTAAAGATTATCCTTTGATTACATACCTGACATAGGAACAACGGTAAAAAACTTAGAACTAATAAAATATCACATAGTAATTCACACATTATCTAATCAAATATAATATGTTTCCACTTGCATTCGCAAAATAATTTTGATCCACTAATTTTGATTCAGATAATTCAAAAGGTACGACCGACTTAAATGTAAGTACATGAACACAATTTATTTGTTCATAATTCTACGTATTCACTAAATAAACAAAATGCCTCTTTTAATCACAATCCTTTATTTTTATGGAATGGAATGCCAATTATAAACCGTAATTTACCTCGAAAATTCTCTTTGACTAATCCAGCGCTTCGATTCAACAGCACACCCAAACATTTTTATACGCCCTGTTGTATGGTTGCAAGTATAAAACTGATGTAATTTTTGATTGCTAACAAATAGTTGTTCATTTTCTTTAAAATAATTAATTAAATTTAAATTTATTACATTACGAGTATGTAGATATAATTATAGGTAATATTATGTTTAAATACAAAACCAGATTTCGTTTAATTTAAAAATGTACTAAATAATATTAGGTCGAAGTTAAGACACGCTCGCTGTCTGTATGATCAATGTCTTTTATTGTTAATATTTTATTTATTGGTTTTCAATTTTTCATCCAGCGCACGGTAAATAAATAAAATGAAACCTTATGTTTTGTTAAGCATGGAAAATAACTATGTACCTAACTAAAAAAATAAACCATTTACTATTCGTATTTTTATTTTAATTGAAAACTACACCTAAAATGTATCCACTTATTATGTCGTGTCTTCCTTTGTATACAATACAAAACTTAGTACATATATAAAATTAAAAATTAATATTATTGCTGCATTCCATTTACTATGTATTACTATTTTAGTTTTGCATTTTGTTAATAAGCTATGTGTTAGTCGAGTGGTAGAATAACTACTGTACAGTATCTGTTAACGATTATACAGTTGACAGTTGAAAATTGGTTATTTTAAAATCATGATTTGGTGTCGTGTTTTAATTACCATTTTAACATTACCCTTGCACTTGCTATAGACGGATGGAGTGTAGAATAAGGATTTAGGAAAGGGTTTAGTGGAGCTGAGTAACGAAAAATTGTATTCCGCCCATTAAATAAATTCTATAAAAAAGCTCATAAATAAAAAATTTTTGAGCAACTAACTATACGACGCATTATTCATTCCAATTTATAAAAATACACAAGATTAGAATTTAGATATTATGTGAAGAGAATATGTAATTAATATTTTCGGGTTAATCGCGAACACATGCAAGTTTCAAATAATCAATTAAAATCAATGTTAATATAAAATATGCAGGCGGCAAACCAAAATAAATTTTAAATCAAAATTGAAATGTTTACAAGCATACCATTAAATTTAATTGTGTATACCATATAATATACATTTATGTATATAGATGGCCTCTAAAGATAATGTCTTGTGTATTATGTACCTATTATCCGATTATTTGTAATTTGTTTACGAAATTTGGGTAAGAACGACCATAAATATTGAAAACAAGCTTGATACTTTGGAAAATTTTAGAAACTCTTACCTAAAACTTAGTGTTTGCTGCGAATTGATGCTAAGATCTTACTATGATTTGCGAGTCGAGTACATAAAGAAACTGAGAAAACATTACCATTCACAAGTAAATGTTTTCGTCTTCGCCTTTTTATGCTTGGTTCACATATGCGATCAAAAAATGATTCGCGAATCAAGCCAATCTTTGAGCGTAATTATTTCGCATTATTACTCATAATTTGTTATTTTTTTTATTATGTTGGATGCTTCCGATCAGAATTTTCCCAAAGTTAAAATTATTTCATCTCGGGCGGGAAAATTTGTATGTGTTTTCAATGATTTAATTTTCCTTTGATTCGCGAATCATTTTTTGATCGCATACGTGAACCAAGCATTAGCACCCCATCTAAAGGTATTGACAAAAGTGATGATTGAATTCGTTTGGTCATCGTTAGGTCAGGATTGGTCACTAGTTTTTATCGTTTAGTCACATAAAACTAGTATCCAGCTAACGTGAAATGAAATTTTCACTGGTCTCCAAAATTAAACAGATAAATGTTCCATGAAAATTAGTTTGTAGAATTTTGTAAAATTTTAACGCAGTAGCTTCATGTTGAATTATTATTTTGTTATAACAAAGTCAAACTATTTTTTATGTGAGTTTGTTTAAGCAAATAAATATAATTGATGAAATGAGAAAAAATTAGCTTACTTTTATCGTACCTGCAGATAAAAACACAGTGAAAAATGTGTTGAGTCAAACAGAGACATCTACATTTTAATACGAAAATAACAATTTCACTAGCTAAACTGCGTACCGGGAAATAAAATTTAGTAGTGAAATTTTCATTTCGTTTTCGCTTGTGTCATTTTTGTATGAAATATTTCATTTCACGTCAGCTGCATACTAGCCTTTACGATTAAACGGTAAATAAATAATAAAAAATTCAAAACAAAAAATTTCCGGGGTGGCACCATATTGCAAGAAAATTATAGCGTTTTTATCAAATTTCATTAGGAAATCGTTAGGTCAGGATTGGTCACCATATTTTGGCGTTTGGTCACTAATGGGTCAGTTTTTATTCCGAAAAAACAAAATGAAAATTGTATTAATTCAATAAAATCAGGTTCGTCGCTTATTTGGGAATTTCATTAGTAAAACCATGAATATACCATTTAGATAAAAATATTTCTTTTATCAAAGAATTGTATCTAAAGTGGAAGGTATAATCAATTCAGTTTTCTGGTTCTTCAAAACTCGTTGAGGATTATAGTCACTAGTTCCTTTCGATCGGTCATCCCTACTTAATGATTTATTGCAAAAAATCGTTAAAAACCCATAATTTCCACACGATTCGAAATGTTCGGGGCAGGACACTTGTCCAATATTAATAGTTTTATAAATCCAATGATCGAAATCGTTTGGTCAATTTTCATTTGATTGGTCACTAGTCATTTTAGTTTGGTCATCCCTACATAATGATTTATTACAAAAATTCTTTATAAACTCTAATTTCCAAAGAGTTTTTAACGGATTTTTGCAATAAATCATTAAGTGGGGATGACCAAACGAAAACAACTAGTGATCAATCCTCAATGACAGTCAACCAACGGATTCCGATCGTTGGATTTATAAAATTAATCAGTGTGGAAATTATGAATTTTTAACGAAAGTTGCAATACATCATTATGTATAGATGGTCAGACGAAATCAACTACATAGTGAGTAGTGACCAATTCTCAGCGAGTTATGAAAAACCAAAAAATTAAATTGATTGTATTTTATATCTTCTACGGTATGATTTCCTAGCAATGAGGTGCTACCCGGGATTTTTTGTTGTTCTTGAAATTTTCATTCTTTATTTACCGCTTAATCGTAAGTGACCAATCGATAAAAACTAGTAACCAATCCTGACCAAACGATTTCAATCATCACTTTTGTCGAAACCTTTAGATGGGGTGCTAAAAAGTTGGAACCAATGTTTTCGATATCGACAAATTATTTTGATTTTGTGAAATTGTCAATAAAATAAATGTTTTTTGATTGTCTATTTGGAAAAAGTGACAAACTTATTTTAAATTAACTATGTCTCAGTATCCAATCTCATTCAAGAAACGGTTCAAACTATCCTAATTTTTACGAAAGCACATTGTTGTGCGGAGCGGTTTCGGGATAGGTTATTTCAAACTGCATTTCACGTTTCTCTGTTATTATAATTTTATTAATTTCACATAACTTAAATTTACATTTAAAATAATTTTTTGATGATTACTGCTTATGACTAAATAGTTAGTTAAATAGTCATATAACCATCTAATTTATAACTGTATGACTTATAACTATAACTGTCTAATTTATAACAAAAACTGTAACTATATCTTAAAACTATAATGCGGTTCTTATATACTAAAATTTCGAGAAAATGAAAATGTTATACAAGCACTACGGAAAACAAATGTACATTTTTCGAGGTTGCAAGATTGCATTTTCATTTCTTGTACGCAAATGTGTTTATTTTGTTAAAATCGAACAAACTTACTAACAATACGGAAAACAAATAAATGAATCGTCTTTTCCGGTATATTACACAACAACATGCACTCCCATCGAATATTAAAGAACAGTTTGAAAATCCTTATTCAAAGTCCAAATTATCTACCAAAAAATCCAAATTATATGCTAGTAGCAGACAACGTTAAATTTTTATTGGAATAATTTAAGTGAATTTCATTGCACTGTTAAATTATTCACCATTAAGCTGTGACAGGGACATTAAAAGAATTGTTTGTTACAAATTTATCGTTCAAAATAATAAGAATTTTACAAATGTGGACCAATAACAAGCATTTTCAGAAATTGGTGCAAGTTACCACTTGTAGTATACCTTACCTATCCTACTGGCTTTACAGAATATTTTCCAGTATAACCTTTTCCGAACGGAATAAATGTAGCCTTGTTAATAATAATTTTCCATAGTTTTCTAAGTATATATCTAAAAGTATTTTGTTATTGGTTCAGATTGAAAAATCTCAATATTTTGAGTGGAACATTGCAATAAACATTTGAAAATTGTTCTAACATTGGTTTTTATTTATTTAATTCTTTCATTTAATTAATTATTCTTTTAATATTTAATGTATTTAATAAATATTGTTTCGAAAAACCTAAAATAAAATTAACAAAGTTACGCTAGAAAATAAATGAATTTAAAGTGTGATTTAAAGTGTAAACCCTGTTATTACAAACACTACATATGGTACCCAGCTGCACCCTATAATTTTGTTATACATAAATACACAAAATTCCGTGATCTATATAATTATGTATAAAGATAATAATTTAGTATATAATCAATACCTTCTAAACTACTGGCCGCTTACACCAAATGATGACGACACGCTAAGTCGACGTTGTTGTTGTTTTCTCTAGTTGCTTTGTTAGTGTAAATATGTTAAAAGTATTATTGCGCAGTCTCGGTTTAGACTTAAATTGACGTCATGTGCGAAAAATGAGAGTAGTAAAAGGCCAATTATGTTGATACACGGGCGATCTTGCTTACTCCATGGTATTCAACATACAGTGTATTCACAATTCATTTTCTATGCTAAAATGTATTTATATTATATAGTATACTCGTATTATATACCTTAGTTTATATTTTTGTGAGTTTTAGTAATATATATATAATAATGATAATCAGCTGAGGTTGTTAAGCGGGATCATTATTATTACATTATTTATTACGGCGATCAAGAAACCATTAACTTTGTTGATACATATAAGCTTTATATTGTAAATAAAATTAATTATATTAATAATTATCAAACTGAAATCTTTGTTTTTAATTAATAAAAGTGAATACGAAAAGTGTGTGGTGTGGTTTTCCTTTTTTTTACTCTGGAGTCAGAAACAACAATATAGTGTTTGTTAGTGGTATCTGAACCAGCCAACTGTACCAACGGGTACCACTACAACCCTATACGTGATTTGCAACAAAGTAGCTGACATCTGGGCTGGAATTTTTCACACAGCGAGTCGCCTTTTTTGAACGACTTGTAGCTCAAAGCGAGTGAAAGATATGCACTATGCGAGTAGACACTCGCTTCCGCTTTTATTTCCGACCATGTATATATTGCGTAGTGAGAAGAAAGGCGACAATATTTTTAGGTTATATTTTCATACTAAACGTCAAAAAGTTTGTTTGAATTGGATGTCGGTAAGATAATACATACTGCCAATATATATTTTTATTTATTTTTTATTTTGACATTTTTATATTTTTCAGTGTTTACATACATATCTTCTTTAAACACAGTTGCATATCTTCTTTTTGGTATTGCGGTATGATACATACGGTTTTGAAAAATTCCTCGATACTATTAATTAATTAACTAATAAACCTTTAGGAAGTCGATATAATTCCTGGAATCTTTAAATTAAATTATACGTTAATTAAAGATATAAAGTTTATAAGATTAATTATTAACTACCTTGAATCATCGATGTCAAAAGAGCTTAAATCATTAAATCAAAAACAATAGCAATGGGCAAATTGTCCTTTGATCACTCGTATAATTATTTTAATTTATTAAAATATTACTAAAATCTAAAAAATTCAAACCGCAAAATGACAAAAAATAGTTTTAAACACAAAATGACATTTTGACAGCTAAATCCGTAGTTCCTCAATTTTCTCGCCTTTTACTTTTGTCGATTTGTGCATAATCGCTAAAAAAACTGTCGGACAAAACTAAAAGGCGAGAAATCAAACGTAAGCTCGCTTCTCACCTTTTGTGCAAAATCCCATTCCTGGCGATTAAGTTAAGAGCAGGCGTCGTCATTCTACATAGAGAGAGGCATTCGCATGGTGAAATTGGCAGAAAACTTGAAATTCCGAAGTCTACCGTGCAATACACACTGAAGCGATTTAAAGAAACTGGGCAGAACTCATCCCAATATCGGCAGGGGTGAACTCGGGTCGCCAATGCAAAGTTCGATGAATATATAGGAATGCTACTCAAGCGTAATCGGGAGTTGACGGCACCTCAAATTTTAGCGCAAGTGAACAACGCAAAAGGCGCTTAACAGATCAGGGGTTAAAGGGCAGAATTGTTGTTAAAAAACCACTTCTTTCGATTACAAACCGTATAAAAAGACTTAGTTGAGCAAAGTACCACCAGCATTGGTAAATGTCACAGTGGAGAAAAGTCCTATGGTGAGACGAATCAAAATTCCAAATTTTTGGATCGAAAAGGAGAGTTTATGTTCGACGTCGTCCCGGTGAAAAAATGTTCCCAGACTGTATGATTCCATACAATAAAACAAGGGGGCGGTTCTTTGATGATATGGGGTTGTTTTGGTAACACCCAAGTCGGAAACTACGGGTCGAATCGATCGCTTCGGCTATCTTTTGATTTTGGAGAGACGTGCTATACCATCTGGACTCTGGACTAAAACTAATAGAACGAGGGTTTACGTACCAGCAAGACCATTAAGAAGATGATCCAAAGCACACATCTAATGTGTGTAAGGAGTGTTTACAGCAACAATTTCGCCACCGAAACCTGAATTTAGTGAAATGGCCCCCACAATCACCAAATCTTAATCAGATAGAGCTTTTGTGGAATCAGTTAGATCGGGAGCTTAGAAAAACATGCCCACCGTCGGTGAGAGATTTGTTACAAAAATTGCAAGATACCTGGAACAAGATTTCATACGAACAGTTAAATAAATTATTGGATAGAATGCTAGGCTATGTCGCGCAGTAATTAAAGCATCGGGCGGCCAGATGCGGGGGCGCGCAATTTAAATATTTCACTATCAATTTTCTTTGTTTTTTGTTAGTTAGCTTTATGAACTGATAATTAATTAAATTAATTGGAATATATAAGTTGAAACTGTATAAAAAATTGTTTTAGTTATAAAAACCATATCGACCAAATACTTTTGGCCGGTAGTGTAAATTAATCTAAATATTTTCAATTTCAACGGTTTTTTATAATATATCACTTTCTAGATTGACCGTATTGAATTTGCTAACATGTACGGATGTAGCTTAAAAATGGGGAAAATGGAAACGCACTAAATTTGAGAATTCGTACGGACCAAAACCAGTGGAGCAATTATGCCGTATGTCTTAAAAGCCCAAAATATATGAAACCGCCAACTACGGACTGTAAAATCATTTGAGGTAAAATGATTGCTACACACTCGTGAATTCTTGGTAAATTTTCTTCAAATCCTACACACTGCAATCCACCGTTTTTTTAATAATTTTTCCTTAGCAAACTTGTGTTTTTGTCAGCTTTCGAAACACAACTAAAAGCAATACACAGTTTGTTGTTTCGGAACTTATATTTACCCATACATTTTTGGAATTCCATGATTATTATAGCAAAAATGATTAAATATTCTTTAAATTTTTGTAAACAAATTGAGCACACCAATTAAATTATATTTTTATTAACCCTTTGAGAACTGAGTATCGATTTTGTACCTAAAATGAAAGCGCGAACTGACGAGGTGAACAATAATTTTGTGTGCATATACTGCGTGTAATTTTATACTTATATTGTATTTTTTCTCTCATGAGTTTTTTCTCTCAAAATCCACTTTCATGAGTTTTTGTTGTGTTTTGTTATTTCACTTAAACATTTTAAAGATCGTTCAAATGATAACAGAAAACAACAATATAAATATTCTCTAAATAAATAATATTCATTTAATAAGCGATTGATGAACATAACTTTGTTATTGTCGAATTGAAGTCATATGCGCTGACGCTGATAAGAAAACTTACTCGTACTCTTACATCGGATGTGACCGAGTATGTTTTCTTATCAGCGTCAACAAATTATATTCTAGAACTTACTTAATTTTCTTTTGAATTTGTATTTTTCGCTCAATTTGTTCAATTGGAAATTGTGGTACTTCATATGGTGCAGAGATTTCATTTGGTAAAAATCCATTTTCATCACCCGTCATTGATGATGTTAGTAGACGTTCGCCTCCACCGGATGCATGTGCTGTAGGTGATTCATTTCCTGAAATATGAAATAAACACGTTTTCAAAATTACGATTCAATAAATAAAAACAAAATTAATTAACAACCAAATAAATGTTCTTTAACATCTTTCCACGTGATTAAATTTACATTATCACTAACAGTTTGGTTAACACAATTAACACTACTATTTTGGTGTGTGACATTTGAACTACAATTATTTAATAATAATTGTTTGTACGCTTGTAATTTTTTAAGAAATTCTTTTTTGGAAAGTGAGTCTCGTTTATTAAAGTTCATTTTATTCGTATACTTCCTTGCAAATAATTAAAACACTGTTTTCAATTAAAACTATTTAAAATAAAATAAGATGTTAAACATTAGCACCGCGCGCTAACCTAATTGGTGATTGCGGACTAACCGAATGAATCTGCTTGATCAGTTTTGTTTTGAAATTCTGTTGTTTTTATTACACTTATTTTCAAAGTCAAAGTACCATGATAAAAAAATACATCAATGCTTCTTATTATTCGCACAAGACCGAGTGATGTTAGCAAGGGAAATGCAACGATCGGACACGTGAGAAAACTGTTTGGAAAATAAAGAAGGTAACACCTGCTTCTAGGTTACTCCCAGATCTGTTACTATGCCAGTCTTTTAAAAAGTAGTAACCCATGAAATAAATTGCTATCATGTTTTTGGTATACAACTACATATCGAAGTTATTAACCATGCGTTATGCTGGAAACACATGAGCAGTTTTTTTGCCGGCAGAAATGTCGTCAGAATTTTACGTGAACTACATGAGAGCCTCTTTTGTGACAAGCAGAATCTCTTTTATTGCTTTAATATTTTATTGCT
This sequence comes from Nephrotoma appendiculata, assembly GCA_947310385.1. Lineage (NCBI taxonomy): Eukaryota > Metazoa > Arthropoda > Insecta > Diptera > Tipulidae > Nephrotoma > Nephrotoma appendiculata. The sequence goes on from OX371224.1 coordinate 233,605,312, forward strand.
CTATAATAATAGGTGGGTACAAAAGTTCTTGGCCTTTTTCCCGGTTGATGGCTTTACATTCATATATATCAGTAACCATTGATCGTATCGGGCAATTCTTATGTGTGAAAGGTGACATTTTAACTTGCACTTTGCCATACAAAACATAAAAATCGGTGAAGTGAATACAAAGTTAGAACATTTTAAACATGGAGGTAAATAATGCAAAAATTCGATATCTTTTAATTAACAATATTAATATGACAAAGGTAAAAACGCGGCTCAGGCTTGCGAAAAAATTTGTGCTGTTTACGGAGAAGGTGCTTTATCAAAATTAGCAGCAAAGAAATGGTTCGCGCGCTTTCGTTCTGGAAATATGGATGTCAGAGGTGCACCTCGCTCTGGTCGACAAACCACTGGAAAATTCGATGAAATCATGCAGAAAATTGAAGAAGACTGGCATATAAGCAGCCTTGCAATTGGTAAAGAACTAAATATTGGCAATTGGCAAAGAACTATATACAAAACAGTTTTAAACCATTTGAAAATGGCTGGATAAAAAAAATCTTGACGTTTGAATACTCCATGAATTGACAGTTAAAAATTTAATGGACCGGGTTTCTATATGCGAAACGCTACTGAAATCGAGCCATTTTCAAAGCGAATGATTACTGGTGATGAAATGTGGATAAGATACGACAACGTTGTGTTAAAAAGATCACGAACGAAACGAGGTAAAGCTTTCCAAACGGTATCAAAGCCAGGATTGACGCCAAGAAAGGTAATGCTGTGTGTTTGGTGGGATTGGAAGGAATCATGCATTATGAGGTGCTGCCACCGGGCCAAACGATTGATTCTAATCTTTACTGTCAGCAACTAACACATTTAAGACAAGCAATTCAGATAAAACGTCCAGAATTGGTCAACAGAAAGGGCGTTGTATTCCATCATGATAACGCTAGACCACACACATCATTGATGAACCGGCAGAAACTGAGAGCATGGCTGGGAAGTTTTGATGCACCCACCCATCTTGACCTTGCACTACTATTTGTTTCGGTCCTTGCAGAACCATCTTAATGGTTTTACATTAAATTTAAAAGATGCCTGCGAAAATGGGTTGTCTCCATTTTTCGCCTATAAGCCACAGAAGTTCTACAGTGATGGGATCATGGCTCTACCAGAAAAATGGCAAAAGGTCATCGATCAAAATGGCCATATTTGGTTTAATAAAGTTCATTTTAAATAAGAAAATTCTTTGTTTCAATGTCAGCCAAAAAAAGGCCACGAACTTTCCCTAACTCTTTATTTTGCTTCATTCTGCTTTAATTCTGCCCATGTGTTTCCCGTATTACATTTTAAACAAAAAAACACGGCTTTTTGATAGCTAAAATCGCGGCGCGATATATAAAGTAGAAGGTAATGCGGCGTAAAGTTGGTGAAGCTACATAGTCATTTTTGTATATTTTGGGCATGCTGACTTAGTATAAAAAAATTTGTATGGTAGTCGCCGGACGATTTCAGTCATATTTAAAAAATTGACATGCATGGAAATGAACGAATAGTACCTACAGAAGTACTGTGGATTAAGATATTTAAATCAGTTTTGGAGGATTTAAATAGACACCAAGTGTCCACCTGTTTACTATATTTTAACTCGAACTTTTCTCGATATACATACATATTAGAAAGGTTTGAGTTAGAATATAGCAAACAGGTGGATAGTTGGTGGCTATTTAAATCCACCAAAACTGAATTAATATATATTATATATATTGGGTGTATAACTTAGTTTTTAGGATTTTCTAAGAGATGGCGTAACTTTAGTACTAAACATTTTTTTTTTCAATGACACCTACGGCGTTTTAAGGTGTTGACATTCCACATTAAAATTTAGTTTGTCATTATTCATGAAAGCGTAAACTACATATTTTTTAATCCCGTTTAAACATGTCGCGTCTCGTACCAACAAAACAGCATTTGCGGGAAGCATTACTTTTTTACTTTAAGGAGACATATCACCTTCAAAATTGAAAAAAAAAAGTTTTTCAAAGATTTTTTTTAATGGAATAAAAAGAGATATCTTTTAATGAAACTTTCCATTGACATTTTATTTAACTGAAAGTATACAAAAAAATTGTTTTTTGATTTTTTTTTGGCCCAAGGTCGTTTGCTACAAGGGTTTTCCAAAAACACTAAAAATTCGCGGCGTGCATCATAACTACTCTCAGAAACGTCTGAAAAAAACGGGGTTTTATTCAGCATTAAATCACCCTTGGAATGAACTAAAAGGAAAAGAATTGATTGAAAAATAAAAAAATGGCGGCATTTTTTCAAAAATGCAGCTTTTTTTGTCCCCCGCAATTAGTTGTAACTCAAAAAATTGAAAGCCGATTTTTCCTTCCGTAGCTCATTCTGAGCAGAAATATATGTAGTTCAAAGTGTTAAAATTTTAGAACGATTGGATAAGTAGTTTTTTCTCAATCTTGCACGCCAACTTCAAAAACGTCATTTCGATATAACCGCGTAAAAAACGAGTTTGGCGCGCTTCGCATTAAATAAAATAAATTTTTTTTTTTGAGATTTTCATGTTTATATCATTAAAATCATGTTTTTAAACGTTCATTCTAACATAATCTATAATAAAAATAATTTCGATTTTTTGAAAATTTGAAGGTGCTATGTCCCCTTAATCAAAAGAAAAAAGCTGCTGAAAGTTTTCGTTTGCTTCAAGAAACTTATGGTGAACATGCACCACCTCAACAAACTTGCAAAAACTGGTTTAAAAGATTCAAAAGTGGTGATTTTAATGTCAGTGACAAAGAACGTTCTATTCAACCATAAAAATTGGAAGCAACATTGAAGGAAAACTCAGCTTAAACAGGAAAAGAACCTGCAGAACAGTTAAATGTCATTTAAGCAGCCATAAGCAAACGTTGACATGCCATAAAAATGATTCAAAAAGAAGGAAAATGGGTATCATATGAACTTCGTCATTGAAAATCGTTAAATTGTTTGCAATTCTTTGCTTACAAGACACCGAAGATTGCATTTTTTGTCTCAAATTATGACTGGTGAAGAAAAGTGAATTTTCTACCATAACCCTAAACGCAAAAAAATCATGGGTTCATCCAAGCGAACCATCCACATCAACAGCAAAACGAAACATTCATGGGAGTAAGGTTATGTTGTGCATTTGGTGGGATCAAAAATTAGTGGTGTACTATGAGCTGCTAAAACCGAACAAAACTATTACTGGTGAACGTTACCAACAACAATTGATAAATTTGAACCATGCATTGAACGAAAATCGTCCGATTCCAGCCAACAAACAGCGTAAAGTTATTTTGCTGCACGTCAATTCTCGAAAACATGTCGCAAAACAAGTAAAAAGTACTCAGAGTACTCTACTCCCCCATCAGATTACTTATTTGTTCCGAACAATACAAAGCGATCTTCAAGGCCAGCACTGCAGAACCCACGAAGTAATCGAAAAATGGCTCGACGAATGGATCGCATCAAAACACAAACATTTTTTTTCTCGATGGAATCCATAAATTGCCAGAAAGATGGTCAAAAGTCATAGATAACGATAGAAAATATTTTGATTAAAATAAAATTTACTATTTCTTAGAAATAAACGTGTTTTTTCTGCAAAAAAATCCAAAAAACTAAGTTATACTCCCAATATTTAAAAATGTTATGAAACGTCAACATTTATGGCGTGATATGCTGTGTAATCGTAAAAATAGTCGAACTTTAATGGTATAATGGTTCCATCAGAAATAAGAATTTTTTTTATCTCTGGTTCCATGTATACTATTTTAAAGGACCCAGGTAGAAAATCTCACTCACTACCAACTAAATTTAAAATTATGATTTTTTTTTAAATTAAAGCATAGTAAAATAGTGCAGAACTCATGGACCGACCCATTCTTCCTGGTAGGTGCTAAAGGCTGGCATGGACTGATGCAATACACAGATGGTTCTACGTAAATTCAACCTACAGTCGTATGTCCTCGTTTAGCTATTGCTTAAGGCATGACATATATACCTACTTAAGTAATATGTAGCATATCTCTGCGAGAGTTGGTCAGTCTCTTCCACTTAAATATAAAATCTAAGATTAATATTCATAGATAGAATAGCCTATTGAAATATGCATGCATTTGCACAATCCGAAAACGCGATAATTGGGGAGAAACTAATTTTCACTTAGAGATCTAGAGTTGAGTACTTGCGAGCTTACTAGTTGAACGCCGGAAATTATTTGAATTAAATTATCATCCTTTTCGAAGCAATCCCGCAAAAGGCATATTGTGCTAACCAAGTATGACGCAAGTGATGTTTGAAGCGCCCGTGACCAGCGTTTTCAACGTCAGAGAACTTGATTATTCCGAGATATGGTTCAGTAATAGAGTATTTCACCTTAGGTGGAGGATGGAAGCCATGATTGTCTTGCTTGATTAATATCAAGTTTTTAACAGATTCCTACCTGTTATTAAAGGTCAAGAGAACCATTAGTTTGAAGCCAATCAGCTTAGTTTGAGCCCACATTGGCCAAAAATCAGTAATTTCATTACCCTAAATGTCACAAAAACTTGACACCCATATAAACGCAACTCAATTACTGGAACAAAGATGCGACTGATAAAATAGTTACACTCCTGGACCAATTTGAACGTGAGGCTTTAACGAGATGAGCTCAGCTGTCAAAAGCACTATACAATTATGCGACGCTTCTTTAAAAAATTTTTCAGAAAAGTATAAGCAAGTTATAAGCTGATTGAGTAAAATGCTTTAAGATCAGTGCATAATCTAATCTTCTAGCTTTCGTTATGATAACCACTCCGGTTTTACTCCAAAATTGAGAATTAACCTTAAAGCAAAACAAACCAACAATGGAGCACATAACCTTGAACGAGACGAAAGGCATGCTGAATTTTATCTATGTTAGAACGCCAAGTCGACACGTATCATTTCTCGCCAGTATTTTGGTTATAGTTACAAAACCTTATCCATGAAGTTTTAAGAGTGGATCCCAACTTTTGTTTATATACTTTTTGTTCTCAAAGAAAATTAACTCGATCAACCAGAAGTTTCGCCATGTTTTTAAAAAACAATATTTATCCCTAACTTTTTTTGACAATAAGAAGGCAAGATTTCAGATCATCCCAAAATGAGAATAATTACAAATTGGTTACCTTCCTGTTAATATGGTTTTAATGTAGATAAATTTAAGTCAATGATCAATATCCTGCACAAACTGATATCAATCACTTACTTCTTTGCTGACTTAGTAAAAGTTGGAACACAGCCAACAATGAGAATTTTAAGCTCTGTAGAGACCATCCTCTATTATTATAGATTGAACTACCCCACAACGATAGTGAATGCTGTCCATTAGCATCGCTAACTATCACCAAAGGAATATTTCCATTTGTACACCATATTATTAAATTCGAAAACTCTTCTGAAGAAGAAGGTAAATCGAAGTCTACGTCTCTTTCTGCTAGAATTAATTTAATTACTGATACTACAATCTATCTTCCGAGATATTACAATCTAGCAGGCTGGGAAATAATATAAAAATTGAAACAGAGACAAATTTTATTCTAGGTGTGTACGGTATGGACAGCCTTTCGAAACTCGCGGGCTGTGGAGTGCGAGATATTTTACGCTACATAAGTAGCTCTGGATGGTTTCAGCGTGAGTAAAATGGAGATAAGATCCCGTGGTATCACAATGGGCCACTATTGGCCTAAGTGTGTGATAGCAGCCACTCTGAGAGAGACCCCTCACCTATAACTTTGACAGACACCGAGGTTAACGTGGTCTATCAATTTAAATAATCATGAAATTACATTTTTCATGAGACAATCGAAATTCAGACTACTTATTCCTTTCTTTAACAATAATGAGTTTTTTCTACTAATCGGTCAGTCTCAAATCTTTGATAAATTTCAAGCTATACATTTAACGTCGCCTTGTAGACAAATTTGCTGGTATGTACTCTGAAATTTTTTTATTATGGAACTAAGATTTAATGTCCCAAAAAGGTGTCTAAAGTCAGTTTGGACTATCGATATCAATGGTAAATAACAATTGGGCTAACAGCTACGGTTTGGGTTTCAATATACATGGTACTAAGTTGGTCCTCTTTCCTAAAAAGGATAAACTTGCTTAGGTGGATTACGCACTTTTAAATGGTATTAGCTTATCCATCATAGATAAAGGAAAGTGCTAAATGTAAAAATGGAGTTTTGAGACCTACATCGATTTTTTTATACGACACGATTTTATTATTACTGTAATGCAATTAATTTTTCTTTAGATAACACTGAGTCGAATTAAACAAAGACATATATACATAAAATAAATGACAGGCAGGCAGGCAGCTAATGGATTTAATGCCATTTTAAAGCTAACCTCCTAAATAAAATTATTGGTTGACTGACAATAGGTTGATTTTTAAGTTTGAGAAAATTATATAGTCTTCAGCTAACGAAGATAAATGAGCGTTTAACATTTCCGTAAATTTATAAATACTTCGGCACTCTTAATAGAGTCCGATAGATTATTATATGCAAATGGTCCAATGTAGGATATTGATTTTCTGCCATATTCAGTTTTAATTCTTTAACATTTTAGTAAGTTCGAGTGGTTGAATGCAACCTCATTATAAATATTTGATAGAACTGATAGCATATTTAAATACTTCGATAGTACAAACAGAGCATCTACTGGAAAATTTCACTGAGCAACTATCTGATATAAATCTGCAGTAGGAAATAAGTACGAAAGCTCGTAGATAGCTTTACAACTCTAGTTTTGTAAGATTTACAATTTTTTAAACTTAGGTTTAGCAGCAGTACCAATCGCGGAAATAGAGTAATAAAAAGAGGATTGAATAAATGATCATCAATAAATCATTTTAAGAACATGTGTCGAAAAGAAAATAGCCAGCTTCCGAATTAAATAAATAAACGAACTAATTTTTAAATTCAATGAATAGGTTATAGGAGTAACACCAAGATATTTATGAAGTTATTAACTCGTTCAATAAAATTATTTGAAACATATAACAAAGGTAGATCTTGGTGTGGCAAGAACGCTGAGTGAACTATTACAAAGTTAGTTTTACTGAAGTTATTTTGTTCAAATTAAAAAAATCCAAAATGAGGATATCATCACTTTTCATATCATCCATAGTTTGAGCACAAATTTTGAATGAAAAAAATGAATGTTTCATTGGCAAACCCTAATTTTACCAATAAGAGGTAGTTAGGCTATACCGTTCATGAAAATAAGGAACAATAAAGATCGAAGGATTGTGTCTTGAGGTACACCACATTTAATAGATAGGGTGTCACTATTCACACCATTTATTGTCACAAACTGTTTATGGTTATGAAGATAACTTACAACAGATCATAAGTTAAACCACGAAATTCATAACACTATAATTTATGAGGAAGCAGTCCTTAGACTATATATAGTCAAACGCTTAATAATGAAGGTCTAAGAAAAGAACGCACATATAGATTTGTCTAACGAAAGCACAATAAATTAAATCGACAATCTCAGTTAACACAAGATCTGTACCGGCATCAAGACAAACTGATGAGAACAGAAGAAGTTATGCTCATTCAAAAATTCTATCATTCGATTTGCAGTTAGTATTTAAATATTAGGTGTGCAAGTAGAAACTTGGCTCTGAAATTGATTGCATTAAAATATATTTGAACGCACCCAAATCGCGTTTTTATGACACAAGTTTCAGCCATTTACAAGCTGTCGTTCCGTATGCATCAATTTTAAGAGATGGATGTTGATATTTACATCATTGCATTTTATTCTGTTTTCAAAAGAAAAAATGCTGCGAAAATTGATTAATTCGACTTAGAGGGAACATTCTGTGAGTCGTTCAACAGTAAAAAGGGGCGGTTTGCAAGATTTTGCGATGCAAATTTTAGTGTTGAGGACGATTCACATCCACATCCAGGTGCAGTAAAACAATTTGAAGACGAAGAACATAAACCTCCTCATAAACTGACCGAAGAAAACAAAAACCGAAGAGTTGACATCTGCATGAATTTGCTTTCTCGGTACAAAATAAAGAATTTCTTGCACAAAATCATTACGGGTGATGAAAAAATGGATTTTGTACGATAATCCTAAATGCAGAATACTATGGGTTGATGTCATTTACCACGAGTTTCTGGAACCTGACCAAACTGTTACAGCTGAACGTTACCAGGCCCAATTGATCAAATTAAAAATCTGGAGGGAAAAAACCATTTGCGGGTCAATGTAGACATTGCTGCATGACAAGGCTCATCCACATACAGCAAAATCAACCTAGAAACTCATCTTTTTCTTAGGGTGGAAAGTTTTACAGCATGCAGCGTATTCTCCAAACTTGCCTTCCTATGATTACCACAGCTTTAGGTCGATGTCATCATATTTGAAATACCAGCGGTTCACGAAAGTTGAAATTGATTAAAAATGGCTCGATCACTATTTTTCTTCGAAACAATTAAGTTTCTATCGCGAAGGCATTCATCATCTACCTGATAAATGGCAAAAGGCCGTAAATAGTAATGGTGAACATTTCGATAATTAATCATTGTAACAATTATATTTTCAATAAAGTTGAATTTGACCACAAAAAGCAGAATTTCTATTTGCACACCTAATATCTTATCAAAAGCTAGCAGTACAGATATAAACCGGTAATTATTTATACATTCACAATCATCTGTTTTAAAAGCCGGCGATAATTTTGATATTTTCAGACAATCTGGATAAATGCCAATCTGGATGTTGGTCTTTGACTCTTGTGTAAACAAGATGTTTTATTTTTTCGTATTTGAATTTGAAACTAATTTTAAATTTATTTGAAGAAAGACAGAAAAGCAACAAAAGAGACAGTGGTGTGGATTAACCAATGTGATTTATTTCAACCCTATGCTGTGAATGGCCCAGGTGCTTTTGTATTCGCGTGGCACGAGACTGAGGCGCGATGTTTATCTTGACTGATCGCTGATCTCATATACCAACAACATCTTAAAAACATTAAACAAAAGAAAATTTAGTTGAACTTCAATTGAACTGCATTCTTCACTATAAATGAGCTCGAACGCGCAAAATGGGGTGCACAGTTCTTCAAAATTTCGTATATGTATGTAAATAAATAAATATAAATAAACATAAAAAAAATGCCGGAATCAGAAACTGGGGGAAAAACAACTGCATTCGGACCAGGTATTATAGTTCTAAATTTATTAATATCTGTAAAAAGATTTCATGTTGACGACTCTCGTATATTAGAATTATTATAATTATTGGGACAAGTTGTTAACCATATTCGCAAAATATTTCTTTTTTGCAAAGTATTTTCCAGATTTAGAAGGAAGAATTCGTTTCACTAGTCCTTTTAATTTTTTTTTATTCTTTTATACAAAAGTCATCCACGGATAATTGCTGGGGTTTTTTATTTTGACTTGCACTTGTCCGTGTTTCGAAGAATTTATCAATTAACATGTTATATTTTTGAAAAATCATTTTCAAAGTTCAAACAAGATTCTGAACATCAAAAACCGTAGAAAACAAAACATCCTTGAAATGCTTATTTTCTCCACTATAATTGACAATTATTTTATCCAAATTCCGAGTTACGTACCTTTCTTTAAAACGAAATTGGAAAAAACAAAGCTAGATCACTGGTAACAGACTCAATCGTCGTCTTAAGAACAATTTGAATAAAGCTACTGATAGCATGGTCCAAAACATTGTGGCTAGTAGGTCTAGGGAATAGGTATTAGTGACAATCGTACCATGGTTTAACAAAGATTAGTTTTAATCCAAAGCTAAATCTAAATTTTTGTTAACAGGTATGTTGTATCCCCAACAATATCTATAAGAAAATGTAACCGAATAGTTCGGAATATTAAACAAGAACCTATGTGAGCTTTGATCCCAAGTCTCAGAAACGAACAGATGAATACTACAGATATTAAACTGAAGTATATTCAAAAATTTAGCATCCAAACCAATATCAAACTGAACCATTGTAAAACTATTTAGGTATTTAGCTTTCAATGACTTAAAGCTCATTGTAATAATAATTCAAATTGTAAATAAAAACATTATTATTGACCCTGCACCTAAACCATTAGACACATTTTGTTATACAGGGTTACAGTCTGATGGACCGCCCTAGTGGTACAGCGAAACTAAAGTCTCTGATCGACTGCAGCGAATTAGTAAAGCACCAGTAATAAAGCAATGCAAATTTTGTTTTATCTGATACTATGCTGCCCCATTACTAGTCCTTGAGCAGAGGTTTTGAACTGACACTCTAAACAGGTAGAACTGATTGAGGGAAGCAGTTCTGAATCCTGAAGGTAGTAACTTCTTCTAAGAACCGTCACTTTTCGATTAAAGCACTAAACACATGTTTCTTTTTGTATTTGAATTCAGAATAAAGCCATCAGTTCAGTAAGAACCTTCAACTTATAAGTATATTACATTATTTGTTCATTAATTCCATATCTAACTTTGCATCAATCTCAAACTTTGATAATTATTAAGTATTTTTAACCGATTAGTCAACAGAATGTCTCGTCGTTTATAATCTGAATACCATCAAAACAAAGAAGACAAATATTGTTTACAGGTCATATTACGCGAACAGTACAAAGGGAGTATAAGTAACAAACACAACTATAAAAAAAATAAACACTTTTTATATAAAAATTTGATTTCAGTACGTTGATTGCATATTTTGGCCGACCAGCTGAACCTAGCATAGTTAAGAGATAACAAGTGCAAAACACGTTTGTTGTGGGTGTCACAAGCTAACAGATTTATAAAGTGTTTACAAAATTACACCGGTCTATAAATATTATCTCTCATCTGGAAACGAAATTAAATATAGAAAGCAACTACAGCTTGTGTATATTTGTCGTCTTTAACAGTCATAAACATGCACAAACACAAACGACTCACACACCAACATTATCATTGAATTTGATTCTACCAGCGGCGTCGTCGACATTCATTTTTACCTTTGCTACAGAGTTGATCACATTCGTATTCAATGGAAGTAGTACTCAAACTAGTCGGAGTCCGTGGCTTTGTAATAGTTGGCAGCATCTGAAAATCAGCCATACTGTCCGTGGAGTCCATGCTAATCAACATCCCCCGTTGACTCATTTTTGATATTATTATCGATCAAACAAACTAATATATAAATAGATAAAATTCGTATGTATTGTCAAACTTTTATTTAGTTTTGTTCACTTCTAAAAACACAAAACTGCACTAAACTGTGAGTTTTAATTCATGTAATAAATTAATTTAAACACTAATAAACTTATTATTATATTTGTGATAACAAAAAAAAATTAATAAACACAAAACTTAGAAGTATCTGGACTTTTCGATTAATTTGCGGTTACTTTAAACATATAACGTGTACGTATAACTAATTTGTCTTATGTTATTGTAGATTCAATTCAAAATATTCCGCACTTAAAACCCATACACATGTTAATTTTTTTTTTTGTATATTTTTTTATCACATTTATGATAATTATATCCAAGCCAATAGAATATTGCAATGATAATGACAATATAATTCTTTTACAAACAATTTGTTGTTTTGTAGTTGTATCGTTTTTTATTAATTTGAGTTTGTTAATCGAATTTTTTGTACTTTTCGAATAAACCGCGGTTACCGTTTTATTTGTGCGGAACTAATTGGAAATAAAATTCGCGACCGTTTGACACAATCAATCGAAATATGAAGTAACGAGTTTTCAATTTTTTATTATGACAATACTATAGAAAATTTAAAATGTTACTAAAATATTTCGATCATTTTTATTTTATTTTAGGTTACAGTGAATTTTTCTTTTGTATGTGAAAATGAAGAAAACAACAATGAGACGACGAAATCAATGTTCAACAATTTTCTTACTATTAATATACACAACTGTTTTGATTTTAGTACTTTTATAACTTAATATGATGTGAGATTAGATTTTGCCGGTAAAGGTGGGTATCTAAATAGGTCTATACACACTTAGAAATACAATCATAATTCTACGTGTTACCTAGTTTTTTTTTTGTAACTAACACGCTTCTAATTTTTGTTTGGTATCACTTCAAATTGTGATAGGTCTGATATTTCATGGGATAACAAAAAAATTGACAATCACCACATTTTGCAATCTATTTATATGATTTAAACGTATCCAGCTATTATCAAGCATGTGGGACAGCGATAATGGGATGTCGATCATCTAAGATAAGAAGAGGTTATTTCAAAGAAAAAAATGTGGAAAATCCTGGTCGAAACTACGAACAAATAACTTGTTACAAATTTGTTTAACAACTTTAGCTTCCAAGCGTCTTTTGATCACTCTATAGGCGAATTGCTTCACCAATACCGGCAACTTAATTAAATAATTCTATCTTCTTAGAGAGTTGAAACAAAGGTGGGCGATGGCAATTTTTTAAGGTTTACAACTTTATTTTTGTACTAAGAAGGTTTACTACTTTGTTTTTGGACTACAAAATAGAATTGGAAAATAATGGCAGTTAAATCTCCGCCACAAGTATATCCGAGTTCTTTTTATATGATTTTTCGTTTCATTTTCATACATTTCAACCGGCATTTTAATAATTTCGTCACGAATATTTAAGTTTCTGGTTAGTTGGCATAATTCTTGCGCTTTAGATAACCACAAAAGGAAGTTCAGAATATGTTGCGGAAACAGATCTCTCACCTAGAGCGTCGTTTTACATTAACAACCTAGAACATTATGTTATCAAATGTAAGGCATCATAAATCATATCTTTGAAGAAGCTCTGGTGTCAACCTCATTTTACATAGATAATTGTTCAAATCTTTATGATACATAATTTCAAATAATTAAGATCAACCTCGGCTTGTTTTAAACTCTTCCTGAACAGCAACACTGTGTTCAATTGATACTCTGGTATATCGTGGCTTATCGTAGGTTTGTGCTTATCTGCTAAAGAGCCTTTTCCTTCAAAATCATTAGCTAAACGATAAGAAGTTTTTTTAATGGATAATATTAGCCTTCGCCTTCCTAGCACCCCATCAAAGGTTTTGCCAAAAATGATGATTCAATTCGTTTGGTCATCGTTTGGTCAGGAATGGTCACTAGTTTTTATCGTTCGGTAACTTTCCGGGTACCACCTCATTGCAAGAAAATCATATCGTCTTTATCATATTTGATTAGGTAATCGTTAGGTCAGGATTGGTCAACACATTTTGGCGTTTGGTCACCAATGGGTCAGCTTTTATTGCGAAAAAAATTAAATCAAAATTGTTATGAATTATTCAATAAAATCAGGTTCATCGCTTATTTGGGAATTTCATTTTACAAAATTAATAAAAATCCAATTGGAATATACCATTTATAGATAAAAATATTTCTTTTTTCAAAGAATTGTATCTAAAGTGGAAGACAAATGATATAATCAATTCAATTTTTTAGTTCTTCATAACTCGTTGAGGATTGGTCACTATAGTTGATTTTGTTTGGTCATCCCTACATAATGATTTATTGCGAAAATTCGCTAAAATTCACCATTTCCCCAGGATTCGAAGTGTTCGGGTCTGGAAAATGACCGATGCCGCGGACATTTACAGTGTTACAAAATAATTATTATAAATAATTGATCAGTTCTTATTAACTGCCTGGTTTTAAAGGTATCTATACCACCCGAGTCTTCTCAATGCAGCAGTGATGCATTTGCTCACTGACGTATTTCAGCTTTAAGGACTTACGTAAGAAGGTGATCATTTCTTATGTTATATTGAGAGTTATAAATACAGCACAGCAAACATTATTTGGAGAGCAGTGTATCATTTGGACATTGCTGTCCTTGGTACAACACCAAAGTTGAATATCATAGGTTTATCTTGGGTTTAGTGGTATTGCCAATATTAAAGCGTTTTGTTGTGTATTGTTAGCTTAGAAATACTACTCAAGCACTATTATATTTTACCATGTTTATTGTTCAATTCTTCATTATTCTTTTTGATATGCCCTTTCCAACTTAGCTTGACATGAAGGATTGTGGATTTGATTTGCTGCAGCAGAATCTTCAATATTTGAAAGATCCCCGTTTACATGTTGAACACTATGTCAAATAAGCTGATATCCTCTTTAATTCTAAATACTGGCTTGAAGCTTTGACTTGAAATTGTCGATCTGAGATACAGGATTTAAGAATTTGATATATACAAAAGCTTTAGAAGGTGTCAATTCAGTTTAAATTTGAGATCTTGATGCCAACATTTTGTTGAAAGCTTGACCTGTATCTAAAAAATACAGTAGTCGATAACCTCAAAACTACTTTCGTTGAAGTTTTCAAATTTAGAGGGGTTAGTAGAAGTATTTTCTTAAATGCTGCCGAAGTTTTTGACAAGCTTTGGCATAACGTGCTGGGATTTAAAGTACATGAGACGTGTTAAACCAACTCAGCTTTACATTATTTAACATAGATCTGCCAAATATTAGAGAGCAACATTTCTAGATGACCTAGCGATAGCCTAGCTGTTTGAAAAGGTAAATCAGAAGAAACAAGAAAACTTGAAAATCAGGTAACACATTGAGCTAACTAGACTAAAAAGTGATGCCACTTCACAAACTAAAACGTAAGCTCTACCTCGTGATGACCCTAGATGCCCTGCTATGGTAGAAAGAGTATTCACGAGAGAAAAGAAGTCGAACATCAAATAGTGCAGCTGCAGGGGTATACTAACATCACTTTTTCAATACTTTATCAAAGTTTATGTATCATTTCCTTATAATAAAATCGGACACTGTTCACTTTTTATATTATTAACCACGCTGCTAGATTCAAATATATTGTGATATATCTACTCTATTTCTATCACCAAATAATTTACCCACAGACAGTCTCGCCGCTATAACGTACGAGGGCTGCCTTTTATATTTCGGGATTAGAGAACAAAAACAAATATTAATCATCGAAAATCGCTTTATTGTTTTTCAAAATATTCCCCATGAAGATCTATACACTTTTGCATGCGTTTGAACCAATTGTCGAAGCACTTTTTCCACTCTGATTGAGGTATCTCCAAAACATGCATTCTGAACGCAGCAACTGCTTCTTCAGGTGTCGAAAAACGTTGACCTCTCAGTTTATTTTTTACGTACGGGAATAAAAAGAAGTCATTTGGTGACAAGTCAGGACTATACGGCGGATGACTCATCAAATCGATGTTTTGAGTGCTTAAAAATGCAGTTGTTTGAGCCGATGTGTGAGAGCTCGCATTGTCGTGGTCAAGAGTGATCCGTCTTCGGCAGTTGGTTTTCCTGATTTCTTGGAAGACAACTGGCAAACAAATGGTTGTGTACCACTCAGAATTGACTGTTCTGCGTTGTTCTAGTATAGTACGGTTGCGACATGTCCATTTTTCCGAAAAAACAGGTGATCATTTGCTTGTAAGTGCTTCGTGCGCGAACAACTTTTGTTGGATTCGGCTCATCTTGAAACACCCATACAGTCGACTGGTGTTTACTTTCGGGCTCATACGCGTAAATCCACAATTCATCACCTGTCACTATGTCATAGACGTGTTTTGAAGCACCGCGATCGAATTTTTTGAGCTTTTCTTTCGACCAATCGACACGAACCTTTTTTTGAGCGATTGACAAATTGTGTGGGATCCAACGCGAACAAATTTTTTTGACATTCAAATGTTTATGCAATATTGAATGTATGCTGGTCCCACTAATGCCTAAGGTTGTCTCAATCTCACGATAGGTCACATGACGATCTTGCAATATCCGTTCGTGCACAGCATCAATGGTTTCCGGAACAACAACTGATTCTGGACGACCTTCACGAAATTCGTCTTGGAGTGAACTACGACCTCGATTGAATTCACCATACCACCGATAAACACTGGTCCTTGATGGAGCTTCATCGCCAAAAATTGAATTAAGTTCATCCATGCACTCTTGCTGCCTTAATCCACGTCGAAAGTTGTAAAAAATAATTGCACGAAAATGTTCACGATTTAATTCTATTTTGTCGCCGAGATGTTGAGTTAATGAGAACTGTAAACAACACAAATAGCGCTCGGATGTCAAAACGTTTTGATTACGTATAATCTCAAAAATGTCAAACTTTACGATAGAGCTGTCAGTTGCCAGATTGCAACACTAGGGTTGTCCAATCCCGAAATATAAAAGGCAGCCCTCGTACAGTTTTCTTCTGCGACATACAATACTCACTTCAAAAACGATTGAAAAGATAGTGGTGACAATCCAATCGAAGATCGTACTCTTGGTTTTAAAAGAAAGAAGAAACAATATTATAATTTTACAATTAAGAAGTTGGGGTCGATTTGTAATTATCCGGTTCTTTGTGAAACGTAGCTACGTGAATGAAGAACTGAATATATTTCATCTTTTGATACCTTTTGCTACCAGAAATCCTTATCAATAACTAGAAAGCGTGGGTGTGTAGTGAAAATAAATTATTCACAAATGCAAGTTGCTGGACAATGCGTTGTTTATTTGACGCTCTAGTCTTTTCTGTGATTAACTAAAAATTATTAACTAATTAAAATGTCAATAAACATTATTTAACTCATCTTACCTTAATTAAAATCAATCATCTCCTACTTCACAATCAATATTTGTAATAATTAACAAATTACATTAATTACAATTGTAATAATTAATTGTTGATTTTGTGTTGTATAATAAATTGTGTTGTGTAAATAAATTGTGTGAGTTCAAATTTGAAGCAGTTGTATTTATTCACAATCCAGTGATTCGAACCTTAAGTGACAAGTCAAAATCGTAACAATAGTGTTACGGTGAAACCTAGATTAGAATAGAACAACTTAATTTCATTAATTGTTCATTTGCATTTATGATTTGGTTCAACATTTAGGCGTCATTTCTATACTAACATATTTGCTTGATGCGCATTTAGGATTATTCTGGAAACAAATATTTTGGTATATAAAGGCGTACGTTGACGTGGAATGCTGAGTCTTATTTTAAACGTGATACAGTGAAGGTTAAATAGAAAGATTATTAAAGTGATTATTAAAGCGATTATTAAAGTGATAATTAAAAAGTGTGTTATAATTGTAATAATTAATTGTTAATTTTGTGTTGTATAATATATTGTGTTGTGTAAAATAAATTGTGTGAGTTCAAATTTGAAGCAGTGTATTTATTCACAATCCAGTGATTCGAACCTTGATTGACAAGGCAAAATCGTAACAGTAACAATAGAAAATTAGTAAAGTTCCATCTTTGTTTTAATAGCACACCTAAAAAACAGAACATAACATTTTTGTTCTGATAATTATCGGAGATAATTATCGGAGGTTGTGTTTTATATGGATGTTCTGATCAATGTATCGAAAAGAATGCGGCTAAAATGGTTAATGCTCAAATGAAACAATCGTGTCAAAGAAAGGTGATGCGCGGCATTGTCAATGTTCCATAGTACATAATAAAATAAACCTTCATCACACGTCGAGCGATTATCACAGCACGAAAACGCAGATTTAGGTCATATGATGGAGACAACTAGACGAAGGCTTCGAAGGCAGAAGCCTTTGAGGCTATGCAATCTAAATTGGACCAGTTAAACAATAGATTATCAGATTATTACCATGCTAGTAAATTTTGAAATTACCTTACCTTAAACCAAACGAGTAGATGCACATTTTAAGGTTTTATTCAATTACAGTGTTACGTAGTTTCATTGCGCAAACCTGATGCAAGAAACTTCCCGAGAAAAATATACGAGTACCAACCTGATGAATCATAATCTGAAAACAAAAATACGTAATTAGTTAAAAAATATCTTCTAAAATTTGATAATTAACGTTTTGGTGTAGGTTTAATTTATATTAAAATCGGGACCTGTAGGACATAGAGACATGCACCAATCTATCTTCTATACAAATTTCGCAACGCAACGCATAAACGTTTTTACTTTGAAATTTTGTTTAATCATAATTATTATTCATCATTTTTTGCTCAATCAAATTTTGGATTGATGCCAGACAAATACAGACACACGATTATTTTGCGTTTAGGTGCTGCTATTTGATTATTTACTCTATATATTCGTATATTCAAACTGTTTTTAATAAAGAATTAAAAGTAGTTTTAGTCGTTTTATAAATTCTAATTTGGCAGACAACCTAATATTTTGTATGTAGTTTACAGCACGATTCCTTTTCAAAATACAAGTAGGTCAAACTACTATGCCAAGATTTCAGCACCTGTAATTTATGTGTCGGTATTACGTGCTATTTATTTACGAAGAGCGCCTTTTTTATTTACGCGTCACAATTGATTTAAATTTGTGTTCTGTTATTTGGCGTTTATAATAATAAATATTCTATTAGTTTATTTGGTATTGTATTGTCGGTTGTCAACACTACGCCCGCTACAATTTTGCATCACTACCTTACTACAAGACTAAGGATTTTTATACTGCGAATTCCGGAAACTGAACAATAATAATATACACAAAAAGAATTGATCTAGGGTTAATGATCTCATAGATATTACATTTTCACTTCATGCCGCTTTAAAATATGTATTTGGCAGCAATTTTGGTTTCAAATTTCTATTTTTAGTGTAATTAATTCAGTTGAATAACTAATACATGAATTTGAAGTACACGTGTACATAAAAGTTACCATCATTCTTAAACAGAATATTAGATTTAAATAAAACAAGATTAATGCAATGACGAAACACCTGGGATATATTCGAATATTTAAATTAACACATGCGATTACAAAATTTAAAGCAGCAATTAACATACAATACAATTAGCATTAGAATCTTAACAAAATTGATTTTAAAAAAAACTCTAAATTTAAAAATAAGATTTTCCGAGCTGTTTATACTCGTACATGCGTGCTGATCGCGTCTAATTTAATCGAAACTTTCTTTGGAGCTGAGGTTGAACACGAATTGCTGACATATAACTAGACTCGGAAAATGGACGCAAATGGTTCAAGATCCTTCGACACGAACCCAAGGTTGATAGTTTCATTTATTGATAATTTCTTCTTTCAAAATTACTTTCGGATAAGACTCGGATGTTCTAGAAACTAGGAGGTTTATTATGAAATTTTGGATAACTTTTTCTATTAAACAGAAACATTCAAAATTTATAGTTTATCAGGTTTTGTAACCTAAAGGACTAGACAGGTCAAGCGCGGCGCGTTAAATTACAAGTGATCCATAGAAATCGACACGCACGTTCGTTCATACCAAGCGCAGCGTGTCGTTTTGCATAATTTGAGAATTTTTGTCTTTTGTTTTATTAATTTTTAATATTGGTAAATAGTATGAGTACTTATGTGAATAACGAATGAGAAATGTATGGATCACAATTAAAGTATAAGTATTTTTAGGTTATGAGCGGCGATAGACGAATTTGTTTGGCCGGTTGGCCAACATTTAAAAAAAAGCATAAATAGCCAAGCACAAAAATATATGAGCACAATATTATTGCTGATATTTGATTTTTTTTTGTTATTATATTGGTACAACCCAGATTAATTGAAGAAGAAGAAGTAATATTTTTAAGAAATATTTTTACTTCTGAAGTACCGTTATTCTATCGAAAACGCACCGAAACGAAAAATGTGATAGTTACAACATATCGGCACCGTCGGCAACCATAGTTTGCATTGTATGAACGCCGATAATCAAGAAAATTAATCGTTGATATATTTTTAGCGTCAGTTTTATCATCTGTTTTTGAGAGTAAAACTACTACTTTTATTTTTTGACGTGTGAGGGTGTTACAAAATTTTATATTTTTCTTTTCTATGACATTTGAGAAAGTGTTAAAAATGTTAATATTTTTATAACAAAAATAAAATACATTTTTATTTTATATTTATAGTTTTATTTTTATAATAATAATAATTTTCGGCCAATGAATCCCACATAACAAGACCACATCCTTTCACCGCCTGGACGTAATCAGTATCCGGCGATCATGAGGATATGATTCTTCCATCTTAAAACACAAAGTACTTAAATATCTAATTGGGCCTCGCCACACTTTAATTCTTTCATCGTGATTCTTTGATTTCAAAAAATCAATCGACGGCCACATTTGATTTCTTTGCTCATTTATTTACGTTTTTTGATTTATTCGTATAGTAAAAAATATTTTTAATTTGCTACGAAAATTGCTTCTTTGGTTGAAAAAGTATATGTTTTGCACTCGAAGCAAACATTAAACTAAAATTAACCCAAAAACGACAAATAAACAAGGTGTCCTTGAAATATTTATCTTGAAACGATTTATCTTGAAATATCTATTTAAGAATCAAAAATTCCCCCGCCAAAAAATTAGTTTGTTTAGAATTAAAGTGTGGAACCACGGATTCAGTACATATATAGTATATAATGTGGAAAGTATTATTACTTTATCCAGAAATTATGTTGTGTATTAAATTTATTTATTTTTTTTTCACTTAAAAGTTTATGTGTATAATTTTAAGTTATGGAAACAAAAATTACACAAAATAAACGTCAAAGTAACTGAGAGAATAAATTTTCACTTAGCGTTGATCATACAATGCGCAAGAAGTAAAATCGCTGATTAATAATTAATCATTACTCTCGATTATTTTTTGACCATACAATCGGGCATAAGTTGGATTAAAAATATCTCGCTTCGTGAAAGCATCATGAAGTGGTCAAACAATCAACAAATAGTTTAGATACTTCTCACAAATTTGATTAGAATCGCATGCTCTGGCGGAAAAAAAACAAATTTACTAAACGCGATAATTTGGATGTTTAGGTACTATTGAAATTCCGTAAAATTTTCGATGTATAAGTTTTATTCTATAACTTTACAGCATCTTTGATGACATAATGTTTCACATCAAAATTTCCAGAGCGAATAACTTGCAAAAATTGTCATTTTCTGAAACGGCATATTTATCTTGTTATCAATAGCATACCAACAAAAGTTGAATCTAATACCAATTGTAGTTTTTGAGATTTTTGATAAAATTATAGATACATATTTGTTTAAGATTTTTTGCTTTTAGTATATGCGCCTAAATGTTGATAATGAAATATGTATACGTACGTACAGACGAAACAAGTAGTTTATTTACGATCTTCTCAGAAAAAATAATATTTTTAATAAGAGTCCTTGCGCGGATTCACCTAATGTAATTTAAATAAATGTGTGTATTGTAAATATATATTATGTATGTTACGGTTAAAGTGTATAATTGGTTATTATTACCGGTTATTATACATAATTACCAACTGCGTCGGTTAATATGATAAATTAGAATTATTCACTTTTACCGGTGGTTATATATAATTACCAAGCCCCTTTGGTTACGGTGTTAAATATGAAAATTTAAAACTATAATAATAATAATGGCGTAATTTTACTTTATGTATATATCGAGAAAATCAGGTAAACAGTAAAAATTTAGAAGTTTTTAAATGTAGGATTGTTTATCAACAGCTTTAGGAGGGTAAGTTAAATTTTTCCTGGAATTTTTTTTATTTTTTTTAAATAAGGTAAGATGTTAATTTTTTGGTAATTTTTGACATTAAGATTGTGTATCTTTAATTTTTAGAAATTACATTATCTTAATTTCCTCGATAATTTTACTTTTAAATTTTTTACTCAATTTTCATGAAACATGAAGCATGTGGGTATTCTATATCCAAGCAACCTTCATGAAACTCCTGACGAGGCTCACAACCTTAATACAATTGAAAATGAAGATGAAGAACTAATTGACGATAAATTCAATTTTGAATAAATTAGAATTGAAATTTTGATTAATAAACTACATTTTATTTCATTTATTTTTATTAATAATAATTGCTTCGTCCACCTTGCAGACGCAGATAAAAGAGTTTTTATCGCTCTTATCGCTTCTTCTGATAGTGCCACAAATGTTATAAAAAATTAAGTTTTGTAAATATTTTTTTTTTATTGTAATTTTAATTCGTTATATACCTTAGAAGATGGGGGCCCAAACCCTCGCTTATCTAGAATTTAGCAATTCTTCAAGTGTCAAATTTTATTTATAATTTTAAACTAATTAAAAAAACTTTCATATTATTCACTTTGACCAAAGGGATTTGGTAATTATATATAATAACCGGTTAAAATTATAAATTTAATGAAAATCATTGATATTTCACAAATTTAACAAACGCACTGGGGATTATATAATGACCGGTAATTATATATAATCACCGGATTATACACTTTGACCGTAACATGTACATACATTGATAGGTGTTATTATTATTTATTATTAACTGCTTTTAATGTTTATTTGATTTTTTTTATAATTAGTAGGATAAACTCAATACAATCAAATATGTTAACGATCCAAAGACTTTTTGCTATAGAATATTGTTTTTCGACAATATTTCTGGTTGAATTCAGGTTAAGTTTAAGTGAAGTGCGTGAATGTTAGATATAAATAAACCCTGATTTTAGTTTCATGAATTTAAATATAGGTAGCTGAATGACAATACCGAATTTAAATTTATTTTTTTTACAATATCAACGGAATATGTATGATAATGCGGTCGAGTCATTGCGAACGTGAAATCCCTCGGTTAGATGGTATTGGATGGAAAGATAGGGCAAAATAAGGTTACAAACAGCATATGATGCGATGGCCAGTAGATATGAATTAAATAACCTAACCAGTCTATTATGAATGATGCCGAATACATATGATGAATATTAGTATCCGTTACCTCAACCACAACTAACCCAAATTAATAAACTAACAAAATCTAATCTAGAGTGTAAACTTACTTAATAAACACATTTTTATTAATCACTTGTTTTTTATTTCGCAAAATTTTGCGAAACAAAAAACAAGTGATTAATAAAATGTGTTTATTAAGTATTAGTGTGTTTAGCCAAGTGCCTACGGCAAATAGCGTAAAAGGTAGTGTAAACTTAATTGAGACTAACATTTTTATATATTTAAGTAGTTAGAAAATGGGTTTGCTGCGGTTCGCCCTATTGTTTCTGTGACTAACATCCTTTCCTAACTAACCTTATCTGTTAAGGATGCAGGCAGGGCCTGGGCCTGCATAACTCTGATTCTGAAATATTATTCGCATTCAGATATAATTTGTTATATTATTGTTGATATTTCAGAATTATGGTAACGTACCTAGGATCGCCGTTGTGGTTGGCCTATACGCCTCTATCATATCAGGTCATAAAGAGCCTTTAATTATTTGTATGTAAAAAGATTTTGTCTTACAGTTATCAAAAATAAATGGAGCATAGAAATTAGCATTTAACTTTTCATTTGGTTTTAAATCATTTTCTGATATGCGTTGAGCTATAATCTTTTCTAAAGCTTACCGATCGTTTTAATTAGAATGGATGAATCCGAAAAATGTTTTATGAAACATTTAATTAGCCCATAATTATAATCTTTAATTTTTCATAGTGCCTTGTAAGGTTTTGCTGGAGGTGTTCTGGGGCCTTGTTCTTGAAATCAGTGCGAAAATTTCTCTAATTGGAATACAATTTGCTTTGAATTGCCGGCTACTTTAATCATTTTTTCAAATTTGTTTTTAAGTTTACAAATATTTGTCTCCCTACTCTACTAAGAGAATAATTTCGAATCGATTTACCCAGTCGGAATTTTCCCCTTAGTAGGGGGAAAAAAATTATGTTTCTTAATTTAAAAAAAGAAATTTAAAAGAATGGTTAAAGCGTGTATACAAGGTCCTTTTTACAACTTGGGTAAACAAATAAAATCTATTCTTAGAAAGATATTTGGAGTGAATACATACATTACCCATCCAAAATTTTCATGAACATTAGCAAATATAACATTAGCTAAGAATTTCATAGTTGCGTATTATCCTTATGCTTATTATACCTATTTGACGTAGCAAAACATCCATCTAGGTCGTATGATACATAAACAACTTCAGCGTAAAAAGCAAGTGTTTGCGAATCCATAAAGATGATTCATTGAGCACAAGCTTTGTGAATATGTGTTAGATATTGATCTTAACATGTAAACAGTATGTATGTCATATTTGAAATCAGAGTACTATTCCAACTTCCAGTATGATAGGGCTTAATACGATGCTATCAAAGATGTAACAAAGTAAAATTTCTGTACGAATATTCATGTCAAAGTTGGTAGATATACCAACCTTAACTTAGAAAATCGAGTGCAAATGCTAAAAGTTCGGCAGTTACAAGGAGCTAGAAGTCTCACTAGGTTCACTCTGTACCGAAAAAAATAATATTTCTTTTATATTAAATAATAAACTATTTCATTTTTATTTAATTTGGTTATACCGTTTTTCCTATATTATTTTGCATCGTGTTTATAAATTAATGTTTTTCATAATTAATCAATTAATATTCTTGCCAAAAAATACTACGAAGACGCAGCAACTAAATGTGTGTGTAAATAAGCACATAATTATAGAAGTTAAATGTTAATTTAACTGCTAATTAAAACTTGATCAACTTAAAAATGGGACTGTTGACAGTCTGTGTTGGCGATGTACGAGTACATATTTATATACATGTTCAAGCATGCACTATTACCACAGAATAAAAATACAACCAGCGGGTCGATTTTGTTCAAAATTCGACAAGTTGACGAAATAACCGCAAGTATGTATATAGTAGTGGTATGCATGTTTGTGTTAGTTCGAATGTGCGCCATTTAATTTTTTTAGATATGACATTTCTAGATATCATTTCCGTTTATAATTTAGAATTTGTAATTGCAATGCAAACATGCTTTAAATCAAATTAAATTTATTTAATTATTTAATTTTAGTTTTAAAATAATTTCTAATTCTGTGTTTCTATGAAAAAAAATATTCATCCAGTGAGAAATACTCGACGTGACTACGACGTTTCTTAATGTCAAAAACGTTGTTCTCCATAGCATGCTGAATTATTTTTACTTTTGAGTCAGGTTGGTCGCGTCGAGTATATCTCAAGGGTCATTCGACATCGCATTAAAAAAAAAAAAAAATTAAAATCTGTGTAGTTAAATAAAAAATTCTTAATGCTGGAAACAGACGTGCGGATAAACGCGTGCGTTTAAATTAGAATACAAGTTGTCTCTATTTCTAAAAAACACGCACCGCAGCAGTGTTGACTACATAACAAAAAATAAATAACATGAATTAATATTAACATCACGACGGCTTTTCAATATTTTGACAGAAATTCCAAAACAAATAGTATATTGTCTATCGAAAACTCTACCGAAAAATAAAAACGCACTGTTTGAATAATACGCTCATGTAGTTAACTTGCGTTTTCGCATGCGTATTCGCATGCGTAAAATCCGAACGTCTGTTTCCAGCATAACACATTGACGCACACTTTCTAATTGTGTGTGCTACTCAGGAACACATTTGATAACTTTTATAATTGCAATGATATTTCGTCGCGGAAGGGAATGTATTGTGAGAATTTAAAAATATGTCGAGTTACTCTTTAAAAAATGAAAGATGTTTGCGCGAACGTTTAGAAAAACGAAACAGTTGTATGACTGCTATAGCAGTCATTTGCGCGAACGTGTTAACTCGCCACTCAAATACTTGGTGAGATGTCAAAAAAGTAAAAGACGAAACGACATATAAGCACCAAAAAACTGAACCGATTCTTAATTTTTGATGCTTACATTCGTAAAAAACAATCAAAAACAAACCACAGAAAAATTACACACACTAATATAAAATTGTATACTATACTCCTTATACATATACGAAAACGTCATTTTCTGTCGAATTTTGAACAAAACCGACCCCCAAAACAGTCATAACAAAGACCATGAAATTTTTTCTTACATTAATTTTTTTAGGGGAAACGTAGAACTTTTAAATATGAATGCTGATAATTACATTGGTGATTTC
The DNA here is from genome assembly GCA_947310385.1 of Nephrotoma appendiculata. Lineage (NCBI taxonomy): Eukaryota > Metazoa > Arthropoda > Insecta > Diptera > Tipulidae > Nephrotoma > Nephrotoma appendiculata. Next base: position 233,631,294 of record OX371224.1, read on the forward strand.
ATCTTACCTATAATTCTTTTGTTTGGCACCATATAATTTAAAATCTAAATTATGGTTTCGTAATTGGTTACTCGTATTTGAAATTAAAATTTTAAAAAATAACGATATTTTCGTACCTTCGATGATCCAAAGACATAACAAGCACATCAATTACACATCATTTACAACCGTCATGCAACCATCCAACCGAATGAACAAATCAGGTCTTGTGTAGCGTTGTTGAGTGGTTGGTTATGTCAAAAAAGATGGTTTTTACCTGGTCTGTGGTGAGGTTGGAATCAATCAAAGAGAATGAATTAAAGAAATTCAGCTCAGGCACTGATTTTTTATTAACTGTATTTATTTCCGGTATAAAAAGCAACCGATAATGGTTACGATCATGCTTTCAGATAAGCATTAAAATAAGCTGTGCCTGAAATAAGGACATGTAGCTGAGGAGCGTAAAGAATGGCATATATGGCAATCAATATGAAGACGACAAATCACCAATGATTGCCATACAAGTGCCTCTAGCGGAAGAAATAAAACCAAATGAGTTCGCTGAAAAATTTTATTTTTTCAAGGTGGATTTACATATCCGACGATTTTTCTGCGCCGAACATCACGTGGCACATTCAACCATTCAGAAAGGATTTCTTGATGGATTTTCCGGCACGGCGAAGACATGAACAAAATTTATCTTTTCGGCGCAACGACACAGCATACATAGAATAATTTTTTTTTTAACTTCATCTGTTTTTTTTAAATTATGTGTCAAACTAATGTTTATGTATGGATGTGTGAAAAAACTGTGCCGAAATATCGCCGCGCCGAAAAATCGTCGAATATCTAAATCCACCTTCATTGTCTGGTAAATACGTAAATCGTTAAAAAGTATATTTGTTGTTGCATTTACGAGAGAATGAACGCATTCCAGCGAGATTGAAAATTTCTTAACCATTGCACTAAACGTATTAATGAATTTTTTAACATCTACTATAACATCTTCGTAAGAACTAACATCAATGTAACATCTTCATATTTGAACGGTTTATTTGACAAAATTGCGTTCCTCTTACATACTAAAGAAATTTAACAGTTCAATACCATACAATTTATGTGTCAAATTGATATTGTCTACTTAGTTCTAAAAATGTTCACTACGTGCAACCAAAAGATAAAATGCCTTAGAAAATTCAATCATATGGCGCAAAGGGAATTATATGGCTGAAACTATGTTAACTTCCCTACGTAAGGCCACCCTTTTGAATAAACTTAACTGAGTTGAAACTGACAAAAGTTTGATTTTCGACTTAGTTAATGTTTCATTTTTTATTTTTTTACGATAAAGATAGCAGTCTCTTACACTTCTACGATTACGTATTTTCTAATGTGCTCCCACCTTGCTCGAGTAAAACGTCATTCTATTTCTTTTCTACGCTTTCTAAGACTACTAGAGATTAATCGACTTTATTTATCACCAAACAGTTTTTTGTGATACATACTTTTATTGAAATGTAGAAAACGGACATACTCGTAGCTCACAATTATAATAGGAGGTTGAAATCGCAGTATAAAACACGTAATTGTTTACGCGAAATAAAATGTTATTTGATTCCTGAAAATTGAGATATAATCTAAGTCGTAAGTTGTGATGGTGTAACATCCCGCCCCTGGCTCGCTTTCAGTTCATACCGATATTTTAGAAACAAGTTTATGATAAATTTATTTATAAAAGAGATTTGTAAATATTTAAATAGTAGTAGTAAAATAGTAAATTTCTTCAACCAGAGAATTTAAACCAAAAACAGAAGCTATGGAAACCTTAATGTAATATTTTTTAATGGTGTAAGTTATACATATTGTTTGTCGCGCGGTAGGCGATAAAATTGTGTGAAGTCAATTAGTTGCTAAACGTCTTTTTCCGTTTTGTCTGCATACCGAACTCGTCTTGGTATTAAATTTCGGACCATGCGTAATGTTAAAAACGGTGGCAGACCATATGTTTGTGTGAATTGCGAGTATAGTTTTCAAAAAAATTGACATCGAATTAGAAGATAGAATATTCAATGTATACTTTTTAATTTGCATCATTTACACATTTTCTAAATTAGTTGTGCTTTCTCAAACAACATAATTATTTAAGGAATCGATTATATATAATTAGTATTGTACTTAATAACTTGTTATACACGACGATGGATGAATCAATTATTACTAGTTATTACAACGACGCCTCGCTCATTCATTTGGGCATCATAATAAATTATATTTATTATTTTTATTGTATTGTGGCTGTGACTTATTCTCACATTTTGGCGAACAGCAATCTTTAGCCATATGCCCGCGTTTACCACAGTTAAAACACTTCACTTTGATTTTTGACGATGGCCTTGATTTATTGCTGCTACCACTGCTTCCAAAGAACGCTCATCCCTGACAATTTGATTTCGAACCATAACCGCAATCTAATAATTCCGATTTGATTGAAACTGCCGTTATTGTGTTGCCGCTACTTTCAAGTCCCATTATCATAGGACCAAAATTATTCGATAAACCAGCCAACAAAATGCTACCGAGCCACTCATCTGGCTCAGAAAAACAGATACCGTTCAACTTATTCGCAGTTTCAATTGCTTGTGAAATATAATCGTGAAAGACCACGATCCTCATCAAAAGTCCTTCAATTTCATGCATGTTTCAGCTGCTGAGGTCGAGCTAGGAACGTGTACGAATAAGCTTGGAGAAATACTTAGTTCAATTCTGGCTTTCGCCTTTCTATTCCTTATTTCGCCTGTTTCAGCTTTTGTTCCCGTTTCGATGCATTTACTATACTCGTTCAATTCAAGCATGTTTCTGATTGAAAAATGCCATGTATGATAATTCTCACTACCACGCAACTTTTCTATGCCGTTCCACGCACTATCGTTTGCCATTTTTGTTGTTATGAATAAACAAACATTCACTTTACTTTTAATCAAATAACTCCGTCGTATTTATTTAATCGACACACGATTATTGAAAATCGACTTAAGATCGTAACTGTACTCTAACGACGCACGTTGATATTCACACTTCTTATTGCGACACACGCATGCACAGTTTAATTTTACATAAAACGACACATTTATTTTGCTTTTATTGAATTATCGCGACAAACAATTAATTACAACTTATTAATAATTATTTCAATCACTTTGGCGTCTTTTGAGCCCACAAACTATTGAAAACATAGACATAATACTTGACGTGTTTTAATATTGGAGCACTATCCGGAGCCAAATGGCAATTTTCTATTGAGACTGCAGCTATTATTCACTGGTGTCGCTGTACTATAAAAATTAAAACTAAATTCATCAATAAAACAAACATTTATCACCTGAAATATACTAATTGACATTTATTTTTACATGAAGTTATAAACAAGAATTCATCTTGCTGCGTTTTAAATTTTTATTGTAAGATTTAGTTTCTAATGGTTTCAGGGGTTTACAAAATAAAAGCTTTTTCAAATTTCCCATTGAAATGGATAGCGCTCCCGATAGCGGCGCTCCGGATAAATAGGTAGAGCAAGATATCTTTTATAGATTTTTACCTAAAAATTTGAATGAAAAATCTTAGTTTAGAGTTAAATAAATTAATTATATGCAATAATAGCGCGCTAAATATAAGTTTTGACATAGAAAATTGGCTGCTCCGGATACAGCTATCGGGCGCTAATAAAAAAACACAGCAACTATATGGAATAGTTGAATTGCTTTTGCAAAATAAAGGGTTATCCAATTCAAGCTTGATAAAGTAAACTTAAAAAAAACACACAAAATATTCGGAATGTATTGTAATTTTTATTTCATTTTACAGATTTATCCTTGCCATTTTTAGTTAAACAATATATCATTCAAATGTCCTCCACGGGACTTCTTACAGGTCTTGATTCTTTTGAGGTAATTTTCAATGACTTTTCGGCACATTTCGGGCGGTATCTCGGCCATTACCTTACGAATATTAGTTTTCAATTCGTCAAGAGTTTGAGGATTGTTTGCGTAAACACAATCTTTCGCGTAGCCCCACAAAAAGAAATCCAAAGGCGTTAAATCACAGGATCTTGGAGGCCAATTGACATCAGCCAATCGCGAAATCAAACGTCCAGGAAATTTCTCTTGCAAAAGATCTCGATTTGCTCGTGTTACGTGACTGGTTGCTCCATCCTGCTGGAACCACATATCGTCAAGATCATAATCTTCGATTTTCGTAGAAAAATAATCGGTTAACATGCGGCCATAGCGCTCAGAATTGACGGTAACGGTTCGTCCATGGTTGTTCTCAAAAAAATACGGCCCAATCACACCACCAGACCACAATGCGCACCAAACAGTGACTTTTTCCGGGTGTAATGGCTTCTCTACAATCAATTGTGGATTTTCTGAGCCCCAAATTCTACAGTTTTGCTTATTAACGTATCCACCAAGCGAAAAATGAGCTTCATCACTGAAGAAAATTTTGTTCGAAAAATCAGCATCAGCAGATTTAATAATTTTAACGCGTTGGTCGATTGTTAAATGCTCCATATTCTTAAATGGCAGAATGTCAACTAAATAAATGACAGCGTACTTGACGTTTATCTTTGACAGATGTCGGTATACAGATTTCTACTTTATCAACCTCGAATTGGATAACCCTGTATATTTATTGTATAATTTCGATTATTTTGTGTAATATTCATGAACCAGTTGTGGTTTAAAAAATATTGTAAAATTCTTGACTGCTGATAATTAATATAGACAAAATTCTAACTGTACAAGTACTAACTTCATTTATATTCGTTAATAAAAATTCTTAATACAGTACTGATTATTTTTTGACTATCTGTTTTTTTCTTTGAAATTTACTCACTTGACATTTAGTCATTACCGGTCTATATAATATTATTAACGTCTTTGATTGAAAACTGTTCTTTGAAATAATACAACAATATACATATCCTACTTGTTTGACATTCTATTAACAAGTGACCAAATGACATACATTAACAAGTGACCAAATGTCACGCTTTATTTAGCTTAGTGTTAGTGGTTAATTGTAACAATAAATTGAGGGCTGACACTACTAATTAGTAAATTTATATCAAAATCCCACCCTCAAATTACCACAATAAAAAAACAAAATGTTCCCTTACCGGTCAGTTTAGATGCGCTTTCTTGAAATTAATTTTTTGTAGATGGATTGATTTTTCATATGCTAGAATAGAATCAATCAACTTCAATAAATCCGTTTTAAGAGACCGCGTCTAAACTGACCCTGTTAAAATACTGAGAATTTTACATAAAGAAATATATGCCAAAATTACGTTTTTTTTTAATTTAAACATAAAAAAAAGTTTCGCAGAGATAACTAGAAATGATGTTTCCTTAGATTTAAGCATTTTTTGCCTTTTGCCAATTATTTAGCATGAGGTTGGTTCAAAGATTATTTTCTACTATTCGATTTTCTTGTGTTTTACTCTGAAATTTCTTTAAACTTTATGTATGAAAATTTATTAATATGACATATGCTCTCTGTTTTATATAGTATGTACTGCAAATCTAGTAAATCTGTAGTTGCTAAACTGACAATGATAGTAAACTTCCATATCATTAAGAAATATAGGAGATTCTTGAGTAGCAGAAAACGACAATCTGTATAGTAAATCTATTTACACACGCAACACGCACACGCGCAAAATATAAAAAAATATTAGCATATACATTGTGTTTTTTGTGGTTGTCGTGTTTTTGTAAATTGTAGATTATGACGGTAATGTTGATAGACTTAGTGATTGACAGATAGAGTTTATTCAATTAGTCTTCCTCTCTGGTATTGTTTTGTGAGACTTTTATTAGTTAAAGTGCTAGTTAAGTATACTATCATGAACAGAAACGACCTTATCAATATCATAGAAATAATGTGTGAATTGTCATTTTAAAATAAATCTAGTTTGTATTTAGTGGTACGGCGGGAATCGGCCCTATCCGTGACTACTCACCTCATGCTTGGTCGTACATCTTTTTCACAATCAATCAAATCAATTGCGGATTACTTATTGATTGTGCATATCTATACTACGGTAACATAAATCAGGTAACTTTTTCGTTTCTTTCCTCTTTACCTATAAAATAAATAAATTTTATATATAAAGGCGAAAGAAATGAAGAAGTTACCGGATGCAAGTTACTCTAGTGTGGATATGCACATCGAAATAAAATTATATTTTGTTTACACTAACAAGAAGGCCGTCTTTAATTTATACAAAATTGCTAAAGTTGTTAGCGGAGGAGGGAGCTGCTCATTTTTCAATTTATATTAAATTACGATTTTTATATAGTAATAGAGACCCCGATCATCATTAAATTGCGTACACAATTACATTGCAACTTAAGAAATGTAAACTGGGTTTACGATGGACCCAGCGTATCTTAAGACTCTTAAATAATTTGATTTAAATTTCATTCGTCATTTCATTGTCATTCGGGAATGATTAATTAAATTATGAAATATTTAAAATGTTTAGAAAGCCGAAAATTATTAAGAATTTCATTTCTGTGAATTTACAATATGTTGTCGTGTGCGATCGCTAGATGCCTATAACGTCGTTCTGCCCTATAAAAAATACCTACACACATTGTGTTATTTGACTACTCTAATGTGGGGAAAATGATTTATTTTTTATGTTGATGTGGTTAGTTGTTATGACCAGTTCAATTTATCCACAATTGGTAAAATTTTGAGGATAACGCAAATAATGTAGCACAAACCACTTCAAACTTTGATGAATATAAACTTTTTTCCAATATGTCCAAGCTAATGGACACATTTTACAATTTTTCATTTCTCGGTGGGGTTTTAAGAGTGTGGGGTGGTATTTGCACAGTACAGGGTTTTCACAAAACAAAGATGTGTAGTATAATCATTTTATAACGTTATTAAAAACAAACTTTGAAATGGCCAATCCTTTAGCAAGTTATAAAAAATTCTTGCTAGATGGCATCAAATGTTCTTCATGTTAAATCACATATGAAATTAAAACACTTAACACATTTGGTTTAAAAGTTTTACAAATCTTACTGGACGTAAAATAAAGAGTAAAAATGGATAAAAAGATCTCACAACTGCATTAATTTATTATATTATATTATTGGTCATATCGAACATATATTTGTTTATAATGAGCATAAATAGTTAACGGTTCTCATACTCTCACTGTCTCAATAGTTCACCAACATTTGCATTCTTATTTTTTTTTTAACAACTTTATTGATATGGCTACTACAATCTTAAACGTTATTAATTCATTAGTAAGGTTGGCATTAGTACTTATGAGATAAGCATAAGCTTGTGTGGGTCTGCTGGACCAGTGTCCAGTTTCCTTGGTTTATAATTTTCATACGGTTAGCTCATGTGGTTTGATTCGTTTGAGCCGCCTTACTTCGTTTGTACTATCCAGTAGTTGTACGGCTGGACATTTGCATCCTTATGAATAACATAGTAACATCACTAGAACTTCGATTAAGCCGGATACAAATTTTGAAATTGCATTTCGCATCTCTTCCTTTTGTGTTTATTGTACCTTGGCTGTAGTAATTTCGATCTTAGCACAACAAATTGAAAAGCTTTGAATGAAGCCTTTGAGCTCCAAAAACTAAAATTTTAGGCTTTATAATGGAAATTGAGTGACTGGAAGCCTCAATTTTCTGTACGGTTCGGCTAGGAAAATAGCTAATGGAGAAAGTATAAACGTCCAATTGAGTATAATGTAAATGTAAAATGTAAAAGCAGTTTAGAATTTTTACATTTTATATGAAAAAAAATGAAAATCGCATTATTTACTGACATTTAAGTTTATGGATGGAAAAACGATTTCCCAAATAATGTTAAAAGTTGAATTTTAAACGTGATTTTGTGCTTTGAATCACTAAATTAGTAATATAATATTAGCTTGCATAAGAATTATGCCCACCTCACAATATCAAAATTTTACTATGAAAATATTTTCTTTCATAATTTAAGTTACTAAGTATTTATTACCATAATTTTCCACGAACGAATAATATACCGGCGTTTTACGATAATATGTGTGCTTCAAATAGTGCCTACGAAAACGAAAAACACGCACAAGCAAGCAAACACGAGAACATTAGTGTTAAAAAAACATTTTTTATCGATTTTGATGACTCCATTAAAAGAACATTCCGGTTAAAAATAAACATTTTGGACAAATTTACTTAATGATTTTTGGATATACAAAACCAACAATTTTAACTAAAAGATACTTTTGCATTACAAAGTATGAAAAAACTGTGCGACAAATACTAGAACCGGAATGCCGAATTTATTTTACCATATGGTGTGCACAATTAAAATATAATTCGAGGCGACATGATATATCGAAAATATTATATCGCAGAATATTTTCCACATTGTGGGCTACCAGCCACATACAATTTGTGTTTTATTTCGCGTGAATAGAAAAATAATTTCATTTCCATAAAACTACTAACACAACACTTTATAATTAATACACACTTCGCTTGTATTTTACTTAGAAATTCATTGTCATAAAAATTCCAAAAATAATTTCTAAGGTGAACGCGAATTCCGAGTATATATTTATTTATGTAGATTTGTTTGTAATTAATAAAAATAATTAAACCGATTATATATATTTTTTAAAAATGCATACCTGTTTTCTGAATTTTATTTGATTGCTCTAAATCCATCTCCATGTCCACATCGAATGAAAAACGCTTAAAACCATATGTATCCATACTCTATTGATTTTTTATATCTGACAACCTAGCACAAAAACTAATCAATAAAATAAAAAACCGGAGTGAACAACACTGCAAGTGCAACACTTTATTAAACAATAATTTCACCTAATCACTCAACTATTGGTGTAGTTTTGTTTCTCTATTAATTTTTTTTATACACACAAAACTTATCACGAAAAACTACCAAACTATTCAGCGTGGCACTAAATAAAATTGTTGATAACGAGATATGCTAAAATAATATTAAACACTTATTTTGTACGCAATAAAGTAAAAACACAACTAAAACAATAACAATTGAAACTCGAACTGTCAGGAACTGAAGTAAAACTAACACTAATCTGGAATACAATGTCTATACTTGGTCACTTCGTTAAGATGTTTTTCGTATATTATTAGTCAACCAAATAAAATGTACTTACACTAATTATTAACCTAAATAATTAAAATCAAATTTAACCAAAATTGGTTTTCCTAATTTATCTTACAGGTCTAAATTTTATATGTTTCTCACAACTTCTTTAATAAAAAACTAAAAAACAGTTTTTAAATTCTCTGTTCATTAATAAATATTTTGTCTTTGTTTTGCTTTACATGGCACTCGGCTATATGTTTTGATAAAAAAAATCTTTTTTTTGCTCATTTATTCGCCAAGAGAGAAAATATTGATTTTTTTTTACATGTGTACGCTCATCTTAAAACTGTACAGTACAAAATTATTTTATAGCACTGAATCACAAAATCAAATAATAATATTTAGTTATAAATTAATTTCTCTTTTTAAATGAGAGACTGTCATTACCTAATTAATTAATGTTGCTCTCTTTTAATTACTCATCATTAGTGTTTGTTAGGTACAATTCTACATAAACTTACGAATTAATTTAACGGTTATTGAAAATGTGCAAAATGTGGTATGTACACATACAAATAAATGTCAATCATTAAAAATTGGCTTAATAAAATTTTATTGTTTTATTGAAATTTTTAAATAGACAAAATTTTGTTTGTATACGGAACTTTATCGCAAACATAATTTCGTTTGTATCACAATATACCTGCAGTGCTAATACGTAGTTTACTTCTGCCACACCTTTAAATGTTTTCAATTTGAGTACGACGTATCCGGTACAACACAGTTACCAATTATATATTATTGATTTTCATAGTTCAAATAAGGAATAAGGAATCAAACGAATAAAAAGTAAACTATTGGCACTCTTTTATTACGCGTTTCATTCATCGTTATAGAGGTGAATGTGGAATTATCTGTCACCTTCTCGTTCATTACTCACTTCGGCAGCGCTGATGAAATTTAAGTATTCAAATCATCACGTGTGATCGAATCAACGAAATTAAACCGTTAGAAAAATATAACTATTCAAATCAAAATATTGAAAAAAATTGTTGAGATTACGTTATTTAAAATTATATTTGAATTAAAACAGAGAAAAACTGTTGTGCTAATGATTTATGCATTATATGGTGTGGATTTTGAACTGTTTACCAACTAATTTAAATTTATATGAAATTTCCAGATTAATGAATCATTGGCGGAACAAAGCTTATGAATCAAAATCCAGAACAAGCTAATGAGGATACATTGAAAATATGTTTAGCATCTCAAGGAATTTGAAACCATTGGAAGAAATTTGTGAATCGAGGTTATGTATCAGTTTGCGATGATCGTTTAATCAAGGAATCAATATTGGAGGGATCGTTAAACGAGGTTCACCTGTATTCCTGAAAATATAATTTAACTTTAAACACCGATAGTAATTTTCCCGCTATTAACTTTCGTTTTTATTCCATTCCAAATATTAGGTCTACAAGTAGAAACTTAGCTCTGAAACTGGTTGCATTAAAATATACCTACCACATTGAAGACGGTATGTGATGAAAAGCATATAGCCTGAATTCCCGCATATTTTGTTGAAATTATATAAATAAAAAGTGATAATTTTTTTATAACACTGAATTGAATATAACGGTTCTTTATTATTCAACTATATAATGCACAACACCTTCAACACATGTTTGTTATAACCTCAATTCTTCGTTCTAATGTTTTCTTTACTTATAATTGCAGTTTTTTATACAATGTTGCTTGAAATTCCACACCACGTGAATCTACGTCTCCCGTCTCCAACGGTTGAAAAATAAAGGACGTGAATTCACGTCATCCGCCTTCAATGTGTTAAACCACAGACAACACTCAGACGTGAAAACAAGAACAAAAATCATTGTTCATCCATATTTCGTAAAAATTCATTTTAGACATTCAGCTCCATCTATCTTCATGCTTTTTTAGTTACGAGTAGATATTCTATTTTGATTTATCACGTTCTCTGCAATGGTAAAAAATAATTATTTTCGTATAATAACTGATAGCACATTGGAATACTTGCTGTCATTTGTTAATTTTTTTATAATACAAATGACAAACAACACATATTAGTTATGTATTTTTTCGTTTAGCAACACTGGGTTGCTCTAGAATAACGTAAAAACATTAACACGACAGGGCATTTTACAATAAAGAAAATTTGTACCTATAACAAAATACATATATCCAAAAACTATTTAATTTGGTTTTCAATATTTTAGATTATAAAATATATATTACACGTATGTATTTGTGTACTTATACATATAAAACAGCAACGTTACAAAACATGCATATAGAAAAATCATAATAATTAATCGAATATCCCAACCATATAAGCTTTAAGCTTTTGAAATAAAAAGTTGTGTTTATGCTTGGTTCACGTATGCGATCAAAAAATGATTCGCGAATCAAGCCAATCTTTGAATGTAATTATTTCGCATTATTACTCATAACTCATCGATCCACCGCTCTCGTCCTCCAGTTTCGACATCCTAATGTTCGAAGATCTTGTTCGATGTCGTCGCGCCAGCGTAGTCGGGGTCTTCCTCTACGACGTACTCCGGCTGGTTGTTGGTGGAACACTTTATTTATCATCCGTTGTTGTGGAGACCTTGTAACGTGGCCGAGCCATCTCACTCGATTGGATTTGATGAATCCGATAATATCGCTGCCTCCGAGGAGTTGCTTTATTTCGTGATTCATACGAATCCGATATTCGTTGTTCGCAACTTTAATTGGACCAAAGATTGAACGGACAACCTTCCTTTCGAAGGTAGATAATAATATACAATCGTTAGAGGTCATGGTCCAGCTCTCGCTTCCGAAAGCCAGCACAGGTCTTATAAGTGCTTTATAAAGTGCGAGCTTGCACGACTGCGATAGATGTTTCGATCGCAATAATCTTGATTTGGCGTAGAAAACTCGTTGTCCGGCAGCAATTCGGGCTTTTATTTCTGCCTGCATATCATTCGACGATGTTATAACTGACCCGAGGTATTTAAAGTTTTCGACGCTATCAAAGTTGTGGTCGCCAATTCCGAGATTTGCCGTAGAGATGTTCCTAGGTGTTACTAAATATTTGGTTTTACTGCTGTTCACCTCCAAACCAAGTCTTCTTGCGCAACAATCGAGCAGTATGAAACTGTCTTTGATATCGCTAGGTCTTCGGCCAAGAAGCACGATATCATCTGCATATCCAAGAATTTGGCCTGACTAATTAAATATACAGCGCGAGGTTTCGATGTTGCTTTTCCTCACTACGTACTCAAGCGCAAGATTGAACAGCAAAGGCGCGAGTGCATCACCCTGTCGAACACCAGATGTTATTTCAAAGGAGTCTGACACAGATCCTTCAATTACGATTCTACATACAGATCCGGATGTTGTTAATTTACACAGAGAAACGAGTTTCTCTGGGATTCCCAGGCATATGAGCGCGGCCCATAGGTTGTCGCGGTTTATACTGTCATACGCCTGTCTGAAGTCTATATATAGCTGATGTATGGTTATGTTGTACTCCCAACATTTTTCCAAGATCATCCTCATGGTGAAACACCGGTCAGTGGTCGATCGGTTGGGACGAAAACCACACTGATGTTTTCAGCGAAAGGGATGAGTCTGGCAAGTACAACATTAGCCAACACTTTGTAAGCAGTGTTCAATAGAGCTATGCCACGAAAGTTTTCACATTTAAGACGGTCGCTTTTTTTATGCAACGGACATATGAGCGCGGTCTTCCAATTCTCCGGCAACTCTTCTTGGTCCCAGATACAAACGACGAGATCGTATAAACTTGTTGCAAGAGTAGCGCCTCCGAGTTTAATTAATTCTGCGGGGATTCCATCGAGACCAGGTGCCTTGCCGTTTTTCAATCGACTAATAGCTGCGTCTACTTCCTCTACTGTGGGATATTCGACAAAGACCTCTTCACCTGGCGGAGCTATTGCTCTAATGGGGGTAACTTCGTCATTCCGATTTAGCAGATTTTGAAAGTAGGTTTGCCATACTGAGAGAACATCAGCCACGTTTGTTCTCAGCTCTCCATTCCCGTCTTTGATGGCTGTACTTGGGTGGAAATCTTTAGTGAGATTCCTGGCGTTAGCAAAACAGTCCCTTGAGTTTCCTAGTTCCGCTTGGAAGCTGATGTTTTCGATGCATAAACTCATATGTTCGCGCTTCTTTTGTCGAAGAAATTTAGTCGTGGCTTTCCTAGCGCGGAGATAGTCTGCTAGAGTGCTTCTGGTGTTGCGAGCCAACCATTTTTCACGAAGCGTTCGTTTATTTTCGACGACCCTTCTGCATTGATCATCGAACCAATCGTTGCGGGGCCTCGGAGGTCTTCTTCCGATGGTATTTTGCGCCGCGGTTGTTATGGCTGACTGTATAGCGTGCCACTGCTCCTGGATGTTGGGAGGAGCTTCTTCATTGTTATGGTGCCGGTCTAAATAATTAGTGACAGCTGATTGGTAACTCTGCAGTGACGCTTGGTCTTTTAGAGCATCGATATTCCATCGAACGGTCTTTTGTGCTTGTCTGTTAAACGTAGATGACAGTTTGCACTTATACTTAAATATGACAAGCATGTGATCGCTGTCCATGTCTGCACCTCTGTAGGATCTAACGTCAGATATGCTGGTGGAGTGTCTCTTGGACACCATGACGTGATCGATTTGGTTTTCCGTTCTTCCATCATTCGATCTCCACGTTACTTAGTGGATTCTTTTATGTGGGAAAAACGTACTTGATACAACTAAGTTGTACGTTATTGCCAGGTCGGTGTCGAGCTCGACAAAGAAGAGATCTTTGATGTCATCTGATTTATCTTCGGTGGGTGCATGCACATTAACGATCGTGATGTTAAATTTCTTAGTGCGAAGTCTGACCGTGCATATCCGCATGTTGATAGGGCGGAAATCGATGATATAGTGCTTCACGCGCCGATGGATGAGGAAGCCAACTCCAAATTCTCCTCCGTTCTGATGGCCGCTGTAGTGAAGAGTGTAACCATTGGTGGTGTCATGGATCCCACTCCCAGACCATCTAAGCTCTTGTAATTCAAGTACGTCTAATGTGTAACTCATTGCTTGGTTCGAGAGGTTCCGGAGATCTCCAGGTCTTAAGAGGCTAAGCACGTTCCATGTTCCCATTTTTAAAGCGTTGTCCGTGTACAATTTCCGAGGTCGAGTTTGTGATGAATCCGATGTGGTAATCCGAGGCCTTTGTTTAGGGTTCATAACTTAAATGTTTTTATGAGGGAAGGTTGTTGGCCTACCGCTCAACCCGCTTATTACGTGTGTGGGTCACGTACTGGTGGGAATCTTAAGGCATCCAGTCCTACCTTGAAACACATTTATATAGCGAGCCGCTTGATACAAGACAGACGCCCGCTTCAGCCGCTCCTAACCTGGAGAACAGACGATGGTTTTGTATTGGTTATGAGGCGCCAATAACCCGCCTTGACATGTAGTGTCCATGACTATAAACAGGATTTAGTCTGCTCGTCTCCACTACACCGCCTGATTCATTTAGCGTTACCCAGGGAGCACCGGCGAGGAGGTATGAATCTAGGACTTTGCCCCCCAATCAAAATTTTCCCAAAGTTAAAATTATTTCATCTCGGGCGGGGAAATTTGTATATATTTTCAATGATTTAATTTTCCTTTGATTCGCGAATCATTTTTTGATCGCATACGTGAACCAACCATCAGTTACAAGTTGAACTATAGACACAGAATAGACAGAATAGACATAACGCTATTTTACTATGGAAAAAATCGGACTCATTTTTGTGACCTCGGTTTGCAATAAGCTAAGAAAATTGTTTGCAGGGTAACTAAAATTCTTTATTTAAATTTGAAATAAAAAAAATTTGTAACTCATAACACTTCAGTTGTACAACTGTTAAACTAAATAATATAAATCATAAATATTAATAATAATGATTCCATTAAAATAATTACATTTCAGAGTCGTAAAAAAAGGTAGGAAAATGGTCGGTAGGTCATTTTTTCTTGGTTTACCCAATGACTCTTCTGGATAATATATGTATATTCTGTGCTATAGATGGAAATAGAATTTAAATCAAACATGAAAAATGAAAATAATTTGTTCTTGATTTCGTATCTGATTATTATATTATCTGTGGTTAAACGCATCCAAACCGCCCGCCATTTTAGATATATGTAGCTTATGACATTCCGTGTGCATCAATTTTAAGAGATGGATGTCGATAAGCAACATTTAAGTCATTACATTGTATTCTGTTTTCAAATGAAAAAAAATTCTGCTCAATCTATGGAATTGATTAATTCGAGTAAGAGTGGGCATTCTGTGAGTCATTCATGGATGATGGAAATTTTAGTGTTGAGGACGATCCACGTCCACATCCAGGTGCAGTAAAACAATTTGAAGACGAAGAACTTAAAGTTTTACTAGATGAAAGTCCGTATCAAACTCAAACAGAGCTTGCAGAACAGTTAGGAGCTACTCACCAAGCATTATCACTTCGATTGCATGCAATGGGAAAAATACAGAAGGATGGAAAATGGGTTCCTCATAAACTGATCGAAGAAAACAAAAACCGAAAAGTTGGCATCTGCATGAATTTGCTTTCTTTTACCAGGCCCAATTGATCAAACTAAATTATGTTCTGGAGAAATAAAAACATTTACGGACCAAGGAAGGCGGAAGGTGATATTGCTGCATGACAACGCTCGCCCATATACAGCAAAATCAACCCAGGAACTCATTTTCTCCTTAGGCTGGGAAGTTTTACAGCACGCGGCATATTCTCCAGACTTAGCTCGACAGCGGTTCACGAAAGTTGAAGATATAAAAATGGCTCGATGAATAGTTTACTTCGAAACCACCAAGTTTCTGTCGCGAAGGCATTTACCATCTACCTGATAAATGGCAAAAGATAGTAATGGCGAATATTTCAATAATTAATCTTTGTAACAATTATATTTTCAATAAATTTGAATATAACTAAAACAGCGCATAGTTTAACATAACATAAAAGCTTAGACTTAAGTTATGATTTAATAAATATTATATTATTATTAAAGTTTCTACTCGCACACTGAATAAATTTTAATGTATGTAAATAAATTAAGAAACAACGGTGACACGCACGGTGACAGGTACTTGTTACGTGCCTCTGTATGCGCGGCTGACACTTTTCGAGTCGGGTAGATCTCAGAGGAGATACGGGGGTTCATTGCCGACATACTTATTCGAGACACTACAAACCTATGTGTCATTACAAATCACAATTCACTCACAAAAAAAAAATCAAAAATCACTAGCAACCACTCTTCCCCACCTCCCAATCCAACACAACACCATTGACCATTAATTAGAAATAACTCACTTCATTATAAAACTAAGAATCATTTATTTAAGGTAATTTAAAAAAAAACAAGAAAAAACATAACTACGACGATATTTAACCTTTCGTCATACCAACCAAAAAAAATGCAAGACAATTATATTTTTATATAAAAAAAAAATTTGGAAAAATGAATGAAAAACTTTTTTTTTCTTAAACTTAAACTCACCCGTCTTTTCGTAGAGTACTCTGCGCAAGCGGTGGTGATGAAACCTGTATGTGAAACACTAAAACAAAAACTAGCACTTTTCATTCACTTTAAACTTAATGTATAACTTCTTAAAATTATTAACCTATTTGACTAAATAATTATCTTAAATTTTTTTTTTTTTATGACTTCTTGTTAAACAATTTTACAGATATTTTTTTCTTTCTTTTTCATAATAAATTTTCATTTGAGATACTAAAATATATTTTTTTTCTTAACCAAACACACGATTTTTATTATTTTTTTTTTTTGATCGGTCAATTTGACCGAAATATGCGGTAACGCCGCCTGCACATGCATGCACCGGCTAGCGGTACATATAGAGTCAATTTCCTGTTGCTCGAGGAAAGTTCACGTTGACGTCACCGTATCCAGGCCACAAAGTACAATTTCTCGTCCTCAATCAACCGTTAAAATCAATTTATACAGGTGTAATATGTACCAAGAAAAATTTACTGGTAAATAACTAAGAAAAAGGCGTGAGACCCAGGTGGATGGAATCCAATTCACGGCCCCACAAGCCTACCACAATATTCCGTTGGGTTGAGGGTTGATCAGTGGTTTAATTAGTTCTCACGTTAATAAAAAAAAAAGGTCCGTTATGTAAACAATCTAGTGTTGTAATGGACAAAAGAAAGAACTTATATAACTTCGTGAATTTACCACAAAACACAGGAACTTACCCTTTGAAAGGATGTTATAAACAAAAATATTTGACACTAACAAAATATTATAATACCAATATTTTGCTTTACTTTGGCTTCCAAACCACTTCGAATTAAATATTTATTGGTGGTTACAATCGCTCGATGGTCTCACGTATAAATGATATTTCAACATCATAGAAAATATAAATTTTAGTTCGAATAAGGTACATAACATAAAATAGACCGTAGTCCCAGTTAAGTATATAATAGTAAAATCGTACGATCTCAAATTCCCTACATATAGCAAGAAAGATGTATTTGTGGGTGGATTGCATTGTTTTCACTTTTTATGATACATAATTATGATTGCTATATACTATCGATAACCAAGTATGTATATACAAATACGCTCATTAGTCATCCAATATACTCGTATATTTCTATTTTTTTGTTTTCTATATACCGAAATATACTGAGGTACTTCGAGTCCATAAAGTTTTATGAACTCGTCATCATAAACTTTAGATCATAAAATTTCTTTTACAAAGAAAATATTGGGATGAGTTGAATATTCTGCTTATAAATACCAATAGCCATTCGATAGCCGTAACACAGCAGCTTCTTTGGCACAACTGCAAGTAGGACAAAGAAACTGAAAAAGGGATATCGATCTGTAACTTAGTCTAATATTATACACGGATATCTTTCGCATGGAAAGTTCCAATAATTTTATTAGATTGGGGGTCTTTAATTTCGTAATTAACAGTGCCGATTCTCCGAAGGATCACAGCTTTAAGAAATTGCGGCGCAAATTTAGAACAAAATTTTTGATCTGCATTGCTCTGAGGATGCGTTCTTACAAAAACAGTTTGGCCTACTTTGAATTCAATGGCACGGGTTCTCAAGTTGTATCTCTGGGCACTCTTTTCGTATGCTTTAGCAATATTGTCTTTCACTGATTCATGAATTAATGCTAGTCTCACTGGCAATGGCAGAAGAACTTCACCCTCGGAAATCTTGCCTAATTGATCGAGAACTTTATAGTCATTGCCATGATTTACTCGATGATAGCCGAAAAGCAAGAAATGAGGAGAATGTTTCACAGACTCATGTATACCATTCCGAAGAGCGGCACTTATCTCACTGATATGCTTGTCCCATGTGTTATGCTTTTCTTTGATAAATGCGCGAATTGCCGATATTACCGACCGGTTCACCCTTTCGGAGGCATTAGACTGAGGTGAATACACGGCCGTTTTCGAATCGATAATTCCATGTTGTTTCAAAAGATCTTTGTACTCACTACTCCGGAATTGTGGACCGTTGTCCGAATGGATAGTCTGTGGAATCCCAAATATGCCAAACACATCATTTTTCAAGTAGTCAATAATATTTTTAACAGCTCCTTTGTTGATCGGTTTTAGCAAAACGAATTTCGTGAAGTGATCCAAGACAATAAATATCATGGTTTTTCCTTGAGTTGACCGCGGATATGGGCCCAATAGGTCGATGTAGATCCTTTGCCACGGTCGCTCAATCGGATATTGTTTCCCCATAGGTGGCTTCTGCTGCTGATTTGGGGCTTTCGTCATTTTACAAATATCACAATTAGCAATATAGTCACGAACTTGTTTTGCCATCCCTGGCCAAAAGAAATATCTGCGGATTCTGTCCAGAGTCTTGCCTATCCCACCATGAGCTGCCAATGGTACGTCGTGCTCCCTACTAATTAGTAAATTTCTTAAACCGTTGGGAATCCACAACTTCCACAAAGATATATCAGAGAGTTCGTTGTTCTTGGTTGGTTCTAAGCGAATAAAGATAAATTTGTCATCAAGCTTAAACGCGGGATAATCATTGGGCTGCTCACTGATTTTATTATGAAGATTTCTATAGTCGGCCTCCTCGAATTCTTTGGATTCAGTGATGTTCAATCCTTCGGTTTGAACTAATACTTTTGGTACGTTTTCAAGAAATTCTCGAACTTCATCGCAATAAATCCGCGAAAGCATATCGGGCACGACATTATCCTTACCACGTTGATGCATAATGGAAAACCGAAAGCCTTGAAGCTTCAGGCTCCATCTGGCCAATCTGCCGCTTAAGTCACGCTGAGACATGAGCCACTTTAGGCTGGCATGATCAGTGATTAGAGTGAATTCATGCCCTTCTATGTATGCTCGGAATTTTTTTACTGCTACTATAGCGGCCAAACACTCCAACTCGGTAATGGAGTAATTTCGTTGGGCTTGGTTAAGCTTTTGAGAAATGAAGGAAATCGGTCGTTCATTATCCTCCATATCCTTCTGAAACAGAACTGCCCCAACTCCTTCCGTACAGGCATCACATCTTATATAGAATGGAGCGCAATAATTAGGAGTAATGAGGACAGGAGCTGACGTTAACAGTTTTTTTAATTTTACAAAAGCTTCTTGTGCGGTATCAGTCCATCGAAATTTGCCTTTTTTAAGACACTCTGTTATAGGTGCGGTCACACTGGAGAAGTTTTCAATAAATCGTCGATACCACCCAGCCATCCCCATTAGTCTTCGTATCTGTTTAGTCGTCGTCGGAACTGCCAGGTTAACGATAGCTTCGATTTTCTCAGGGTCTGGTCTTAACCCTTCCTCGCCAACCAGATATCCCAAGTATCGGATTTCCCTCAGTACAAACTTACTTTTTTCGATGTTTATCGTCAACCCAGCAGCCCTCAGTAAGGTCGCAACCCGCTCTAACAGTTCAAGGTGCTCCTTCAATGTACCGCTAATGATCAACAGATCGTCCAAATATACAAAAACGCGATCATGTAGCTCATGCGGAATTGTTTTATGCATTAAACGGCACATTGATTGGGCTGCATTACACAGCCCAAACGGCATCACCCTGAACTGATAGAGCGGCCGTCCCGGTACTGTAAAAGCGGTCTTGTCTCTGGCAGACTCCGCAAGCGGTATCTGCCAGAATGCGTCCTTCAAGTCTATTGCTGTAATAAAGTTCGTCTCAGATAATCGTCCCAAAAGTCCGTCAATGATAGGTAGGGGGTAAGCGTCTTTTACCGTCATGGAATTGAGTTTACGTGCATCCAGGCACATACGTGCTTTTCCGTTTGCTTTTCGTACTATCGTGACTGGTGAATTCCACGAACTTTTGCTTACTTCGATGACACCTAAACTCAACATCCTGTCAATTTCAGTATAAAGGTCCTTCTGTACGGCAGGAGAGACTGGGTAGTATCGTTGCTTTACTGGTTTGCAGTCCTTCACCAGCTCTATTTCATGCTCGTGTAACGTTGTCTTGCCCAAGCCTTCCTTGGCAGATGATGGAAATAGGCTGATGATTCTTTGGAGGTTTCTGTCGTCCTGCTCACTAAGAACATGCTGATTTTCCTCTTTTGTTTGGATCTTAGTTACAAGTTCGTTGATGACTAGATTTGGTAATAAGTCAAACTCCCGCCAAAAATCAATTCCCAAATACAACGGAGCTTGCAACGTGGGAATAACAAAAAATCTAATCGCTTTGGTTTTAGTACCACATGAAACCGGTAGCCATATGTACCCTTCTATTTTATTATATGACCCATCGGCTGTCTGCACATGAGAAGTAGAAAGTTTATGAAGTTTCAAGTTTTCGTCATTCAGGAATTCCCTAGAACCTTTACCGAGCACGCTGACTGACGCACCACTATCAAGAAGACCATTAAATAATTTGGAGCGTATTTTCACCTCGACATGCGGTCGAGGATCGTTCGTTGTACACTTTAATAGGGTTTCAACACAGGTTCGAATAAGGGACCTTTTGGTACGGAAATATTGGATGGAACGCATCATTTTTTTTGATATATGCTTGGGGTTCAATGAAATCGTGTTAAGGTTAGAGTCATTGTTAGGTGCTAATTTAGGAATACTATTTATGATTAAGTTGTCTTTATTTATGAGGGTTCCCATTACTTCTAATGGTCGGGATTCGATCCGAGGCGCGATCCCCCCATGTGATTGGCACTCGGTGGCAAGTTTCCCTTTTTGAATTTTAGACAATTCTGGCATGAAGGCTTGCGAACGTTCGACGCACCACACCCAAAACAAAAAATATTTAGGAATGGTTTAGGGCAGTCTTGATAACCATGACCTATATCGCGGCAATTCCAGCAAATATAATGTAAGGAGCTTTTGGTGTCTGTTGTAATCTTTTGACCTGCGGTTTTTGTCTGGAATGCTTCTACCTTTGGATCGCCCGCATCTTTATGTGTCGTGCTAGTGGAGCAATGGTTTTGGTCGTCATTCAAGCTAGTTTGCGAACACATATTCAATTTTTGCGTATCCAAAGTTAACTCGTTAATTGTTGTTCGCCGTCTAGTTGAAGCATCTGCAAAGCGTCTTGGGTCATATCCCGAATTTTCCCAAAGTTTCTCGTAATCGCGACACAGTACGCGTAGCTCCTCCACTGTACAGATTTGATTGTGATGCGGGAGCGTCACATTTTTTAAAGCCGGATTCATATTCTGACACAGGCGATATATAATCTGTTGCTCAGAAAGCCGACACTGTAAACGGGCATTCATTTTTTGAATATTAAGAGCAAAATCAGAGAAGGATTCCTTATGTGCTTGGAAACGTTTTAATATCTGCTCTCTAATTTCCTCCTCGTAATTTGAACAGCTAAAATAAGAAAGAATAGATCTTTTCATGTTAGCCCAGGATGCCTCTGGATGATCCGCCTTGTACACCCAGTACCAATCCTCTGCCTTTCTTGCTAAAAACAAATATATGACTTTCGATAAGTGTTCTTGTGGAAAACCGTCGTTCCTTGCCATTTGTTCCAATCTATATACAAAGTCGTGTACATTGAGAGAGTCTGTCCCGTCAAAGGATACGTTCCATCTTTGCCGAATTTTGTAAAAATTATCCCATCGAACTTGTGCGGTTCGTGGAAGTCTTTCTCCGGGGTCGACATATTGGTTTACTGGTGGGGCATTTCCTACAATTGGATCTCGGAGTGTAAATGAGTCATTCGCAACCCAAGAGGTGTTATTATTTATATTGTTGGCATTCCGATTACGAACGCCCATTTGCGTAATGAACTCTGCGACTGATGTCTCTACCCCTTCCATGCTACCTGGTTTCTTCGAAGTCGCATGCCTTATGCTCTCTTTAAATGATAATCTGGGTGGGGGATCTACCTTAGCCAACTGAGGTGGGCTTTGTTTATTCTCCAGTAATGTTTTGGATACCAAATTATCTAGCTTGTCAGAAAACGAACTCTCTGCGGCACCCATGCTATGTGTCGGAACGTCTTGAGATTCCGTATCTTGATATTCATGCCACAGAGTTTGGTAGTGCTTGAAAATATGACGCCAGTTGCGATATACTTTCGAAGAAGCTGCCGTTTCCCCTACTGTCCTAATTAAACGCCAAAGTCTATCTTTGTAGTGTGTAGATTTTACGTAACACAGTGTAATGAAGTCGAAGGATTGTGAGCTCCCTTGTTCTTCTGTGGCTTTTATCAGTTCGCCATATCGCTCGTCGCACTCTTCGATTTCTGTTTCAGGATTATCTATGTTGGCGTGTGTGTCTCGTCGTATAAGGGTTCTATCTGACTGTTCGGCTCTAAGCATGCTAACTAACATATCTTTGCCCTCTTTTGTCCTGCTAGATAGACCTCTGATTAAATATTCAACCTCGAGTTCAGGCTGACTTAGGAGTTGGATATAAATTATGGGATCCATTTTGATCGAACTATGGTTTCAACAGAACTGGGGTAATGAGCGCGTTTCGGTCACCCCTGATCGATATGAGGTACTCCAAAAAAAAGTAGATAAGCAACGTTGAAGTATTGCTTAGAAAAATTTTGCGTCGATTATTGTGGTTATAATTGTATCATGCAAATTATTTTATTTAAATAAAATCCACACGGATAATGTATTTTATGGGTAATAAGGAATTTTTTGAAATTGTACTACAATGGTAATTTGGCAAATTACAGTATAATCGTAAGTAATAAAATTTTTAAACTTAATAAAAAAATATATTTTTTTTTCATAAATAAATTATGGTCAATGGTGATGTGCAAAGAGTTGAGAAAAGGAAAAGTCAGTTGATAGTTTTTTTTTTTTTTAAAACCTAGAAAGGCATATTTTATATAATAATCTAAATACATAAGCAACATAGGGTAGGTAATAATAATAGGATATTGAGAACTGTAACAATGGAGGGTTATCAAAAAAAGGTATGAGATAAACAAAGAATCACTATGTAATCTATCACAAGTTTTTAGGATAAGATCAATCCAGTCTTGGTTCACAATCTACTATTGAATACTTCTATTCTATATTCGATGGGACTAAAATCAAAACCATCAATTGAAAAACTTAAACCTTAAGATGTTATCGGTTGCCGATACATACTTATGTATTAGAAATACTAGTTAAAAGGAAATTGAAAATTTAAATTGGATAAAGAGAAAATTTACTACGAAAATATTTAAACTAAGTAATATTAGGAATCCGATGAC
Organism: Nephrotoma appendiculata; assembly: GCA_947310385.1. Taxonomy (NCBI): domain Eukaryota; kingdom Metazoa; phylum Arthropoda; class Insecta; order Diptera; family Tipulidae; genus Nephrotoma; species Nephrotoma appendiculata. The sequence goes on from OX371224.1 coordinate 233,655,220, forward strand.
AGAAAAAAAATCTATGAAATTTCGAGGGGATAAGTACCATAGGTTCTCTATGTATTCGACCAAGGAAATTCAAGATGGGATCAATCATCAGCATTCTCTAAAACAAACTGAATTTCCTCAACTTCCCATCAAGTTTTGTGCAGCCATGAACATGCAATACGAATCCTTGTGAAGTCATCACGTATCAAGTATTGACTGTTCAAAGAGCAAAACCGATAGAAAATCAAGAAATTGTTATCTATAACTAAACTGATATTTGATAAGATTTACTTCAAAATCATTGAGTACTCAATCATCAAATAACAATTCAGTCATTGCAACTTAAACAAAACTGAATGCGACAACAATGTTATAACCTTCCGCTATTTAAAATAAACAAAGCAAAAAAAAATTAAAGAAATAATTTAATGAGTATAAGCGGTCCTAGCGGTTACTCATGTTGGACAGAGAAGCCGTCTGGATGTCTTTTTAGGACTACCAAATACAAAACTGTTCAAGGTTACATCATCATACGAGATGTGTCTTGGAACACGCGGTAATTTACCTTAAGACCACATGGTTAAACAACCCAAATGACCTTCAGGTCCCTGTTTCGGCGCCATTTTGTTACGTGCCTCTGTATGCGCGGCTGACACTTTTCGAGTCGGGTAGATCTCAGAGGAGATACGGGGGTTCATTGCCGACATACTTATTCGAGACACTACAAACCTATGTGTCATTACAAATCACAATTCACTCACAAAAAAAAAATCAAAAATCACTAGCAACCACTCTTCCCCACCTCCCAATCCAACACAACACCATTGACCATTAATTAGAAATAACTCACTTCATTATAAAACTAAGAATCATTTATTTAAGGTAATTTAAAAAAAAACAAGAAAAAACATAACTACGACGATATTTAACCTTTCGTCATACCAACCAAAAAAAATGCAAGACAATTATATTTTTATATAAAAAAAAAATTTGGAAAAATGAATGAAAAACTTTTTTTTTCTTAAACTTAAACTCACCCGTCTTTTCGTAGAGTACTCTGCGCAAGCGGTGGTGATGAAACCTGTATGTGAAACACTAAAACAAAAACTAGCACTTTTCATTCACTTTAAACTTAATGTATAACTTCTTAAAATTATTAACCTATTTGACTAAATAATTATCTTAAATTTTTTTTTTTTTATGACTTCTTGTTAAACAATTTTACAGATATTTTTTTCTTTCTTTTTCATAATAAATTTTCATTTGAGATACTAAAATATATTTTTTTTCTTAACCAAACACACGATTTTTATTATTTTTTTTTTTTTGATCGGTCAATTTGACCGAAATATGCGGTAACGCCGCCTGCACATGCATGCACCGGCTAGCGGTACATATAGAGTCAATTTCCTGTTGCTCGAGGAAAGTTCACGTTGACGTCACCGTATCCAGGCCACAAAGTACAATTTCTCGTCCTCAATCAACCGTTAAAATCAATTTATACAGGTGTAATATGTACCAAGAAAAATTTACTGGTAAATAACTAAGAAAAAGGCGTGAGACCCAGGTGGATGGAATCCAATTCACGGCCCCACAAGCCTACCACAATATTCCGTTGGGTTGAGGGTTGATCAGTGGTTTAATTAGTTCTCACGTTAATAAAAAAAAAAGGTCCGTTATGTAAACAATCTAGTGTTGTAATGGACAAAAGAAAGAACTTATATAACTTCGTGAATTTACCACAAAACACAGGAACTTACCCTTTGAAAGGATGTTATAAACAAAAATATTTGACACTAACAAAATATTATAATACCAATATTTTGCTTTACTTTGGCTTCCAAACCACTTCGAATTAAATATTTATTGGTGGTTACAATCGCTCGATGGTCTCACGTATAAATGATATTTCAACATCATAGAAAATATAAATTTTAGTTCGAATAAGGTACATAACATAAAATAGACCGTAGTCCCAGTTAAGTATATAATAGTAAAATCGTACGATCTCAAATTCCCTACATATAGCAAGAAAGATGTATTTGTGGGTGGATTGCATTGTTTTCACTTTTTATGATACATAATTATGATTGCTATATACTATCGATAACCAAGTATGTATATACAAATACGCTCATTAGTCATCCAATATACTCGTATATTTCTATTTTTTTGTTTTCTATATACCGAAATATACTGAGGTACTTCGAGTCCATAAAGTTTTATGAACTCGTCATCATAAACTTTAGATCATAAAATTTCTTTTACAAAGAAAATATTGGGATGAGTTGAATATTCTGCTTATAAATACCAATAGCCATTCGATAGCCGTAACATACTATACTTATATAGGCAACTTCAGATGATGATATTCCTGTTACTCATGATGTAGAGCTGTATTCAATTCATTTTCTGTCATCACAGCAGCTGTATGGCATAATTCTACGGTGTGATTTTCCATTTTGGAATGTCAGTTTTCGGTTTTTAATTGATTTGACTCTACGAGAATTTCGCACCCTTGCTCTGTTTTTAACCTTTGTGTCAACTGTCACACGACACGAGTATTGTACGTCATTTCGTCAACTCAAACGCACTCGTGTTTGTATTAAATTTTTTTGATACATCATTGCAAAAAAAAGTAAATTTACACCAAAAACATCTTATAATTTCTCTCATAATAACGTTCCAACAGCAAAATTTGCTTTTTTACTGCGTTTATTTCTCGTTTTTAGAATACTACTGAAAAGTTCAAAATGTTACGCTTCTCTATCAATGCCCAATTTTGTATTTCAAAAATGTAAAATAGACACCAATATGGCTCCTATTGACACAAAGGTTAACCACTTTTGAAAACAATGTGACCTTAAATGTTTTGACTGATCGAGCGGGTAAAATGTTGGAGTTGATGCCGCAAATTTGGGTGAGTGCTACCAATAATTCTGGTGCTTCATCTATTCCTTTATCGAGAGTCACATAATATTAAAAGTTACCTTAGGAAGATAAATTAAAATTTTCGACTTAATTCAAAATTTGAAAAATTTCAAATACCAATTTTATCAAAATTAAATTTTAATTATATAAATCCACGTTCTCGATTTATCCCAATTACGCCAAATGTTTTGGGGGATGTATGGCGACCATCGCTGATGAAGCATTAACTATTAGTCTTTGTTAATTTTAAAATTAATTTCTAGACCAAATTTTTTATTGATATACTGGTACGGATGTAAGGGTAGTTCCGCTAAAATTGAACAAAATTTCGTAGGTAGTTACGACATAAAAATTATCCACGGTAAATGGAACATCTATACTCAGGCATACGGCACACACATTTGAGATGTTGATTTTGGTCTTCATAGGCATTCCAAATGGGAATTCATCATCGTGGACATGTCGTTACTCCCTAGGCAATACTCTTTTCAAGGAATCAGTATACTGTCTCAATTGGATAAGCCGCTGGTGAATTCCCAATTCAAAATCTTCTATTACATTAATACTCTTAATTTTTTCAAACTAAACCCTAAAATGACCCCTAAACATGATCCAATCCTTTAGATTTTTTCAGGGTAGGTCGACATAAATATTGCAGTGTGCATAGGCTAGAGAAATTGGAAAAAATCCACCGGGACGTACCCGAAACGGGTACCTCAGGTGGTTTTAGAAAATTTCCAAGGTTTGACGCGATGTGGGTTTGCCATGAGTTTGCTTTATTAAAACCGTGAGTTTGTTAATGGCGATTTTCATCGAATGTAGATAGCGTTGGTTTCTACGTCTACAAGGGGGATGAGAATTGTCAAATTCATTGTTATGACAGTTTTAATCCCCCTCACTTCATAGCAAACTATGATTTATATTTTGTTCACCAGATGTCAGCTACTTTGTTGAAAATCGCGATTTCAAACTATTTTTTATCGAGTCGAAAATGCATGATCGATCTCATGCCGTGATGCGTCTTTCTGTCCACCTACCGAATCAACAAACAATTACATTCGAAGCAGGTAATGAAGATGAAGCGTTGCTTGTAGCACAAACTGGCCGAACGAAACTTGAGTCATGGTTTCAGCTCAACTTCAATGATCAAAACGCACGTCATTCCCCACCATTACGTTTACATATGCGGTAAATGGCAACTTCGACAAAGAGGGAAGCTTGTTGCCCGAATGTAAACAGTAAGTTTGAGAGATGAGGAGCGTTTCTTCCTGCGGCTGCTTTTGCTATACATATTCGAGGTTCCACCAGCTTTGAATTTGTACGCACATTTAATGGTTTTATTTACAAAACCTTCAAAGAAGCGACAGCTGCACGGGATCTGGTAAACGATGATGAATGGGATCACTGCTTAACAGAAACAGCAGTCTTTCAAATGTCAAGACAGCTTCGAGAAACTTTCGCTTATATTTGTTGCTTTTGTCAACCTTCAAACCTCTTGATCTCTGGATGAAGTATACAGATGACATGACTCTTGATTACAGCCGACACCATATTGAAAATGTATAGCAAAAAATTTGGCTCTCCACGACATCAACATAATTCTAATACAGCACGGACTTTCTTGCACTATGATCGGCTTACCAACTCCATCGAGAAGTCCCGTAGAAGTGCAAGTCTTCAATACAGTTCGAGAAGCTGAAGAAGCTGAATTACGAATTCAACTGCTAAACGAAAAGCAGTTGGATGCATTTCGTAAAACAACTGCTGCAGTGGATAATGAAAATGTCTCCAGCCGAAGTTGAGATTTGAATATTTGGTTTGGACGCATAAGTGGTTATGTGATCCCAAGCGCGCGCTTCCCGTTTGAGATATGAATATTTGACTTGGCACGTAAGTCTTACTGTGATCGCGTGCTTTGATCGCGTGCTTGCCGTTTAAGATTTAAAAATTAACCGCGTATATGAATTTACTTTATTTTTGATAAAAGTGCATCAAATTTACATCTTAAAAAATCTTCTTAATCATTTCTTAACCAAAAATTCAATAAAATGTATTCACGTGACGGATTATTCAGTCACAGGTCAGCTAGTTTATTATCTAAATTCTCGAATATTTAAAACAATTCGGTAAACATGAAACTTATTAAACATGAACAGATATCGACTGGAAATGTCTGGACGTCCTGTTCTCTGCAAGGTGTGTTCTAGGATCTTGTTAGAACCACATGTTCTATGGGCCTAATTGATCCAATTTGGACATAAGAAAGTGTTCCTATATATACCGATAGCGGGCATCAGTAACTGTTACGGCATTGCTTCTAGCATCCTCAAAGTTGATGACGCCGGTTCAAATGGCGCCGCACCATACAGTTACTCTACGAGAGTGTAGTGATATTTGGTGTATCAATTGAGGTTTTTATTGCTCCAATAGCGGCTATTCTGTTTATTACCAAATCCAGCCAAGTCGAAATGTTCTTCATCGCTCATAATGACTTTTTGTCAAAAATAAAACGAATTAATAATTTCAATAAGTTGTTGCGGCATTAGATGCTCCATAATAAATTGTTATGGACCATTTTCTACGACTGTTAAATGGGAACTGACAAATATCATCCAAAACAATATGGCGGCCAAACAAAATCTAAAGAGTTAATTTGTTTACAACTTAAGTGGCATTAACCACTTGACGAGCGTGACTCGGGCTCGGAGTTCGATTGTGTATTGACTAGCCCGAGCCCTGCTGGTTATATTATCACGATTACAGAATTTTATAAAAATATGTTGTATAAAGAATATCTTTAATTGACATATTGATCATGATTAACGTAGTTTTATAAAATTCTTGAAATAAATTTAAAATATTTATTCAAAAAAATAATGGTTAATTTAAATTTAATATGTCTAAAATAAATTGAGTTATTAAGATAAATTAGGTATTTTAACCCGTTAATGACCGATGTATGATATATCATACGCAAATCACTACTTTCTTAACATCTTCTCTCTTGAATACTATACATACAATTTTTTGGTTTTTTATCTTAAGTGGTTCAGGATGGTGTATTTATACTTGTAAAATAATTTAAAACCTTACGGTTAAAAAATATTTAGTTGTATTTTGATCATGTGCATTACGGACAAAATGGATCGTTGTTGGAAAGCAGAGACATTATAAAAAATTAGTTGTGTAATTAACTTTTATTTTATGTAATGTGATCTTTTTACAAAAAGGATATACTAATTAATTTAATTTTAAAGAATATAAAAATAATAACTCGCAATTAAAGGAATTATAGTGACATATTTCCGATGGTATAAGGTATATCATAAAACGGGCTTTGACGTTCACGTTAAATGGAGCCGTTACTAACAGACGGTTTTTGTACAGACAAGCACATCCGAAGGTCCCATTCTTATAATTTACTAGAGATTTGGTTCGCTTAATACTTGCAGAGAATCTTGTACATAAACCCCGTTTCAAATTTTTTAAGCGATTTTTCAAATATGTACTTACTTATTGTGTTAAAATTTCTTATTTTTTCAATTTTAAATTAAATGTAATATGTTTTATTTATATTATTATTTGTTAAATTTATCATTATAGAAACAGAAATAAATAAATAAAAACGGTGAAACAATATAAAAAAATCTACTGTTTCTGCCCATTGTATGATATATCATACCAGCTCCAGAGCCCCATTGACACGACTTTTTGAATTTTTTCTCACAATTACATTTTTCAACTTGAAATATACGTGAATTGTGATTTTCAAAGAAATTAGAACATAGTTCGGATTTTAATGGGTTAACTTATAAATATAACTAAAATTTTTGATTATTCACTTTATAGTACATATAAACAACACTATGTAATTTAAAATAATTTTAAGTTATATAATTACAATCTAAAATAATAAAAATTTCACTTGACACAGCTGTAATTTCTAATGACAATGACTTTTTATATTGTTTGTGTACATTATGTTATTCTTTCCAATCCAGGAACAAACACACCATAAATTAAAACTGTCCAACTTTTTTCGACTACTATTATTTCTTCTGGTTTGTTATACTTGGGTAGTGAAAAACTTACCATTGCGTTTAACAACTTTGTACGGTCCAATATAAGGAGTTTGAAGCAACTTCCTTATACTATCAGTTCTTCAAAAAACTTTAGCTGTAATTTTGGCTGTAGCAACTGTAATAATGGTAGCAGAGACGACCTAAAAGAGATATTACAAAAAAAAGAGATACTTCTTACTTTGTAAACGTAAATACATATTTAAAGTGCAAATTCATTTTCTGTAAATAGTCAACACAATCAAAATTATTTCATTTTTCCCGTATACGTATACGCAGTTTAACCACAGAATTTATCCAGAAGCGCCATTGAGCAGACCAAGAAAAAATTACCTATCGACCATTTTCCCCTTTTTTTACGACTCTGAACTGTAAATATTTTACAATTTATTTAACATTTAATATTTATTGATATAAGGTAAATGTACCATATTCCGGACTATTAAGGGTTTTGAAATTTTAAGTTGATTTTTTAGTTTGTGGAATTCAAAATATCCGTGAGATGACAATATACATATGTTAATAAAAAGTTTAAAGCGATAACTTTCATATTAACATACGATTTATTTACAATAAATTAATGTTTATCTTTATATTATTTATTGATTAATTAGTCAGCACTGATTTGCCTGTAATAATTCCGTGCTAAAATTTTGACATTTCAACTAATTCCGTGCTAGTATGTACCTTATTCCGTGCATTGTATAAAAAGATAAAAATCGAATCAAAAATTAGTGTTCAAATAAATTCAGCCTTTATTAATGATTTATAAATATTTAAATAATTCCAGTAAAACAAAAATAAAATATATAATTAAATAAATATTTAAAATTTCAAAATTTCTTGAAATGAATGACACATCGAAATCTTTAATGACATATAGTAGACTCCTCGGTTATTTAGCAATAAAGGAAAGTTTATTATTTTGTAATATATCTGTGGCATCATACATACATTAAGATATCATCTTGATCAGGCCAATGCCAATTAATCCCGCTCATAGTCATCGTTTTCACTTCGTATTTAATTGGCTCCTCATTAATCACGTTCCTCACAATTCCGGGAAAATGTTGTTCCTTATATGTAATGACTACATACTCTCCCACTAATATAGAACGTGTGGGTTCACTAGATGTTTTAGTAGATATCTTATTTCCTTTCTGGTTGATATTTCCTTTAGTCTCTTTAGGTTCGTTTTCAATTTAATCTTTTCCAGTTTTGGCTATTTTTCTTCTTCGATACGCCTTTGATATTCGATGTATTCATCGGCTGTTGCCACTTTCGGAGTTAATTTTCTTTGAACTCAGTTTTTCACATCATTTGATGTTGAAGTTTGTGGCCAAAAAAATGGTTTAGGTAGAAATTCTGATGCTTTCGAACCACTCGCTTTTATGTTTTCCTCAGTTGTTTGACTGGATACGGATACAACTGTGCTTTTCATATCTCGTGAAGAAGGTGCGGTTCTTGGACTGTTTTCAACAATCATTGACTCCTTCCTATTCGTATTGTCCCCATTGTTTTCTAAGAGATCTGGTGTGTCGTTTGCGCCTAATAATGCATCTACATAATTCATACAGTTTTCTATTGTGGAACCGTTATTTGATTCGAGTATGGGTTTGTTAGCTTTCGGATTTGAAATGATTAGGCTTCTATTCTCTTGTACTGCCAATCGATACTATTCGTAACTGATTCGGTACAAAAATTTGCCTCCAATGCAGAATTACCAAAATCGATTGATTTTGTTCTTATATTCTCGGTATACATATTATCCAAATCAGTTTTAACGATTTTCCAGAAATAATATAAATTCTCATCTTTTATATCTCCACTTTATATCACCACATTTCAAAAATATATTTAATTCGACATTTCCTACCTTTTATCTAATAAGTTTACCTTATCTAATAATGTTTGGGTATGTGATAGACTCTAGATGCTTTATATGCAGTCATAGTTTCATGTTTTACCAAGTCGGGAGCTTCTGACAACGCTTCGGGCGTATATGTTTTTCGTGACATAATGTGATGCAAATTATAAAACTAGAAATATGAAAAATGTACACACTTGAGTATGTATATCCATACTTGGTTCATTTATTACTTTTGACAACCTGGGTAAAATAACACGTATTATTTAACTTAATAAATTATACTTTACTTACTTAGGTTATTAAAAATTATTAAAATTACATTAACCCAGATGTTACATAATTTTAATTCACTACTAACTATGTTGCACAAAACACAAACAATTCAATAGTAAAATACTTTGCGAAGAATATAGTAAATCCGCGGTTCCACACTTTAATTCTTTCAGCGTGATTCTTTCCTCGTTTCCTTCCCCTTCACCAACAAACTGTTTTTAGTTTGTTGATGAAGGGGAAGGAAACGAGGAAAGAGTCACACTGAAAGAATTTAAGTGTGGCGAGACCCAACAGGATTAACGGGACTTTCGAAAAAAAATTTTTTCACAAGTTGTGCTTGAATTTTCTAGTTTTTTGTGTGAACACACAGGAAAATGAATGAAACGCATTAAAAGAACGAGAACAAATTCAAAATTGTTTCTCGTTATTTTCCTGTTTTTATTTTTTTTGTTTTCTCAATTTTTTTCATACTTTTCTGTAAGGAAAAAGTAAAAGGAATTCTATTGGGGATGCGCTGTAGCAATCGATTTTCTATTATTAGGTAACTCCCCGATTAAAAAATAATTTAGTAATTCCCATAACGCCCTAATGGTCCAAAATTATGCGTTAGAACGTAATAGTATACATATCCCTGTACCGGGCTGCCCACACAATTGTGTGGGTGAGGCAAACGAATCATGTGAAAAATTTATGGTTGTATGTTTTTTGAACTAACTACACGTTAATGTGTTCCTTTTTAACTTATTTTCGTCCGAAAAAAACATTATAACTTAACACACAATTGTGTTAGTTCTACTTCAAATCAAGCTAAATTTTTTATCAAAAAGACCATTACATACTATGTTTTTTTTACTCACACATTTGTGTGGTTTGGACTTCAATTGAGCCAATTTTTTTTCCTTGGTCGGCAAAGGTATATAATTCCGTAATAACGGCCCATATCACGCAATTACAGGTGAGCCATTTATATAGAACGCAATACCGTGATAGCTAAATATAGATTAAAAATATATATTTGTATCGTATTTATCATGTACTCGTAGTTTGCAGTAACAAATATTTCCATTCAAGTAATAAGTGAATAATGAATAACTATTTACAAGAAACATAAACGAAATACTTGAAAAGAGTTACTTTGGTAAATCGAAGATTACCTCATTATTTTCAAAGCATCAGTTGTTACAACTCACAAACATTTAAATTGTGTAAATCGAGGTACGTAATTATGTCAGCCCTACCTTTATAGTATAAATATTATCTTAAAACAAACCAACAAAAAATCCATCAACTTATTACGATAGTTACGCGACGAAATTTATAGTATATATTCTCAAATTACATCCTAAGGTCGGAATAGTGTACATGATCGAAATATTGTGAACATAATTCCGTGCATTAACAAATCAAATTTTCATCAAATAAGCATATCTAAACACATCAAACTAATTATGAATCATGTAATAGACATGCACGCGAGACATTAAATCATGAACCGACGAGAAATAACTCCAACGAGTTAATATATACGAGACTAACATTTTAATTATTTAAGAAGTTAGAAAATGAATTTGCTGCGGTTCGCCCTAGTTGTTTCTGTGACTAACATCCTTTTCTAAAGACCCTTATATCTGTTAAGGATGCAGGCACGGCCTGGGCTCGCATGATGCTGAAAAATTATTCGCATTCAGATATAATTTGTTATTTGATTGTTGCTATTTCAGGATTATGGTAACATACCAAGGATCGCCGTTATGGTTGGCCTGTATGCCTTTATCATATCATATATATCTTTCAAATTTAAAACTCAAAAATAACGAATTTCTCCTTCTATTGGGTACCCTGCAAACAATTTTTCCATTCGAAAATAGCGTTATGACGTTTCTGTTTATTCTGTGGTTTAACCACAAATTACTTATTATAATAATAAGTACTTAACAAAAAATGATAGATAAAACAATGACATTGGAATGATCAGAAATAAATTTCGTTTCACTTTTCTAGTTCAAATGAAAAACCTCCTTTGATTATCTGTGATGGTAGTTTGTCCAATACACTTTAACAAAAACAAAACGATTTGTATTTCAAATATATATGTATTTGTATAATTCATTTGTAAATATATTTAATAATTTATTACAATTACTATTATCTGTTTAGTAAATATTTAATTATATATAGTGGATAATATAATTCTCTTAAACTAATATTTGTAATTATAATTGTAAAAGGCAAAAAATACTTTTACACCGACATCTAAAGAAAAAGATCTTATCATAAAATTTTTGTCATTATGGACGTTTTTAGTTGTATATACAAGATACTTCAAAATTAGCGAAATCAACTATAAAACGATACCTAAAATGAAAAAAATTTATGCAATCTTAAATGCTTTTATTTCAAGCAACGAGGATATGAGTGTTAATTTTCCCTGGACTGAATATCTTAATTATGTAGCAGTAATACTGATTGAATAGGTCGGCATAAAACCCTAAAATAAAAATATGCCTAATACCGACGATTCCGAATGCCATTACTATCGGCACTTGTTCCTGTTTTGGTAAACATAAAATTAGAAAAAAAACATTAAGTAATAAAAATAAAAAAACAACTTACTAGCGCCATAATCACCGGTAGTTGTAGGGTTAGCTGAACTCGCTGTTGATTGTGAATAACGACTCTGAGTTAACGATGCTAATCCGCTGGGTCGGTTGTTATTCTCGCCCGTAGAAGTAGAAGGACGATTTCGATTAAATTTCCAAGTCGAGCTAGATTCTGTTAATGGGTCGTGTACGTTATCGCGGCCGTTATATATTGGAACTCCATGTTCAGAAAACCACTCTTTAAATAAAAATAAAACAAAAATATTTTCATTGTTAGAAAGCGCATGATTTACATTTTATATCAAACTTGGCATTATCTAGCAACTTCTCAGGGACCATTTTAGAACCATTTCTGAAGCCGTACTTAAGTGTGATTGCTGGAATATTTGATAAAACGGTTGTTTGGTTAGGTAGCATTTGTTTATTAATGATTTCATGCTGGCACATTTTCTCGAAAGTGCGCTTTCAATTTACTGTTAATACAACACAACAAGAGCGGGAATAGATAAAGCTAAGTGTTAATCAAAATTCATTTCAAAAATTATTAGTTAAACAATTAGTTAGCGTTTACACATAGTGTAATTTCATTTACTTCAGTGTTCGCCATCAGGGCGTGTGTAAGGCATAAACAAATTTACTGTTTTACATAAACTGACAATTTGTACATATGTAGATTTGAAACGAAAACATACCGACCAAACCGCACTCTGGTTAAAGGTTTGGCGTTTGGATCGGGTGATATCGACCCATCTTCCATGCCAGTGCTAAAGATTGGAATGGAGCTAAGCAATGCGCAAATCGCTCGATACATAAATCGGATCTTATAGTCGTACGCCCTCGAGGCTTCTGCGTAAGGTAGGAATTGAAGGTGGACTGACACGAAAGAGTTGAGAGTGCAACGATTCGAACCAAAAAATATAAAAGTGTTATGAAATAACTAGTTTTTATAAAATCAATTATTCTCGTAAATAATTTTGTGTAAGGTGGTCCTCGCTCGTATAATTCAGAAATATTTCAATTTGTTTAAAATTTTATTAGATAAATATTCTATTTTTTTATGAAAGTATTAATTATTCAGTGGATTTAATGTCCTTTAAAGGTCAATTAATACTCCCCTTTTCAATGATGCACATACACCATTCATTCAGCTACTCACACAATTACAGTACACCACCTGCACATTGCAAGCTCCATGTCAACCAGTACACTGACATGGGCGGTGGGTCAGCGCAGAATTCTGCACTCCGACAGAGGGTCTTGTGTTTATTGACATCTCCCATCGTAATCGATAACGAAAATTCGCTATGCGTATAAAGGTAAAATTTAAATTATCTTTTAAATTGAATCGCATAATTATGTATGTATGATTAAGTTCTCGCAAAACCAAGTTATTATTTTGTCTCAAGACCATACGTTTTATAAAAAATAAAACTTTACGTTTCACAGTTTTGTGTTGCGTATGTTTTAATCACGTTTAATCGGGACAAATTACTGCTTTTCGAAAAGCACTAAGGAAGGGTTTTGTTTTCATTTAAAAATCTCTAGTCAAAAGAAAATTTTAACGTAAATCCCTTGCAAAACGAAAAATGTTTGTTGAAAAATTTTAAATTTGATTTTTTAATAAATTTAAGATCTAAAAATATTAAAATACTTTATTTGTTGGAAGGAGAACTGTATAAGCTATCAAATATTTGTCAATTTGAAAGTAATCTTACCATGAATAAACTTACGCGAGAACAAAGTTTACAAATTGTGGAAATTTATTTCAAAAATCAGTGTTCAGTGAAAAATTGTTTTCGTGTTCTTCGACCATTTTATGGTGTTCATAATCGTCCAACTGCACGCACTGTTCGCGAAACAATAAATAAATTTCGAACCAGTTTTTCATTATTGGATATTCATCAACCGACTAGAGGCGTACAAGTCGATCTTTTGTGAATATTGCTGCTGTAGCTGAAAGTGTACGTGAAGACCGCAATCAATCTTTTCGTCGTTGTTCTCAAGCTCTGGGTCTCACGTATGGCACATTGTGGCGTATTTTGAAGAGAGATCTTGGTTTGAAGGCATACAAAATGCAGCTTGTTCAAGAATTGAAGCCGGTTGACCTTCCTTTGTGTTATCGATTTGGTTTGTGGGCGTTGGAACAGCTCCAAAATCGATTTATTGAAAAAAATTTTTAATAAGAACATCATATCAAAAAACGAACCCGTGAATTGGGCTCCAAGATTTTGTGATTTGACGCCGTTAGATTACTTTTCATGGGGCTATCTGAAATCAATTGTTTATATCGATAAACCACAATCGATTCCTGCATTAGAAACGAACATAACACGTGTAATTAACGGAATATCGGCCGAAGAGTGCTTGAAAATTGGACCCATAGAATGGATAATCTAAGAGTCAGTCGCGGACAACATTGAAAAGAAATTATTTTCAAACATTACATGTCATAAACCGAACTTACGTCACAAATACAATTTTTGATTATTAAATTGGTTTTAATACGTTTTATTTCAAAAAAACTTCCGGAAGCTCTTATTGGATCACCATTTACTTTTTAATGTTTGCAAAATAGTTCAACATTGTGTAAAAAAGCCCAAGACAAAATCGCTAGAAAATCAAAAATGAATTAAAACTCAAAAATTTTACGTAAAACTGTATTATGCAAATTCGCCAAAAAACACAAACTCACCCAAAAATCAATGTAAAATTGCAAAAAGAAAAATGAAAAACCGTAAAACAATTTTGATGATTTTTCATTTTGATTAAATAATGAATTTAAAAAACAAACGTCAACAATATTAACAAGTGTTTATAAACATTTCTAGTTCCATTTAAAAACCACTAGGTAAATTGTTTCTCGAACGCCTTGGTACAATATTTAGAGTGTGCATATTGCATAATACAGAATATTTTCATACGCTTAAATACTGCAATCATGCAAAATTTAATTTGCACGAACTGCAAGTTGCAAAGGTTTCCGCGGCATTTGGACAGTAATCGGTCGATTTCTAAAACAGACAATATACAACGAATTTTCAGTTTGTCCATTATGATAAAAAGTCATATTCAGAATAATTATTTGATCCAAGCATCTAGGTGTTGTAGCTGAATAAGAGAAGCGTGATAAAAATTAAGCGTGGCATGAGTAAGAATGAGAGTAGGCAGAGCATTGGTCTAGTCAATGTGTGTGGCTTCGTGGAGGAGAAGGGGGAAAGTGGGCGTGGTTTTCACCAATGGAGGTACGCAGAGTGAGTATGGCTTCGCGCGATATCACACCCAATCTAAGCCCTTCACTTCAAAAACCATGCATGCCTACTTTCTGTTCTTCCTCTCCGCCACACTCATTCTCTAGCTAGACCAATTCCTGACATGCAATTATTGTGTATTGTTAAACTTAAAAGTATTAAAAAATACATTCATATGGGTTTTCATGTCGTAAAGTGCTAGTTGGTGTTATATTGGGTGTGTGAATATGACTCCGCCCTGTTTTCAAAAACTAAAATACATTTCCTTGTTTAGAAAATAACACATTTCCTTGTTTAGAAAATGAAAGAAATATCTATTGAAAGTTAGCTCCATCTGCAGCTACAACTTTCCCCCCATTTTTTAGGTGATTTATGGATTCTCTTTCTAATCCTAGTCTTTGGAGGCGACCCAATCAAGAAGACAATTTTTGATCTCTGCGCGAAAACTTAACCGCTGGTCAGAAAGAGACGTTTGCATCGATCCAAATAAGTAGTAATCAGGAGGGGATATATCTGGTGAATAGAGCGGGTGGGATAGAACTTTACAATCCTGTTCTTTTAAATAATTTTTCACAGCGTTTGCAACATATGATACGGCAGTATAGGGCAGAAAAATTAATTTGTTGTGTCTTTTCACACAATCTGGTCGTTTTTCGTCTATAGCTCGCTTCACACATATTAGTTGTCGTCGGTAGACATCGCTATTGCTATAGTTTCAACTGATTCAAAGCAGTTCAAACTATGCCATCTTTCTGATCCCACCAGATACAGAGCATAACCTTATTGCAATGAATATCGCGCTTTGGTTGCGATGAACCAGCTTCACCAGGATTTACCCAAAATTTTTGGCGTTTGGAATTATCATAATAAATCCATTTTTCATCCCCAGTAACTATTTGATGCAAAAAACTTTTTCTTTCTTGTCTTTGAAGCAGTATTTCACAGATGGTTTTTCGACTTTCAAGGTCTCTTTCTTTTAATTCATGTGGAACCCAGTTGCTATCTTTTGAATCATTCCGATTGTTTGCAACAGTTGATAGATCAACATTTTATGCTACAGCCAATTTTGATGGTGTTTGAGAAGAATCTTCAGCCAATATTCCAATTAAGCATCTTCAAACTTTTGGGTGGTTTTCCATACTCTTTATTTTCATCGCCAAAATCATCATTTTTAAATCGTCGAAACCATTATTTGCACGTTGTATTCGATGCAGCATCTTACCGTAAATTTCCAAAACCGAACGTTAAGTTTCCGCTGCACTTTTCTTTGCAATAAAATAATGTAATACAACTTCTCGCAAATGATGGTTATTTGGAATAAAATTGTGTTTACACTTCAACATGTCGCATACTGCGTTTGATAGCTGACATCAAGTACTATAGAATACCATTATGCCCCATTTATAGTACACGTAAGCAGCATTAGTAACGCCACTTATTGGGAAATGGTGGAGTTATATTCACACACATAATATATTTTGTCGAACTCCTGGCTAAGTGTATTTTTCAGTTTTACATCCATAGTCAAACATGATCAAAATGAAGAATCGCCCCAAAATAAAATTTGGTTGTTATTCATTATAATTATTTTGCGTGAATGTATACAGTGAAAAATTGTTCAATTTCAAGAATGCAGAATCACCCAAATTGAAAATGAAAAATTGTCCAAGTTTTATTGTATTTTGTGAGGTCATTTTCTGGTTTTGCAGTGTACTTTTTATGGCAACATTTCAATACATATGAAGAAATATTGTGTAACGATGGAAAATATTTTTCTCACACATGTATCATCAAATTTTTTATAGTTAATTATGGTATAACGCTCTTTTCTGTCATTTTTGATTATATTATTTTTCAAAGTGATCAAAAACAGTGGAAAACAATTTTAAATCGATTAAAAAATTAAACATAATTAACAATTTAGTTTGTTTTAATTAAAATAAAATTTCTTTTAATTAACTATTTTGGGTATATAGTACATTTTTAAAATTGCGAATAAACTTTTGTGTAATACAATAAGAAAGTTTTGATATGGCCGAAAAAGGTAAGTTCGCTAGAATTGTCTTATCTCGATTAAATAACAATGTAATTTGATTACTATTATGTTCTTTTTCTTTTAGGTAATCGTAAAATTATTGTATTAGAGAACATTCCCTTCGATGGTTTGCTATTCGACAACAGCTGCGGAAGTAATGCGAATGATGGATCAACGCTATCGCATTGCTACTCGCAGTTCAGCGAAGAGGTTAGCCTGGATGAAGTGGGATGCCCAGAGATCATTCAAGATGACACCAACGGATCTGTTCAAATTGATTTTAAATTCAGCGAGTTGGAGCAATGTTAGCTATAACAACAAAAAAAAACATTTGTCTTCTTCACTCCAATGCAATTTTTCTTTTTTTGGTTTTTCAGTATTTTTTACTGACAGTGTACATTTTTTTTGGTGTAATAGAGGCATTATGCACGATATACATGTTCCAATTTTTTTTTCCAGTAAAAAATGAAAGGTTAAGTATACTACGATTTTCGATTGCGAGATTTGCTCCACGAAACAAATTCCAATAAAACAAAATTGGATTTTTTTCTTTTTAATTTGAGCAAAGGTTGGCATAAAACTGGGAATGTTGCCATAAAATATAGTTTCTATATTTTATTTTTAAAAATACTCGTATTTTTATAGCAGTAAAATAAAAAAAATTCAAAAAAGTTTCAAATAAACATCAAGCAGCCATAAACATCATTCAAACAAAACGAGCAAACATGAGCGGTAATTAACAGCGCATCTCCAATGCAAAAAACTTTTTCCTTTAACTTTTTCCTTATGAAGAGCATACCCAATGAATAGGGAAAAGTCAAAGTAAAGCTAACTTCATTTTACAAAATTATTTTTTGTTTCCTGTTATTTTATATTATTATATTATATATTATTTATTACTTTTTCACAGGACACAAAATACAACACTAATTGTTAAAAGACAAATATGCATTGAATATTTTTTAATTTGTGACAAGCAGAAAAACAACAACAACAACCAATTTTGCAAATGCGGTTTACTTCATTGTATTTCTCATAAGGAAAAAGTTACACTGCATCCCCAATGAAATTCCTTTAACTTTTTCCTTACAGAAAAGTATGAAAAAAATTTTGAGAAAAAATTTTTTTTTTTTGTTAGGTTGGTGATTTCCTTATGAAAAATGTTATCAAACTTTTAACTTTTTCCTTATGAGAAATACAATGAAGTAAACTGCATTTGCAAAATTGGTTGTTGTTGTTGTTTTTCTGCTTGTCACAAATTAAAAAATATTCAATGCATATTTGTCTTTTAAGTTTAACAATTAGTGTTGTATTTTGTGTCCTGTGAAAAGTAACACTGCATCCCCAATGCAAAATAATTTTTTCCTTTAACTTTTTCCTTTAACTTTTTCCTTATGAAGAGCATACCCAATGAATAGGGAAAAGTCAAAGTAAAGCTAACTTCATTTTACAAAATTATTTTTTGTTTATCTGTTATTTTATATTATTATATTATATATTATTTATTACTTTTTCACAGGACACAAAATACAACACTAATTGTCAAAAGACAAATATGCATTGAATATTTTTTAATTTGTGACAAGCAGAAAAACAACAACAACAACCAATTTTGCAAATGCGGTTTACTTCATTGTATTTCTCATAAGGAAAACGTTAAAAGTTTGATAACATTTTTCATAAGGAAATCACCAACCTAACAAAAAAAAAATTTGTTTTTCTCAAAATTTTTTTCATACTTTTCTGTAAGGAAAAAGTTAAAGGAATTTCATTGGGGATGCAGTGTAATAAATAATATATAATATAATAATATAAAATAACAGGTAAACAAAAAATAATTTTGTAAAATGAAGTTAGCTTTACTTTGACTTTTCCCTATTCATTGGATATGCTCTTCATAAGGAAAAAGTTAAAGGAAAAATTATTTTGCATTGGGGATGCAGTGTTAAAAGTTTGATAACATTTTTCATAAGGAAATCACCAACCTAACAAAAAAAAATTTTTTTTTTCTCAAAATTTTTTTCATACTTTTCTGTAAGGAAAAAGTTAAAGGAATTTCATTGGGGATGCTATGTAAATATTTTATTTTTATAGTACTTGCAATTCGATGTTGTTCGTTATCTGATTTAAACGCAAGCTGTTCGAACTGTCAAAATTTATGGGACATACAAAAAAATTATAGCATTGCCTTATTTTTTTATATTGCTGATTCTTTTCAACTAGTAACTTTTTTTATATGCATGCAGCTCTATTTTTCAGTAAAAAATTTGTTAGGAAAACAAATTGGAACATGTAAATCGTGCATTAATGGAATGCGCAAATCATAGGAATGGATTTTACTATTACGAATATTACAAAATCGGAAGGATTTGATATTATATATTTTCTTCTTTCACCCTTATACTTTATGATGATATACTTTAAGATGTCCGTTTAAGGCTATGTGCCAAACTTAAGGTAAAAGTTAATTTTAAGTAAATTTTTCGGTAAATTCAATAATTTTTCAAAAACTCTATGACAAACTGATCGAAAAATCTGTCGTAAAACCGGTTTTTACCGAAGTAAACGATTTACTTTAAGTTTGGCACGAAGAATAAAACTAGGATAGTATACACAAAATGTAAACTGATTCCACATATAAACCCAGCTTTTTAACTTTAACTTTATAGAACCAAACTTGTTGACGTGAAGTAAATCATGATTTGTATCGCGAAAAACTCTAAAAAATTGTGTTTTCTGAAATGTTTTTTGATATTATGGCTGCGAGCCAATAGTCGGGTAAATTGTTTACTATGGTAAAAATCGGATTTAGAACAGATTTTTCGATCAGTTTGTCATAGAGTTTTTGAACAATAAATGAATTTACCGAAAAATTTACTTAACATTGACTTTTACCCGACTAATGGCCCGCAGCCCATGTGTTACCAATAGCATACCAACAAAAGTTATTACAATTTGTATTTTTGAAATTGTTGATCAAATTTATTTGATTATAATCTTTGGATTATGTTTTGGGTTGGACCCTAAAACTCTGAATTCCTGCGCAATTTGTTGTTCACTTCCTACCTTTCGCAGTGGTCAAAATCACAAATGACAGTCTATAGTACACTGCGGGTTATAGTTATGTTCATTTACTTCATCAATCGTAACATAAGAAGATGGCAAATCCCTTCTGCTCCGGTTCCACCCGATATAATTGCCAAAGCTTTAAAAACTGCCATTAATTTTCGATACAATTTATTTGTTTATGATATTGTACACCTGACTGTTGAGATTAAATACTCCAGGCAGTCGAAAGAATTGGTTTGTTTACAACAAACATTATTATTCAATCAATCAAATTTTTTTCGCAAGAATAAAGTTAAATTTATAATCTCGTTCCTAGTTTTGTTTGCTTTTAAATATTTTAATTTTATTGACGACTGTTAAAGTTGGGAATGTGATATCTAGCGCATTAAAAATAAGCTCATTGCGGGTTTTTTGCTATGAAATTTTAGCACGGCATACTTTATGAAAATAAAAATTAACATACAAAAATATCCGGAACAAGCTTATTTTTTTTGCCGTCAGATCCACTTAAAGCGGTGATACATGTACAGATTTTGCCTTTAAGGCATAAAAATTATGCGCGCTGGTTGGTTAAAATTCGGCCATTTTGAATCGCCTTATAGGCAAAAATTTTAAATTGAACATTTCTCAATTTTGTATAAGGCAAATTTTTTTGCCTTAAAGGCAAAATCTGTACATGTTTCACCACCTTTATAGTTGTCTATATTATAGAAAAAATTTGAATAAAATCAGATTACCCATAATTTCTAAAAAAAATATGAAAACTCAGAAAATTTTTGTTAGAGGGCCAAGGTTGGTTTGAGGATTGTTAAAGTGGGGAAGAAGAGCATTAACAATAAGCTGACTGACAGCGCATACCCAATAGAATTCCTTTAATTTTTTCCTTACAGAAAAGTATGAAAAAAAACTTGAGAAAAAAGTTAAAGGAATTCTATTGGGTATTATGATGCGCTCTGAGTCTTTTTTTACATGAAATTTTAGCACGATATACTTTATGAAAATAAAAATTAACATACGAAAGTTTAATTTTTTGCCGTCAGTTCTACTAACAGTTCTCTATATTACATACTTAAGGTAGGTTCGAATGGTAAACAAAAAAATGTATAAATAGACACATTGAAATTTAATTAACCTAACCTAGTTCATGAACAAATTTAATTTGGTGAAGAACGCTCTTAAATGTTTTTTGACAATGTTATTGTTTGTGAATGGAAATAATTTACACAATTCAACATTTTTTTATGATACATACTATATGTATTACAAATTTTGTTGGGAGCCGGTTGAACTCGGCTTTGGGGTTTTAATGTCATTCATTTGCCAACAGAGCTTAAGTAAAATCGCCACAATCACAGATAAGAAAACACAGATGACTAATAAGAAATTTTTAGTCCAGTGCAAAAATTGAGAAACCCCAGTATAAACCGACATAATATTTATAATATTTTGCGTATAATATTTTGCAAACTGTTAAAACGTTACATAGAGTTTAAGAAAAATCCATTGAGCGAATATTAATTCTTTGTGCTTCTACAGTTTTTGGTAGAAATTTTATACGTATTGGGGTTGCTGGATTTTCGGACAAAATTGTTCCCAATGAATGATTATTCTGAGATTGAAATATCGTATTCGGCAATAATTAGTTGCACTTCAACCAATCTAACCTGACACAACAAAAAACACAGACTACAGACAAAAACAACTCGAGCTGTATTCACCGGCAAAATGTTATGAGACAAATTAAATTTATATGTTATGTTGAAGATTATTGTGTTTGTTTAGTTAGAATTAATTTTTGCCATGATTTTAGCTGAAAATTATGTTTCGAGTCCTTTTTGCATTTGTAAACATTGTTAACAAATGCAATGTTAATGCAATTATGTTTCGAGTCCTTTTTGCATTTGTAAACATTGTTAAATTGCACAAAAAATTGCGATTAAAAAGTTAGTCCTAGACCAAACTACACTTGGAGAACCGGAAATAAATGATTGGGAATTAATGTCATTTATAATTACTGTAAAATTTCATAACGAGTCCAAGTTAACCCGAAAATCAATCTTATTTGGTAAAAATTTATTTATATCCCTTTAAAAATAACTTTAAAAATATTATACCTTGAGCTTTATTGATATTAGATGACAGAAATTCCTTATCCTCTCCTTCCAAACGAAGCATATCTTTCAACAAAGTTACCATTGCTATACGTGCACGGGATTTTGCTCGAAGATAATAAACCACAACACTAAAATAAAACCATACAAAATAAAATTAGAAGATTGGCAAACAATTATTTTAAAACTGATCATGGATTCTTACCACATTGTTAACAATATGCCTCCGATTACAGCTGGTTTTGTGATAACCATTACAATTCGCCAAAAAATACTGCCTTCTTTTAGCTCAAGTATTCCGTCAACTAAAATTTGGAACATGAAAGTATATTCACGGAAAGGGCCACATTGTTTGCTGACCGTAACTCTTAAAAGAAATAAAAATTAATTTAAATTAAATAATTTTTTATATTACTAATTTACAAAATTACTTACTGTGTTATGATATATCCTTGTACAATAATCACTGCCAAAATCGATAAAAAGATCATAACTAAGTATAATGTTTGAGTTTGTGCTGCTCGCCACAACTTTGTCGGTAATTTACAAAAGTACATTAAACAAAATTTTTTAATGTAAAACGTCAATAAAATTTTAAAAACTATTATTGTGGCAAGTGGTGGCGAAAAGAGCAATCCAACCCAGAGAAGTGTTTGATTAAATATTAAACCAAGCGTTCCTTTGGAAATATCAAATTCGGGCAATCCAATAGCAGGCCATCTTTTAAATAGTAAAACACGAACTCCTTGTAAAATTGATGTTAGAATCGTGGCAACGAAAAATTCAACTATTACAATACGATAAATCTCTTGTCCAATTGAAGTCTCCCAGCATTCGGTATAACTTTTAGTTAACCAGAATGCGAGTAAAACACCAATGATAACTGCTTCTAATAGGAAATTACGCAACAATTGAATGTGAACTACGGTGCGGGGTGATTTATATTCCTCGATCCTAAAATAATGGTATATTTATAAATAATGTTACCTAGTTTAATAAAATTTTGAGTTTTAGATTATTTACTTTGAAATGAAGTTAAACAGATAGTGAATAAAAAACATAGTCAGATTCACAAAAAGTGAAACATAAGATGCAGTCAAGTTTGTAACTTCAGTTTTTTCAAAAACGTCCTTTAAAAAATACCACGTTCCGATGGCTAACCCACCCAGTATCAAAAGCACCAAACCGTGAGCAAACAAATGGCACAATAGAGGTCCGAGATTACTGCATCTTGACAATTTCTTCTCGGCGTGACTATTTTCGTATAACATTTCTTTAATTTCATTGTAAATTGCGTTGCGTTTTAGAGCGGCAGCCTTTTCAATCGATATACCAAAATCCCACGAACAAAATACTTTGTGGGCATACAGATTGTGAGCGCCGCCGTATGATTGAATAAAGCTTTTACGATAAGACCGAGCCATGCTGAAATGAAAATTTTGTTAGTTAATATTGTAATGTTCAGATAAATGTTTAAAAATATTTTACCTTACGGAAACTGCCACAAAAGTGAATATATACAAAAACAGCATGGTCAGGAAGTAAGCAAATGGTAGGCTGTATTTGTTTGGTAACGATAAACTGAATGTTGCATTAGAATACCCGCCGTAAAATAATACTGAATTTTTTAAATAACCCTAAAAATAAATTGTGAATTATATTGATATTTTTCAATCTTAGTGTTGAAATTAGTCTATTTATATACTACAAAGTGTAAATGTACCTTATTTAGCTATTTCACTAGCATACTTTTTGCGAAAGCATGTAAAAAATAAAAATAATATAGTTTATATTAATTTGGCAATTTAGATACTACTTAGACAAGTCTTTCAGCCGTTTTATGAGATACCTTTCTATTTTGGAAAATATTAATTTTTGAAGTTAATTGGGATTCTGTTCTAACCTAATCTATTAATCGACCAGTTAAGAAGATACATTTTTAATATTCATTTTTTAACAAGTTTAGCCTAGTTTAGGGCCACAATGATCACACGCTACATAACACTAAATTATTTACCTCATAGGATTACGCGATCTTCTAAAGACCTAAAATCCAGCAACCCGCTTTTGTAAAAGTCCGCATTTTTCAATTTTTGATACACGACCAAACTTCTCTTTAAATTTTTATGGACAATTAAAAACGGATTCTTTCAATCAAACATGTTGATCGGTTTGGAAGAAAACTTTATCTTATAATTTATTGAAGGATAAACATTTTTAATTTTATTATTCGTTTCGTTCTATCGAATTAGAAGCTGCCGTATGTATCGTATATATACATACCTATATATGTTTCAAAGAACTAAAAAAGATCTCAAAGTTACAAGCTCAAACAGCGTATTCGTAGTTCCAGGTTCGGACAACAACTCTCGCTATAAGCGCTTTATTTTTTATTTTCTTGTGTACTCTTTTTGTAAATGGCTTTTGGTTTTTTTATTACGAGTGCCAGCGTATTCCCAATAGAATTCCTTTTACTTTTTCCTTACAGAAAAATATGAAAAAAATTGGAGAACAAAATTTTGTAGATTTTCTTCAATTATGCCATAAATTCGAAATGAAAACAAAGCTATAGTGATAGTTCCGGCGACCGCTGAGAAATACAACTTATTGAATTAGGAAAAAGTTTGTTTCACCGTTAGTTAAAGCGGACTATGGGTAATTAATAGATATTGTTGCAGAAATTCAGATTACATTCCGAAATATTTTTGAAAGCCTTCCACAACAAAGAGTGAATGTTACAATTTTTCAAAAAGTGAAAAGTGAAATCTAAATGAGAGAAATTTCCATAAATCAAAGCAAAATCTTTCTTTAACTCAATAAGTAGCAGCCGCGTATCCGATGTATCACCATATTCCTCGAAATATGAAATAATAAATATTTGGTTAAGGTTTTTCTAGACATTTAAATTTTTAAACTGCTACCGATTTAATTTAATCACATCCAAAATGCCACCGATCGAAAGTGGCTTTTATTCTAAACCTATCTGTGGTTTTCACGATTCAAAGTTCAAACAAGTTGTAATAGACATAAGAATACACAGATCATTAAGAACAATTGCTCTTCTGAAAAATGAGGAAGCTTAATAAGACTTCTATCAAAAACAATAGAAAAATTGAAATAATCAAAAAGCAAAGCTTATAAATTCAAAGTGTCTTCTTTGGGCGTTTTATGGACATTCTATTTCCTCGAATCTTCCACAAACAAAACAACAGCAAAATGATCACAATGAAAGATCTGAGACTTCCTCTGTAACTTGCGCGAACACATCAAAATTCATCATTGTAAAATATTTTAGCTTTCTGGTTTTCAATCAAAAGCGACTGATTATAATCCACGCTACCGAAACCTCGCGAACGATAATTTGTTAGAATGACTACTTTTAAAATAACCAAATCCCATCACTTCCGTGTGTGCATCCCATTAATATGGTTCACCCAAAAATTTTAGTTTGTAAGCCCCAAAGTTTACAAACATAAATTATCTAGTGAGCTTTCAGTCCACATACTGGTGTAATAGATACGCAAGAGATATACCATATTCTCGTCTTTTAAAAGAAAGGTAACTGCAATTGTATACATATTCGCTTCTAATGATAGCAAATTGGTTCAAATTTTCAAATCTGCCTGTACGGTTTTCGGCATGAAATTAAATGTAACACTTACCTCGGCAGTAAATAAATCGGTGAAATGAAAATCATTGCTGGCGCTGATGGATGAACTTTGTTTTGTTTCACTATTGGTCAGATTCAGTGGTAAATCAACAGTTCGAATCGGAGATTCGGTCCCATTGATCATCTCATAAAATCTATTTTCATTACTAAAAATTATTTTATCGTCCACACTGTTGTACAAGATTTGTGGAATTGTTATAAACCCAAAAGTCATGACCAGTAAAAATATGTTCAAAATAAACAGCCAACGGAGAAATTTAAAATAAGCTGCCACACTACTTCCAAAATGACCTTCAATTGTTTTTAACGAATGATACCACAGCTCGATGCTGCTGAGGGTATTTTTAATGGAGAGTTTCAATTGGTTGTATTTTATACTCAATGAATATTTCATTCGTTTCATTCGGTTGATTCTGTGATCTTGAGGATGGGACGAAATGTCCTGATGTAGCCTTGATTTAATTTGACGTTTGATTGTCAGCGAATGTGGCATTGCTCTTAACAGATCCATACGCAATTGTTCGGCATATGGGTTATCCTCCATTAAATGCTCATCCTGTCGAATGTTTTCAGTTAAAACCTGAAGTTCGGCGTGCGAGTTGGCCGCTAATAAAAGTTTACCATCAAGCGAAATTGCTGAAATACCAAAATTTATTATGTAATTGTATAATATTAAGTAAAATGTTTTAAGGTACTTCTCATGAAATGTGGTGGAAGATTGCTAGATGTTTCTTCTCGAAGACTGCGATTTCCGGACTTTAATGGAATTTGATTTAAATTCTGCAGTGGGAAAACGAAAATTTCCATGAATAAGTCTGTAAGCTGTTGAATAAATGGTTACTTACACTACTCTGAGCAAAATCCTTCGGAGCAAATTGTTCTCCGATGTATTGACTTGGACCCCCATTTCGACCACCCGGTTGAATAGGTATTGTATTGGTTAATGGATTCCGACTATCGTTCGAATGTGCATCATGTTGTGATTGCGTTGATTGTGGAGGAGCAACTTCAATATTAAATATATTATCAACTCTCCCACGCCGATTCATCATTTCTGTGCGTGCTTACACTTTGGAAATCTAAATAAATTAGTCGAAAATAAAAATTATGTTTTATTTTCCTTTAATTTAATAAGTTCTAGTGCATTTCCCAACAAAACACCCAATCAAACCAATATAGAGATTGACAGCTCGATGTCAAAACCAGCTGATCTCACAATTACCCCTAGTCAGCGGATTATATGAAGTTCAGCACTTCATTACCTCGTTTGTATGTTATTTTGTAAAATCACACCATTTTAAATCCAACACGAAAACCGTTTTTAATAAACGGTTAAAGGCGGCCGCATGAAAACATTCTGCCTTGACAATATATTTTCAATATGTATATATACAATATATTTTCAATATATAACAAAAATATTTTCAATTTGTTTAAGCTTACTATGTTGGCAGCTATTGTCATGTCACGGCAGAATGTTTTCATGCGGCCGCCTTAAAAATAAAAGGGAAAGTTAAATTTAATTTAAATAAAATATTGAATACACGCGATATTAAATAAGTACTAAAGAAGTGTTCGTTACTGCGGCAGTGCGGCTATGAAATGTCAATGCCACACAATAAAATCTGTATAACAAAACAAGTAAAACGTTAATTTATATGTATATAAATTGATTTTAAATTCTTATTTGTAATTTTTATTTATTCGAAATTTTTATTTATTAATTATTAATGAATATTCTAAAAGTATAAAGCACTTATTATCAACATTAATGTTGAAAATGTTCGATAAATCAAATTACTGAATGTTTGTTCAAGCAAGAATTCCCAAAATTTGTAGTGAAAATAGTATTTCATATGAGTCCAAAGTTTTTGATTAAAATTCAAATTTTCTGCGAATTCTGCGTAAAACTACATACTTTAATAATTTTAAAATTTCAATTAAAGTTTATTCGATTTAAATGATAACGGCAATTTAATAATCAAACAAATTTTGATATATGTATGTACAAACCTGTAATATTTTGACAGTTCAATACTGCAACTAAAATTATATACAGTGGGTCACAGCCAAAATGATGCAAGCAATGTTTAGTTGTTTTAAAGTAAATATCCAAAAAATTAAATAATAAACATCTATTTTTAATTTACAGTTATTATAAACTTCAGTAATAATTATTAATTTCATAAAACAAAACAAATAAAAAATTTCAATTTATAACAAAATAGTAACAAAAACCAAAATTTTGCAGAATGATGCAGTTTTAAAAATTCTATAAACAATTTATTCATATGTGTGTAAAGTGTAACTAATATTATCACATTGTATAATTAGTTTATTAATATTTGGTAGGATATTCATTTTGTTTTAAAACCGCTTTGGGTCTTTTTGGCATCGAATCTACGAGTTTTTTCGTGTACTCTAGAGTTATTTTACTTCACTCTTCTAACAATGCCTTTTTTAAGTCCGCTACATTATTATCGCATGTTTTCTGGGGCGGGATTTTGTAACATCACAATTTTCGAAGTTCGATAAAATATCGATAGTTTCGAAAAGTCGGTATTTTGTATCATTATCGACGAGCGATATTTGCGATATTCCATCACTCAAGAAAATTCAAGTGATATGTGATAAGATTAATGTGATACACTAAAATAATATTTTAAATTTAATTAAGTAGCGTTAAAATGAGTAGGTAAATGTCGTGTGTACCGATTTATACATAAAAATATAAATACTAGTTAAGAAAAAATAAATTATAAATTTAATTTTAATTTTTATTTTTAAGTGACATAACCTAAAACACTGCACCGATGTTAATCATTTTATTTATTCTAATTAATTTACAAATTTTAAAATCAATTTACAATTAAATATAAAAGACAAAAATAAATTATTCTACCACAAATGTTTACAAACAACAATTTTTGACACAAAAAACTATTTTTAGAATTGTCATTTCAATTTCGAAAAGGGATTACCAAATATAAATTTCGCTTATCTGTCGATAATCGTACAAAATACCTTCTTCCATCATTTTCGATTCGACTATCACTTTCGATAGTATCAAAAGTGATGTTACAAAATCTCGCCCCTGATTTGGTTTTGAAGTTTAGACCATAAGTTTTCAATAACATTGATGTCCGGTGATTAGGGAGATGATTCCATGTCATGAGAAGTATTCTAAATGAGCCAACTTTGCACAATTCGAGATTTCTTTTTCGAATATTTTGGAATTATGTGCTTAAACACAAAAAATCAAAACAAACTTTTTAATTTTATTGCTGCCTATAATAGTCAAAGAAAGAACTGACGACATAAAATTACGTCATATAGCAAAATTTTTAAAGCAGTGTGGCTTGTAGTATTCTAGGTGCAATGATAGAATACAATAAAAATTACAACAGTAAATAAAGATGTGTAAGCGTATTTTGAACCCATTTAAATCGCATAACCCATGCATTTTTTGATGAGAATTTTTCCTTTGTTTCGTTACTCTTTATAATTAAGGTTCAAATAGAATAGATCCGCTCCGGTCCGCTCATTTCGTTTCCGCTCCGTCCGTTCGATTTCCTAAACACAATACATCCGCTCCGATTGTCAAAAATAGATATTAATAATAATGTTATGTGTACTCGCCTACTCGGTTATGATTTTTTCTGATATGTCAAATAGTATCTGAGTTTATGTTGTCCGCAAAAATTTGAATTTGGGTTTAGTGTCCGCTCCGTTTTTTTCTCCTCCGCTCATTGCGAGTACATTTTCGTTTTTTCATGTAAATTGACAGTTCACATAAAACGAAGCGGACGGAACGGATACATTCTGTTTGAACCTTTATGTATAATCTTTATTGTTTACTTTATAACGAAGAGTTATCTTTGGATCGAGTCTAATTTGGATTGGTTGGACGAGGTTACAAATGTAGATAAATGAAATTAATTTAAGGGAAAACTTAATAAAATAAAATTGGAAAAATCACTAAAAATTTGTTATCGTATACTTAGACCAAAGCCTTAGACTCTCGAGCCGAGCCAACAAAGTTAAAAATGTGTGATCTCAAAACGGCGGTACAACAATTGCATTACACCAACAATAATTTACAACAACAATTTGCATTATATATCACACATTTTTAACTTTGTTGACTCGGCTCGAGAGTCGAGCAAATTTCATGGGGCCGCCTTTAGTGTAAACAATAAGAGAGTAAGCACGAGCCAGTCGGTAATACCGGTTACCTTTACATTATTTAAAAATATTTTTGCCTAATAAAAAGCTGCTGTCGCCAAAGTTACTGAGAGTTTTAATACTTTTGCTTGTCATTTATTTATTTAATTTACCGATACGATTTATCCAAGGAAGCATTCTGTGATATTATACTGAGTTTAAAATGAAAATATACATAATTGTAGCTCCCATCAACAAAACTTTCGCTTCTCTCAACTATATAGCATTTGAAATTCGATTTTTAATTTCTGTAATTATTTTACACAACTTAAAACCACAACACAATTATTTAAAATCTTTATTATTTTGTAATTTACCTTTCTTTTGTAAATTGAGTGAAGGTACTAACCAAACCAAAAAATAAATTCAAACAATGGAGATTTTAATTTTAAATTTTGTAACAAATTCTGTAGCTTGAATTCTTATACTATTGTATAATTTTATGGCACAAGGCCTTTGTAAGTAAGCATACTTCAAAATTTCGAATTGTTTATTGTAATCATTGTATGAAAACAACTCGAAAATAAGTATACTTGATTGGTGATTAATTTTATAATCAACCGAATAACTAATTAAACACACATTTGAATTTGGTATTTCCCAGCTTAATTTACCTTATGGCTAAACAATTTTAAATTTTTGAAAAACCCTTAAAATTAGAACTTAGGCACATATAAAATTTATTTAATTGAATTAATTATCAAGCATAATTTTCGAAATTTATTAAGCTTAGAAATCTGTTCAATAACTAATTCTGAATACAAAGCAGAACTAAAATAGGCCACAAAATAATATAAATTTATTGTGATAAGATAAAAATGTATACTAAATAATTAAATTTTATCGTTTATACATTTTCATTATCAAATTGGAATGCATTTGTGATTGTAGTATAGTTAATGACTCAATAATTAGATTAAATACTGGCCCAATCAAATATATAATCCACATAAGTTCTATTTTGTAATTCCAACCACAGTATCGTATAAGTGTAATGGAAAATAACGAAGTTAAGTGGTAGCTGGCAAGCAATGGCATAATACTCTACGGGCAAAAAATATATGGGGCTGCAATGCGATATCACATGAATTTTTTTTAAATGAGCGAAGGCACTATATATCTAAAATTTTGCAGGTAGCTCCGGTGTTGTCAGAATAATAAAATATCCCTTAGGATCAAGCAAAGATTCACTTCCTTTAAGAAAAAGATTTCCAATTTCCATATCCAATGTCTACATACTCGCGTGTTATTACATTTCTGAAAATACTTTTTGCACAGGCAAATGATTATGCTGCGCGACAGAAATAGTTTAATTGCAGTTCAGAAGTTTGTTTTAATAAAACATGATCAGTGTAATATTTCCATGTGCTAATCAATTTGGCTGCGTTCATTGATGACTGATCATTTTAAACCCGAATTCGTTTCTAATAACCTCTCAACCACAGAAGTTGATCATGTACTCGGCTTCGCACGACATAATAATAATAATAATAATAATATAATATTTATTAAACCATAACTTAAGACTAAGCTTTTATGTTACAGACATATTTACAAGATACACAAACAAAAACAAACAAATTTAAATTACACAAAACCATAGTAAAAGTATTTACATATTATATACAATATTTACATAATATATATGTACATACATAATTACTCGTAACCATGTTTCTGTCTAATTACATCAAAAATTGAAATTTTAAGTTTTTCAAAAGAATTTATTTGTTTTAAATCCATAGATAAACCATTCCAAGTAACAATTGCGTTCAATAAACCGGAATTATTATATATATATTAGTTCTGTTAATAGGCAGATTGATATTTCTCGTGCGCAGAGATTTTGAAAAATTCAGTTTTTCATACAAATACGTTGGCAAACCCGAATGAATTAATCGGAAAATAAAAAGAGCAGTTCTGAAATAATAATACTCAAACAAGTCACAGACAAGAATAGAATATTTATACTCCGAGACGTGATCAAATTTCCTCAGATCGAAAACATAACGAATGCAATTATTAAAAGTAACTTCAAGCAAACGTTTAGAAGAACCATCACATACATCAAAAACTACATCACAGTAAGTGAAAATTGGCACAACTAGGGATTTAATTAATAGTATGCGTAAATCAATTGGCAAAACTTCTTTATGAATCTAAGCTTATACAAACTATAATTAACCCGTTGACATACAGAATTTACATGGTCATCCCAGGTTAGTTTCGAATTTAATATTAATCCTAAGTTGTTAACCAAAGGAACAAATAAAATAACATCATTATCCAAAAGAAGTGTAGGAGCATATATTATAAAGTATATATATACGCTACTAAGTGGACCAAAAAAAAATTTGACTCTACCCTTATTGAATGTAAAAAAGTTCCGTGCACAATTTTTTTCACTACAATATTCTACCCTTTTCCATACAAATCAAGGATAAAAAAAACGGTCGAAATTTTTCCATAGAAAAATCGGGTTATGTCCCTTCTGTTTGTACTCTATATTCTGTGGTAGGAGTCAAATTAAGCGAAACAGTTTTAGAAAGAAATAACGCCTTACTTTTAACAGGATTAAGAGAAAGTGATTTGTTTTTAGCCCAAAAAGAAATCGGTTTTAGATCATTGTTAAGACATGAGATGGTCTCATCTATCTTGAGAACATCCCCACCAATGTAAAGCTGTAAATCATCAGCATAAAAGTGGAATCTACAATGCTTTATACGCCATGACAGATCATTGATATATATGGAGAAAAGCAATGGACCTAAAATAGAACCCTGAGGTACACCAGTAACCATATCACAAATGCTTGAACAATCGGCACCGCATTTTACAAACTGCTTACGATTACTCAGATACGAATGTATTAATTTTACGGCAGATTTAGAAAATTTATAATACAAGTAAAGTTTCTGCAACAAATGAGCATGATTCACACTATCGAAAGCCTTTGAAAAGTCTAACAAAACCAAAATTGCAAACGAATTTTTCTTATCAAGCATAGCAGAAAGTTCATCAACTATATGCACTAAAGCTGTAGTTGTGCTATGGCCAGTTTTATATCCTGATTGATACTTACATAAAAAATTAAAGTGTATAAGATGCTCTTGAAATTGCAATTGCATGACTTTCTCCATAACCTTTGATAGAGCTGGTAAGATACTAATTGGACGAATGTCTCCAATATTAGATACTATATCTTTTTTAGGCAGAGGAATTATAGAGCTTACTTTCCATACATCCGGAAAAAATGATTTTGTAAAACATTGGTTGATGATGAATGTAATATGCGGAAGAAATAAATCTATAAAAAATTTTATTATCTTAAAATCAATTAAATCATAGGCTTTCAGATCTGATTTCACAGCACGAATAGCATTCAACACCATAAATTCATCTACACAGTCAAACAAAAAACAGTTACTGTCAACAAATTCACAAAAATCCAAATCAGGTAAAGGTAGAACACCTACCGAATCCCCAAATTTGCTTAACCCAATTAAAATGTCTTCAGCAGAAAATACAATATTTGCGTTGCCTGTGGAAGATAAAACACCAAGTTTTTCCAAATTTGTCCAGGTTATCCTGGAGTTACACGCATTACCAAAATAGAAATTATTTTTAGCTAGATTAATCATTTTGTTAGTTTTGTTTCTTAGAAATTTAAAATAATTAAAATCCAATTCTAAACCATATTTTTTAAACTTCTTATATGCCAAATCTCTGCGTTCCATTAAATTTAAGATATTTGCGTTTAGCCACGGTGCTGTTGAACATTTATTAATACTCATCTTTCTGGGTACACACATATTATCCAAAAGTAAGAAATTCAAATTAAATTCTTGAAGAATATCATTCACATCAGTATAATTAAAAAGATTCGACCAGTCTAACGAAAAGAAACATTTAGTATAATGCTCATAGTCAATACCATTATAATCAGGAACAACAGTATAAGATATTTTATCCCTAGTATGACACAACTTATAGTATGCAAAAATCAAATCATGATCCGAAATAGCAGGAACTGCACATTGTCCATAAGATAAAATATTTTGAGCATCAGGCTCAAACACAACAATTAAATCTAAAAGATTATCATTTCTGGTTGGGCCAAATGGTAAACTATATAAATTATGTATTTGAAAACAAGTATTTAATTTATTACTAATTAACATGCTATAGTTAAAATCACCCAAGCACACTACCTTTTTATACTCCGACAAATACTGGGTAAAAATGATATTCAAATTATCAGAATCAACACTTACCACAGGCGACGGATTATAAATAATCAGCAAAAGGATTTTACCAAAATTATTTATAAGTTCAGAAGCAAGAAACTCAACCTTACCAAAACAACCGGAAGCCAACTTTTTAATATTTAAAGATGCACGAAAATATAAAGCAACACCACCCCAACGATCATTAATTCGATCACCTCTCAATAACTTATAATTATTTATATGGAGCGACTTGTTTGTAATTTTATTGTGAAGCCAAAATTCAGATAAAGCGAGAAAATCAAATTGATGCACATGTAACAAAATCGTAATATCATTAAAATGTTTAACTAGGCTGCGTACATTTAAATGGCCAAATTTTAAAGGATAATTTATATTTACCCGCAAATTGTTAATTGGAACAGGATTATCATAAAAAATAAGGTTCTTTATTTTGTAGTGGTATTGATTACCACTTTTTACTGTGGATTCCAAAATTTGGCTCGTACAGGCCCAAGTGTCCGAAAATTAGACGAATTAAAACTCCGAACAAAAACACCAATTGGCCAAGTATCAGGATTCATCGCCTTCTCACGCAATTGTTCATTAATCCCCAACTTAAAACAGATGTACTCTAGACTATTCTGATTAAGATTTTTTGGAATTAGTTTAGAAATACTACAGTACTCCGTTCCCAAGCAGGCATTAGCCATTGCTAATACATCACGATCATCAGTTTCCGGGGCAAATCTTGACAGGTGTAACCAACACTTTGGAGGAACTGTTTTAATACTAACATCGACCGGTAAGTTACCAGTCCCACAAATTCTTCGGCCATGATTGTTGGCAACGTGAGCAATGGAAGATTTGTTACCAATTTGTGGACGACTAACCATCGGAACTGATAAAGGTGTCGTCGAAGTACCAGAAGAAATCACTGGAATCGCAGAACTAGTAGCTGCAGCAGCTTGAGCAAATGACATGGTACATATTGACGCAGATGATGAAAACGATGAAGTGACAGTTTTCGAAGGTACGAAGATAGGTTTCACTTAAAGTTGGTCCAGAATTACAAATAAAAGCAGTAGGTGATGATGAAGATCGTACTGAAGATGGAGTGATTGGCTTTGCACCCCCAAGCAAACAATCCAGAATCATGTCAATTTGGTCTTTGTTGGAAGTTAGCACATCCATAATTTTTGAAAACCCAGCTTGCACCGTATCACTTTTGGAAACACTATTCACACCTATTATTTTGTTAAAGGTGTGATTTTTAACAATGTCTCTGCAATCATTGCAGAACCACATAAAGTTAGAGCACTTATTCAGTAAATTGCATGCCACACGACTCACATTAACACCGTCATAGTGAAATTTTTTT
Source organism: Nephrotoma appendiculata (assembly GCA_947310385.1). Classification (NCBI taxonomy): domain Eukaryota; kingdom Metazoa; phylum Arthropoda; class Insecta; order Diptera; family Tipulidae; genus Nephrotoma; species Nephrotoma appendiculata. The sequence goes on from OX371224.1 coordinate 233,690,916, forward strand.
CCACAAAACCCGCAACAACTAATCGGTGCACAATTAGCGAATACTAAATTACATTTACCGCACTCCATATACACATACAAAGATGTGCTTACACGTATAATAGTTAAGGGTAGCACGAAATGTCTATTTATATACACTTATATGTACATTACACAATTATGTATACAATATATGTTTGTAAAGATGTTGAATGCTCCCAATAAAAATGTTGATTTATTTCTCCTCAAAAAGATGTTTATAAAGATGATGTATATAAGATGATGAAGTGAAAAACGATGTATTGATGAATTGAAGATGATGAAATTTAGATGATCCCGTAAAATTAAAAAGCCACACTATTGAACACTACTTGATATTTTATTGAAGAAAGCCAAATATAATTTTATTTATTTAAATAACCTGGTTAACACACTGTATGTTTTTATTTTTTAATCTTAATTTGCCACTGGTTTGTAATCGAATGACTGAGATTAAATTTTACAATATATATTTTTCATATTATACGTTAACCCCCAACTGTCATGTTTGAATTCTAATTAATGTAGATTGTAAGTTTGAATATAAAAATATACTACTAATAATTATAAATAAAGTACTAGTACGATATACTACATAACTAATTATATTATAAAACGCACCCATCGTGCTACTATACTCTAGTACTACAACATGACATAATGAAAATAATGACAGTTAAGTCAACAAGTTGTGTTTACAAAGTGAATTTTACAGGAATGTCAAAAGATAAGTATAAATTATATAAAATAAATGTTTTGACAATATAAAATTATTAATTATTTCCTTAATTTTAGATACATATTATTTGGTTCAATTTAACAAAGTTGGTAAGTGTGATGTGAATATAAAATAATTTTTATCTTTTGGTTTTAATTTTAGGTACAGCTGATGATGATGCCGTAGCAATTGGAGTTGCAAATAACAGTGTATCGTTTTGGCTACACATTTAATAAACTTGAATAAACCAGCTGTATTATTAGTTTTATTTAATTTAGAGTTTCGCTAACAATATATACAAATATTTAATATATACAAACACTTATCAATATTTTGGCACACAATAAAAATTAAACAGCAAAACTTATAGTATATACAATTAAAATAAATTATTTTATTATTTTACGAATCAGGAAAAAAAACACAACCGCACGTCCAATCGCTAAGCTTACTCTTTACGACATCTTGTTAATGGCCAAAGTTTAACTCTTTATTGAGATACATTAACTATTTACATATTCGAAGGTTCTATTTATTCTTAGAGGATCTTTCTCTCCCCTATTGCAGTCTTTCATTTTCCATGTAATTCCTGGTCACTGCTAACGCACAGGTTAAAAACATCATGTTCTTCTATTTGTTTTTGGCTGACATTTGTGAAATATTCCCATTGCCGTGAGGTTACCAAAAATTGTAATGATTTGTTTTTCTTAACCAATCGTAAACATGTTGGCACCGTTTTATTTGCTATTAGCAACAAGTTTGATTGGGCTTCGATTTATCAAATATAACGCAATGCAGTGCAGTCAATTGAATCCCCTATAAATTTTTATATATTTTCTAGCCATGAACGTGGGCTCTAGTAGTGCCTCCTAGACTACAGGCCGCTTACTCCAAATGATGACGAAACGCTATTTCGAAGGTTCACGGTTTTAGCGAATTAAAAAAATGTAATTTTTTGTTGTAGAGATTTTTTTTGGATATACGAGTAAATAATAAAATTTATTTTAGTTGCGAACGTTTGTAGAGAGGTAATAGTGTAATATTTTCACTTAATTATGCTGCGATCTGGTTGTCGACATAAATTGTCGTCATTTATAGGGCTGATTGGAAAATCAAAATTCAAAAACTATCCTTTTATCTTTGCACCAAATTCCGAAACTCCTCATTTTTACTATTAATAAAATACACACGCGAATAGTTTTGGATGCCGTATTAAATGGGTTTTAATTTAAATAATGAATCGCCCTCAATTTCAGAATGAAACTAAAAAACTCGTTGATTATCCATTTGTAAAGATTGTTAATGCTACACACATTGTATTATTATAATAAATAAATTGAAATTGTATTTAATTGTATTGCAATTTGTATATATAATAAATTGCCGATTCACCAATAATTACGGTAGATGCCAGTTATCCGTCCCATTAAAGATAACTGGCATCGAATATAAAATCACCACTATAATACGTTTTTCAGAAATTTTATTTGATTTTAAAAATAAAATGTTTTAATTAAATATATTATTATAAATAAAAAGTTTTTTAAATAAATCACATAAACAGCGAATTGACAAGAGGAAAAAAAGGTATTATTATTCTTGCTTGTTCTTCCTGTATAATATTTAAAACTTAAATCTCAGAAGTAATTCCAACTAGTTTTAGTTTCAAAATGTAAACTTCTCTTTTCTTTCTTGTGGTCCAAAATAACTTAAAACAACAGGCAATAAAATGAGACCGTGTGTTGCTCCGATTATTACAATACTTAAATACATTCTAAAATAGAAAACCTGAAAAATTTGTGATTTTGCAAAAGCTAAAACAACAATTCCAGAAAATTTGGTCAACGTAATTCCTGACAAAACGCTGCTACCTGTGGTGGCTAGAGATTCTCCGGCTCGTTCTAATGCAGTTCCACGACAGAGCGTATACGAACGTACAATGTGTGAAATGAACTCCACGCCAATTCCGATGCTTACGACCAAATTGACCAATGAAACTGCATTTAGTGTTATGTCCCAAATCCACATGAAACCCATCATGTTAATTAGAATGAGGGCTACAAACAGTAGTACAAAATCAGCTGATATAAGGTCAAATCCAGTTATTAAAAATGTAACAATAAAAATAGTTGCTAATGAATAGGCCAGCGATATTAAAGCATCTTTCCAAATTGTTAAATACTGTTCATAAAATACATAGAAAACACTGTACGGGAAAAATGTAACCCCTGGCATCTTTTCTTGTAAATCTTCTTGTATCTCATCTCCAATTTCACGTGCCTTCCTAAGCGCAGTATAAAAATCTTCTGATTTTACAACCGTTGTATGATAACTCATTAAGTATGAATCTTCTACCGAAGCTCTCCCATATTGATCAAAAAGGTAGTTTAATCCCATTGCATAAGCAGCATGTCCGGCTTTAGCACACTCTGGCCCTGGGAGATCAGCCAAAAATATAGGTAAAAATGCTTGGAATGTTTCTGGAGTAGGGCGCACATTGTCGTCTTGCATATGCCGGACACACGAGGTACACGTTCTGTCATCAGCTAGAAACAAACATTTTATATACAGTTATGAAGAAATATTAAGACATCTATTTAAATATTACTATCACTAGGGCAGAACCCTCCATCTGCTGTTAATTTACAACAAGTACTTGATTTCAACCAATCAATATAATCGTCTAGCCACGAAGATGGTGATCGAATAATACGTGTTCTGTAATAAAAACTAAATCGTAAATCCTCATTTTAAACCAATTTTCTGGAATATTTACATTGATGGAGCATTTGCCGCCATATACAGTTTCGTTGTAACCGAATCGTCATTACACAGGACTCCATTGCATAATAAATTCTGATGACTTGTATTTGTGTATTCCAGACCAGGCCCAACGACCCAATAAACCGGAGGTCCCATAGACAAAATGTCGGCCATATATTGAAAATATTTAACGACATGCGAATCTTTAGCCATTGATAATTCCTGATCCAATCCCAATTCAATTGATGGAATGACAATGACTGAGAAAGATGTCCATATAAGAAATACGAATAGGACTATTGGTCGTGTATACCTGAAAAGTATAAACTATTAGAATAAAATAATTATAAGTTGGCTAATTTCGTTTACTTGTGTAATAAAAATGGTCGGTAATGTTTTTCGATAACCTTTTCTATAATACCATGTGATGCCCCTTCATCCATTTTGTCGACCGATTGTTTAACGCAACAAAATATATCTAAGCGCCTTTGCATTCTTCTTTTCTCGTCGATGCACATGAGTGCCACAAATGCAGTAATTTGGAGAATAAAATCTATAAAAATCGCTACCGCTGAGTATAAAGCAAATGTATTAACCGCAGGCATATCAGATAATGAGCCTATAGCGAAGCAAGCACACTCTGAGGTTGATGTTAATAATATTGATGGACCAACTTTTCCTAAAGCATCACCAATACCATCACCAACTTTGTTGTATTTTGATTTATCCAATCGATTATAAGTGTGCACCAATATAAAAATGTTATCAACACCTATTGCCAGTACCAAGAATGGTATTACTTCAATGGTTAACATGGTCGTCTCAACTCCGAGATATCCGAAAAGTCCTAAACTGCATGCAACTGAAACCAGGACTATTGTTATTCCTCCAACTGCTAATGTAATTTTGGACTCCAACTGAAAATTTATGATGTTTTTGATTAACCGTTACATTAAATTAACTATGGAAGTAGCGAGGAATACTCACGAAAAATGTTTTTAGTCGACGGATTTTTCCTAAAGCCAGCGCTATATAAAGAAACATTACAACGTAACTTATGATTACGGTTGGTATCTCGGCATCGGACAATTCGTCAATACCATCTTCAATCGACCGCTCGGCACTAAAGGCAAAATCGAACTTATCGTTTGAATAGTTTTTCATAAAGTCAACAAATCGTTTTTCCCATTTCAGGGCCGGTTCTAAAAGAGTTTTGTTCATTTGATTATTTATTAGGACGGTTATTGCCATTCCAGTAGCAGTTTTAAAATCCGGTGTCTTATTTGGATCGAAATTTTTAAAAGCTCCAAGAGCAATTTGTGGTTCAACTGGACCACCGAATGGCGCAAGACATTCCAATCCATACGGATTTCTGCAAATAAATTCTAATTCTAATTTTTATTCGTTATATTATATTAAGATTTCTATACTCACAATACGCAGTCCAAAATTGTATCCACATATTCATTTTCAAATCTGTTAAAATCGTTTGCAAAGTAGCCGAAGATCGATTGCACCGTACATTGCCAGAGCTTAGTTTCTTCGTTCGGATATATCATTGGTGCAAAACATATTTTTTCCAAACCTTCTCCTTCTTCTTGTCCCAATTCTTCAATTTTCTTTTGTAGCTTAAACACATCGACTAAAAACTGTTTATTGTAAACGGGTCCAAATTCCATCAAACCGTCTGATGTGTTGTAGAAGAACTGTATAAGTTATAAAACGCTTTAAAATACGAATTTTTTTTATATATAAATGCAATATCATAAACATACTGAAGATTGATCATGTGGCTTAATGAAAATTTGTTGAGTTCGATAAAATGGACCGAATCTACTATCGAAATAATCTTTTTCGACTCTGGAACGGGAACTTGGCGAAGCCCATAATTCGACTGGATCAGTTGTGATTAGTAAATCTTGGATTCCAAAGCAAAGCCCTGCAATCACCCATGAACAAATAGCTAATACTAAAACCGGATTATTGGCACATTCTGGAATGAATTTCATATAATTAGTGTTGTTGCATAAATTTATAAAAAATGTCGGTTTTACTCACTTCGACCCCACCATTGGAAGAATAATGCTAATGAGAAATTAACTTGAGGAAACCCACCGAGGAAGTTTGGAATCTTTGCCGGTCGAATACGTCTACCTACTGTGGCTGTGAATACAATAAAGACGGCTCCTAGGCATGCGATTACTAAGCCAATCACAAATGAAATACCATTCAGTGATCCCACCATAAAACCCTCTTCATCAGCTTGAATCCCATTGGAAGCAGGACAAGAAGCTGGGCAATCAACACAGGCGCATGGATACGCATTCTGAAAATTAATTTGTTTTAGTTTTCCCATACATTTTTTATTCAATTAGTGATAGTTACAGGATATGTGTCATTGCATAATAATGGTTCAGCCGTAAATCTTTTCGCGGGGTCATCGACTGGAATATAATTCATTTGAAACGGTACTAGTGGATTTTTAGCTGTTCCCATAAAGTCGTACCATCGTTGTGGTGTACAAAATTCAGAACCCCATGACCCACAGGCTAAATCCATACTATGACGTCCACTCTGGGGATGAATAGTCTCCTTACACGAATCATAGGTTCGTTGCATATAATCGTAATCCATAAACACGTCCACTTCATTTACATAAACTGTATCATTTCCCAAGAAGGTGTACGTTTCTTCATACCGCTTTACATATTTACTTTGATCTGTCGAACACGTAAATGCACAAATAACTTGAATTACATTATTCATGCATGTCTGACATCGACCCAGAATTCCTTCAGCCAACTGAATACTTGATTCCATTGTTTCAATTTGGATATCATCGCAACATAGTAGAGTCTTGTCATCCGCATTTAAATGTGGACACCGCCGATTTAAGATTTCGAATGATGATGCTTTTTTCAGAGGAAATCCGGGTCCATCATATGGACAATTTAATTTGTGTTGACCTTTTTGATAACACTGTCCATACCAAATACAATCGCTTGTAACGTTTTGTATGTTAATAGTCAGTAAAACTATGGAGAACGTTGTAAGTAATGTAATAATATCTGAAAACATAAAAAAGAGTTTTTTTCAATAAGAAATGTTTAAAAATTGAAGATTGTCATCGTACAAACGTTAATACCCAATTAGTAAACTATTAATACAAATTATAATACTATTTTTAATTGTTTTATTTAAAATTTAATAATTCAGTATGACGAGAAGTTACCATTATGAGTTTCACCAGTTCATAAAATATGCACAGTACAAACTGCAGAACAACAATATTGTTTCAGATTAGATTTAGTTCTACAACGTAATTAATGCAATTTTATTGCGATTCAGTAGAGCTTACGGCAATATTCTTTCAGTAAAGCACAGTTAGTTATTGCCTTTAGCAGAGTATTAGATGATATAGATATTTTATCCCAAGAACTGGATTCAAATAGTTTTATTCGACTTCTCCTCCACTTTACCTTAGCAAATGTAAGCTGTATTAGTTAAGTGGGCCTTGCAGTAGAAGAAAACCTTCTATTTTTATTTTCTCCTTTTCTTTTGATATTTTTATTGCAGTTAGAAAAATTGTTATGTACAAGTTGTAAGTTTCATTCGATTAATTTTATTTTGGGGCGATCCGTGAATCAACCCAGTTTATGGATTCCTGGGAGCAGTGAAGTGCTGCGCGGCCAGTCATCGACCGGAACAAGTGGTAGTCGGAAGGAGCAATATCTGGTGAATACGGCGGGTGAGGTAGGAGATCTCATTGAAACACATCCAAAGTTTACTTGGCGACTCTTGCAACATGTGGCTCGGCCACATAAATATTACAACAACCCATATTTGTAGAACGACAGGATGCCATACAACGAAATTTACTAACATATAAAGGATAACTTGTGAATAAAAAATTAGAATAGTTAAAGTTGACAAAGAGCGAACGGTTGAAACTAGTACTTAATGTAAAATTAACAAAATTTAAATTATCACAAAAAGAAAAGATCAAACTTTCATTTTAATAAAATATTTAAATTGTATTTTTAAAACTAAAGTTAGTAAGCTTCGAAATGTTTTGTATGTTTAGTGGGCAAATAACGAATTATGGTGTATCATTAATTGTTTATTTTGCGTTAAGAATCACTCAATAATAAACTGCACAAAGTTATTAACTTTAATGAAAGCCTGGTGCTACGACTAAGTCGTAATAGATAATGTCTATCCACCATTCCACACTTTAATTTTTTCGCCGTGATTATTTCCTCGTTTCTTTCCCCTTCACCCACAGACTAAAAACAGTTTGTTGGTGAAGGGGGAGAAACAAGGAAAGAATCACGACGAAAGAATTAAAGTGAGGAACCGCGGTATGTATGTGTGAAAATAAAATTTAAAGTAAAATATACAAGTCAAAAATGCCAGTGAAATATGTTTTGTTCATTATTGTTTGTGTTAGTTCGGCTTCACCGAAAAATTTTATGTCGCAGTTAAAACGGATTTTATAGGTAAAAGGGGAAAGAAAGGAGGTGAAGCCGGTCTTATGAAGCAGCGTGTGGAACAGGCTGTAACTTATTTTATTGTTTTTTGTAGGTCATTTACCAATTAATAGTCGTCAATTTGACATTTTAATTTATTTATGGAAAAAAATGTGTGTGACCGCCACCGCCCCGGTGGCAAAGTGGTCAGCATGCTTGCTCCAGCAACCGGAGGTCCCGGGTTCGATTCCCGGCGGTGACAAGGAAAAAATGTCACGGCTGGTTTAGGACCAATGAATTAATCACTCATTATCCGATATGAAAGTATGAACCTCATTTGAGGCTGCCAAATCCCTTGATGGGATGTATAGTGCCAGAGAGAGAGAGAGAGAGAGAGAGAATCGTCAATTTGACATTTTAATTTATTTATGGAAAAAATGTGTGTGAAATTACTGTGGAAATAAATAATATATTTATTCAGCATTCAAATACTGTTGAAACACACTCATTGTGAATTATACATACTTTAGCTGAAAATGATTTCTCATCTTTTCTCTCTCATTCTGAAACGTGTTGTTGTACTACTAACATCGTATGGCGTAGTGTTGTATAAATAAAAATATAAAAAACAAAAGTTTATCTTAAATCATCGTGTTCAATATATTATTATTATACTGTATTTTCTACTGAATTCTACAGGTTATGGGCCCAGTAACCGAATAATAATAGTATTTTAATTGGATGTTACATTTATTGTGAGATATTATTATATATTTTCTCTCATCGAAAGAAAGTCAATTCTACGCGAGGTATTTGTATTATCGAATACACAAAATGGCATCAGTAGAGACAAAATATCATATTGATAGACTGAATAATGGAAATTATTTTGTGTGGAAGTTTAAATTGAGAATGTTGATGGTGAAAGAAGGAACCTGGTTTTGCATTGATTCAGCGGCGCCCACAGCTACAGAAGCGACCAAATTAGAAGAATGGAATAAAAAAGATCAACAGGGTTTAGCAACAATCGGATTGAGTGTAAATGATGACCAGTTGATACACATTCGTAATGCTAAAACGTCAAAAGAAGCATGAACCGCGTTGCAAGAGTATCATGAGAAAAATACGGCAAATAGTAAGGTGCGCCTGATGAAAACAATTATGCGGCTTCGTTTGGAAGAAGGTGGCGACATGGAGGCACACCTGAGCAGAATCAATGAATTATTTCTACAGATGGTCGATTTAAATACTGATGTGAAACCAGAGGATTGGAAAAGTGCAACGATGTTGGGAAATGGGAAGCCTTCCTGAAAGTTATGATACATTGGTAACCGCACTGGAATCTCGTAAAGAAAGTGAACTGACAGCAGCAGTTGTGCAATCGGAGTTAATCGATGAATATAAACGTCGAAAGGACAGAGGCGAGATGGATGACGGGAATGGCTCCGCATTGAAAGTAATGCACAAAAGTATAAATAAATCAAGCCAATTAAAGAAAAAGGACATAGTATGTTATCGTTGTGGCAATAAAGGAAAAAAGAAATGCAAAGAAATGTAAGACACGAAGAGGCGATAAAGAAAAGAAAGCTACCGACGAAAAGAAAGTAAACTTGGCAACTGAACGTGATGAAGGTGACACATATGGTAAATTTGCATTCATGACAAGTAATTTTAAAAGTGGATGGTTTGTTGATTCAGGAGCAACGTCTCACATTACATCGAATAAAACGTTGTTTAAAAATCTGGATACAAATTATCGTGATGAAGTTTCCGTAGCGAATGGTCAAGTTGCTGATGTTAAAGGTAAAGGCACCGTTCAAATTGAGGTTATGAACAAATTCGATGAACATAATGTTGTGGTATTAAACGATGTATTTTGGGCACCTTCAATCAAGACAGATTTAATATCAGTGAATAAATTAAATGAAAAAGGCTGTTATGTATTATTTTCAAAGGACAAACGATGTCAAATCAGTTTTAATGGAAAACAAGTGGCAGTTGGTTTATCACGAGGGGGATTATGCCATTTAAAAGAAACAAATAAAGCTCTGATTGCCGGCCCAGACAATAAAATTGATGAAAATATTGAGTCTGGTCATTCAGGTTGCATTCATAAATGGCACCGAATTTTGGGTCACCGTGACAGTGAAGTTGTTAAAACGTTGTCAAAACTTGGATACGTCAAGGGTGTGAAAATTATACCATGCAGAGATGAATGTAAGAATTGTGACGACAAATTCAGAGTTTGTTTACAAGGAAAAATGACGCGAATTAAATTCCCAGAAAATGCCCAACGTGCAGAAAGTATGCTTGATTTAATTCATTCGGATGTGTGTGGCCCAATGAAAACAGCATCAGCGTCAGGTAAAAGATACATTTTGACATTAATTGATGATTTCTCGCGATATACAGTAATATGTTTGCTTGAAAAGAAATCTGAAGTATTGCACAAATTTAAAGAATATGTCGAAATGACTAAAAAAATGTTTGGCAAGAAACCCAAATACATACGATCAGATCGAGGTGGTGAATACGTTAACAAAGAATTTCATGCATATTTGAAACAAGAGGGTATTCAACAACAACGAACAGCTCCGTATACCCCTCAGCAGAATGGCGTAGCTGAACGCAAAAATAGGACGCTAGTGGAATTGGCTCGATGTATGCTGATCGATGCTGGAATGCCACACGTATTTTGGGCTGAGGCAGTTGTTGCTGCGAATTATATTCAAAATAGATTACCAGGACGATCGATTTTAACCACTCCGTTTGAAGGTTGGTTTGGTTGTAAACCGAAGCTCGATCATATGAGAGTTTTTGGTGCAGAATGCTATGTATGGATTTCGCCACAGAAACGGCATAAGCTTGAAAATAAATCCGTGCATGCATTATTTGTTGGTTATGATACTAAATCGAAAGCTTACAGATGCTATGACACAAAAACAGGAAAAATATTGATTAGCAGAGATGTTCAATTTTTACACAAAAGGACAAAACTGGAAACTAAAATCGTTACTCCAGCACGAAAGAATGATAAGTTGAATAAATCAAATGATTCAATTTGCAATGACGATCACACTGTAATTGTGAGATATGGTATGGATTCTGAACAATCTGAGTTGAACTCGATTGAGGTTACACATGATGCTGATGACAGTTTTGCAGATACGGATAAGGCGTTGCAGCCAAGCGCAGTTTCATTTCCGGACAGTGATGCTTATTTTAGTGATGAAGAGACTTTAATGGACACATCGACTGTTGATAATGAAGAGAATACACATGGTAAAAATGATGTAAAAATGATCCGGATGCACAAACAAAGGTACATGGACATCAACTAAATTTCAAGATGAAATTTTTTCAGTTAAACAAGCAACAGAAGAACCATTGACATACAATGAGGCAGTTAGCGGTGTGAACAAAGATGAATGGGTTAAAGCGATGGAAAAAGAAATGATTTCACTACGCGATAATAATACATGGGAACTGGTGAATTTGCCGATTAATAGAAAACCTATTGGTTCCAAATGGTTATATAAAATAAAAAGAAATGAAAAAGGTGAACCACAACGATTTAAGGCCTTTGATTTTTGTGTCAACAAGATGTCTTGTTTTTTCGTATTTTGCATAAAAAATTTAATTTAATTTAATTTTAAGAAAGAAATTTAATTCTAACTGCTTCCATAAAATGTTTTTCGCGGTGCAGTACAAGATTTGTTCCAACCAGCGGTGTGTTTCAGCCAACGTGATATATAAGACCGCATCTAATGAAAGAACCCATAAGAGTTTTTGTGTTTTGGGGTGTAACACTGAGGAGCGATGGTTATGATGGCTTGTAAGCAACGCAGCTGTATATGACGCTTATGTTGTTTCTTTGTGATCTCTGATTTAACTACTTCTTTAAACACTTGTCAAAGGACAATGCATTTGTTTGAAAGCCATTGAACTGTGCTCGTCATTATTAATGAGCTCGAACGCTCAAAATGATGGTGCAGTTTTTAAATTTTTTGTAACGTAAATAAACATAAATAAATAAATAAATAAACATAAACATAAATAAACATAAGGCACGTTTAGTCGCACAAGGCTTTACTCAAAAATATGGCTTTGATTACGATGAGATTTTTGCTCCAGTCGCACGACAAACGACATTTAGAATTTTGTTGACAGTTGCTGCAAGGAAAGGTATGAAAGTTATTCATTATGATGCAAAAACTGCATTTTTATATGGTGAATTAAAGGAAGAAATATACATGAAGCAGCCACCAGGTTTTATGGATAATGGAAAAGAACATCAAGTTTGTTTTCTTAAACGTAGCATTTACGGTTTAAAACAATCAGCACGGGTTTTGAACCAGTCAGTGCATAATGTGTTTTTAAATTCTGGCTTCATACAAAGCAAAAATGATCAATGCCTATACATTCGAAAACAAGGTGAAGACATTTGTTATGTGGTTATTTATGTCGATGATTTGCTTGTGGCGAGCGCAAATGAAAACATGATCAAACAATGTGAACAGGTTTTAAGATCCGAATTTAAATTGGAAAATTTAGGAGAAGTAAGAACATATCTCGGCATACAAGTACACAAAAATAAAAATGGAATGTTTACTATCAACCAGTCCGTTTATATAAATAAAGTGCTGAAAGAATTCGGAATGCAAAATTCGAAAATTTCTGAAATACCACTGAGTGTTAATTACAGAAAAGGTGGCGAATCAGAATTATTGCGTGACAACAACGATTATCGTAAGCTGATTGGAAGCCTGTTGTACATATTAACAAATACTAGACCCGATATTGCTGCCAGTGTTGCCATATTATCACAGCACGTTTCCGCACCTACACAAGAAGATTGGAACGAGGCAAAACGAATCTTAAAGTATTTGAAAGGACCAGTCTCGTTAAAGTTAAATTTAAATGTTCGTGGTGATGAAGATAAATTGATTGGTTATTCAGATGCCAATTTTGCCGAATGCCGATCAACACGTAAATCTAATGGCGGATTTACGTTCAGTACATTTGGTGCTACAATTAGTTGGCGATGCAAGAAACAAGACATTATTGCACTATCGTCAATGGAAGCTGAATATATTGCGCTGTGTGATGCAGTGAAAGAAGCAAAATGGTTAAAACGTTTATTGAATGATTTTGGTGTTAAAATTAATGAGCCCATTATACTCTATGAAGACAATCAGAGTTGCCTCAAATTTGCTAATGAGGAGAAATTCTCAAATCGATCGAAGCATATTGACATCAAAACGCATTCAGTTAAGGAGAGTATTGATGCAGGTATAGTTGAATGTGTCTACTGCCCGACAGACGAAATGGTAGCCGATATGATGACAAAACCATTACCAAAACAGAAGATCCAGAAATTTAGAGAGGCTGCCGGCTTATTTGAATGAGGAGAAGTGTGGAAATAAATAATAATTTTATTCAGCATTCAAATACTGTTGAAACACACTCATTGTGAATTATACATACTTTAGCCACAAATAATGAATTTTAAATTCATTATTTGTGCTTTAGCTGAAAATGATTTCTCATCTTTTCTTTCTCATTCTGAAACGTGTTGTTGTACTACTAACATCGTATGGCGTAGTGTTGTATAAATAAAAATATAAAAAACAAAAGTTTATCTTAAATCATCGTGTTTAATTTATTATTATTATACTGTATTTTCTACTGAATTCTACAATTACAAACTACATAATTAAATTCAGTCGGTCCACCTGAAAAACTTGTTTATCTAAAACAACACAAAATAGCAAACGAAATTTTATAATAGGCCCCTGACGAGATACGATTTTCGTTAGTTCCTTTACATGTTATACCATAGAAATTAAGTAATTTTATTTAGGCCGTAAGCACGAGAACGTTTTAAAATATGTCTCTAGTTCTCTGCTATACAGTAAATACACGTAGGGTAGATACTCGATCGGCCAGCAAGCAAGCAATTTGCTAGTCAAAATCCCGGCTACTCAATCAATTTTACCAAGAAATTTTGATTTTCAAATTATGTTGTTCAAAAAATTTTTGTTTTTGTTTGCAAGTGCAGAGTAAATTTTGCGACTTCAAAAAATGAACAGCATATTTTTGTGTTGTTTTACCGTGAATTGCAAAAATAAACAAAAATTTTATAAAAAATATAATTTAAAATTCAAATTTTCTTGGTAAAATTGATTGAGTAGCCACGATTTTGGCTAGCAAATTGCTTGCTTGCTGACCAATCGAGTATCTACCCCGTAAGCCAAACCCTAACAATGGCTGTTAATAATAGTTGCTTGTATAATTATTAGTTGCTCGTAAAACGTCTATTTGTCAGACTCCTTGTCTTAAGAAGAGCAATGCCGCAGTAGCTTAAACTTGTCCTGCACTCTGCCGGTGTTTTTGTTGTAGTTGCAGACCTTGCTACGTAGATTTACTTTATATTTTCGGTCTTTCGGAAGAGTCATCGTGAAAGGTCTCAGTGTTTTGAGCTAGCTTCCCTTAAATAGCAGCCAAGCGTGAACGTCTACTTTTGTATTCCTGTGTCTTGATGAGGTTTGACCTGATGTAGGCATACGTCAGTAACGGGTAACCTTAACATTTTCAACTTAGAGCGTGTTTCAATTGGTTTAAATACCGCATAAAAAGTTAAAAAGTTAAAAATTGTGGTGAATAAAAATGTCAAACTTTTTATCCGCTTCAAGAGCTGATAAAATTTTTATATAGAAAGCATTTGGTTGACAAAAATATTTGTTTGTAAACAAAAAATTTCCATGTACAATTTTTGAGAAAAATTGCAATGATATACATACATATATGTAAACTGACCATAATTGACAAATATACATATAAATATATGTATATTAAATTTAACATGTAAAATAAAAGTATTTATTTTACATGTTTTCATATTTAAATTTGCTATATATGCTCACAATTATGTACACATAAAATTAGCAACCAGGTTATTGTTAAAAATTTTAACCAGTTGAAACAGATAAAAAGTTAAAAAGTTAAAAAAAAATTACCACAAATAAATTTTTAACTTTTTAACTTTTTATGCGGTATTTAAACCAATTGAAACACGACCTTAGATATCATCTACGTTCGAGACAGAGACAGTTGGTCTTTTAATATTCCTGATATAGCAGTCAAACGTGGTGTTCATGATAAACAATGATTGTACACTATCACAAGGTGAAGGCTATATGTAATTTATAAGTATTAATAAGTATGTAGCGGCTAGATAAAATAAATAAAGAAAATGACAATATTATATAAGCTTTTCTTGTATTATTTTTCTTACTCAAAATCCAGTTGTTTACCCCTGTGCTTTTTCCGTCATATTTAGAGAAATGTCATTGTCATTCATGTAGATGTCAAAGTTATATTGAGCAAATTTGAGTGTGTTTGATGGCAGAGGAAAAAGAAAAGTTGAAGGGATACCAACATTAGGATAGTTAAGTTTTGTATTTTTTTTTAATAATCTAGAAACCTGTAAATAACAAAATTTTCTCTATAAAAGAAAATTTTATTTGTTTTGAAAAGAGAGTTCTATTCAATATTTTAAAGAATCGCAAGACGTTGGAAAAATAGTATCTAGCGCAAAATAGATATACATGGTGTTTTAAAAAATAAAAATAGTATAAATAAAAAAACTAATATGTAATTACTCGTTTTTATATAAATTAAAATAAATTATAATAAATATAAAAATAACCATTTTGGTAAAAAATTATTGCAATATGTATATTTTCTCCGGTGTATTAAAAATATATTAAAAGTGTCAAGTTCCTGTAAATAAAAATAAATACTTGGGGTATGTGACAGATGAGTGGATAATTATAACTCCGATACTTTACCCCATAAGTATATGTAATTTATAAGTAAAACAAAATACACAATAGTTTAGTTTGGTTTATTTCTACTAAATTTCACTGAATCGCACTGATTTCATTATTTTCATTTGGCCCGATTCAGATGTCAGGATAAAAAAAATTGAACATGTGCGTTCTTTCAAAAGAAGAAACCTACCCAGAAAAGTTAATCAGTGTGTAACTTTATAAAATGTATTGCTAATTTGTAATTTTGCTTGTATTTTCAAAATATTTAAGTATATTTACCATTTAGTAATATTGAAAGACGCTATGCCATGATAAAAAACATACATTGCAGACCCCACGTTGCAAACGTTGTCAATAATTATTTAGATGAGGTTGGAATTGATCGAATTGTTTGGCCCGCTCACGGCCCTGATCTTAATCCCATTGAGCACGTGTGGCATAAGCTAGGGCGTCATTTAAGGCAAAGGGAAGTCGTTTCTGAAACCTTAGATGATCTTCAATCAGTTCTGCAGGAAGAATGGGAAATGATATCTCAGGAGTACATTGCAGACCTGGTGCACAGTATGCCAAAACAAATTCTAGATATGATCTGTACTCGTGGAGGAAATACTCTTAGAGTACAGACCGGTTAGATTGATTGTTGATTTTTATTTAAATAAAGATGCAGATATAGCAAAAATGAAGTAGTTACACGAAAAAATCAAAATTTTTTTCCAATTTATATAAATAATAAGAACAATTAACAATTTATCATCTGAAAATCGAATTTTTACTTCATAACAATTTTAAACAATTAAATAACAACGATAAAAAATTTTAATAGTTGTATGTTGTTGCGAAATAAAATATTAGAAGTCAGTTTTAGAATTAGCTTCGTTAGTTTCTGAATTTATGAATGATAAATATCCCAACTATGATGAACAATTTTCGTTGGCTATAGATAAAGTCAGAAACAAACATTGCTAATTTCAAAAGCCGGCCCCTAATATATTATTTCTCAACATAATATAGCTAGCTTTGGGCACGTATAGTTCAAAAAATGTCCACTACGTGGATTGACAACTGTAAAACTAGGATAAGCACTTTCCTCATCAAAAAATTGAATACCCAATCTTTATAAATATATGACATTTAAGCCATTGTAATAAAATCACGTTCACCTCAAGACGTTCCAAACCAGAGGCGGGGTTATGAACGCCGCACAAAAATTCTAGACAGTTTTAAAATGTTAAGGCTAGTATGCAGCTGACGTGAAATGAAATTGCTCATACAAAAAACAAACAAGCGAAAACGAAAATGAAAATTTCGCTGCTAAATTTTATTTTTCGGTACGCAGTTTAGCTAGTTTGTAATTTTGTTTGTATTTTCAAAATATTTAAGTATATTTACTAAAGTACTTATTTAGTATTATATATTATTAAAATGTAGATGTCTGTGTTTGACTCTACACATTTTTCACTGCGTTTTTATCTGCAGCTACGATAAAAGTAAATTTTTGACATTTCATCAATTATCTTTATTTGTTGTTAAACAAACTCATATAAAAAGTATTTAGACTTCATTCGTTTTCTAGAACTTGAATCGATAACTTCGTCGTTTGGGTGCTAGAATTTGAATCATTAAAGGCGGTGATACATGCACAGTTTTTGCCTTTAAGGCAAAAAAATTTACCTTATACAAAATTGAGAAATGTTCAATTTAAAATTTTTGCCTATAAGGCGATTCAAGATGGCCGACTTTAAACCAATCAGCGCGCATAATTTTTATGCCTTAAAGGCAAAATCTGTACATGTATCACCAAAAATAATAATTAACAATTAAAAATAAAATACATTAAAAATGTAATTGAATACAAATAATAAAATAATATAAAAATTAAATAATATACTTTGAAAATCAAACTTATCCAGAGTTCTAGCCCTTCCCTTGAGAAGGTTCTAGAACATTTTTCTGGATCTATGGAACATTAGGTCATATGGATAGAAATATCTGACCGCAAAAAACTAAAAAACAAACAAACAATATTTAGACTTTGTTATAACAAAATAATAATTCAACATGAAGCTACTGCGTTAAAATTTTACAAAATTCTACAAACTAATTTTTCATAGAACTTATCTGTTTAATTTTGGAGACCAGTGAAAATTTTATTTCACGTTAGCTGCATACTGGTCTTTATAAAACAACAATTTTACCGCTTTTGTTATCCATTATTTTGCAAAACAAAATTATTCGATAGAAATTCAAAATCATTCGTCAAAATCTAACCGTGTTCAATATGTTAAGTTAAATCGTGTCAAATCAGATTAAATAAACGTTCTTTCCGGTGTTCCGTAGGGCTCACACCTTGGTTCTCTCTTATTTACAATATCTATAAATAACTTGATGGGTGTATTGCGTTACTCTGAGGGACTTATGTATGCAGATGGTCTCAAATTTCTCTGTCGCATTGTTGACCCCTCGCGGTTGCCACTAAATTACAATCTGACCTGGATTCGGCATTCTTGTGGTGTACCAAGAATCATTTCAAGTTAAATACTAAGAAGTGTGCTGTTATGTCTTTCACAAGGAAAAACACTCTGATAAATTTTGATTACAATATTAATAGCTAAACGTTAGCTCGGGTTAACCAAACCACAGACTTGGGAGTAACGTTTGACCTCACACTCACACTGAGTTTTATTCCACATATTGATAAAATAATATCAAAATCGTAATCTTTTTTGTGTTTTAAACAGCGTCTCTCTAAAGAATTTAACCCCTTAAAGACCAACCCCGAGATATCTCGGGACATACGATATGCAGTTAAAAAAAATCGGTCCTTAAGGGGTTAAAGAAAAGAGGACTCTTCAAATTTTATATTCATCAATGGTTCGGTCAAATTTAGAATATGCTACGAGGGTTGCCTTTTATATTTCGGGATTGGACAACCCTAGTGTTGCAATCTGGCAACTGACCGCTCTATCGTAAAGTTTGACATTTTTGAGATTATACGTACTCAGAACGTTTTGACATTCGAGCGCTATTTGTGTTGTTTACAGTACTCATTAACTCAACATCTCGGCGACAAAATGGAATTAAATCGTGAACATTTTCGTGCGATTATTTTTTACAACTTTCGACATGGATTAAGGCAGCAAGAGTGCATGGATGAACTTAATTCAATTTTTGGCGATGAAGCTCCATCAAGGACCAGTGTTTATCGATGGTATGGTGAATTCAATCGAGCTCGTAGTTCACTCCAAGACGAATTTCGTGAAGGTCGTCCACAATCAGTTGTTGTTCCGGAAACCATTGATGCTGTGCGCGAACTAATATTGCAAGATCGTCATGTGACCTATCGTGAGATTGAGACAACCTTAGGCATTAGTGGGACCAGCATACATACATTCAATATTGCATAAACATTTGAATGTCAAAAAAATTTGTTCGCGTTGACACAATTTGTCAATCGCTCAAAAAAAAGGCTCGTGTCGATTGGTCGAAAGAAAAGCTCAAAAAATACGATCGCGGTGCTTCAAAACACGTCTATGACATAGTGACAGGTGATGAATCGTGGATTTACGCGTATGAGCCCAAAAGTAAACAGCAGTCGACTGTATGGGTGTTTCAAGATGAGCCGAATCCAACAAAAGTTGTTCGCGCACGAAGCACTTGCAAGCAAATGATCGCCTGTTTTTTCGGAAAAAATGGACATGTCGCAACCGTACTATACTAGAACAACGCAGAACAGTCAATTTTGAGTGGTACACAACCATTTGTTTGCCAGTTGTCTTCCAAGAAATCAAGAAAACCAACTGCCGAAGACGGATCATTCTTCACCACGGCAATGCGAGCTCTCACACATCGGCTCAAACAACTGCATTTTTAAGCACTCAAAACATCGATTTGATAAGTCATCCGCCGTATAGTCCTGACTTGTCACCAAATGACTTCTTTTTTTTCCCGTACGTAAAAAACAAACTGAGAAGTCAACGTTTTTCGACACCTGAAGAAGCAGTTGCTGCGTTCAGAATGCATGTTTTGGAGATACCTCAATCAGAGTGGAAAAAGTGCTTCGACAATTGGTTCAAACGCATGCAAAAGTGTATAGATCTTCATGGGGAATATTTTGAAAAACAGTAAAGCGATTTTCGATGATTAATATTTGTGTTTGTTCTCTAATCCTGAAATATAAAAGGCAGCCCTCGTATAGTCGTGTGGGCTCCTTTTTATAATGCAAATATTGAACGAATAGAAAAAATTCAAAGAAAAATTACTCGACAAATCTTTTTTAAATTTAATCTCTTTAACATGGACAGACGACTGACGTATTTGGATATTCTTCTTAATATACTTATAGTCACAATACGAGATGTTTCGTTTTAAATTTAGAGCGCTTGTCAATCAGACGTTGTTGTTTTTGCTGCAGCTTTATTTGTGGCTGGAAGCAAGGATTGATTGTGAATGTATACTTTCGCGTTTGAATATTTATGTTCCCATAAGACAACTTAGAACAACATCTTTATTGATACCGAATTTTCATCGTTATAATTACTCAGTACACGAATCAATTAATTTTATGATTGCGAACTTTAACGATTTCTGTGATATTTTTGATTTCGGATGAAATCGCTTGTTTCAAAAGTAAACTGAAAGATAACTTTAAAATGTCTATGTTTGAAGTGACTTAATCTTCGTTGTGTTTTAATGAGATTTCCGTAATTTTATGCAATGCAGATATAAAAAAGTAAATTTTGTAAATTTTGAGATTTTATGCAATCGACTTGTGATTAATTTATTTTTATTGTGTAATTTTAAGCTCTTGGAATTATATTATAATAATCATTAGGGATTTTTTATCCTGTGGATTATAATTATTGTAAATAAATAAATAAAAACGTAAAATGTCCGTGCGGCGTTCATCTAGTTCCAGGTAATTTTATCTTATTTGACATATTTATTGCTTGATTTTTAAAATTATCCAACAGTGACAACACATGCAAAGTATAAACTGAACATCGAGCTTCGAAATAATAATTAAAATTTCCAAAAATGTATTATACACTCCCGCTTTTATTTATGTTTCAAAAACTTTCAAACTTTCGTCAAATTTTCACAGCTGTAATCTTGTTAATTTAAATTTTTAAGACAATATGAAAAGGTTGTTGTACTACAACTATCATTCTCAACACAGCATTGTTTAAGCTCGGTGCATGGATTGCAAATCGAGGTTGGGGCAGCACCGCAGAACCCCTACTAATTTTATAAACTGAAAAGCCTACATAAATAGTTAGATAAAATCCCACTTGAAATTGTGTTAAATTAGTAAAACTAAAGATTGTAAAAACTCTAGGTAAATATTTGCCAAAATTAATTCGGAACTCCGAGGTAAAATCAAGGTGGTTGCTATCAATTAATCTTTGCAAATCGACAGATTATTGCGTTCACCGTGAATCAACAATAATCTTAAACCAATATAATTTTGTACTATCGATCGTTTAAATTTTAGCAAGCATTTTAATATACTAATAGGTACTCACATGTAAAATTTCCTTTAATAAAAAATATTTGCAAGCAGCATCCTGCTCAAGCTTATAGCTATTGAATTGCTATTGATATGAAAATCATTATCGATGTAAAAAATATCTAAGTATATTTTCGTTAGGAAATGAATCATGAACCAACCAATAATATTTTGTAACTTAAACGTTATTGTTACAAAATTTACAACAATAATTATTATCATTATCGTAATAATACTATTATTTCTATTATTTTATCTGATTGTAATTCGGCATTATACCTATATTTAAAAAAAATGAGTATTGAGAATTGTGTGTTTGCGAGAATGTGTAGTTTTAGTGCGTATTTGTATTTTTGTATGTGTATTTGTGTTTATAAACTTTTGAAACCACTTAAAGATAAAGATTTCACACCTGCAATGATACAACAATGTATAAGGTTATACGAGAATGATGTTCTAAAAATTAAATGACCATTTTATGACCGAAAATATAATTAATCGTTATAATCAACTGCCACGATAAGTTTACGGCCTCTTCTAGAGGATTCAAGAGGATAACGAATTTATTAGATAAGAAATTTAGAGAACATATACTTGTTCAAACAGACATCTGGCCAAAGGCTAAAATGAAATGATAGGCATTTTTATAGAAAAACTCAATGTGTGCCGGTTTCAACACTTTATGTTAGATTCATTTTAGATTCAAATACAATTTAAATAGAGAGATCGTTCAATGGATGATATACTAATACAGAATTGCGGTAACGCTCCAAAACGACATGCATGAGCTACATCTATTATATAGGGAAGTTGCTAGAAGTAAACTAGAGTGCCCGTTCATAATTAGATCAAAACTTATAATTCTAACATTTTTGTTAAAGCATAATTGTGTGAGTAGATTGTGGAGTTAATAGGTTTAGATTTATCGTTGATCGGCGATATTATAGTGACGAGACCTATACAGACGGTTTGTTGCTACATGATAATGAATAAGTTTGTTCAATAAACTTAAAATGTGGGTATATATTTATTGGAATTGACATCGGCGGCATTTGAGGTCGCTAATATGTATAAAAATTAGGACGTATATATTGCGGATGTTGAAAATTTTTTAAATTAAACTTTGACAATTTAAAAAAATTGTCATATGGCTTAGGATTTCTAAAATCCTTATGGTTTAAGTTCTTCTTTGAACAGATCAGATGACTAGATTTAGAGTTACAAATGAAGAAATTTATACAACAATAATCTAAAGGTATTTACCATAGGTAGATTTTCTATAAAGATCGAGAATGTACCATTTCTTTAAATGGTGGAGCGATCGATCACTGTTCGATTTAAGTAGAGCGATCGATTGGTGGTGTAAGTTATATAATCGAAGAGCTACATACAAAAAGTTTGTTGTATCTGGCAGGCTCCATTGAAAACAAGAAATGTATTTAACAAATTTTAAAATATGTATTTGAAGAAACCGTACTAGAAGAATTCCAGAAAATGTCCCCATAATATGTTTTGATAATTGTTGCACCAAACCTTTTGGTGTCATCTCTTTATTTATATCTCCGACCCGATGTATCGGTTTTTGATGCATTTATAACTACCAAACCTATCTTGGGTACTCCTGGAAATCCAATCATATTTATCTTTCAACACTTTTTTAACAATTTGTATCATTGACGCTTATTGGAACCAGCACATTTTAAATAACATTATTTGTATTGCACCGCAATCGCTTTGTATCTAAAGAGTGTTCGCAGCGAAGTCGAAATAATAAAATACACGTCAAAATTCTCAATGATGTCAAAATATTGATATTTGTTTAACAGAGATACTTCATCGAAACATATTTCAACAATCCTATAGTGTATTTTTCGTTAGTATATTCTAAACCCTGAGAATCGATCTGCGATTCATATATTATATATACGCATATTATGAATCCAATACTCTACTCTCGTATCCAGAAATAAAACCCCAGTTTTACAGCACAACGATACTTACACTTCAAAATTCTCTATTGTTATAAGTTTATAGTTGCTTATAGCTTCTCCGTTTTTAATCTAACCAAAAAAAAGGGAAATATTTTTAAAAATCAAAAGCCGATGTTAGGGGTCACAGAACCTACACGACATAAACCGCGAATTGCGAACCCGGCTCTGAAAATTTCAGTTTCTTCAGAATTTTTAATGATAAACGATTTAATGAAATACGAGGGTTGTCTGAAAAGTTTCCGACCTCAACATGAAGATGGCAGCATTCATTAACAAAAGTGGAGGAGTGTGTTTGTGCATGCGCTGAAGTGTACTCACCGAAATATAAGACATTAAGGACGTGCAGTTGCTGTTTAACAATCACTTAAGTGAATCGATGTAAGTGTTTTTGTGAAAATTGTGTTTTTGTGAAAAAATAAAGTATCGAGTCAATAAATATTTATTTTTGAAAGGCAATACGCCTACGCAAATCAAAGACGAGTGGGACACTGTGTTCGGAGACTGTGCACTATCATTTACCACCCATAAATTTTGGACAGTTGCATTTAAACGTGGCCGTTCCTGCTTAGGTGACGATAAACGTTCGGGACTTTCAACAACTGCAACCACTAACGATAACATCGCTCAAATTCATCAAATGGTACTAGACGTTCAAGTATAATCAAATAAGAAATTTCCTTATTATCTCGATATGTAATTCGTCAGCGTAGACCTTTTTCACTAACCACCCCAAATATTTGAATCCAGAATTTTACTTTTTTTGGAAGGCAGCCGCGTGGTCTAGCACGTGGACTGATATAATTGGACTAAGAAATTTCGAAATTGTGGGAAAGCATTTTTAAGATATTTTTCACCCAGTTTATCTCTCCTAAAGTTCTAAAAATAATAGTTCGTGCCTAATATACATTTTTCATCTGAAAGCACAACTTTTTAAATGTTAGTTCTTGACATGTTTTGTATACCAAGCTAAAATTGTTTTTATTTGCGAAATGGGTTTTATATCCTGGGTTTATTTCGTAGCATACACTGGTTTCAACATTCGAGAATTATTAAAATTTTAAAATTAAATACTGTCACTTCAACTATAACCATTAGGGTATATTTTTCATACACTATACATTGAAGATTATTAGAAATAGACAGATAGATTAGATTATTAGAATAGATTATTTATTGTAATTTTTAGAATTAAGGAGCTTATTTTACATCCAAAACGCACACAATAAAAAGCTAGATTACAGTAATCGTTGTGTAGTTTATAGCCGTATACGTTGCACAATGTCACTATGATAACACAAACGTATTGGCGATAATAATCACCCAAAGATCGTGTTTAAAATTCAGTTATGTTATGTTCAACATGATCATAAAAAACGTTTAATTCATAATTTTTCAATGCTATTCAACACTATAATAGTTCACTTCTAATAATTAAAAAGTAAAACTTTCACAATAAATTTTAAGTATAACATATAAATTTAAAATCTACCTTTCATATTTTTTTAAATAAATAAATTAACTTTCTTAACTTTAAATATTAATTTTCTAATTCTATCACTATTGAAATCAACTAATCGACTGAAATTTGAAATACTGATTAAGCACAAATTATTCAGGTCTATATAATGTAGTTATACTTATTACTTGTTAATTGCAATTAAACTCCAGCAATCAATTGGAGTTTTATTGTTTTACATTTTTTTTTCGTCATTTGTTGATATCAGCATCATATCATGACCAAATTAAATAACGATATCGGAACACCTGGTAATTTTGAACAAAAGTATTTTTTTATTATAATCGTATTGGTTATACTTTCGAGTTAGCGATAATCGAAGCGAATCTAAGAACCAAATGAGATATGCTTTTTAAATTACAAGGTATTTGTTTCAATGTGTGTTTTAGGAAACCATGGACACTTGTTCAAAATTATGTCTAAACCGATAAGGCTCGAATTTATTTTTTATGGTGAGAAAAAAAAATATTTATGTAGTATAAGTCAATGGGGCGATATCTAACTTTTATTGAGGCGCACATTTTGATTTTTAAATATTCAACATTTGTTTGTTTCATTTACACATATGCATATTAGGTACTGGGAGGGAGCTTAGCGGCTTTAGTATATTATTATAATGAAAAACAATTTAAACGACTTAGGTGTTTGAATTTGCGTTTTTGTTTATAACGTCTCTTGGGTCTTGTTCAACATCGATACGTTCAACTCCGTATAGCCAGCGCTTGGCGATTTTTTGGCTACACTATTGACTGAAGTAATTTGATATTAATTCGTACCAGTCGTTAATATTTGTCACCAGCATCAATAAATCATAATATGCTTTTTTAGTTTCTCCACCTGATTTTGTTGATCAATGTATTCATCAAAGAGTTTGAACACTTTTGGGTTTATTTTTATTCAACATTTGTTTAAGAGTAACCAAAAATTGCGCACATTTAATTTTTCCAGATGGTTCGACAATTATTTCAACAACTTTATATCTATCAGTCAAATTTATATCTGTCAGACTTATCTTCAGATATTCACAATCCCACCGCTGGTACCAATTGTTACGAAATTGTTCTGTCAAATCCGAGTCACTGGATTAGGGATATCACTATAAATTTGCCGGTTTATAATAACAATTACTTCACATTACCGGAATATTCCCGAAAATACCGATAATAATTTCTCAATAATTTCGTAAGATCCACGAAACACCAAAATAACAAAAATAATTAAGAAAATTATTTATTAATTCACTTTTCACCATTTACAATTATTAGGTGTGTAAGTAGAAACTCTGCTTTTTTCAAATTTAACTTTATTGAAAATATAATTGTTACAAAGATTAACCATTGAAATATTCGCCATTACTATCCATGGTCTTTTGCTATTTATCAGGTAGATGATAAATGCCTTCGCGAAGCAAATAGTTATCGAGTCATTTTTGCACATCTTCAACTTTCGTGAACCTCTGGTCTTTCAAATACGATGATATCGATCTGAATAAGTGGTAATCAGAGGGAGCTAAGTCTGAAGAATATACGCCGCATGCTGTAAAACTTCCCAGCCTTACAAGAAGATGAGTTCCTTTCCTGGGTTGATTTTGCTGTATCTAGACGAGCGTTCTTATGCAGCAATATCACCTGCCGCCTTCCTTGGCCCGTAAATGGTCTTTTTCCTCGAGAACATCACATTTGACCAATTGGGCTTGGTAACGTTCAGCTGTAAGGCTGTAACGGTGTTATAAGGTTCCAGAAGCTCGTAGTAAATGACTTCTTTCCAATCCCAGCAAACACACAAAAACACTTTCTTGGCATGAATATTCATTTTTGCAACTGATCTTGATGGCTGACTTGGATCAACCTATGGTTTTCAGCATTTAGGATTATCGTACAAAATCTACGTTTCATCACCCGTAATGATTTTGTGTAAAAAATTCTTTCTTTTGTACCGAGATTCGGATTTCTTTTCTTCGGCCGGTTTATGAGAAACCCTTCCTTCTGTATTCTTCCCATTACATGCAATCGAAATGATATTCCTTGGTGAGTAACTCCTAACTGTTCTGCGAGCTCTTTTCGAGTTTTATACGGATTTCATTCAGTAAAATTTTAAGTTCTTCACCTTCAAATTGTGTTATTGCACCTGGGCGTGGATCGTCCTCAAGACTAAAATTGCCATCACGAAATCTTGCAAACTATTTTTTTATTGTTGAATGGCTCACACAATATTCACTCAAATTTGAATTAATCAATTCCATAGCTTGCGCAATATTTTTTATTTTTTGTTTCATTTGAAAACAGAATACACTTTCATCTCTTAAAGTTGATGCACGCAGCTTTATAAATGACTGAAACTTATGCCATACAAACAGAAATGACTAAACTAAATATATCCAAAATTGCGGGCGATTTGGATGCATTCAAGTATATTTTAATGCAACCAACTTCAGAGCTGGATTTCTACTTGCACATCTAATACTTTATGTCTAACGATTAACTTCACTTTTTTCGTTAATACGCACTCATTAACAAAGTTTAACTTCTCTTTTGCATTCAACGCGTCACTATTTGCATACCGCATACAATTCTAGATGTTACCGGCACAGTCGCAAAGTTCTGTTCATGATTAAAATGTTATGAAACAACTAATCCTACTACTAATACTTAAACCTAGATGTCGCTAATTCTATAAACGGGACAAAAATCATAACCTGTGACTCCTGTGAGCTAGTTTACATCGTGAAAAAATTGATCCACTTAGCAACCGTTTACATCGCAAGAATTATAGGAACCCCGAGCTTGGCGGGAGAAAAACAAATGTATAAAATATCGAGAATTATGAGAAGGTTTAACGCGTTTCTATGTATAGTCCAGCTCTCCTTAACTATTAACTAAACAATGTGCAACAAATAAATCGGCATAGGAACTCAGTCAATTGTTACGGAATTACTATCTGTGTAGTAACAGAAATCAAATGATTTCGATGCAGCCTGAGTATAATAAGTAAGTAAGTGAGCTCATGTAAGCTACTGATAGGTATTGAAGTATAAGAAACCAATTAGGAGGATGCTCAATACTCCCGGTTATGGGTGTGACAAAGTTACTTGTTTAGCTTAAATCACAATTCATTTTTGTTTTTTCGTTTAAATTTAAGATGAAGGCCGTAATTCTATTTCATTATTCAAGGAAATATATTATTCGAAATTTTTATTACAAATCTGATATACTGTAAGCATCTTTTTCGGTAATAAACAGAATGATTGAAAGAAAAACCAGCAAATTCTAATCACAGTACATTCAAATATACAAATTTCGCGAATATGCCAGAAAACACCTGCTTGTCATTATCGCTTTAACAGTTACTTATCTTGACTATTGAAATAATAAATGCTCAATAAAAACTTTACAGCTTATTGAATAAAATATCTTGAATGTTTTTTACGCTATTGGCCGTATCTTGAATGTCTTGTATTAATTTGTTATTAAGGAACGGAAGTTGCGTTATCAAAATTATTCCCACAGATATGTCTGGGCCGTGTTAAAAAACCGCGTAGAGTTCAAAATGAAACTTGAATACACCATAGATTTGAAAAATGTAACGAATTCGTTCCACTGCGAATTAGACTGAAGGTTGTAAATTAACAGGATTAAAATTAATTCAACAATTCAACAGGTTATGGCCGAGTCCATGGCAACCAAGAAATTAAATTAAAAATTAAAATTTTGATAGTTCGTGCGAGTGACCGTAGCACATAGGGGACCAATGACTAAAGCGTTACTAAAAGGTAGGACATAATGACTAAAGTGTTACTAAAAGGTAAACAATGAGATTTTAATAAGTTTTTATTTTTTTTGTTTGATTAACGTAGTTAACCATTTGAGTCCCAAGCAGCGCGATCGTGCTTTTGAGATTTTATGTCGAAAAAACCAAGC
The DNA here is from genome assembly GCA_947310385.1 of Nephrotoma appendiculata. Taxonomy (NCBI): domain Eukaryota; kingdom Metazoa; phylum Arthropoda; class Insecta; order Diptera; family Tipulidae; genus Nephrotoma; species Nephrotoma appendiculata. The sequence goes on from OX371224.1 coordinate 233,719,648, forward strand.
ACATTTCGAACATTTTTGACAACTAACGGTCCGTTACCGATTCTCGAAGTCGCGCACTCAATTTTACTGAAGCAAGTACATCACACATCTCCTTTTAATGTAAATAGTAGATTTTACAATAGGTTTGTCTTAATAGATTTCCTTTTCATGCCATTCATTTCATTATCCTCTCTTATTTAAAGAAAGCACGGTTGCGCTATTTGGGATTCTTCGACAGTGTATTTTCAATACCCCTGGGACTCAAACGGTTAAAGTAATTTGTAAGTAAAGGTGGGAGTATTGTAATTAGTGAATGCTCTCTCGTAAAGTTATGGAAAGTTTGACACTGTGTTTATGAAAGTGTGTACCGTGGTTTTAGACTTGGCCGGTATTTTTGACACAAGAAACACCCTGAAATAATTTTCTTTTGTTAGAAATAAAATTTTGTTTTACACACCCCAACTAGCGATAAAAGAAAATTGTATGTATAATGTATATGCACACCTTGTCACTGTAAGTATAGTCATGTGTGCACACATTTCAGGTTAAAATCGCTTGATGTACGCGATTTGGGGAATGATTGTGTGCAAAATCTGTATGCACAATGTATGCAATTTTTGTAACCGTATGGAATCATTTGTTACTAATATCCAACTGTAGTTAAACCCCTCATTTTAGTTATTCTAGATATACATTTGGTTATAATCATCAACGCTGCCTGTATGCATACACAACACCAATTATCAACCATTGACGATTGGCAAACACTATATCTCGACTGTCACCTAATTATTTATATAATAATATTATATATTATATTAATTTAATAAATAGTATGAATGTTAACAATCAATGTTATATTTTTTTGTAATTAGAATACTTATATAATATAAATTTAGCTTATTTGAAATATATAAAACACATGCGATTTCGGATTTATGGTGAAAGTAAACGTTACACCCCTAAAAAAAATGAAACGATTGAAAATTGGAAATTATTTAAAAATAATAAAAAAAAACTTTAGTCAAATTTTCTTTTTTTATGCTCTCGATGTCTCGTGCATATATGAAAAAATGGCTTTAGCAACACAATAAAATGGCGATAACGCATCGTTTTTTTATGCACGCATTTTGCAGGCAAACTTTCAAAAACGTGCAAAATGAGACCGTGCTATGTGCTTAACGTGGCAATTTTTGATAAAAAAGCGTATTTCTATTTCTACCACTTTATGCTCACAATTCGGCTCACATTTCGGTGGCAAAATTTAGCTAAGAACTTGAAATGATACTGTAATGTGTGCCTAAGGAGACAATTTTGCATAAAGAGATTTTTTCTCTATTATGCATATATTTCGGTGACCAATTTTCAAAACGTGTATAAAATGATACTGTAATGTGTGCATAAGGTGACAATTTTGTAATAAGAAACATTTTTCTTTTTTTACTAGGTTGTGCACACTTTTCGGTGATAAATCTCCAAAAATAATACAAAATGATACTGTTTTGTGTGCTTATGGTGACAATTTTACGTAATGATCTTTTTACTACCATATGCACACATTTCAGTTGCAAATTATCATAAATACTACTAAATAATACTGTATTGTGTGCATAGGGTGGCTATTTTGCAAAAATAACCGTATTTCTTTGGAATGGAATACATTTTGTAGACCATTTTTCAATCCGTTGTACCAAAATTTATCACTATCCATTGACATAATTTGAATTGATCTTTGTGTTTTCAACAAACTGCGGCTATCCCGTGGCAACCATGAAAACCCGTATGTTCTCAATATGTCTAACAAAGCGTTTATTGCAATGTGAGTTATGCGATACGTGACAGCCCACTTTCTCAGTTCTTCCGCAGTTGAAAAACTTTTTCCCTCTTCAAAGAGATCCGATCGTTGACTAAATTCAAATTGATGATTTTTTGCATTTATATCGAGAAATAAATCGTTCGCGGCATTGCCATCGTTTAGTGCATCTTTGAAGCTAGCATTTTGTACTATTTGCGTTTTTTGTGGAAAAGTGCGATTCATGCCATGAACTGAGTTTTCTTTTATGGATATACAACAATTATCATCCTGTTGCATTCGCTTTAAATACATATCTCTTTGAATACTCAATTGCTGTTTTACTTTTCTGTAGTATTTGTTCGTAAACTTAAATCGTTTCACGACAATTACCATTCCAAATTTTTTCGCACATTTTTTAGCTATAGTCTTGTACAAATTGACAGCTGTAATGATATGATCACATTTTGGTACGCTTCTTGGTGACGATGTAACCGTACATTTTGGTTGCGATGCGACAATATATACGTGCTGTTTTAGTAATACTAAATGTTTGTGCGTTGCGACTTAACACACATTTATACATTTGCAAGATAACATTTTGTTACCACAAAGTCACCGAGTGTGCTTATTGAAAGCAAATTATTACTATGCCCGTAAATTTTTGTGTGCAAATGTACGGGTTTGGCTAGTTGGGACACCAGCTTTTATTTTCTTCCTTCTACTGCGTATTGGTCTGAACATTGGAAAATAGATTATGATTAATTCAACAATTAACCACAAGAATTTATTTTACATTTTGGTTCGCAAAGTTGACATGTACTGATTTTATTTTATTTTGTTGGTGCTACATATCACATATAATGAAGGGAATCCTAACCAAACTCCGGGGTTGTTCGTAGAAAGTTCACAGTGTTGCTGGATGAAACATATTGGCATGTCGGGGGATGCATGGGAGGAGGATGATCTCGATTTCTTTCCACTTTACAAATATTTTTATGCTATTCCCATGCGGTCACCCAAATTTGTACTAATCCCAGTAGGCAGTAGTTGCTAGACGTTGATGAAGTAGCTGTTGTCTTATTACTGCCATGCTATCGAGCTATGTTTTAATGATATTTGTTCCTTTCCTACTTTTTAATTTGCAGTTCCTTCATCTTGAAATTGTCTATTATATCCTTCTTCTTCTAAGTGGGATAAAGACTTCTGGCCGTATGTTTAATTGCTCGGTTACTTTTATCTTCCTAGGCCACTCATTACCTGCTTCAGTATGCTTTGTGGCTAAAGCTCTGTAAGCATTGGGATCGTTGGTATTGATTTTCCAAACGTTATTGTTTTGTGCCAGTTTGAATATTAGTTAATTCTGTAATACCAATCACAAAACTAAATGTTCCCCAACTTATGGTGAGAATTCTGCTCTTCGTTTTTTGTACGCCTTTTCTTCTGTTTACGCATTCAATCAGTTTCTCTTGCAAGTTCCTCATCATCTATATGTACTTAGCGTCAACACAGGCAATTGTGCTGTTTTCATTATAACTGATAAAATACTGGCACATAAATATTCATTTGATCGGTCCATATAGTTGAACAACATGCCTGCATACTTTGAAATTCGACCGAGCGATCGTATGTAGGGTCTAAATCTTTGCAAACCTGCCAATCCAGTAAAATATTTTAAACCGCCTATCAACTAGGGCTGCTTCGATCTACTATCTAACCGACACGTTATTCTTAGAAGGAAATTGAAATGATGATAAGATGATTTGGAACTATAGACTAATGGACTATAAAACGCTTTGGGGTAGGTCAGAGACCGTTGAGAGTCCATTGTTTTACAACAAAATACAAACTGTAGCCAAAAAACAAAACGAAACGAAAATTAACAAAATAAATCCGGTAAAATTTTAATTCTCTAGATAAAAAATCTATGCTGTCGGAAATGTTCATGATTCTATCTCCGATTCATCAAACTGATTGTTTAAATTTAAGTTTTTTATTATTGGTATTGTTCACGAGTAAATCACAATTATAAGGAAGAGCTCCACGAGTATATCTCAATATCAGTTTTCATGAGGTGTACATAATTTTAACAAATGTTATCTAGTAATCTTACTAGAACCGTTATTACCTAGGTAGACCATGTAATTTTTCATAGGAAACTTATAAATATGAATGTTTATAATTACAATGGGCGCTTTCAGGTCCCCTATCATGATTCGTAAAATCATCGCCAATTTGATTTAAAAATTTCATAGTGCTAAACATTTTCATAGCGTTGGCCGCGATTTTACTCAACATGTTGCCAACTGTTGGGTGCCCTGAAAGCGCCCAATGACCGATTTTATCTAAATTAAATTTTTCCCAGTCCGTATAAAAACAGCATTTTGACGTTTCTGTTACTCTGTGGTTTCAGTCTTAGACGGGTTAGTTAGAAGACTTTAATTAAGTTGGAAAAATGATTTCTGTACTCTCGTTTCACGAGATAGGTTCAAACTATCTTTGGTTAAGGCCCGTTCGAAATGAGTCATCCGAAGTCAATCCCGCTCCTACCGACTGGTGCAGGATTCTGGGGGTCTATTATGAAATTTTCGACGCGCGTATTTTTTTCGACAACGTCGAAAATCGCTATTATGAATTTTCTTTTATGTCGAGTTCACGTATGCGATCAAAAAATGATTCGCGAATCAAAGAAAAATTAAATCATTGAAAACATATACAAATTTCCTCGTCCGAGATAAAATAATTTTAACTTTGGGAAAATTTTGATCGGAAGCATCCAACATAATAAAAAAAAATTACAAATTATGAGTAAAAATGCGAAATAATTACGCTCAAAGATTGACTTGATTCGCGAATCATATTTTGATCGCATACGTGAACTCGACATTAGACGATGTCGAAAAATGAAATTAATTATTTTTTACATGAAAATTTAAATTAATTATTTTTTATTAAATTTAAATTAATTAATTAATTTTTATTAATTAAAATTTTATAAGTTTAAATTATAAATTTATTTTTACTAACAAACTTTTTTTATTTCTCAACACTTAAGACTTTTCTTTTATGAACTCGACACCTCAAGAGCTGTCGTAAAATAGTCGACGTTATCTAAAAAAATCGCGTAGAGTATTTCATATTACAAAAATTCGACAACCGAAAAAAAACGCGGTCGAAAATTTCATAATAGACCCCTGGTATTTTTACATGGAAAAGGCGCGAAAGTAATGAAATATCGACCATTTTTGAAAAATCATATGGTTCATAATGTTGCAAAATTGTGACGCACCTTTTGATAGTTGCAGATGTCCGTAACAAACAGGGGTTTCTTTATTAAATTGCAAAAATTAAATTGTGCTCTTGAAATATACTTTCGGCCTTAGGTTCATCATAAAAAGTAACAACGACAAATATCGTTAGCCTATTTATTTTTTGATTTTTTGATATTCTTCCAACAAATACGTTAATTACATTTAATGATACATTATTTTGTTTTTAATTGAGTTCAATACATATTTATATATTTAAATAAAATTCGATTTACAATAGTATAGTTATTGCGTGTATATTAGGGTGCTTCATTTCTTCAATGGTTCGAATTGGCTAAAAACTATAAATTAATAAATTAGGAGTATCTCTTTCATAATTCATTAAACATTTTAATAAATTTATATTTTACTGCATTATGATAAAAATGTTCGAACAAATCCTTTTATGGGTGATCGACAAAGGGGACACATTTGTACTCCGGGCGCACATTGAACGCATGTTACTGAAAAAATATAATTTTTATTTTATTTATTCGGAGGTTTTCATTAAAAAATCGTATTACCCAAATGACCACATGGCAGAAAAACAACACCAACTTCATCATCCATACATACTTTACACAGCCTAGCATCTTTTAATTTCCGATTTTCTTCTTCGAGAAGAATTTTTAATTTTTCAGGATTATCAGTTGTACTTTCACTGGAAACAGGATCACTAATTGTTACATCTAAATTATCATTTGTACTTTCTGGAACCGGTTTAACAGACTGGCATGATTCCGTGGTTGATTGAGCCATAAATCGTGGTTGATTATTAATCGAATGATTATTTGGCGATAGCAGTGAAAAATCATTCGATGGGTTAGAATTTACTCGTTGAATTTGTGTATTTGGTAAATAATCTAAGGCCGTAGGTGCTGGGGTTTCGTCGTCCGAACTGCCCTCATCAAATTGCCCATCTAAAACATGTTCAATAAGAGCCTCTGCAGTTTGAAATGGTTTCCCATTTTTAGCTAGGCGCTTTTTAACAGCAGCTCGGATTCGGCCCTCATTTAATCCCATTTGCAAAACTAACTGAACATTTTCCGTGGACATCGCCTCATCTAAAGTCATAATGGGATTCTGTATTGGTGTCTGCGATGTAGATTCATTCGCTCGTTGATCTTGGATATTTTTAACAAAATCGATACCTTTAACCAATTGAACAAATTGGCACTTTGGAAACCATCGAGCATGTTCAAACCACGGATCATCATCAGTTAACCAATATCTTAGCCCACCATTGCAATGGAAACACCGAACCTGATCATCGATGCCTTGATAATAAAAACCTGATTCTGCTAAATTTTCTGCCTTTTGTACATTACTAGCTGACCATGTCGAATAAGTTCGCAACCGAGCGTCTAGTGAAGAATATCGGGGTTCTTTAGGCGACCGTATTTGTTGAATTCCCAGTTCTCTAATTCCATCACTAGCAACCTCGATATTAGGTCCCAATTGCACTTTTGGGCAGTCTGGCACCAAACGTTGATGTTCTGAAAAGGGGTTGTCACCGTTCTCCCATTGTCCAACTACGATATTACACCAGGCGCAGCGAACTCGATCATTTGATTGAAAATAATAGAAACCAGCTTTAGCCAATGATGCCGGTTGTACGTAGGTTAGCTAAAATTTTCTATATTAGTATGTATATTCCAGTTAATTATAATTAAACATTTACCGGCCAATTTTTAAATGTCGACAGTCTATATTGTTCATTTTTTAAATCTATTGGAATTGTATTTGTTGGTGGTGGCGCTGATCCACTAATTGGTTGGTCAAGAGCTAAGCCATTCATGATAGAACTAGAATTGAGTTGCGTTGGAGGTGTTATAGGAATATTACCGGATTCAGTTGGATTTGTAACAAATAAACACAGTGGATTTAAACGACGATGCTTTTGCATAACCTGAAATAAAATACAAAATGGATCAATAAAAATTAGGGAAGTCTAGTCCAGCAGACGAAAATATTTCTTGATACAAGTTGGAGTAGTTTTATCTAAGAGTTGCTCATTAATTTCGGTTATACATATTCTATTTGGAAACAGTAAAATAAAATTTTTGAAACGTACATATAGGTATAACAATTAAATTTAAACCCTTAAAGGCACGCTGATGTATTTTCAGTAACCCAAGACTTTTTATTTGATTTGCGTGGGTATCTGTTTGCTTTGAACTTTTACGTTTATAAAATTAATTTCGGCTGTAATCGGTTTTAATTTAAAGGGTTCAAAAAAATTCACTAGGTATTTATTCTATAAATTAAAATTTCGCACCTATTTAACGATTATCTAAATTACTAACGATTGCCCTTGTTCATGTAAACGGTAAGCTAATCTAACCTACGAACTAGTAATGTACATATTTTCGAGGTGTTATACATCCTGGATCGGTTATCGTTGTTTAAAATGCTATATGTACTATGTATGGGATAACAATGGAAGAACTTAACCAACTAGTTTTTTTGTTAATAATACCCAAAATATTACAGCCTTGATGAAAGGGTGGTTTTGGGAACATCATTGACAATAGCCATAGTGGAATTTAATCACTTACTTGTTCACCTAGTTCCCACGTGTTAATTTTCTTATTGCACCAGTGGCATACCACCTCTAAACCTTTACCAGTTGCATAAAAACCAGCTCGAGCTACTACTTCCGGATCAACTGGAGCATTACTTGGCCAAGTACGAAATGTCAAAGCACGATTTTGTTCCAAACGCATATCCTTGTTTGAACACATTTTTGGATTGTTTCTGAAATTAAGCGCTATACATTAAAATAATTATCGATTATTCTAATAATTTTAAAATACTGTAAGTTATATCTTTCCAAAACCGGGATCCACCACAGAAAATCAAATTTCCAACCAATACCAAACCAAAAATTTTGTGATTACTTTTTTATTTCCTACAGATCAAGATCACGATATGATTTACTTATGGAATTTGAGAATATTTAATTAATTACTGGCACTATAATTATAAACAACATAAACATAAAGACTATTATTATTTTTAATAAAAAGCGAGAGATTTTTAATTATTTAGATTCTTTAGGTTTTTCTTAAAAAATATGTATTGACTTGTTGAGGTTCTGACAGCAATGTCAAAATAAATGTTAAATTCACAATGAGTAATTTGTGTCGTCTAACGATACATATTGTGAATATTATATAAGATTTCTCTATTGGCACAGAGAGGGCAGCAAAATCTTAAAACGTTGAAATAGGTAGTTTATGCGGGAACTATAGATAAAATAAAAAAAATAACGTAAGAGAGCGAGAGATAGGATTTATATGTATTCGACCATACTCAGAATAAGGAAAATAAAAACTATAAGAAAAATTGCGTTTTTTTTTGCTGTCATTTAAAAAGAATAACCGAGCGAAAATTTTCGTCCAAGAATAAAAAACTTAACAAATACAACAACAAAACTCGAACAAATTTTTGTGCGTTGAATGTAATATGCATGTTTATTATTTTATGTATGGTAATTTTGAATTGTCCGTGTATATTATCTTTTCTATTTATATAATATTCATGCACACATATACAAATATGAATATAAAATCACAAATAATTTTCACTACACCGTAGAATTGTATTTTTCTAAACCTAACCTAAAAAAATAATTTATCGAATTGCGGTAATTTAAACCGCATATACATATTTTTATAATTTTAAACACATATATTTGTTGATATGTAATACGTTTATACTCAAAACTATTGTAGTTTCACTCAAGATTTTAGGAAATACATCAAAAAAATATTACATGAAAAATATGAATGAACTTAATATTTTAAGTAATCTATAGCCGAAAAGTCAAATTAGAAAAATAAATTTTTGTCTTCGTTTCTTACGTTATTTCTGTTATTTTTTTTATTCTACCTATAGTTGACCCACACACGTTAAATCAGTGCCTATGTTTGTGTATACGGCCGTCATTCAATATGGATATGGACTTGCATGTATTCAATCGGAACCAACGAAAATGTATTCTACAAGCCGAACTGTACTCGAGTATACACCGATTCTATCAAATATTTCGGTCATCTATTCATTTGTATTACCAAATATAATATTGCCGATCTCATATACATTTTTTCGCCAAATTTTTTTTTAAAAGATGGAACCAATGCACACTAACCCACCATACGGACACTTTTTTCATTAAAAAGTTTAGCTAAGACAACAATTTTTGTGAGACATCTAACGTCACATGAACAAAATTTTACGAACTTTAAATTTTTTTATCGATCTTTATTTTCGACGATTTGCACATGCTGGATGCACATGTTGAAGTATGTGCATATACTTGTTGAATAAAAACGTAAACAAGAAGCAAGATCAAGTTTGAATTTCTTCAATGGTTTTTGCTTTTCGTAAAATATTTTTTTTTTGTTTTGTGTCCTTTTAAAACAAAATTATGTTTTGTGTCCTATATTACCTACGAGTATGTGCCTTATGAATGAACTGTGAAAATATTTTATGATACGAGAGACTCCATTAAAAAGAAGTTATTGTAAATAAGACTTATTATTATTGTAAATGCAACATTGTTATTCATATTATTAAGCGATAATTTGTTAATCCGTGGATAATTGATAGTAGGGATAATAAATATGTAGATTATATTTTTTTAAATATTAAATCTAAGGAAGCATGCACGTGTTAATTTTATCTTGTCTTTATGAGTGTGTATTTTAAAAACGCATATGAACAAAATCGACCTTGAACTAGTGTATGAACTAGACATTTTTGTTTTATAAATTTATTCTTAGTGAGGAATACCGTCGATGACTAGTTGAGCGTTCCACTTTTTTATTTATTTATTCTTGCATCGATTGGTTTTCATACCGAATAAATCTGAGAATGATAAAATTTCATAAAAGGGCCCCAATTTATAAATATAGTCTAGGAAGTAAGAATATTATTAAATTATAGGAGCCTATTATAATGAAAAAAATTAGTTCGTTAAAAAAACAGCAGCAGATAATTTTTTTTATGAAAGCTGATGTTCGATAGGAACTAGAAGAAACTCGCGTTTATAGTTGATAAATTTGAATTTAGTTTGATTTCGGTTTGTTATTTATTTAGTAGAAATGTGGAAATGGGAATTGAAGGAAGACGAACAAATATGAATATTTATACAAAATATTTTTTTATTTTTTCCTGTGATGTATATGCAATAAACATTTATTTAAAAAAGTCGAATATTATAAATGTATTGTTTCTCCAAAATTATTTTTCCGAGGAATTAAATTATTTTTCCTTTAAATATTATAAACTTTTAACAGGAGAAGCTGCCACATTAGTTCGTCATATCGCAGTAACTGAGGCAAACATAGTGCGGCTACGGAGAAGATTAAATAGAGATACGATAAAAAAGGCTCGTGATGACAAATCTCATAAAGCAGTTTGTTGATAAGCCAGATATATCAAAGGTTTCGGCTAAGGCGCTTCATCAAATAGCTGACGTATCGGATGAAGTTCTGAGAGGATTGAAGGTGTTAGCCGAAGCGGAAAAAGGGACCCATGGCTCATTCATATTTTGGTAAACAAATTGGATAGTGTGACTAAGGGCAAATGAGATAACTGTAGAGGATTTCCCTACGATGAGAAGATTTTTCCGATTTTTAAGCAAGCGAAGTGATTTATTGGTAGCTATAGAAGTCAATAAAGTGTCGACCAGCAATCGAGTTAACTCCTTCCAATCAAGTGCAGAGCCTTTGTGCCTTAAATGCTCGCAAGGCCATTACCTCAGTAAATGTGACCAGTTTCTTTCCCTAAGCGTTAATGATAGACAGGTAGGTTTTGTGCCTGAGAGAAAGCTGTTCTTAAACTGTTTCACTCCAAGCCATCAGTCAATCGTATGCAGCTCGAGTTATACATGCGGTAAATGCCACAGAAAACACCATCTTATGTTACACACCGAAGATGCAGTCAGGCCAACAGCGAACACGGCTACTAGAAAAAACATAGAAGAGGCTATGACTCATGTCGTTGTCAAATGCAGCAACCATATCAAGTTTCCAATCATTATTACCAACAGCAGTAGTTCGAGTTCCAATCTGGAAATCTACAAATATATGCAGAATGTTTCTGGGCTTGGGATCTCAAGCGTTATTCATTACCGAGGAATGTATGCAGCGATTAAAACCTACGAGATCAAAGGCAAACTTCGCAATATGGGGCTTGGCACCGAGAAAGGTCACTACGAGAGTTTCAGCTTGTGTCACACTGAAATCCTTACACTCGACAAAGAATGAGGTGGTGAATTTTTTTTTAAATTTTACTGTTACATTTTTGATTTTGCGCAGCAGTGTCTAATAAAGAAACTACACATTTTCATTGTGAACTTTTAATTTTTAGGTAACATAAAATAGCAAATATGATTAACAATTAGTTTTTCTGAGATTCTGAAATTTTCATCAAAAAATATTTACTGACGTAAAGTAGTGTTAAGAGTTAAATGATACAGAAAGAAAATAATTTCTTTAAAAAAATAGAATTCTAAAAGTTTTGTTTAAATTTGAAATACTTTTTAACTAAATATTAATAATTATTATACCTTATTTAAAAGAGAATAGTATCAGCTTTTTAAAGAAATTAATACTTGGAAATAAAAATAGTTATTTCTCAAAATATTGAAGTTTCTTTAATACAAGGTGCTGCGTTGGAAGGCTGCTCTTTAAACATGTAAAACTTGAAATGGGGGCTTTAACGTGCAAAGTGACAGAAGTAACTTTACCTTCGTTTTGATCAAGGAATCCAACGGTACCATTCGTGTTAGCTTCTTTAGGGACACCCTGTATGTATAAATGATAATTAATATAAATATGGGCAAACATTTAAATAATAAAAATTTAAGATTTATTTACTTAAATTTTTAATATTTCTTAATAAATTTTGAGTTTGAGTTTCTTGTATTTTTTAAGTTCTGGAATACGATTCCAAATTAACCAGAAACTTGAATATTGCTTAAAGAGATTAAATGAAATTTGCTATGACCTGCGGGAATTGGATTCTAAAATTAATTGTTTTTGAAGTTGTTACATTGTATTGGAGTGAAACTTCATACTTAAGCTTTTCTCATAAATTAGGAGATCCCAGTTATTTTTAGGTGACAGTCCGGAAGTGGCGTAGGAGCCTTTTCGGTTCGTGCAAATATTTTGCAAAGTGTATTATTATAATTAGAAGAAACATTATGAACTAAAAGATTCTAAATTAAATTCACAATAATATTGGCTAAAATCAGTGTTTCAATGGAAATGGTAATTTTAACAGAAAACTGTTTATCAACAAAATTCAGGCTTTGTACAGCCAGACTTTACTATAAATAAAGAGACCGCGTTAATTTTAGAAGTGGCAGCAATATTATATACATACTTTTATATAACATTCACGAAAAAACCATTAAAAACCAAAAGATTGTAAATTAAATTTGAAACAAAATTTGTTCAGATCATTTTAATTTATTTTACGTATTAAAATAAAGTAAAGTAACCATGAAACATGTTGATCTTGCGATTTTTGTTATTTTGTCACAGAAAAGCAAGGTCTGATGAAAACATCGCTGCTGTGCAAGAGTGTACGGGAAACTCCTTGGCAAAGATCTTGCCCCGCGACTTCAGCTTGGCAAATTTAGTGTAGAGGCTTGGGTCTAAACCCGTATAAAATCCAACTGACCTAAGAACTTAAGGTAAACGACCATAGACAACGCCGTAAGCTAGCTGGTTTAACTCTGGAGCAGTTAGAAGTTAATCCAAATTTCGGAAAAAAATCATCTTTATCGACTTCTAGCCCCAAAGACCTTAAATTGCAGATCTATGCGAGTAAATCGCAAACAATTGATGCCCTCAAAGTAAACATAACGAACGCCATCCAGCAAATTCAGCGAGATTTATTCGATTCATTGAAAATTGTACCTCCCCAATACGTCCCACCAAGCAAAACCCCAACGGACATTTGAATGACGTTATATTCCAAGCTTAAATACCATAAAATATTATTACAAACAAAAAATTTCACACAACATGTTTTATTTACAATTAAAAATCGAGCATCCTCGTAAATTTAATTTCAAACACATTAGTTTGAAGTTTAGCTTTGATAATGATGTTAAATTGACATCGAAAGCTTAGAAATTAATTATTATAAATTTAAAATCTGAGCCATATACCAAAAAAACCTTATATTTACTATTATTTACTCATAAAATATTTTTCAAATACATTAGTTTGGTTAATTTTTAATTTTTATCGGAAATGATGAGTTTTTCTAAAATAAAACTTTATGTCACAAAAGTTCGACATCTATATAGCCCAGTCGGATTGACTAATCTGTATCAATTTGTATTAATTGCGAGATTCTTGCGAGATTTAGTGGGAATCTGTGTTCCAGAAGTGGCAGCTTCCACGGAAGCTTTTTCAATTTTTTCACTGATGTTAAAAAGTTATAGATTTAAAGATTAAAGTTTTAAATAAATTTAAAGATTAAATTTACAACAAGGGTTGATTTAGTTAGTTTTACCAAAAGACAAGTAACTTTAATTTTTCGCTTTAGAAATCAAGTTTGATGTATTCGAGATCTATGTATACATTCGTGGTAAAAAAAGTGTGGTGTAGGCCACAACATATTCACCAATCCAATTGTTTACAAGTTTTTCTGCATCAATGCACTTTGTGCCAATAATATTTGCCACGGAGACGCTGGCGTTCATGCGTAATGTTTACAAAAAATGTCAACAAAAGTTTCCTTTATATAATATACTCGTAAAGGTTAGTAACATGATACTATAAGCAACTTGTACTATGGAATTTTACTGGAAATAAAATAATAAATTTTAATTTTCATCCCCATGCTTCTTTTATTGCTCCAATTTTAAAAATTCATAAAACTAATTTACATTTAATTGTGTGACGATATTTTAATAAGTTAAATAACAATCGTTAAAAAATCCAAATATAATCATTTATTAAATTTGGTTATGCAACCAGTTGCAACTTATTATTTTAAAACAAAAAATCTATATATATATAGAAATCTAAATCTAAAATCTGATTCTATTTCCTTCCAATCAAATTAGATTTTTCAGTTTGAATTAATATTAGTGAACTATTTCCATGTTCCAGGAAATCGCTTAAATAAGTGAAACAATCCCACCAACCAACTAGTTGAAATTACTCATTCGATAAATTTTTCGTAATCAGCAATAATTTTAATTTTTATTTTTACCAAACCACTGGATTTTCGCGACCAGGAGGTCAGTAGACTTACTTTGGCAAAAAATCTGAGGAGGATACGAAACTGGGGATAATCACTTGATTACGCCCGAGTTATCAAAATACTTTATTATGCAATGTAAATTACTAAATGGGTACAAGACTCAGTCGTAATATAAATAAATAAAAAAATAAAAAATATCCAGATATCATTACAAGTCAATCATCTGTTCAACCGCTAAGAAATATTAAAAAATTTAAGGTTTATTTAATTTGTCCATATTTCATACTTGAATCGTTAAAAAAATTGGCTACCTGCTTTTTAATATTATTAATGTATATTACATCTTGTAATTTGTATGTTATATTAATAACTATCGTTTATATATTAGCATTAGAATAAATTGCAGTCGAGAGTACACGATAACGTAAAAAATAAGCAGAAACAAAATAGGAATTTAAATAATTTCGTTTTTCTGTTTATAATATTTAAAGGAAAAATAATTTAATTCCTCGGAAAAATAATTTTAGAGAAACAATACATTTATAATATTCGACTTTTTTAAATAAAAGTTTATTGCACATACATCACAGGAAAAAATAAAAAAAATATTTTGTATAAATATTCATATTTGTTCGTCTTCCTTCACAGCGAGTTCATACGAAGGATAAAAATCTCGGATTTTTCTATCCCACCGTTTAAACCAATTACATCACGTAAATTATACAACAGACACGCATCTTTTCATACAAAAATGTTGAAAAAAAATAAATAATAATCTGGGATAGAAAAATCCGAGATTTTTATCCGTCATATGAACCGGCAGTCAATTCCCATTTCCACATTTCTACTAAATAAATAACAAACCGAAATCAAACTAAATTCAAATTTATCAAGTATAAACGCGAGTTTCTTCTAGTTCCTATCGAATATCAGCTTTCATAAAAAAAATATCTGCTGCTGTTTCTTTAACGAAATAATATTTTACATTATAATAGGCTCCTATAATTTAATAATATAAATATGCGTTTTTAAAATACACACTCATAAAGACAAGATAAAATTAACACGTGAATGCTTCCTTAGAATTAATATTAAAAAAATATAATCTATACATATTTATTATCCCTACTATCAATTATCCACGGATTAACAAATTATCGCTTAATAATATGAATAACAATGTTGCATTTACAATAATAATAAGTCTTATTTACAATAACTTCTTTTTAATGGAGTCTCTCGTGTCATAAAATATTTTCACAGTTCATTCATAAGGTACATACTCGTAGGTAATATAGGACACAAAACATAATTTTGTTTTAAAAGGACACAAAACAAAAAAAAAATATTTTACGTAAAGCAAAAACCATTGAAGAAATTCAAACTTGATCTTGCTTCTTGTTTACGTTTTTATTCAATAAGTATATGCACATACTTCAACATGTGCATCCAGCATGTGCAAATCGTCGAAAATAAAGATCGATAAAAAAATTTAAAGTTCGTAAAATTTTGTTCATGTAACGTTAGATGTCTCACAAAAATTGTTGTCTTAGCTAAACTTTTTAATGAAAAAAGTGTCCGTATGGTGGGTTAGTGTGCATTGGTTCCATCTTTTTAAAAAAAAAATTGGCGAAAAAATGTATATGAGATCGACAATATTATATTTGGTATTACATAGTATAAAAATACAGGAAAAGCTCACAAAATTTTGTAATATATATACGACAACCTGATATACGCACACATTAAATAGAAGTAAAAACAATCACAAATAGAAGAAAAATGTAAAATAGAAGTGGAAGAGGTGGAGCTAGATTTCATTATAATTTAAAATTTAATTTTTTGTTTTCACAGAATTCTTTGGGAAAAAAATGATCAAAAAAAATTGATCATGATCAAAAAATTTTGATCAGAAATACCTTTTCATGTTCTTTGGGAGCAAATAATTGGTTTTTTTTTTGATCAGTGATCAAATTTCAAAATTCTAATTTTTTGGAGGATTTGTTATGTGATCAAAAAAAAAAAGAAAAACGTCAGTGTCAAAACAAAGAAACAAAAAACGCGCCATTTTCATTTTCGGCATTATAATTTGGTGTTTATATTTTTTCGTGCGCTATAAGTGTTTATTTAAATTAAACATTATAAATAATATTAATTTTTGTGTAATTTAAAGTGAATTTGGTGTAATTAACAGTGTTTTTCTTTTTACGTGTAAAACATTTTTTGTTGTTGTTTGTTTTGATTTCCCTTTAAACAAATGTAAACAAACTATTTTTTGTTTTTGTGTTCTTTGGAGCACAAAATAATTGATCTCATTTCATTTTTACCAAGGAATTCGATGTTTGTTTGGTGTGGATATTGATGTGAAGGGGAAAGGTTATGCAATTTCTGTTTAGTGCTGCAATTTTAAAAAATGAAGAAATAAGCCTTTTAAGTACCAATTTTAGTTCTAAATTTTTAATAAACGAAGAAACGATAGTTACTGTATAAGGATAATAATTACAGACTTGTTAATGTAAAGCTTTACAAATTTTTATTTTATTTTTCGTTTACACATTGTTTCGTTTTTATTTACGATTTTTGCTTCTTTATTTATACACAATACCATGATATAGTCGACCGAAAATTGTGTATGTATTCACAACAATATGGCTTGTAATACATTCTCGTTGGTTCCGGTTCAATAAGCGTAACACGAAAAAACACTTTCATGCAAATGCTATGGAAATTCTTCTTGAAAAGTTTGTTTTTGACTTTATTTAGTTAAATCTTGTAAATGCATACATAAATTTCCATTCTCCTGAGCATCAACTTTGTTTATTTATCATTAGTTCTGATATATTGTTTTATATTTTTAAGGTAGTTTTCATTTAGGATTTTTCCATTTTCCGCTATGATGTCTTTAATTTGATGATCGTCATAAATTATATAGAGCATAGTTTGTGTGTATGCATGAAGAGTAATTTCTTTTGTTTTTCTTCTCTATATGATCAATGCCTTCTAAACTATTGGCCTTTTACTACTCTCATTTTTCGCACATGACGTCAATTTAAGTCTAAACCGAGACTACGCAATAATAATTTTAAGATATTTACACTAACAAAGCAACTAGAGAAAGCAACAACAACGTCGACTTAGCGTGTCGTCATCATTTGGTGTAAGCGGCCTGTAGTTTCGAAGGCATTGATATGATCTACTCTAGGTGCACACAATCACTGCGTGTATGTATACGGCCAATGCCTTCTAAACTACTGGCCTTTTACTACTCTCATTTTTCGCACATGACGTCAATTTAAGTCTAAACCGAGACTGCGCAATAATAATTTTAAGATATTTACACTAACAAAGCAGCTAGAGAAAGCAACAACAACGTCGACTTAGCGTGTCCTACACCCCTACTCGCCATTTTTTCTTTATTTATTGCTATACCTGTTTTTATTCATATAATATTCCGTCCTTTTATACCGAAAGGTGCTCTCATCTGAGAAAATGAATTTCCCCCAGAACATGGTTTGGCTTATTAATATGCACATTTGCAAATTTAATTCTTTTTAGCCGATTGTTTTCTGATATAAATGTTTTTTCTCGCGCAACACGGCCATGATACCCCTCTTTTTTAAGAATTTTTTGAACGGTATCAGGATAAATATTTTTATAGAACTTTATTTCAATATTCTTTGGAATTTGGGAAGCTGTTCGTGGATTTTTTTTAACCGTTCTTATTATATCAATTTTTTGCGTCATGATAATTTCGATGGATGGCCACACCGTGTTTTAGATGTAAGAACTCCTGTTTTTTTAAATTATTCACTACTCTCCGAATAGATGAATGGGATCTTTTCACTAATTTTCCAATTTCCCGAAAACTTTTGCCTTCTTTCCATAAATCTGTAATTATTTTAAGTTCACTTACGGCAATTACCTTACCTTTTGGCTCCATAATGTAAAACTTTCACTGGAAATAACTAACTTGCTTCCGCCAGCCTTCAAATCGAGACTTTAAGCATATTTAATAACGAAAGATTTCCTGATTGAATAATCGTACGCAAACTTTTTCCTCTCAAATTTAGTAGTTTTTTTCTATTTTATTGATTTTTTTTTGTTTCTATTGTTTTTATTTTTGTTTAACTGCGTATTTTAAAAAAGCATCGAACAATAAATGAACGCAAAATAAATTTAAGAAAATATAATTTTGTTTTAGATTTTTCTTTAAAAAAGATATCCCTTTTCCTACCAGAAGAATCGTTTTTGGATCAATTTAAGTCCAATCCACACAAATCTGTGTAAAAAATGGCAGGTTTTAATGTCTTCCGGATTTTAAGGGATCTTACTTAAGTCGGAATTATTTTTGAAAAAAACATTATAATTTGATAACATATAAATTATATAACATATTAATTATTTGTTTTTGATAAGATATTAATTCTTTTAATATTATTATAGTTATAGTGTTATTTTTCGGACGAGAACTATTTAAGTGGAATGCATAAATGTGTGTGTTGGTTGAAAATACATACAAATATAAAATTTTGACATGATTCTTTTGCGTTTCCCGCACAATTGTGATAGTAGGCAGGAAAAGGGATATAAATATTGTAAAGTGTACGCAGACTTTTCCTTGAGAGTGTATATACTTGCCCTGCATCGCATCATGTCAAAATAATCAACAATAAATAATGCAATAAATAATACAACATAAAATCTTCATTACACAATATTATTCTATAAAAAACATAAAAGACTTAATTACGTGACGAAAAATCTACACAAAAATAATAATAAAAAATATCAGATAAATAGAGAAAACTTTAAATATTAATCAGTAAAATTATGAAATAATTGTTTTTAAATTTGGTATACAATAAATGCGAAATTATACTCGCCTCACAAAAACTCCCATTAATCTGGACCCTTATTATTGAATTCGATGTCAATTTCCGACGGCTATCGTTCACTTATTAGACGTTTTCGGAAATAACTCATGGTAACTTCTGAGTAACTTGCTGACAAAAAACTACCAGATCTATTTCCGAAAAAGTAGAGTAACTTTAGGGTAATATACTTTTAGTTGTTTTTATTTTCTTTCTTTCTGTCAAGTTGTATTAAATTAGTAGTGCCAGAAAAAATAAAATACAAAGTTTCAAAGTATAAACTATTAAAAAAAATACAACCAAAATGTTGTATCTGTTAAAGTACGTCATTGAATTTTGCTGAATATAAATATTTACCCGCAAAATATAATCTTACTTTTTGTATAGACAGGGTACTTGAATAACTTTGTTACCAACATTAAAAAATAATTAAAATCACCTATAAGTTACCATGTGCTATTTCCGCCTATTGTAGACAAAAGAAAAAAGAAGAAAAATGTTTGAAATTTTTACTATTCTTGAGAAAAAAACAGAAAATAAATTTTGCGATACCGACCAAACGAGGGGTTGAAGCACAGTGGTTAATTTGGCGTTTGGATCGGGAGGTACCGGGTTCGAATCACGATAGAGGTAGGATATGGACAAGGGATTTTCATCATCTGATTACGATCTCTGATGAAAATAAACACAACTATCTCATATGAAAACTACCGGTGTGAAGAACTTAACAAAATTTGTTATTTTTAAATTTACGCGAGTGTACATTCAACATTTTAACAGTGTAGTTCAACAAAAAAATGAACAAAAATGATTGAAAATCGCAATAAAATAGTTAAAAGTAAACTAAATCAATATTTTATGTTGCTCAATATGTTTTACGAGCCCGATTATAAATATAGTTTCTCGCATTTATATAACATACATAAAATAGTCAAAATACAATGATTAAGGCCTAACATTTCATTCAATTTTTTGTGTTGTAATCGTTGTGTATTATGATGCACGGGTCCGATCCTAGAGATTTTCACACGGTTTCATTATATACGTTAAATCGCCTAACTAATAGGCTTTCAAAGTATCATGGTAAGATTTAGTTCTAGTGAGATGGACTATGAATTAACAAGCTTTCAATGGGAAATTTTAACTCATTCAATTTTTTGTGTTGGAACCGTTGTGTATTATGACGCACGGGTCCGATCCTAGAGATTTCCACGCGGTTTCATTATATACGTTAAATCGCCTAACTAATAGGCTTTCAAAGTATCAAGGTAAGATTTAGTTCTAGTGAGATGGACTACGAGGGTATATCAAAAAGTCTTGCAATATCATATGAAAAAAAAGAGTGAGTGAGACAACAATATATTTTTCAAAACCATTTTTTATCGCGATGAAACTTCTAGAAGAACATTTCGATGTAAATTTTACAGTTCGTTTGTTTTTGTCAATTTAGTAACATGTGTTTTAAATTTTTCTTAAAATGAATGAAATTGAATATCGCGCCGTTATTAAATTTTTCTGTAAAGATGGACGAAATGCAATTTATATATTCAACTATATATCAAAAGTTTACGGCAAATCTGCACCATCATATGCCACAGTAACAAGGTGGGTAAAATTATTCAAAAGTGGTCGGGAGTCATTAGAAGACGACAACCGCTTGGGTCAGCCAGCAGATGCCATTAGCCATGAAAACGTAATTTTGGCCGAATCTATTGTATTGGAGGGCCGGCGTATTTCTGTTACGCGGTTAGCGTGGAGACTTTCTCTTTCATACGGTACCACATATACTATATTACATGACCACCTTCACATGTCGAAAGTAAGTGCGTAGTGGGTTCCCCGTTTGTTGAATGCAGAACAAAAAAAATGCGTGTTCAAACTTCAAAGGCGATTTTAGATATGTACAAAGAAGATCGAGAAAATTTCTTGGATAACATAATAACAGGCGATGAAACATGTCTTTATCATTGAGATCCGGAATCCAAACAAGAATCGATGCAATGGATTAAACGTAGTGAACCACCACCAAAGAAATTCAAAACTCAACCATCTGCTGGTAAGGTTTTGGCAACAATTTTTTGAGATGCTGAAGGAATTTTGATAATCGATTATATGCCAACGAAAACCACAATCACAGGCATATATTACGCAGAGATTTTGCGAAAATTGAAAAAAGCGATCCGGAAAAAACGGCCAAGGAAAGTTAGGAAAAAAATCTTGCTTCTTCACGACAATGCACCCGTGCACAAGGCTAATATTGCTCAAGCTGCATTAAAGGACTGCGGCTTCGTGGAAATTCCGCATCCACCGTAAAATCCAGACTTGGCACCCAGTGACTACTTTCTGTTTCCCAATTTGAAAAAAACGCTAAGGGGCCGGAAATTTTCCAGTGACTATGAAGTACAGTCTGTTGTAAATGAATATTTTATGGAGCAAAAGAAATCTTTTTTTTTAGAGGGTTTAGGCAAGTTAATTGATCGATGTGACAAATGTATAAACCTTAAAGGAGATTATGTCGAAAAATAAAAATATTGCTGTCTCACTCACTCTTTTTTTTCATATGATATTGCAAGACTTTTTGATTTGCCCTCGTATGAATTAACAAGCTTTCAATGGGAAATTTTAACTCATTCCATTTTTTGTGTTGGAACCGTTGTGTATTATGACGCACGGGTCCGATCCTAGAGATTTCCACGCGGTTTCATTATATACGTT
Organism: Nephrotoma appendiculata; assembly: GCA_947310385.1. Classification (NCBI taxonomy): domain Eukaryota; kingdom Metazoa; phylum Arthropoda; class Insecta; order Diptera; family Tipulidae; genus Nephrotoma; species Nephrotoma appendiculata. Next base: position 233,741,547 of record OX371224.1, read on the forward strand.
AAATCGCCTAACTAATAGGCTTTCAAAGTATCATGGTAAGATTTAGTTCTAGTGAGATGGACTATGAATTAACAAGCTTTCAATGGGAAATTTTAACTCATTCAATTTTTTGTGTTGGAACCGTTGTGTATTATGACGCACGGGTCCGATCCTAGAGATTTCCACGCGGTTTCATTATATACGTTAAATCGCCTAACTAATAGGCTTTCAAAGTATCATGGTAAGATTTAGTTCTAGTGAGATGGACTATGAATTAACAAGCTTTCAATGGGAAATTTTAACTCATTCAATTTTTTGTGTTGGAACCGTTGTGTATTATGATGCACGGGTCCGATCCTAGAGATTTCCACGCGATTTCATTATATACGTTAAATCGCCTCACAAATAGGCTTTCAAAATATCATGGTAAGATTTAGTTCTAGTGAGATGGACTATGAATTAACAAGCTTTCAATGGGAAATTTTAACTCATTCAATTTTTTGTGTTGGAACCGTTGTGTATTATGACGCACGGGTCCGATCCTAGAGATTTCCACGCGGTTTCATTATATACGTTAAATCGCCTAACTAATAGGCTTTCAAAATAGCATGGTAAGATTTAGTTCTAGTGAGATGGACTATGAATTAACAATCTTTCAATGGGAAATCTTAACTCTTTCAATTTTATGTTTGGTAAAACATTTAGGGGACTAGTTTTGGGTTTATGTTACACGCTGCATTTAATACTGTTATGTTAAATGTTGCGTTAAATTGTTGCGTTGTAAATGCGATTGTCCGTTAAATCTTAATATTTTTAAAGATTGACCGCAAAATTCGCCCGTTTTTGCGTAGTTTGTAGCAAGAACGGGGAAGGTCGTACAGAGGTCCCCGTGGGCTTAAATTGACCGTCATAAAAAATGTGGGTGAGCATAACTCGATTTTTCCATTATTGAGTCAATTTACCCTTACTTGAGAGGTGAAGTAATAGTGGCGCAAAAAGATTAGGGGAGGTTTCCCCTTCACCCAGGGGGTGTGTTTCACCCTGAGGATATTTGGAAGACCATTTTTGATGTCACTCTTCCCATGAAATTTCAAGCATTTTTATCAAGAACTTCCCGACCGTTTCCCCATTTCTTTCTTCTGAGGGTGGTGACTCAATATTGAAAAAATTGACTCAATATTGAAAAAATCGAGTTATGCTCACCCACATTTTTTATGACGGTCAATTTAAGCCTACGGGGACCTCTGTACGACCTTCCCTGTTCTTGCTACAGACTAAATGGTGAAAAATGGTGTTTTTTGCGGTTACTCTTTAATATATTTGATCGTACTTAATCTGGGACGGAACTCAGTCATTTCTTAGCCGATTATGGTGGATGGAAACGGGATTATTAAACGATTTTGGGAAGAAATTCTCTAATATGGTCACCTGATACAAGCCGATTATGCTGAAATTGAATATGGTGGTTGGAAATAAGATTCTTCAATAACTTGTTGAAAAAGTTGTGGAAAATGGCCACCTGGGACGGAACTCGGTAATTTAAACTACGACGAAACTCCCATGTAGTTAGTGGGTTGAGCGGCAGGCCAAATACCTACTCTCACAACAAATCAAGTTATGCACCCTACATAAAGGGCTCGGTTAAAACTATAGCTATAGTATTCTTATCAACAACGACCTCGAAAAGTGTTCAAAGGAACATGGAATATGATGTCTTCTAAGACCTTGAGATTGGACCAGAACCTTTGGAACCAAGCGGAAATTTATACTTTTGAGGTACTTGCATAAATGGTCTGGGAGTTAATTCCATAAAAAAAAACAATAATTACACTCTCCACTATAGCAATATTCAGAAAAGAGGAAAATTATGTTTTGGTTTCTCATCTTCTGGAGAGTACAACAATTTATCATTTTATAATCCCATATTTAAACGATTATGATGGGATTGGGTATGTTAGATTTAAGTGGGATTCTAAAGTGATTTTTGGAAGAATTTCTAGAATATGGCCACTTGGGACGGAACTCGATCCATTCTTTACCGATTATGTTGGGATCGGGTATGTTGAATGGAAATGGGATTCTTAAATGATTTTTGGAAGAAGTTCCTGAATATGGCCACCTCGAACGGAACTCGATCAATTCTTAACCGATTATGATGGGATTGGGTATGATGGATGGAAGTGGGATTCTTAAATGATTTTTGGAAGGAGTTCTGTAATATGGCCACCTGGGACGGAACTCGATCAATTCTTAACCGATTGTGATGGGATTGGGTCTGTTGGATGGGAATGGGATTCTTAAACGATTTTTGGAAGCAGTTTTACAATATGGCCACCTGAGATGGAATTCGATCAATTCTTAACCGAATATGATGGGATTTAGTATGTTGGTAAGAAATCTCTTATGAGAAACACCTTATATTTTACCAAACATTTGCAATTCAGGTGAAGCTTGAACCCCTTCGTTTTTTTGTGTTGGAACCGTTGTGTATTTTGATGCACGGGTCCGATCGTAGAAATTTCCACGCGGTTTTGTTATATATGTTCAATCGCCTAACCAATAGGCTTTCAAAACATCATTTTATACTTATTTTACTATTGAATGAAGCAATTTTGTTTAGGGGATTTTGGCGGATCTTTTTGTTTGATTTATGTTTTTATGTAAATTAATACTACGGGGTTAACTTTTGAGTTTGTTGTGATTTCCATCGGTATTGGAAGCAGGTCATCGTGAATCTCCCATATTCCAGTAATTCTTTTGATGTACGCTTGATAATGTCCTACGCCTAGTTTTGAAGATGGTTTAATAAAATTTACGATTGATTTCAATTCAAAATTTTGATTACTAAGACAGATGGTTGATTGAATTTGTTGTATATGTATATTATAAAACACGTTTGGGTCATGATTTTGTACATCTACCATAACTATTCCGTAGTTCGATGAAAATAATTTAGTTTTTTTAATTTGACAAATATCGCAAGTTTTTTTAAAATCAGTGTCAATAAGACATTGAATATTTTTAAGTGCTTTTTGATTAATATCAAAAATATTCTTAAATGGCAAATAAAATGTAGGCCTGGTATGTGGAGGGTGGTTATTTACGCATTGGCTTATCACTGTGAGGGGCATTGGAATTAGTTTTTCTTGAATATAGCAAATATTACAGTTAGCTGATAACGTTATATTACTATTACTTATAAGAAGATCTTTCGAATTTTTAAATATTTCCAATAAAAGTATACTTCTCTTTTTTAAAAAATAATCTATGGTTTCTTTTTGTTCACCCAACTCAGAAATAAATTTGAAAAAAGGATTGTTTGATGATGAAAACATTGTTTTAAAATTATTATAATCTAAGTATAAAGTTAAAAATATTTGAGCTGTGGAGTCAAATGCACATGTATTATAAATATGAACAGCCTTTTATTTGTCGTCAATATAGGAATACCCATTTTCCAAAATAAAAGTTGACTCTTCCGGTATTGTTTGGAGTTGTTTGGATTTAAGAATGACTTTCTTGACTTTTGGAGAACTCTTGTTAACGATCCGCTTTAAAACACGCTTTCCAAAATGCTTTGGAGTATTGGAAATTTTAATTTTCTTATGCCAACCTTCTTCGCGCTATCTAAATTCTCAGAATCTGAGTTATAATTACTTCCACTTCTTTTAGATGATCGTTTTAAGTTTGGCGTTGAGATTCCAATAGCTTTACGTAACTTTCTGTTTTTCTCATCTAATACAGATATTAATCTGCCTATTCTAAGAATTTTATGCTCCGTATAATGATTTTTTACAATAGAAAACCAACTTTCCGCATTTGAATTTGACATTCTACCACTAATTCCTAAGTGGGAAGAAAAACAAGTGCCCCAGAGTGGTAAATAGGAAAAATATTTTTTTATTGTAAAAGTAACAAATTCCTCACAATAAAATGTATTGCTTGGAGCATTTTTATCACTGTTATCATTTAAACTACTTTTGATTGTCTCAAATATTGTAGTGTACCTTGTATAAAACGGACTTTCAGCGTATTGAGAAGTTTTGTTTTTAGTGCCATCATTTTGTATTAATTTCCACTCTTTTGGCTCACCACGCTCTGACTGGTCAAGGTCAATTTTTTCATGTTCATTATATAATTTAGTCAAAATTATTTTTAATTTTTCATATGCAGTACAAGCATTTGTATCCTTAAATTTTGAACAAAGCAATTGACAATACAGCTCAAAAAGTACGTCCACTTCTACTAGAGTATTGCTAGGAAATTAATTTTACAAAATGTGAACAACAAATAAATATGCAAACCTTTATATTATTAGTTGCCTGTAATGCTAATGAATCGTAGATTTTTTGTATATATGACCCCACAGAACAGCAGTTGAAAGCTAAAATAATTGATTTTATTAAAGCCCATGACCAATCTGTTACGAAAAACTTCGGAAAATTATTTTTATCAACAACTTCTTCTAATAATAAATTAAATTCTGATAAAAAATGTGTTATGGTTGTGGCATCATGCCTCGACGTAATTAATTCCGCTACCGGCATTAAATTATTATTAATGTTTAACACACAGGCGTAATATAGGATGCGCTTATAATTGTGATAATCATGGCATAAAGGTTGTTTAGCAACTTTTCCCGTAGCATCAAAATGAATACCTGACACTGTGTGTAAATTAAAAAGATTTAAGTTTGATTTTCTTATTAAAATTACATTTAGAGGGTTGGATGTTGAGTAAATATACTTATTGGACTATGGCTCTGTTATATCTTTATAGAACAAATCTATAACATCGCAATCTCGAACCAAATCATTTGCTTTCAATAATTCTGATTTTACCTTTCGAATTGCACCTTTTGAAATTAAAGCCTGTGTATTCCCTTGTCGGTAAAGATCCGTATCAGTTGCATCGATTAAATCTAAATGGACATTATGGCATGATTTCAATTTTAGTTTTTCCTTTAATTGATCACGTTTTTTTCCGCGAAGTTGTCTAAAGACATAATCTCCGTCATGATCAACACAAATTTCACCATTCGTATGAATATATACAATTTTTAATTATAAATTTAAATCTTTTATCGGCAATTTTTTACAAAATCCGTAGCACACAACATGGTCTTGAAACTTGCTACTCAAATGAATAGTGCTAAATGATATAACACAAGGAATTTTAATCTTAACTAATGTGTTCGTAATTAAAATCCGAATTTCCTCCCGTTCGTGATGTAAGATTTTACGTTTAAGTTTTACGACACTTTGCAATTGCCACAATAACGATTTTTTTCGGATTTTCAACTCTTGAGCTCGTTTAGGCTTTTCAATCAGTGGTAAACAATTGTTCGAGACAATCTGGGATTTGATACTATCATCATTAGGAACAATAATTAAAATTTGTTCTTGCACGCTTTGCAAAAGCATTTCTCTCTGTTCTAAAATGGGCAAATTAACGAAATTGTCGTCGTCAGGTATTTGAGTTATTGTTGAAGTTTGAAATTTATTGTGACTATTCAACATTGTGGTTTGTAAAATACGATTCGTTTTCCAGATGTAATAAATCTTTTCGCGATTTATTTTATTATATGAACGTTTAATTTTCTACATAATTCTTCCATAAAAATATTTTTACTTCGAGCAAATTTTGCTTCTTCAGTAAAATTATTTGATGCTAAAACACTTTGAATGGACAAAGCATCTATTTTGCTCGATTTACGCTTGTGGTTATATTTCATTTTAAAAATCAATCCTGTTATTATCAAAGAAAACTAAAATATAGTTATTATTTTAAAGAATGTCCAAAAGCGTGCGAGGGTCAATAATTCAAAAAATTGCAATAAAATCAGGTTTAAAGAATGTCCAAAAGCGTGCAAGGGTCAATAATTCAAAAAATTCCAATAAAATCAGGTTTAAAGAATGTCCAAAAGCGTGCAAGGGTCAATAATTCAAAAAATCAGGTTTAAAGAATGTCCAAAAGCGTGCGATGGTCTATAGTTACAAAAAAGCAAATCAAATCAGTTTTAAAGAATGTCCTAATAAAGCGGGGTCGATCGGTAGTTTTAAAAAAACTTTTATAACACTAAAAATAACACAAATGAAAATTTTTATAAACACAATACGATACAAACAGCACAAAGTCTGAAAAAATAGTAAAATGAAACAAACGAAAAATTTCTTTATATACTAACGCAGAAAATAAAAAATATTCATTTTTTATTTTGTTTAGTTCACGCATTTGGAATATCACATTGAGCGAAGTAGCTATCGCGAAAATAAAAAATGACGATATCTATTCACTGTACAACACAAGGAAGGATTCAAAAACGAGAATATAAATTATACATTTCAGCTTTTAGGACAAAATCTTAATTAAATTAATGTCACGACGATTTTAAAAAATTTCTTAATAAATTCTACTGTTATTATTGTGCAGAATGTACTGAGAACGAGACAATCTAGAATTAATTCAAATTCTATTATTAATTCTATATCACAAAATACAAATATATACTATGTAAAAAATCGAATAACGGTGAATATCCGAGTATACATGAAGTATAATCAAAAAGACATATAGGTTGAAAACTAAACCATTGAAAATGTTTCGCATCACAAAATAGTTTGAGTTAAGATTTCCCATTGAAAGCTTGTTAATTCATAGTCCATCTCACTAGAACTAAATCTTACCATGATATTAATTGTGCCCACCGTCAACACTGCGAGTTCTATATCATGCACTAGTTGAATCTATTATTATGTATGGTATATCAAGCTGGGGTGGGATTTATTTTTCCAATATAGAGGACCTATACATTTCACAAAAACGGATTATTAAATTGATTTATTGTCGGCCTTTAACAACTCCAACAATTCCCTTATTTCGAGATTTGAAATTATTACCTTTAAGATATCTCTATGTTTATAAGGTATTAAAGATGTCTTTTGTTCGGAGTTCCAGTTTCCATAGTCGTATTCATCACACGTATACTTTAAGGAATCCGAACAACTTTGCCGGTTTACGTTGTAATAATGAAAGGTTCAGAAGGTCTTACTTTTATATGGGATTGTATTGGTTTCACAAATTACCAATAGAGTTGAAATTCATTCCGATTGGCCGCAAACACTATTTTGATAAAATGATTCGACATTGGCTGATTAATATAGACAACATTGAAATACTACTTCTAATTTTTCTTTTTTGTATTGTATTCACTAAATATGAGCTGGAATTTTAATTTTACTGTATGTATTATTTATTTATTCTTTTATGATAGTTTTCAATTTATTATTTTTATTTGTACACTTATTTCAACCTAAATTTCATGATTTTTTTCTTTCTTGCTCCCCCACAGGTTCTAAAAACCTATCAGGAGCTCCAAATTTTATAAGAAATAGTTTATGATTTGTATTAATGTATGTAACCTGTTTTTCTAAATAAAGAGAATAATAATAATAATAATAATAATAATAATAATAATAATAATATTTTGAAAGCCTATTAGTTAGGCGATTTAACGTATATAATGAAACCGTGTGGAAATCTCTAGGATCGGACCCGTGTATCATAATACACAACGGTTCCAACACAAAAAATTGAATGAGTTAAAATTTCCCATTGAAAGCTGATACTTTGATACTTTGAAAGCCTATTAGTTAGGCGATTTAACGTATATAATGAAACCGCGTGGAAATCTCTAGGATCGGACCCGTGCGTCATAATACACAATGGTTCCAACACAAAAAATTGAATGAGTTAAAATTTCCCATTGAAAGCTTGTTAATTCATAGTCCATCTCACTAGAACTAAATCTTACCATGATATTTTGAAAGCCTATTAGTTAGGCGATTTAACGTATATAATGAAACCGCGTGGAAATCTCTAGGATCGGACCCGTGCGTCATAATTAACAACGGTTCCAACACAAAAAATTGAATGAGTTAAAATTTCCCATTGAAAGCTTGTTAATTCATAGTCCATCTCACTAGAACTAAATCTTACCATGATATTTTGAAAGCCTATTAGTTAGGCGATTTAACGTATATAATGAAACCGCGTGGAAATCTCTAGGATCGGACCCGTGCGTCATAATACACAATGGTTCCAACACAAAAAATTGAATGAGTTAAAATTTCCCATTGAAAGCTTGTTAATTCATAGTCCATCTCACTAGAACTAAATCTTACCATGATATTTTGAAAGCCTATTAGTTAGGCGATTTAACGTATATAATGAAACCGCGTGGAAATCTCTAGGATCGGACCCGTGCATCATAATACACAACGGTTCCAACACAAAAAATTGAATGAGTTAAAATTTCCCATTGAAAGCTTGTTAATTCATAGTCCATCTCACTAGAACTAAATCTTACCATGATATTTTGAAAGCCTATTTGTGAGGCGATTCAACGTATATAATGAAACCGCGTGGAAATCTCTAGGATCGGACCCGTGCATCATAATACACAACGGTTCCAACACAAAAAATTGAATGAGTTAAAATTTCCCATTGAAAGCTTGTTAATTCATAGTCCATCTCACTAGAACTAAATCTTACCATGATATTTTGAAAGCCTATTAGTTAGGCGATTTAACGTATATAATGAAACCGCGTGGAAATCTCTAGGATCGGACCCGTGCGTCATAATACACAATGGTTCCAACACAAAAAATTGAATGAGTTAAAATTTCCCATTGAAAGCTTGTTAATTCATAGTCCATCTCACTAGAACTAAATCTTACCATGATATTTTGAAAGCCTATTTGTGAGGCGATTCAACGTATATAATGAAACCGCGTGGAAATCTCTAGGATCGGACCCGTGCATCATAATACACAACGATTCCAATACAAAAAATTGAATGAGTTAAAATTTCCCATTGAAAGCTTGTTAATTCATAGTCCATCTCACTAGAACTAAATCTTACCATGAGATTTTGAAAGCCTATTAGTTAGGCGATTTAACGTATATAATGAAACCGCGTGGAAATCTCTAGGATCGGACCCGTGCGTCATAATACACAATGGTTCCAACACAAAAAATTGAATGAGTTAAAATTTCCCATTGAAAGCTTGTTAATTCATAGTCCATCTCACTAGAACTAAATCTTACCATGATATTTTGAAAGCCTATTAGTTAGGCGATTTAACGTATATAATGAAACCGCGTGGAAATCTCTAGGATCGGACCCGTGCGTCATAATTAACAACGGTTCCAACACAAAAAATTGAATGAGTTAAAATTTCCCATTGAAAGCTTGTTAATTCATAGTCCATCTCACTAGAACTAAATCTTACCATGATATTTTGAAAGCCTATTAGTTAGGCGATTTAACGTATATAATGAAACCGCGTGGAAATCTCTAGGATCGGACCCGTGCGTCATAATACACAATGGTTCCAACACAAAAAATTGAATGAGTTAAAATTTCCCATTGAAAGCTTGTTAATTCATAGTCCATCTCACTAGAACTAAATCTTACCATGATATTTTGAAAGCCTATTTTTGAGGCGATTCAACGTATATAATGAAACCGCGTGGAAATCTCTAGGATCGGACCCGTGCATCATAATACACAACGATTCCAATACAAAAAATTGAATGAGTTAAAATTTCCCATTGAAAGCTTGTTAATTCATAGTCCATCTCACTAGAACTAAATCTTACCATGATATTTTGAAAGCCTATTAGTTAGGCGATTTAACGTATATAATGAAACCGCGTGGAAATCTCTAGGATCGGACCCGTGCGTCATAATACACAATGGATCCAACACAAAAAATTGAATGAGGTAAAATTTCCCATTGAAAGCTTGTTAATTCATAGTCCATCTCACTAGAACTAAATCTTACCATGAGATTTTGAAAGCCTATTAGTTAGGCGATTTAACGTATATAATGAAACCGCGTGGAAATCTCTAGGATCGGACCCGTGCATCATAATACACAACGATTCCAATACAAAAAATTGAATGAGTTAAAATTTCCCATTGAAAGCTTGTTAATTCATAGTCCATCTCACTAGAACTAAATCTTACCATGAGATTTTGAAAGCCTATTAGTTAGGCGATTTAACGTATATAATGAAACCGCGTGGAAATCTCTAGGATCGGACCCGTGCGTCATAATACACAATGGTTCCAACACAAAAAATTGAATGAGTTAAAATTTCCCATTGAAAGCTTGTTAATTCATAGTCCATCTCACTAGAACTAAATCTTACCATGAGATTTTGAAAGCCTATTAGTTAGGCGATTTAACGTATATAATGAAACCGCGTGGAAATCTCTAGGATCGGACCCGTGCGTCATAATACACAACGGTTCCAACACAAAAAATTGAATGAGTTAAAATTTCCCATTGAAAGCTTGTTAATTCATAGTCCATCTCACTAGAACTAAATCTTACCATGATATTTTGAAAGCCTATTAGTTAGGCGATTTAACGTATATAATGAAACCGCGTGGAAATCTCTAGGATCGGACCCGTGCGTCATAATACACAATGGTTCCAACACAAAAAATTGAATGAGTTAAAATTTCCCATTGAAAGCTTGTTAATTCATAGTCCATCTCACTAGAACTAAATCTTACCATGATATTTTGAAAGCCTATTTTTGAGGCGATTCAACGTATATAATGAAACCGCGTGGAAATCTCTAGGATCGGACCCGTGCATCATAATACACAACGATTCCAACACAAAAAATTGAATGAGTTAAAATTTCCCATTGAAAGCTTGTTAATTCATAGTCCATCTCACTAGAACTAAATCTTACCATGATATTTTGAAAGCCTATTAGTTAGGCGATTTAACGTATATAATGAAACCGCGTGGAAATCTCTAGGATCGGACCCGTGCGTCATTTAACACAATGGTTCCAACACAAAAAATTGAATGAGTTAAAATTTCCCATTGAAAGCTTGTTAATTCATAGTCCATCTCACTAGAACTAAATCTTACCATGATATTTTGAAAGCCTATTAGTTAGGCGATTTAACGTATATAATGAAACCGCGTGGAAATCTCTAGGATCGGACCCGTGCATCATAATACACAACGATTCCAATACAAAAAATTGAATGAGTTAAAATTTCCCATTGAAAGCTTGTTAATTCATAGTCCATCTCACTAGAACTAAATCTTACCATGAGATTTTGAAAGCCTATTAGTTAGGCGATTTAACGTATATAATGAAACCGCGTGGAAATCTCTAGGATCGGACCCGTGCGTCATAATACACAATGGTTCCAACACAAAAAATTGAATGAGTTAAAATTTCCCATTGAAAGCTTGTTAATTCATAGTCCATCTCACTAGAACTAAATCTTACCATGATATTTTGAAAGCCTATTAGTTAGGCGATTTAACGTATATAATGAAACCGCGTGGAAATCTCTAGGATCGGACCCGTGCGTCATAATTAACAACGGTTCCAACACAAAAAATTGAATGAGTTAAAATTTCCCATTGAAAGCTTGTTAATTCATAGTCCATCTCACTAGAACTAAATCTTACCATGATATTTTGAAAGCCTATTTGTGAGGCGATTCAACGTATATAATGAAACCGCGTGGAAATCTCTAGGATCGGACCCGTGCATCATAATACACAACGGTTCCAACACAAAAAATTGAATGAGTTAAAATTTCCCATTGAAAGCTTGTTAATTCATAGTCCATCTCACTAGAACTAAATCTTACCATGATATTTTGAAAGCCTATTAGTTAGGCGATTTAACGTATATAATGAAACCGCGTGGAAATCTCTAGGATCGGACCCGTGCGTCATAATACACAATGGTTCCAACACAAAAAATTGAATGAGTTAAAATTTCCCATTGAAAGCTTGTTAATTCATAGTCCATCTCACTAGAACTAAATCTTACCATGATATTTTGAAAGCCTATTAGTTAGGCGATTTAACGTATATAATGAAACCGCGTGGAAATCTCTAGGATCGGACCCGTGCATCATAATACACAACGATTCCAATACAAAAAATTGAATGAGTTAAAATTTCCCATTGAAAGCTTGTTAATTCATAGTCCATCTCACTAGAACTAAATCTTACCATGAGATTTTGAAAGCCTATTAGTTAGGCGATTTAACGTATATAATGAAACCGCGTGGAAATCTCTAGGATCGGACCCGTGCGTCATAATACACAATGGTTCCAACACAAAAAATTGAATGAGTTAAAATTTCCCATTGAAAGCTTGTTAATTCATAGTCCATCTCACTAGAACTAAATCTTACCATGATATTTTGAAAGCCTATTAGTTAGGCGATTTAACGTATATAATGAAACCGCGTGGAAATCTCTAGGATCGGACCCGTGCGTCATAATTAACAACGGTTCCAACACAAAAAATTGAATGAGTTAAAATTTCCCATTGAAAGCTTGTTAATTCATAGTCCATCTCACTAGAACTAAATCTTACCATGATATTTTGAAAGCCTATTTGTGAGGCGATTCAACGTATATAATGAAACCGCGTGGAAATCTCTAGGATCGGACCCGTGCATCATAATACACAACGGTTCCAACACAAAAAATTGAATGAGTTAAAATTTCCCATTGAAAGCTTGTTAATTCATAGTCCATCTCACTAGAACTAAATCTTACCATGATATTTTGAAAGCCTATTAGTTAGGCGATTTAACGTATATAATGAAACCGCGTGGAAATCTCTAGGATCGGACCCGTGCGTCATAATACACAATGGTTCCAACACAAAAAATTGAATGAGTTAAAATTTCCCATTGAAAGCTTGTTAATTCATAGTCCATCTCACTAGAACTAAATCTTACCATGATATTTTGAAAGCCTATTAGTTAGGCGATTTAACGTATATAATGAAACCGCGTGGAAATCTCTAGGATCGGACCCGTACGTCATAATTAACAACGGTTCCAACACAAAAAATTGAATGAGTTAAAATTTCCCATTGAAAGCTTGTTAATTCATAGTCCATCTCACTAGAACTAAATCTTACCATGATATTTTGAAAGCCTATTTGTGAGGCGATTCAACGTATATAATGAAACCGCGTGGAAATCTCTAGGATCGGACCCGTGCATCATAATACACAACGATTCCAATACAAAAAATTGAATGAGTTAAAATTTCCCATTGAAAGCTTGTTAATTCATAGTCCATCTCACTAGAACTAAATCTTACCATGAGATTTTGAAAGCCTATTAGTTAGGCGATTTAACGTATATAATGAAACCGCGTGGAAATCTCTAGGATCGGACCCGTGCGTCATAATACACAACGGTTCCAACACAAAAAATTGAATGAGTTAAAATTTCCCATTGAAAGCTTGTTAATTCATAGTCCATCTCACTAGAACTAAATCTTACCATGATATTTTGAAAGCCTATTAGTTAGGCGATTTAACGTATATAATGAAACCGCGTGGAAATCTCTAGGATCGGACCCGTGCGTCATAATACACAATGGTTCCAACACAAAAAATTGAATGAGTTAAAATTTCCCATTGAAAGCTTGTTAATTCATAGTCCATCTCACTAGAACTAAATCTTACCATGATATTTTGAAAGCCTATTAGTTAGGCGATTTAACGTATATAATGAAACCGCGTGGAAATCTCTAGGATCGGACCCGTGCGTCATAATACACAACGGTTCCAACATAAAAAATTGAATGAGATGTTAGGCCTTAATCATTGTATTTTGACTATTTTATGTTTGTAATATAAATGCGAGGAACTATATCTATAATCGGGCTCGTAAAACACATTGAACAACATAAAATATTGATTTAGTTTACTTTTAACTATTTTAATGCGGTTTTCAATCATTTTTGTTCAACTTTTTGTTGAATTACACTGTTAAAATGTTGAATGTACACTCGCGTAAATTTAAAAATAACAAATTTTGTTAAGTTCTTCACACCGGTATGAAAACTATAAAAATTTTATGATTTTGTTTTGATCGCTTCATCTTTTTAAATGAATTCGTCGATAATAGGTTTGCAGCCGCATTTTTGCTCTCGCAACATTTGCTGACGTATTCCGAATCTGAAAACACGCTCATTTCAACACAAATGACACTAGTAAAATGAATCGCACCCGAATAAATTAGGTAATATAATAAGCAGAAACACTCACATGGAGGGTGATTTTGCAACCTGTTATGCCGGGATTCGAACCCAGGACTTTCCGGTCCAAGTGCCGAAGGAAGTTGTAATCACTGCACTACTTGTCCGGTAAAATAGTAGAACCAAGAGATATGTAGAATCAGAAGCTTTAAAAAATCAGAATCTTTCTCCCTTCAATTGATTGCCCTATAATCTCCATTCTTATTTCCAGGTTAGCACAGCTTAACAATAAGAAGTGATGTTGAATAGGAATGTTGTATGATAACTTTAGACACAAAAACAACTCACACGGAGACAGCGTATTTTTCTAAGAAAGAAGGCAATAAAAAGCCAGGATATTAGTTTTTAGCAGAAAGTATTGATCGTCGATATTATAGATAAGGGCATTCGATGTATGAACTTCCTGAGAACGATTGGATCCGTTTCTGATGTTGGACTTGGATGCCCTTTCGAATTAATGTCACATATTTAACAACAATTGTTTTGGACACAATTGTTTGGGGAAGGTGTTGAACCAAAATTCCAAATAACTCTAGATCCCTCGGAAAGATCAAAACTAATCAAGAAAGAAGCAATAATCGGAAATGTGGAAAGGCATCTGCCGTAGTGGAGTGAGGAGAAAAAATCCCGTCGGAAGAAAACAATGAGGCAGAATTGGACCAAAGATTTTGTTAAGAAACAGAAAAATAAAGGGCAGCAATATTTCGAGAGTTGCGAGCAAAGTTTTGCATATTACCCAAAACTCATATTGAAACCGGAACGTAACTAATGCATGCAACGCAAAATAAATTATTGCTAAAAATGCTTAATTGAATTTAATCAGTTTCATATATTCTAAATGCATAGAACGTCCTTTACAGTTAATAAAAACATTGTATATCTATAAAAAATTAAATGACTTAATAAATAAAAATGAAATACTTACGTATGCATTCTTATCTAGAAACTTTTACGTAGCGATAAAAGATGTCCATCTACAAATATTCACAATTCGCAAATTTTGTAAGTGTTTGTATTATCATTTCATACAGCATGTTTTATTAAGTAAATTCTTAAAATAACACTTCTTTATCTCTATGTACTTCGCTTTTCATTTGTCATAAACACTAAATTTAACAAATATTCCAACAGTACGGGTCTTCTCGTACATATATGAAATTTAATAGCGTTCAACTGTAATTTAATATGGTGTCAAAAAAGTCACCAACGGGATGAAATAGTGCAATTAGTAATGTGTTCATCTATTTATTTTTTTCAAATTTAAAACACATGCTTTAATTTATTTATAATTTAACACACCAATTGACAGTGCTACTAAAATTGACGTTTCTTCTCGTAATGGTATTAGTTCCAGCAAAATTTTTTTTACGAAAAAATGCACATTTGATGTACATAAAAAAATTTATTTTTTTCTGTCAAATGGAACAAATTTTTTCTTTTTTTTGGCAAATAGAATATCACTTGAGAATATCAAATGAATACATATATCAATATCAAATAGAATATCACCCGAAAAATTTCGGGTTTATAGTAAATAAAATTTACGGTAAATAATAATAAAAGATTTATTTTTTCACAAAACTCAAAATTTCTATGACATACGTAAATAACAAATTTATACCTAAGGTGCAGTTCACAGATTGAAGCAACATTTGCTTTTTCTTGTCTGACTTCTTTCTCAATAAATTTAATTGTAGAGAAAGTACAAGAATTACAGTTACAATCTAAAGAAGTGTGTATCGGGTTTAATTACAAAATATTTTTTATTTTTTCGTGTACAAAGGAGCTATTTTTGTAGTTTAGGGAACAAAATTCTGATTTTCCTATATATGATAGGGGTTTTAATAACTATACGTGTTGAATAAACAAAGACCATCTGCAAAATTTTATTTAACTTACTAGTGCCGCATTCTCAAAATTTAGTATATGTTGGTGCGATTTTGTGACAGCATTTGTAGTGACGAAGTATTTCCGGTACACCATATTTGTTCATCCAGTAAACGCTGTCTCTGACTTGTTTGTATCAAAAACTCCGCATATATGAACTTACTGAAACTTGAACAACTTAAACAAAATGTACATTTTAATATTGTTATCATAACTTGCAATTGCAAATTAGATAAGTAATATTTTGAAAACCGGTTTGTACGAAAAAAATGCAATTTGATTGGATCAAATGATTTTTATGAAATAGCCAATTTGAATGGAATTTAGGAATTTGTTTATTTTTAAAACAAAAATGATCAATTTGAATAGAACCATTGTGTTTATAATTATATAGAGAAATCATGAGCTTAAAAAAATACATATTACAATATCACCTCACCAGGCGCGCGATACTCAATATAAATGTATAATTCTATAATATAGCTGACCTGTGACTGAATAATCAGTCACGTGAATACATTTTGTTGAGTTTTTGTTCACTTTTATCAAAAATAAAGTAAATTCATATACGTGGTTAATTTTTAAATCGGCAAGCACGCGCTCAAATGCACACATGACTTACGTGTTAAGTCAAATATTCATATCTCAAAGTGGAAGCGCGCGCTCGGGATCACATGATCACTTACGCACCCAAACTAAATATTAAAATCTCAAAAGGGAAAAGTACACAATTGCTGAGGCAAACTTTAATCTAAATATTTCATAAGAAATGTACAAAAGGATAATAAAATAGTAGTAGAAGGTAGATAATAAAATAGTAAAATATATTACAATTTACATGCACAGAATCTCTTAAAAAAATACATTCTTTGTTGTGATGTGCCCATCCCGATCAGCTGATTGATCGCTTGTCTCAACGATAAACACCTTGAGTCAATCAAATGAGCGGCATCGTGAAAAGGCCACATACATCTGATCATGCGTAAATACGGGGGCCGGCAAGTACACTCCTACCTTATTCAAGCTTTAACCCTGACTCTTGTTGATGGTTATGGCGAACGCGAGCTGAACCGGAAATTGAAGGCGAGATATTTTAAATCAGAAGCCTTCCGAGGGTGAGAGCTTAATGCGTGGGATGAGAACGCGCTCGCCTTTTGAGAAGCCAGTCAGAACCTCACATTCCAGAATGTAGCGGTTTATTTTTGCGACGCGCATGCGTGTTTCATTGATTCGACCCTTGGTAGTGTTAAGATTCCTCATCAAACGAACGATCGCGTTTACCTTTAGCGGGATGGCATGGCGCGGCAATCCGGACCCTTCAATCTTGTTGAGAAACTTGACGGGTAGGCGGAGTTCCTCATGTATGTCGTCACTCTCAAGTTTATCAGCACTATGGTTGACTTCTTGTTCGTCGGGCAGGAGGCCAAGCACCTGCTGATTGGTTAGCGCGCAATCATCATTCTTGGGTGCAAGGATAGTGCGCTCCTCGATGGTTCCCTCGGCTGGTATTGTGTTGATGTCACCATAAACAAAATCGATCACACTTTGAAGAAGTCTGCCGGAAGTGTGTTCGAGTCGGTTCGAGCATTGCCGTTTCCAACAGAAAGCAAATATTGCGCAAACTCGTCGTCACCTTCATCGACGCGCATGTTGTTGGTGAGTGTAAACATATTTACCAATTTCCAAAGCGGGTTCAACTTGATGGTCGATTCGCAAGTTCGCGGCGGTCCCGCCTTCAGGTAGTCACCACACATTAGGATGATTTTCCCAGCTAATGGAACACCCACTACCCGTCTATGACTGTGAACTCTGCTCCTGGCATGATTAACTTTGAATTTAAATCGCGCGTCAACCATTAAGCAACTTTGAAATTGATTCGCGCGCTGACAGTGTTGCAACTTCGAATCTGAATTGCGTACCAACTGTTTTACAACTTTGAATTTGAATCGCGCGCCACTAATTTGAACAAAAAATTTGCTTTTTGGTCGTCCCATAAAATTCTAAATTGTTGCAAGATTTCACGCGCACAAAAATTTGGAAATTTTCTGAAACCACCTGAGGTACCCGTTTCGGGTACTTCCCGGTGACATTTTTTCGATTTTTCTAGCCCACGCACAGCGCAATATTTATATCGACCTACCCTGAAAAAATATAACGGATCGGATCATGTTTAGGGGTCATTTTAGGGTTGAGTTTGAAAAAATTAAAAATATTAATATAATAGAATAGATAGATAGAAGCTCACCATCGACTGAATAATCAATCACGTGAATACATTTTATTGAATTTTTGGTTAAGAAATAATTAAGAAGATTTTTTAAGATGTAAATTTAATGCACTTTTATCAAAAATAAAGTAAATTCATATACGCGGTTAATTTTTAAATATTAAATAGATAGAGTGTCATGACAAAATTGTATTTTTAAGGCGGCCGCATGAAAAAATTCTGCCGTGACGTGACAATAGCAGCCAACATAATAAGCTTAAAACAATTGAAAATATTTTATCTCGTCCATGACAATTAATACCAACTTTTTTTTTGGTATTAATTGTCATGGACGAGATAAAATATTTTCAATTTTTTTAAGCTTACTATGTTGGCAGCTATTGTCAAGTCACGGCAGAATTTTTTCATGCGGCCGCCTTTACACTCACAACTATTATCACCAAAATGTATGTAAAATCATTTTATGTTCTCTGTTTTGTTTAATTGAGATTCAATTACAAATTTTCTACTCATTTTGTCATTACTGTGTTATGACAAAAATATCAGCAATTTTATTAAATTTTGTCATTGTTACGGTGTAATGCGCATGCTCATAGATTCAAAATAAACATATTTTGTCATGGCGTTCTGGCGTCGTGACAAAATTCCCTGAAAACACCTGAGGTACTCGTTTTAGGTACTTCCCGGTGGAATTTTTCCGATTTTTCTAGCAAAGGCACACCGCTATATTTATGTCGACCTACCCTGAAAAATTTAAACGGATCGGATCATGTTTAGGGGTAATTTTACGGTTGAGTTTGAAAAAATTAAGCGTATTAATATAATAGATTGCGTTGCGAAGCAACGAAAATGAGGAAAAAATTCATAGGAAATTTTTGTTTTATGGAGCGGTGTCTATTGAGGTAATATTGTACTTTCTCCATAATTCCACTATTTATATAAACACAATGATAGAACTTAACCATTTTTTAACAGATTTATATGAAACTGGGTTTATATGGTGAAAATGAGAATCTATAATCTAAATCTCTGATCTGGTTATATATATATCTGGATTTTTACTCAGAACTGCAATTTTTCGGCATTCGAAAGTAACCTACAAAAGTTTATAAATAATATTTCATAGTCAGTCAACATTGCCCATACCATCACTTCAAGTATATTAGTCGCTCAATTCCCATGCATAAATAAATTTTTCGGGTTTATATGTGATTCAATTTTACCTTTTGTTTGTACTGCCTTTTTGACTCAAAACGTGACGGTGCTCAGGTAATTTCACATGGGCTAAATACGAAAATTGTATAAGTTTTTATTTTATCATTTTGAAGCAATATCAAAAACAGTATATTGATTATAGATAATAATGATAAGGTTCGTTTCTGTAAATATATGTACACATATATCTAAAGAAATATTGGCGGTTGAATCCAATCAACATTTGAGTTAGTTTGGAATTTTTATTTATGACGGTATTGTAAATAATTCTGACTAAAATGTATGAACGAGCGCGTATTTATAACTTTCATTTGTGATATACAAGCAAGTTAATATCAGGTATTATCTATTGTTAGAGATAAGCCTTAAGAAAGCAGCACAAAATGCATAATAAGTCATATATGGTTGTAGAAAATTAACAAATGTTGCATTTATCATTAATCATTAATCAATTGTGTGTGGCATTAACCCCTGTGTGGGGTTTGCTAGTACCCCCATTAGGCGCCTCCCCGGGTGGCGGATAGGGGAATGCTTGCCAGATATGGTAGGTACCGGGGAAATTAAATACTCGGGGCGGACCAAAAACTAGCACACCAAAGCTGAGGTGGTACTACATACGCCTATGGCTGCGTGGCTAAGAGGGTGCTTAGTCGTTAGTATGTGAACTCCGAATTTGGCGTCATTCGGTTTAAACCCATAGCCTTCCTATGATAACGCAGAGCTCTGTCATAGGCGACAGGTTAATTTCTTGTGCTACTCGTGGGAATAAAATAAAAATTCAAGATGAAAAATAATGATGAAAATAATAGCCTAATAATATTAGGAAACGAGACGGATGCGTCTATAGAAGCATCAAATGAACCGGGCCGCTCCATATATTCTTCGGATGCTAGTACCATAGATTCTGAGGCAAACCAACCCTTGGCAAATAAAGGGAACAACTTTCCTAAGAGCATTGATCACCACCTCCACATGTAAGTAGACGTACACTACAATTAGAGACAATTGTGCCAACAGCGACTGCCTCCACAGTAACTGCAAAAGACGCAGTCTCCACTGAAAAATAAACTTCATTACAAATGCCGAGTGCATCAACAAACATTATAAACAGCGAGGATCTGTTAACCAAGTTTCAGAAAATGGAGAAACTAATCGCGCAGCTGAGTAATGAAGTTGCTGAACTGAAGAGAGAAAACTCTACACTAAAAAATAAAAAACAGGTTAAAAATAGTAAAGCTGAGGTTTCAGCACGAGCTAACAACCTGTCTGTCAACCATATTCAGCCATCAACTAGTCAACATCATTCAAATATTCCCAACTGGCTGCTGCAGCAATTTCCAGTCACTCAACAAAATAGATTTAATGCTCTGAGTATAGTGGAATATTTCACAGATGAGGAAGAACTGGAAGAAGAAGTTTCCAGAGCTAATAACAGAAATCCTAACAAACGTAGGCGTACAAAAACGAAAACTCCCCCAAAAAATAATACACAAAGTGTGAACAGTAACACTGAACAGAAAAAACCAAAAATACCATTGCCTCCACCCATTAATGTGAGCAATATCAACAATTTCGAACTTTTTCGACAAAAAATAATAAAAAACACTAGTGAATCAACTAATTTTAAGGCGCTCTCAAATAGTGACATTAGAATTACCTTTCAAAATGAAAATGATTACAGAAATGTCAAAAAATTACTGGAAGAATTAAAAAATGAATCTAGCAACCAACTAGAAAATATTCAATATCACACCTACCAGCTGAAGAGTGAAAAGGCCTATAGAGTGGTTATCAGAGGCTTACCTTCTTCTATTAGTCACGATGAACTTAAAACAGACTTAGAAAAAATGGGACATGAAGTCGCAGGTATTACCAACATATACAAAATCGCACAATTGATGGTGTAAAAGTCAGGAAACACTTTCCATTGTTTTACATCGACTTAAAACAAAAAGACAACAATAAAGAAGTATACAATATCAAGAAACTTGCGTACTGTATAGTTAAAATTGAGCCACCTAACAAGACAAGGGGAATTCTACAATGTACGAATTGTCAACAACTTGGACATACCAAGAGCTTTCGCTAACGTCAAACCAAATGCGTTAAATGCGCGGAAAATCACCACACGACAACATGCAAGAAAACACCAGATATCGCGTCTTCTTGTGCTCTTTGTCAACAACAAGGTCATACTGCAAATTATAAAGGATGCAGAGTATATCAGAACAAAATTAAAAGTCAACAGAATAATAGAACAAGCGCAGTGCGATTACAAACCAAAGTTGCTAAACCACAAACTACAATCACACCATCCACAGTTGGATTATCCTATGCGCAAATCACCAACGAGTCTAATAACATTGAAATTATTAAAATGCTTAGCCAAATTCAACAGTCACTTGGTCATTTAGCGGAGAGGGTGGCAAAACTGGAAATCTATATCTATCCACCAAGCGAAAAAGTCAACATACGCATTGTAGCTTGAACGCTAACGGGCTCAACCAACGAGCCCAGGAACTGGAAATATTTCTCCATACAAACAACATTGATATTGCGCTGATTTCAGAGACGCACTTATCCAACAAAAGCTGTATCAGAATAAGAGGTTTTAATTCCTACTGGACAACCCATCCTAGTGAAAGAGCCAGAGGTGGTTCAGCTGTAATAATTAAAAATAATATCAAACATAATCAACAAGAGGACATTCGTGAAAACTATTTGCAAGCAACTGTTATCTAAATCCAATATAATGGCGCAGATCTAAATATTGCAGCAGCGTACTGTCCTCCACGGCATACACCAACGAAGTTACAATTTAATAACGTCTTCAATAAGCTCGGTCCAAGATTTATTATTGGTGGGGACTACAATATAAAACATACAGCTTGGGGTTCCAGGCTTATTTCTCCTGGGAAAGGAAACACCTTGTTCAATGCCATTCATGAAAACAAATGCGAATATCTGTCCCCAGGGTGGCCAACGTATTGGCCAAGGGATACAGGAAAAATACCAGATCTACTGGATTTCTTCATCGTAAAAGGTATTCCTCTAAGTTACACTAGAGTCGAAGGAATTAACGACCTAACATCTGACCACATTCCTGTACTTTTGTCAGTAAGCGCTATAGTAATAAAGAAACAGAAAAAGCAAAACCTTACTAATAGATTCACGGATCGGGACATCTTCAGAGATAAATTGGAAAAGCTAGTTGAATTAAAAGTTAGTATTAAAAGCAACGAAGAATTGGAACAACAAACAAACTTCATTGAATACACTCGAATGGCTGCAAGATTAGCTACTCCTGAATTAAAGGACAAAGCGGAGATTGAACTCAAATACCCGGCTGAAATCAGGGAACAAATCAAGGCAAGAAGTAGGGCGAGGAGAATATGGCATCACACCAGAAATCCCGCTGACAAGACAACTTTTAATCGAATAAGTAACAAAGTCAATAGGCTAATCAAAAATTTCAAACAGAATTGCCTCGATAACTACGTAAGCGGGCTAGGTCCAGAATTGGATAAGGACTACTCGTTATGGAAAGCAACCAGAAGATTTAAACGAACTGTAGTTCGAGTACCACCTTTAAAGAATGCTCAAGGCAGTTGGGTTCGACAAGACAAAGAAAACGCGGAACTTTTTGCTCAACACCTAGCAGCAGTATTCCAACCCCATGACATTCAATCCAACATAGATGTAACACCTGTTTATAAACCAAATCAGAACTTTAAGAGGGTCACGCCAATGGAAATTGCTGAAGAAATCGACAAAAATCTTAATCATAAAAAAGCACCAGGAACTGATGAAATATCACCGGGTCTATTCAAGGAACTTCCACGTAAAGCAATCATCTTCATCACACACTTATTTAATGCCTGTATGAGATTGAAGTATGTACCCAAATGCTTCAAAATGGCCCAAATAATTATGTCAAGAAACCAGGTAAACCAGATGAAGAAGTAACATCATACAGACCAATCTCACTGCTTCCGACCTTATCAAAGCTGTTCGAGAAACTGCTACTAAAACGTCTAAAGCCAATGATAAACGTTCCTGATTTTCAATTTGGATTCAGGAATAACCACTCCACAATAGATCAAGTCCATCGAATAACTGCGGTAATATAGAGCAAGCGTTAGAAGAAAAGAAATATTGTCCCGCCGTATTTTTGGATGCATCCCAGGCCTTTGATAGGGTTTGGCATGAGGGATTGACATTCAAGATGAGCAAAATGCTACCACAAAACTATTACCAGCTGCTTGAATCATACCTCTCTGATCGCCAATTCAGAGTCATTCATGAAGAAACACGTTCGGACTTTTATCCAGCGATTGCGGCAGTTCCGCAGGGAAGCGTATTGAGTCCCTTCCTCTATCTTCTTTATACTGCGGACATACCTACGACGAATAAAACATTCATCGGCACGTTCGCTGACGACACTGTAATTATGTCAGTAGACGAATCTCAACCAAGAGCAGTGGAAAATCTTCAACGAGCAATGGACAACGTTACTAAATGGACAATTGACTGGAAAATCGCACTGAATGAGCTCAAATCAACCTATGTGACATTTACGCTTCGACATAAAAATAACACTCTTCATATATGCCTCAATGGGGTGCAAGTGCCGCAGGCTGAATCGGCAAAATACCTTGGTCTGCATTTAGATTCAAGGCTCAACTGGAAACATCACGTGAGACAAAAAGCTGAACAGATACGATTGAAACAACGTCAAATGTACTGGTTAATTGGACATCATTCCAAAATGAACCTGTATTGCAAAAGACTAGTATACCAGACTATCTTCAAACCAAAATGGATGTATGGTGCGCAGCTATGGGGTTGTACCATAAATCCAATAGAGACATTATACAACGAAGCCAAAATAAATTTTTTCGAATAGTCACCAACGCCTACCGATTTGTGACTAACAAGGAAATCCACAATGATTTAGAAATACAATTGATAGACGACGTTATCCGGGAATGTGCCATAAAACATGAAAAGAGACTTCTTACCCACACCAATCTTGAGGCCGTACAACTACTGGACAGTACAAACGAAGTAAGGCGGCTCAAACGATTCAAACCACATGAGCTAACCGTATGAAAATTATAAACCAAGGGAACTGGACACTGGTCCAGCAGACCCACACAAGTTTATGCTTATCTCATAAGTACTAATGTCAACCTTACTAATGAATTAATAATGTTTAAGATTGTAGTAGCCAAAAAAAGTTTAAGATGTTTAAGATTGTAGTAGCCTAGTATATCAAAAAAAAAAAAAAAAAAAAAAAATTAATCAATTTGCGCTTTTGTCTTGAACTTTGAAATATAATTTTTTTTTAGAAAACAAATCTATGCCGCACATCCTCGATTTGGCAGGCGACTGCGTAAGGTAAGGACGTGAAAACCGAACTGCCCAAAATAGATTGCAAAGATTAAAAATAATAATAATAAAAAAAATATATATTTCTGTATAATAATACCCCTAACCTCAGTGATTATCTAGTAAATGTTTATTAGTTTAATTGCTTAATTGGTAATCTATTCTTATGATGAAACCTATCGGTTTATCCCAGCTCCGCCTGGAACCACTAATTCTAAAGGCTTTGTTTTTTAGGCGCTCCGGTCTATTGTTGTGATCTAATAGGGCCCGCAGCCCTTCATTGCCATGCTGCTGCAGTACATGACTCCTTGCAAATTTTTGTATTTCATCTGACATTCCATGTTTAAGTCTCAATGGAGGTTGTTATTTCCAATGTACCAAGGAGCATTCACAATGCTACGTATTATTTTGTTTTGAAATGTATGTATGATATATATACTGTGGTTTTCTTTGCGCAGTGCCAAAGCTAAATACCATACATCCCGATAGATTTTAGAACTTGTTTATATTCGGTGTTCCATCTGAGCTTAATGTCTAACGTCATGCCGAGATACTTGGCGTTATCAGAATATGGAATTTCTCCGAATGAGCCTGTCCACACTTTGATTGTTTCGTCGTGATTCCATCACTTCAAAAAATCAATCGCTTCGATTTGATTTCTTTGCGCGGTTCTTTGTTTATATAATTATGTGTGTAAACTTATGTTTTGTCATTTATTCGTATAGTAAAAAAAGTTTTATTGGCTGCGAAAACTGCTTCCTTGTTTGAAAAAAAAAAAATATTTTGCTCTCGAAACAAAAGTTAACCTAAAATTAATCCAAAAACGACAAAACAACAAGAAAATGAAATATTTAACTTTGTTGTAGTGCGAGAATCAGTTTAATAAAAAAAAAAAAAAAATTTTCTGAAAAAAAGAATCCAGATTTCCCCGCCACAAAATTATTTGATTTTCTTTTGAATTTTTAAATAAACTACCATTTTCTTGTGTCAATTAAATTGGATTTTTTTTCGTATCCAATTTCGATGCGGAAAAAATATTTCCTAAATTATAAAAATTTAGATCAGACATGATTTCCCAGTGGGCCAGAAAATGATATTTTTGATAAAAACGCTACGTAAATATTTTTACTAATTCCTTTTCCTATAGGAGAAACCAGAATCGACCTGTGGCCCTATTCTGATAATTCCCGGGGAATGGAAATTTTAAATTATGCAGCAGTTTTATTCCCTTTTCCCCAAAAGTGTAATCTGGCTTTTTTTGGGAAAAAATTATTCCCCATTATAGCAGTTTTGACGTTTATTATTCCATACCTATTTTAGGAAAGAATTAACTGGGAATAGAATTTAACGGAAATTTATTGTATTTTATACTTATAGCAATATTATGGCTGTAAATTTATACTGAAAACTGGTAATATTAATTGGAAATATCAATATCCAATTTTTTACTTTAATAAACAAAATTATATTTTAAGTAAACTTGATTCGTGTCGACCACAAATAATTAAATTATTTTCCCTTGAATTTATTCCCCAATCGCCAGAATTAACTTTTAGAAAACGGGGAATTGGGGAAAATGTCTGGGGTAGCTGCTACAAAAAGAAATTATTCCCTATTCATTCCCTGGGAATTACCATAATAGAGCCACTGCTGGTAGTTATTTGGTTTTGTTTTGTTCCATCAGTTACTGTGATGGCAAAAAAAACATACATACATATATTACTACAAAGAACCAAACATAAACGCCAAATTATCATTTTTCATTTGTCAGTATTAGGGGGGGGGGGGGGGGAAATTTACGAAAAAATTGCAATTTCCAAAAATTCATGTACGTTATTTTTTGGTTAAAAGAACAATGAAACGTCAATTAACAAAGATTCTTTTTTCGTTTCCTTCCCCTTCACCTACAAACAAATTTGGCGGCGGGGAAATTTGTAATTCTTTTTCTACAAATTGTTTGTTTGATTCTACTGATTCTCGCACTATTACAAAGATAAATTATTTCTAGACCATTTTGTTTATTTATAATTTTTTTTAATACAATGTAGCAGTTTACCCAAACAAAAATAATTTTTCTTTTACTATACGAATACGTAGAAAAACAAATAATTTTAAACCCATACATAAACAAAACACACATTTACCGGACAAGTGGTGCAGTGGTTAAAGCTTCGCCACTTGGACTGGGAGGTACTGGGTTCGAATCCCACCAGAGGTTGGATGCATAAGCGAATTTTCATCATCGATTACGATCGGTGATGTTAATAAACACAACTAAGACCCTCTGATGGAGTGCAGAATTCAGCGCCGATCGTTCATGTTAATGAACAGGTTGACATAGAGCTTGCAATCTGTAGGTGGTTGAGGCATACTGTAAACGTGTGAATGGGGTGGTTTGTGCGTGAATGAAAAGGTCAGTGGTTGACCTTCAAAAGACCTTAAATCCACTGGACAATTAATACTTTCTTTCAGTAATAAAAAAAAACAAAGAAACGCTCAAATGTGGACGTCGATTGATTTTGAAATAGAATCACGACGAAAGAATCAAAGTGTGAAGAGGCTCCAAATCGGAATATATCCTTCTTATTTTTGAAGTTTATATGTGTTGATTTCGATGCGTTTACTGTTTTTATCCAATTTTTTGTCCAGTTATTCACTATATCAATAACATTTTATAGTTTCCGTGTTGCCTCATAAATACTAGCATCAGTGGTCATAACAGCTGTGGTTGTTATGTCAATCCACATAACAGCAAACGTTTCAATTCTAGTTTCTACTATGTTTGGTAGATCATTTATATTCAGTAGATATAATACAGGGCCCAGAACACTACTTTGTCGAACCCCTGCCAATATTTTTTTTAGTTTTGAGTATTCACCTTCCTGTCCCACCCGGAAGTAACTGGCGTTTATGTAAGACTTTAGCAATTCAAAATATTGTTTTGGGGCAAATATTGTTGGAGTTTAAATTCTAGGTGACACGCTGCCAAATCTTATCAAGTGCTTGGGCTAAGTCTAAGAATATTGCTGAACCTACCTTTTCCAGCGCCTTCTCAATTCTATCAGTGATCCTATGTATCTGCCCTATCGTTGATTGTTGTGTTGGTATAAGAAGAGTTCTGCCCTCTATAATTGTTGTTAGTAAAGAAATTGGCTTAAACGTCGTTTAGCGGTTTATTATGCTTTGGAACCAATTTCCGCTTTATTAAGTCATATCCAGTTTTTTTTTCTTTGAGGTTTCTTACTTCTTGTTTGATTTCTTTCAGAGTGCTACCCCATTCATTATCCGCTTGTTCGTGGTTTGAAAGTATTTTCTAGGTGTTAGGCAAACAGATCAGATTTTTTGCTTTTCGGTGCGAGCCCAAGATTCGGAAACATTTTTATGGGTGGCACTAGCATTTTTGGCCTGTATAAACCTTTAGTGGCTTTCTACTGGGAATAGTCCGTATCAGGCTTACTTGTCAGGTTACTTAGGCAACTAGCAACTGACGCATTCTTAATGTTCTTTATAAGTAGTATAAGTATGTTGCACAAGAGTTTGGGATTGTGTTCTCTTCAGGTGCTCTAGTTCTCCGGCGGGTCTTACGAGCTCTTCTTTTTTCGTTAACCAACTGTCTCACTTCAACCGGATGGTATATACCTTTTTGTAATATTCCTTGTTGATCAGGGGTACTATCCTAGGTCGTGTTTTGTACACTTTCAATTTGGCTTTCCAGTTCTGCTTCTAACATGTAAGCGGTTCAGATCTGCACCTGCAGATTGATGATTTGTTCGATTAGCTGCCGAAAGTACATATTCCAGTTTGTTTTGTTATTTGTTAGTCTTGAAGGGCTTGCTTTCCTTATTACCGTTCCACTTATTGTCATTAAAACTGGAGTATGATCTGATGAGAGCTCTTCTTCATTTTCGACTTCTTATTAATTTTCGAAAATACCTCTTGAGATATAGAAATTTAGAAGGTCAGAAATTTTATTTGGGTCCGTAGGCCAGTACGTTTGCATTCTACTGGCGTGAAACTCACATTTTAATGTTCTGCCTGCTTCATATAGCTCGCTCTTCCTTTGGGCGTAGTTCTATTTGATCCCCAGAATATGTTTTTCGTGATAAGGTCGCCTGCCTTAATAAAATTACTACCAAGCGATTTAAGAAGGTTGAGTAGTCTTGTTTTTTGGGTTAAACCTATATGTGGATAGTTGTGTAGGTAGGTTAAACCTATATGTGGATTGATGATATACTATAACTCTTGTTATTTTTGGTTTCAATAGATACAGTAGCTACTTGCAAAGCTTTCTCCTCTATTTAGAATTCTTTGTGATGTTTAGCCATTTGTGCCATTTCTTACTTTCGCGCTATCTAGAAATATTTGTTTTGAGTAGGATTGCATCTCTTTGGCTACCTCGCAGCTTCTGTAATTTGCTGAGTGATAATTACCATTTCACTTTATTGTACGTACTTTTGTTGCAGTCTATTGATGGATATGTGCGTGTCTGGTTATACGCCGGACGTTTTTAATGTCTCAATCTTATCTTTCACATTAACGATTTCCTTGATTCCATCACTCAACGATGTTATATCTGACTCGCGAGGTATTTAAAATATTCGACGCTATCAAAATTATGGTCGCCAATTGTGAGATGTGCCATGGAGTTGTTCCTGGGTGTTGCTCAAAATTTGGTTTTACTACCGTTCACCTGCAAACGAAGTCTTTCTGCGCAGCGATTGAGCGGTATGAATCTGTCCTTGATTTCGATAGGTCTTTGGCCAAGAAGCACGATATTATCTGCATATCCAAGAATTTGGCCTGATTTAATAAATATACAGCGCGAAGTTTCAATGTTGCTTTTCCTCTCTACGTATACTCAAGCGCAAAATTGAACAGCACAGGCGCGAGTTGTTTTGACATTTTAGTTTTAATTTATCCTTTCTTAAAAACTACAATTCATCTTCATCTGTTTCATAGGTAGCTATTGTATTTTCTTTGGCATGATTTACATTTTTTATTATAACAATTTCCTCTTTAAGCTGTGAGACTTTGAAAAGTTGTTCGTTTGCGAATATCGAAAGAACAAGATAAATTGTATAAATACATAAAAAGTGTGATAAAATCCAACAAATAGCATAAGGAAGTTCTCTTTGCCAATTAACTTTCCCCTATAATACACATGGTCTTCTATTTATAGCCGGTTAAGGGAAACTATAGACGGATGAAACTTCGAGGTCGGTCGTAAATTTTCGATTATAAATAATTTTACAATTGTCAAACCCAATTTTAACAAAGTCACATCTCGTAGAAGATTAAAATTATGAGTTAGTATTAGTAACAAATAGTATTATTTTATTAAGTGTTGTGTAATTTTCTAAGTTAAACGCGATTTCACCTCTTGTGTAAATATGCCTGCCAACCACATACGCACGTGATACTTTAAATCGTACGATTTTTTACCAGTTTAATCCTACTTGCATCTACATATTTAATTAATAATTAAAAATAAATTAAACTAAAAAATAACTAGAGATTTTCTAATCAAATAATTAATATCTAAAATTATGTTATATTTTTAATTCATGCTATAATTAAAGCACACAGATGTTTTTGTATATTCGGATTGGATCAAATCAAATTAATTACTGAAATCGTAAAACACCAAATTTATTTAACTAGAGGTGAGTATCTACGAGTATGAACTTAATGCTCGCGTGCAAGTGAAATATTATCAACAACTAAAAAAACCAAAACAATTTTGTTTGTGTGATTTCATGCAGATGCTTAATATTTTTAACTAAATTTTATTTGTGCGATCAGGCAGAGCAAGAGAGGGAGAAAATATTTATAGTTTCATTTTCATGGCAATAATTATGATTTAGTTTTAGATATTAAAGTACATATAGCGTACTCTCAAATAATTTTATTTTTTATCAATTGAATTTATTGTTTATTCATTCAAAATTATTAGATTGTTGGTACATTTTCGGTTAAATTTAAGTAAGGATCATGCTGGAAACAGACGTGCGAATTTTACGCATGCGAAAACGCAAGTTAACTACATGAGCGTAATTTTCGGTAGAGTTTTCAATAGACAATATACAATTTGTTTTGGAATTTCTGTCAAAATATTGAAAAGCCGTCGTGATTTTAATAATAATTCATGTAATTTTTTTTTTATTATGTAGTCAACACTGCTGCGGTGCGTTTTTTTAGAAATAGAGACAACTTGCGGAAAAACGCAGCCTATGCGGAATACATGTATTTCATTTCATTTAAAGTAGTGTATTCTAATTTAAACGCACGCGTTTTTCCGCACGTCTGTTTCCAGCATCAATCGGTTGACAAGTTTATTAATATATTGCAAGGCACTCTTGATATTCCAATAACTAAAATGTTGCCAGATTCGAAAATAGATTTCCCTTTTTTCTTGGTTTGAGACGCCGCATTTCTATTAAAAAGGTGTCTACCCCACCTTTCATTTTATTGGAGTAGTTAAAATATCAGGCTTCGCGGTTACAGTATCCGACACATCGTCATGTGCATTGTCGATAAAGTATAACGGATTTATTTATTTTCAGGACAGAAGAACATACAGTTGCATTACTGTTACATCCGAAATTTGAGAAAATATTTTTCTGTCTTTGAATAGTTTCATTTTGATGCCATACTTGGCTGGTTTTGACGGTGAATACTGAATACTGGGTGAATTATGTGTGCCCTCTATATGAAAACAATTGCTCGTGGACAATAATTCATTCATAAAGTTTGTTACGTTTTTGTAAATTAAATTAGGATAAATCTTTTCAACAACTTAAAGTGATCACGGGGCATTGATACTCGAATAAGAGGCGAACAATTAAACCTCCACAAAATTTAACCTGCTCCTTAATTCATTTCCCGGGTTCCTGCCTTTTAGATAATTTTAAATCTAGATAATTTTTTGGTATCATTTGAGTTCACGTCTCACCATAGGGCTGTGAATCCAACATTCAATCAATGTCAATCTGGTCTATAATAAAATCATGCATTTTTAATTTACATATATGTTCGTGTTTAGATTTTGCATTGTAGTTTCAAAACACAAACATTTGCATCATAACCTCACTTTCATCAAATAAATATTTCGTTTTTAATAAAATACATAATTTAATACTTACTTTTAATCATAATTATTATATTATATTATTTGTTATTATTTAATGTAAATAATTATGCACATACAAATTTACCCTTGTAAAAAATAGCGAAAAATTTGCCCATTTTTCATTTAAAAACAAAAATTTTATATCTATATGTTGGTCCCTTGCGAACCAAGTACCGCAAAGATAAAAATAGCCTAACTCGCATTGGAATTTTTATATGAAAAAATGAAGGAGGGATTTTTAAAGCGTTTTAAAATGTGCGCTAGTGTTATCCAAAATTGCGTATGGAATGAGTGTTTATGGTGATGGGTCAAAGATTGGTGCCAGTGTGATATTGGGGGCAATTAATTCAATCCTGATACATACTCTGAAGCCTGAATTGGGTGATTCACCTTTTAATTATACGGTAAAATAAAATAATTATTGCAAAAACCGGATGGATTCCAAAAAAAACCCAAAGATCACAAATGTTCTTAGAGAACGTAGAGCGGTTTTCAGACGGTATTATCGAATAAGTCAAATAAACCAACAACAAATCTCAAACACTCCAAAAAAATTTATTATATAATTCAACATATTTCAAATTTAGATCTTCAATTCATTCTATACTGCACTTGATAACTTTACATAATTTTCAAAAAGCATTGACACGTGGCACGCACGCCATTTTGTGGTATTCATCCCATGTGTTATTCAATAGATTTTTAAATTAACACAAATTTTTCCAAACTTTTACGCGGCTAGTTTATTTGGTGGAGTACTTCTCAATGACGCTGACCATACACGATTATTCTATTTGTTGTGAGCGTCTTGTAGTAAGATCATCTTTTCATCTGAAAATAAAATTTCATCACCGTCGTGGCAAGAGAGTAACACCTAATATTTTGCGATCCTAGCTTTCTTCTGAGCTTCAGTCAATCCACCAATTTTTTGTGTTTGGAGGCAGATCTTTGGTGAGTATGCGTTACATGATGAAGGCCTCACTCAGACTGGCAACTAGCTATTTTATATGGACCTCAGTATTTCTTCGAACAACCTGGTGTTTGTTTTTCTCATCTTACCTGTATCCCGTCAACTTTTTAATGTTCGGTATATGATTTTGCGGTTAATGGGTTGTAGTTAAAGGGCTGCAATTGTCACTTTTTATAAAACCATGAATTTTAATTATACAAAAATCAAATGTAATAACCATTATTTAAGGAATGTATTTTTTAGTCTACCAAGTTTAAACAGTACTAAATTTTGAAAAGTCAGAATTAAGTTAGCCAAATAATGATTTAAAATGATGGGACAGTTAATGCGAAAACCTTTGCAAATATATTTTCCAAGACGCATCCCGTAAATGTAAAAGCCCCCTCCGAGCAATTTAGTTGTGCCTTTGAAGTATGGTGAAACAACAAATGCGATGATCAATGAGTTTTTGACTACAGCTCCCGCCGCCGTAAATCCGGCGAGTTGTAAATCGACGTGATTGTAAAATGAGAATTTCTCATTCTTTCTGTTATCGATTGCTATGCCAAAAATTTGAACTGATAAAATTCTAGTCAAATTTATCATTTTGACACTAGCACGAAGAATTGCTTTTTTCGTAATTTAAAAGTAGTGAATTATTAAGGTTAAAACCAACCAAAATTAGGCTTAATACGAGTAAGTTGATTGATGAGAAATACCTGGCAAAGAAATTTTAAACTTTCATGATTTTAAATTTAATGTCAAGAATATTAACTGAAGACATTGAAGTTTTACATATTTTATTTTAATTTCAATGTTTAACAATGTAAATTTGAATTTCAGATCGACGAAAGAATCAAATTCAAAAAATTCAAAAGTAAATAAAATTGCTATTTAAATTAAATTCTATAATTTTTGAAGTGATGAATTTTTATTGCATATCAAGTAAAAAAATTTACGTCATTAATTTTACTGGTTACACGGTAAAAGCATCTAGTTTTACGACGGCTTTTTTTTCGTATAAAGTAAGAAGATTAGTTTTTGCCAAATTTGTATCTAGTTGTTTTCAAGTACCCCTCCTTCAAATCGCCTGTTAGTTATCAACTATTTTTAAATAAGAACAATAAACTGTTTTTATTTCAAATAAAAATAATTACATTCATTTTCGAAACATTTGAGTCTGAATCACATTAGAACATTACGGTTTTCGACTTGGGACAAATGACGTGAAAATAATTTTTCTAAATTTAAAGATTTGGGTAGTCGTAATTGCGACTATTTGTTAAATAATAATGTATAAAATTAAGGAAATATTAATTTTCATATTGATTTATGTGTATTTAATTTAAAATGGTTTTCTTTCATTTTAAGTTGAAATATCCCCTTTTAATGTACAATTGTTTTTTTAAGACATATATCACATTTTAAAATTAAATACCGTATTCGACTGAAAATATTGGAATTTTATATGGAATTTACTCTTGATTTTTATCAGTATGCTACTAGAATTTATTGACAAAGAAAGAAGACATAAAATGCATGGGCACCCATGCTATGCAGATAACTAGAGCGTTTAAGTGACATTTCATTGTAATGACTGCCCACGCATTTTCTGTTTTGTTTTTTTAATATTATCTTTCCAATCTGTTCTGGGGCCGAGGTTCTTGCCAGCCAATTCCAGGACGTACTCCGACAGGGGTCATAGTTGTTTTCCTTTTCACTACAGATCGTAATCAGTTATCAGATGATGAAAATTCATTTTTGTATTTTGCCCCTATTGGGATTTGAACCCGGGACCTCCCGATCCAAACGCCAAAACTTTAACCACTGTGCTGTTTGTCGATTTTTATGTCTTCTTGCTTTTTCAATAAATTCTAGTCGCAGATTGATAAAAATAAAGAGTAAATCGCAATAATTTCAGTCGAATATAAGAATATTTAATTTTAAAATAAAAAAAGTAATTTTCAATAAGACGAATTTAACTATTGAAATTTAAACAATATTTGTTTTAAATGTTAGCAGTTTTGAAGTTTGTTTTTAACTGTCATGCTTTTGCGCTGCATATAATACCGAAACATCTCGTAGCTGACACTTGTTTTTATTAGTTTGTTACATTGTTGATCGCCATTTTCATTTACTGTACTTTTGTAACCTTTCCTCGTTTTGGAAAAATCCATTTTGAAATATCTTGTTTTGAAATTTATTTTTGAAACAATCCCACTTTTCGCAGGGAGGTGATATTTAGTTTGAGGTATTAGAGATCTACGAAGGCCGCTTTAGCGAAAGTAAACTGAAGCATAACCTAATCGCATTTGGTTTATTGGATAACATTAATTCATTAAATGTTTTTTGTTTACACAACAAATTTTTTTATTATGTTATCATAGAAAAATAAGTTTACAATAGATTTCTCATTTGTATAAAACGAGAGATAAAAATGAAATTCCAATATCATGATTGTTTTTGTGATTTTACATTGTGTGCAATGTTAAGTCACAAATACAATCAAGACATTGGAATTTAATTCGTTTTATACAAATGAGAAATCTATGTTAAACTTATTTTCTATGGTGTTATCTTTCAAATCATTATTATATGAAAGTCTCTTCTAGTACGGTGAAAAGAAAAAATAATCAAAATGAAATGAACCAATTTTTATTATTTAAAATTTATTAATATTCTAGAAACAATATATTAATAAATATTTTGCATGTATTCCCTAGATGTCGAATATTTATTATATTATTTAAATAAATAAAAAACATATTTATAATTTTAACAAATGGTTTTATTGTTGGAGAATTTTTTTTTTTAAATTTTATTTATTTATATTACGACTGAGTCCTGTACCCATTTAGTAATTTACATTGCATAATAAAGTATTTTGATTAGTCGGCGTAATCAAGTGATTATCCCCAGTTTCGTGTAACTCCTCCTCAGATTTTTCGACACAGTAAATCTACTGACCTCCTGGTCGCGATAAGTCCAGTGGTTTGGTTCTTTGCAGTCTTCTTCTTGGTGTGGTAGTCAGCATACAACGTATATCCAGATTTTCATGCTGGTCCAGACATTGTAGGTGTTTTGTTGCATGATGCTTAATTTCTTCCACGACAAGCTCGATCTTTAGATCTCGATGGAGGTTGTCTGTTTGTATGATTTTTATATTTGTCTTCTTGGTACAACCCCAGAGTTGGCCATATGGCCAACCAAAATACCATATGGTCATATAGGTTTCAGGATTTGTTTGTATAGCAGCAGTTTGTTATGGATCGCTAGTGCAGGGTGTCTCCCTAAGAGCCAATGTATTTTTCTAAATTTTATGTTTAGTTCTTCTCTCTTCTTTTTTATGTGTTCTTTCCATCTAAGTGTAGCATCTAAAGTAATGCCGGGATATTTAGCAGTGTTTGTATGCGGTACTACTATCGAGTCGAGTTTTTCATTGTTGGTATATGATTAACTTTAAGATTTGTTAAGTTCATTTCGATTGATTTTGCTTCATTTAATTTGATTCGCTATTTCTTTGTCCAATTACATATCTGGTTAGTAGCCGTCTGTAATTTACTACTGGTGTCATTGAATCCTATGCTGTTGTAAGTATTGCCGCGTCATCGGCAAAAGTCGCCATAGTTGCTTCTGTATATCTCTAGTATATAGGAGATAAAGGATTAGCCCAAGAACACCCCCTTGTGATACTCCTGCTGTTATTCTTTTTAGTTGGGAGTATTCATTCTCATACTTTACTCGGAAGTATGATTTTAAAATGAAATGATTTTAAAATTTGAAAAAATTGCTTCGAAGATCCCGATGAAGTTTGAATTCTAGCCCCTGGTGCCACACTTTGTCGAATGCTTGCGCTACATCAAGGAATATAGTTGAGTATATTTGTTTGCTTTCTAGTGATTTCTCGATTACATCAGTAATTCGATGTACTTGTTCTATACTAGAGAATGTTTTTCCCTAAATCCAAACTGATGTGAGGGGATAAGATTCCTTTCTTCGATAATTGGTTTTAGTCTTATTATGTCTTACCAATTATCTTCGATAATTGGTTTAAGTATCATAATTACTTCTGCAACATTCCATTGTCTTGGTACATATCTTAGTCGAAATGCTGCATTAATTAGATGCACTAGTTTCCTCAACGCTTTCTCCGGTAATATTTTTATTATCTGACCCGTTATAAGATCATATCCTGGAGCCTTATACGCATTCAGATTATTCTTGATTTCCCATTTTGTTCTTTCAATGTTACAGGTGTAATTTTTATTTCATCCTGTTTATTTATCGGGGTGACATTTTTCTCTTCCGTTTGTTTGGGGTAAGGTTGGAATGTTTCTTCAAGGTAATGTGCAAACGAATCTCCTTTTTGTTTAGCATTTCGAGCCCAATTTTCTTTATTTTTAATTGGAGGAACCTGAAGTTTGGGCCTTTTAAGATTCTTAGTTCCTTTCTATAAAGAATAATCAGTATCTTTTTGCCCAGTTAGAGTGCTGAGGTATTTGTTAAGTGACTGATTTTTCATGTATTTTATTAGGTACTTTAATTTGTTACACAAATGGTTAAATACCCTCTTATTTTCCGGGTTTCGATGTTTTTGCCAATTCTTCCGTGCTTTTCTTTTATTTGTAAGAAGTTCTCTCACTTACTCTGGATAGCTAGTACTGCGCTTCATTTCCTTACTATTATTAGGAGTACTTTCCTACGCACCATTTTGGATATTATGGATGAGTTTAACTAATTCGTCTTTTTTTTGGGCTGGTCCCTGTATTGGATTCTGCAGACTTATTCTTTCTGTTAGCTGTGTTTGGAAGAGATCCCAATTGGTTTTGAAGCTCGTTAATTTCGGGTTGCTCTTAGGCTCAGGGCCTACTATTGCTTTCGAACGTTTTCGGTTATTTTCGTTAATCGTTGAACTATTTGCTATCGTATTTCGCTAGTTTCGGTCCTACTGCTTTCGATTATCAACAAAATTTTAGTACCAAAATTATTTAAGTGTTGTCAGAGTAATATTCTCAATTCAGTACATTTTTTATGTCACAAAAATTCTTTTCGATTTTCGTTGTTGTTTTATTAATTTTGAATAATAAATTACATAATAATTATTTACAAATTAAATTAAAATAATTATTAGTGCGATGGATTCAATCGTTCCATATGTATATAGTGATAGTAGTATTAGTAGTGATGATCTCACAACAAAGTACATAGTTCTCTCACAACATAGTACGAGCAATGTAATTGCAGAAACTTTGACCATACTGCAAGAAAATTTATGCTCGGAATGGATTTCGTTTGTAATGACCGTGGAAGAAAAAAGAGAGGATAAAATGGAAATCTTTAAAAAGAGTGGTTTTCCTGCTGTGGTTGCCTGTATTTAGGGATCCCAAATTAAAATGGTAAAACCTAAAGATAGTGAACATATTTTTTTCTGTCGAAATATGTTATGTTTGTAAGTGTAATGATTTAATTTTTTTTTAAGACTAAATAAGTAAGATAATTTTTCATTCATTAGATTTCCGATTATAAACTGTAAATCAGAGTAGTGAATGCTCGTTATGGGGGTTCAGGTCACGATTCAATGATATGGAATCTAAGCGCTGAAAGGGTCGACTTAAATGCAAGTTGGCTAAATGACAACACACCTTACTCGGTACGTATATTAAGTTCCAATTTGCCTTTTACCCCTCATTTCATTCTTATTTAAATTAAATTTTCAAATAATTATCAGTGGATAAAAAGCAATATAATTTTATATGTATATTCCTAGGAGATAGTGGATTTCCACTCGAACCAAGAATAATGACTCCTTATAGAGCTGCTGGTGAAGTTACTGCGGAGTCAAGATATAATACATGCCTTTCAAAAACCAGAAATACCGTCGAAAGATGCATTGGACTATTAAAAGGAAGATTCCGGTGCTTTTTAGCCTCGAGGGAGTTACATTATAGTCCTGAGAAAGTTTGTCAGATTGTTAACATCTGCAGCATGCTTCATAATGTTTGCATTCATTTTAATATTGACTTTGATGAGCTTTTAGAATATGAAACAGAGGATACGGAAGATTTCGTAGTACATAATATTAACAATGAAGCGAGCAGAATCAGAAATAAAATAAGAGCAATTTTTTAGTTATATCAATTATTAATACTCCATTATTTAATAATTCACAATACTTTGTTTACTAAGTAAACTTCTTTAAAATACAAATAAAATTATGTAACAACAATTCAATATAATTTAAGATTTTTAATTGTTACTGGATTACCAGCAATTCTTCTCCTTTTCTATTTCAATACCATGTCGTTTTATTTTCAACTTTGCTTCTGTTAAACTTAAATTTTCCAAAAAATGTTCATCTTGCTTCTTGTTGTCCTCTTTCTGATATTTAAATTTAACTTTTTCTAATTCCAATATTTTTTTCTTATATTTTAAGTTTTCTTTATTAATTTGGTATAATTTATCTAGTTTCTTTTCAATATTTTGATGAAAAGTTTCTTGCATTTTTATTTGCTTCATAATCAAATACTTTTTGGAATCATTTTTTTTTCTTGGCTGTATTGCCCGCGAAACCGAACGTGTGGATCCAAGAATTGTTGACAGTGAAGAAAGCGATATATCATCAGTTGAACCTGAAATGTTTTCTGGGTTGTTTTCACTATTGATCACATTGTTCGATTGCAATTCGCGCGGTACACCAAATGATCCCTCTTGTACTCCGCTTACACATTTTTCTATCTCTAAAAGATCAATCGCCCTTTCCTCTAACTCATTAAAATAATAAGTTTTATTTGGTCCGCCTCCTGTGCCAGTTCTTATTAATTTATTCTGGGTCACTTTTGTCCGAATCTTATTTTCCAGTCATGCCACACCCATTTAAATGATGTACACTACACATTAAGTAATACAGAAAAAAACGCCTCTTACTTTTTTGTATTAACAATAATTGTGTCTTTGGTTATCACAATATTTAAACAATGATGGGTCGATCTATGATGTGATTGCAATAATATTATTTTCAATGGTATCGTATTTAACGGTTTTGTTTTGTTATTTATTAAACTAAAATAAATTTTGCTAATTTGGAGATCACAGAAAATTATCTGTATATATGTAGTTGTTTTTGTTGGGAAGGATTTGTATACTGATTGTGTTTAACAAGAAGAAGATGTTGTTGTACATTCTTTTGAAATGACTATTTATACGGAGAATTGTTCGTTTGTAATTCAACAAATTATGTGGTGTTTCTTGTAGTTGACGAAACAAAGCATTACAAATTTATTATATTATATGTATAATAATAGCAATATTAATAATAGTAGTAGCGATATTATAATGACTGGTGTGGACAAATTTTGCAAATGTTTCGCTTTTGTTTAATTTTAAATCGAAAATTGTTTCTCGGTAATAGCGGTGTTCGTTAATGTTCCTATTTTGAAGAGAAAAGAGAGAGAGAGAGAGAGAGAGAGAGAGAGAGTGGAAGAAAAGCGAGCTTTAATACATACGTATGAAGTTGCACTCATTCTAATTTTCATTTATCAAAGGTACCAAAAGCGATTTGTTTTCACTTCGCCAAGGTGCTACGTTAGCGAAATCTTTCATATAAGCAAACCTTTGCTTCTTGCGGTTAGATTACGTTTCACCAATTCTAAAGAGGAACTGCGTTTTAAGTGACCAGGTAAGTAACAGTTATTAAACTTGTTAGTTTGGTTATTTGTATTTTATAATAAAAGCGTGAAAATGATTTTTTTTTAAGATATTGGAGGAAAAGGATTTTTTGCTTCAATCATAGGCATTAGGAAAAATTTAAGTTTTAACCAGTATAATTAACTTAACAGAGTGCAGTAAAAGTGAGGTGGGTTTCGTTGCGTACTTTTAACACTACTAATCATTAGCAAGTATTTAAGCAAATTAAGTGTTGAGGAAGACCAACCCTACAAACTTGCAAAATATCCTACCGCTGGATATTTTTTACTTGGCCGTAGTGGTTACCAATGTACGACTTAAGCTCAACACAGAAGATGAGCGAAGGCGGCGAGCGAAATTGTCTGTCATATTACAAAACACCGAAAACATGCAATGCGAATACAGCCATCGACGCTGGCGACGATGATTTTTTCGTTGAAAAAAATTTAGAGTCTATTTTTATCGCCTTCGAAACAATGTTGCCAACTGTTTTTTTATATTATACAGTGGGTCACAGCCAAAATGATGCAATTTATATTTTTTTTTAATGTAAATATCCAAAAAACAATCATAAATGTCTATTTTTAATTAACATTTATTATAAGCTTCAGTATTAGTAGCAAAAAACCAACAAAACAAAATTTCCACGTCAAAACATGTCACATCTGTGAAATGATGCACTCTCTTTGTTTTGAAAATAGCGGAACTTTTCTACACAAAACAAAACTTTCAGTGTAAAACAATTTTGAGTATCAGTTTTGAACAACCTCTTGTGCGATTATAGTCAATATAGTGTGTCAATATAGACAAATAAGTGAAATTTTGTAATAATTGAGAAAATGGGTCGCCACAAAAGTTTTGAAACGTGTGAATTAGTTATTAAACGCTTTAAAGATGGCAAAGCTCAAAGAAAAATTGCAGAAATGGTGAAAACTCTTCTACTGTTCAGCATATTATTGAACACTTTATTTATCAACACCGTGTTGAAAATGAACCTAGAAAAACGCACAATAAAAATATTTTCCGAAAAAGATTGTCGATGGATTGTCCGAATAATAAAAGAAAACCCCAAATTAAGTGCCCCAAAGTGCCCAAGACCATAAAAACAAAGATGAAACATGCTGGAACATGATTTTATTTGCTGATGAATCCAAATTTAATCTTTCTGGATCAGACGAATGAAATTACGTATGGAGAAAGACTAATACGGATCTAGCAGTTAAAAATTTACGAAGCACTGTTATGCACGGTAAAGGTCATGTTATGTTAATGGGCTTGTATGGCATCTTCCGAAGTTTTAAATTTAAAGTTTATCGAAGGCAATTTGAGCACAAATGTATATTTAGTCATATTAAAAAGAAATTTAGAGGAAAGTGTTGAAAAGGTAAATATCAAGTATCATTTTCGGTACTACCAGGACAATGATCCGAAACGCAAATCTTGAATTGTTCAAAGCTGGCTCATTTGGAATACTAACTTTCTCTTGGGAACTTTTAGCTTTCTCTTTGGAACCATCTGGAGTGTTCATCGTGTTGGATATTGTGGCAATATTATTATCACTTGATTCCGTTAGTTCCGTTTCATGATTTGTTTTATTATCAGAAACCTTCAGATATTCTATATGTTCGTGTTTGACATTCATCTTGAATTGTTTGCTGTAATGTGACTGGTGCAATGGTATGATGACCACCCAAGTGATCATTCGGTTTTGCGTAGTAGAATACCCAACACTCTGAGGTAAGTTTATTAGCAGTCATGTCCGGTTTTTGGCTCCTTTAATTCTTTGTACTTTTGTAAAAGATTTTTCCATTTTTTAAACATTTTGCTTCATTTTTTGAAGCATTGAGGTCTTCGCATCTTGGTCTCTATCAAAAGATACACATATACACGAACATAGATGGAAATCCATTACTCAAAACCTTACGTCGATAAAATATTTAGCAATACTTTTTTTTCTTGAATGGCGCTTCTTCTTTTATTCTGCAGTCAATTATTCTGTTTCTTGTCCCTTGAATAAAATGTTTTATCATAAAATAGACAGTTAGAAAACTTAATTTAGTTAATTTAAGTACAATTACCTAAATTAAGTTTTCTACTTGTCTACATCAATTATAGAACTTTAGGGCCATAGGCCCATTCGAGCACTATCCGGTGTCGAATAGGAATACTCTACTGAAACTGCAACTACTATTCACTGGTGTCACAATATCAAAAATAAATGCATCCATAAAACAAACTTTTATCGACCTGATATATACTAATTGACATTTATTTTGATATGACGTTGTAAACAATAATTCATCTTGCTGCGTTTAAATTTTTATTGTTAGATTAAGTTTCTAATGGTTTCAGGGGTTTCCAAAAAAAATGCCTTTTCAAATTTCCCATTGAAATGGATAGCGCTCCCGATGGCGGCTCCCGATAAATAGGTAGAGCAAAATATTTTATGTCGATTTTTAACTAAAAATTTAAATGAAATATATTAGTTTGGAGTTAAATAAATTATAAATGTATATGCAAAAATAGCGTGCCAAATGTAAGTTTTGACATAGAAAATTGGGTGCTCCGGATACATCTATCGAGCGCTCATAAAACAACATGGCTAATATGATCGACTACGGCACTATGGTTAACTGCTGCTTTTAATATTAGGACAAACATATAGCGATTCCAATCCCCGATCGTAAATTAAAATTATTTTTTGTTTTACAAATTTATTGTACATTTTACATGATTGTATATTTACTAAATACTAGTATTTGTTGAATTTGGTTCAAAAGTTATTTCTCGTATATCACTCGGTAAATTAACGCACGAATCAGCATCCCGTGTGATTTGGATATCGGTATATAAGCATACATCGGTAGCTCCCTAATTTTAATCCCAGGTGTTTAATACCTGGTTTAGTACAAATAATACACAGTTGTAGATGAAATTCACTTCGAGTAATTAGTCAAGGAACCGGAAAATCGGAACAACTTAAACCTGAAAATCGGAACA
Organism: Nephrotoma appendiculata; assembly: GCA_947310385.1. Lineage (NCBI taxonomy): Eukaryota > Metazoa > Arthropoda > Insecta > Diptera > Tipulidae > Nephrotoma > Nephrotoma appendiculata. Next base: position 233,785,130 of record OX371224.1, read on the forward strand.
ATTTTTCTACATTAAGCGCCGCGTTAAAGAAACTAGAAAAATTCTAGCCGGAATCGAGTTCATCACGATGTATTTTAATGAGACCAAATAAAATGTGGTTATCGGCTTCATTGATAGTCATAACATCGTACGAGGCTAAATTCGCAGCTATGAAAGAAATTCTCTCTGCAATGTCGACTGTTTATCTTTGCCTGTACATCTTTTTTTGTCTTTCGTCTTTGAAAAGGATACTTTATCAAGCTGCATTACCCAAGTGTATCATTCATTTTTTAAGCAAAAGAGTGACATACAGATATGGCAGCCACACGAATAGATTGTGTGTATAATCGAATATTTTTGCGCGGGAAATATAATTTATACTGTGTGATAGCTGTTATCAATCCTTCCATTAAAATGTTCGAAAAATGTTCGATTATGGTTGCGTAGTCAGTTGACAACTAAGTATCCTTTAGACTGATTTGAGTCTATCAATAGAGACAGATTGTTGCTTATCTCTAATTTGTAAAACAATGTGCTTACAAAGTCATCGTATCACTTTGTATGGGCCTTCATAAGGTGGTGTGACGCCTTTGCGTACATTGTCTATTCGTACGAAAACAAAGTCTCAAATTTGCCATTACTTGGGTACGAGTACGTCGGTTTGATTGGTTTTGCGCATGTCCGTTGGGATGAGTTTGTTCATCGTGGAGCGCAATTCATCAATTACTGTGTCAGTAGTTACTTGGGGTGTAAGTGGGTGTTCCACAAAGAATTCCTCAGATAATATGATCGTTTGACCGTACACCAGTTCTGCTCAAGTCATCTTTGACTGTTGCTCGGGTTCCCAACAAAATGATTGGGATCTATGAGCTCCGTTTGACGGTATTTGCACAAGCTTTGAGAGTTGTTTTAAGTAGGCGGTGGAAGCGCTCAACCATACCGTTTGCTTGTGGGGGTGTGCAGTTTTCCGTATTCGTTCCGTATATGAGCCTAAGAGTTGCACAAGCTCACCGAATAGTTTGGATTCGAACTATGTGCCTTGATAGGTGGTAAAGTTGACCGAAACGCCGAATATAAAAATGTGGTTTTCGACGAGTGTTCTTGCGATTGTTGTTGTGGCAATATCTTTGGTGCAGTAGGCTTTTGGCCACCGCGTAAAACGATCTACGCAAGTTAAAATGTATGTGTTTCCATTAGATGGTGGAAGTGGTCTAATATCTGCATGGATATGTTCAAATCTACCTGGTAAAATTTGAAAATTCCCGTGAGGCGATTTGGTGAGCCTTTGCCTTTTATACTTTTGGCAGGATAAACAAGATTTCGCTCACAGGGCTAAATCTTTATTCATACCAGGCCAAAAGTATCTTGAGTGACGCGAGTTAGAGAGTTGTTCGTACAATTGGATATGAAATATTAAACAGAGTGTCAAAGATAGTACGACGTAATGTCTCTAGAATGTACGAGCGATTGTTGCCTGTAGATATTTCACTGTAAATTGTTAAATCGGCTAATAAAAATTAATTAATTTCCATTTGGAAAGTGTGCCGATTTGTTTAACTCGAGTAAATCTTGTAGTTCTTGATCGCAAGCTTGTGATTTTGTGATTGTTGTGATGTCGTAGCGAAGTGTACCGGGGGCACTTTTTCTAAGCTGTTCTTGAGCTGAAGTTATGCGTTTTCACATTCTTTAGGTCAAGACAAATTTTATGGCGTTTTGGGCTTTTTGAAAAGTGTTGCCACATGTTTATGAATTGAGGCAAATATCTCTGCTAGTTTTGAAAAAAAAAAATGAAATGTTGTTAAATGACGAATTGTTAAATTTGCTTAACGGTTTGAGGTACTGGAAATTCTCTAATTGCATTGATTCGTCCTTCGAACGGCAGAATGCCTTGTGACTCAGAAAATCAAATTGCTTGTCTCAAACACACATTTTGCGGTATTGATGTTGACACCGTAACTTGATAATTTTTGAAAGAGTTGTTCCAAATGATGTATGTGTTGTTTCTCGTCTTTTAAGTCAAGTCTACGAGAAGTTGTCGATATAACCAAAAACGAAATTGAGATCTCTCATATTTAGCATGTGTAATGGACATGATATTCTGAAGGTCGGCTGTCGGCCACCACATTGTCTTTGCCTTGAATGTGTCTCCTAATCTGTACCTGCGGTTTAATTTCATTCACTATACTAACTGTATCTCTGCTAACATTTATGACGTTATGTCCCCGGGTGAGTGAGAGCCGAACATAAATCGGATCAAACTGTGAAATTTAAATTTTTTTTACTAAATGAACAATAAATCGAGGAACCTGAAAAGATCGTTGGCTTAAAATAGAGTTAGAATTGAGAAACCACAAACCATTAGAATCGAGATAAGGGATTTATTTAAATTTATCGTAGTTATGAAAGATTATTCCATCTTATGGTTATCTCACAATTTAAATACATAAAAAGCCATAAAATTTTTGATTCTAAATAACCTGTGCGCATAACTTCAGAGCACTATGTGTATAGAGTATACACACTAAGCAACGAGTTTTGTATTAAATTTCCTAACTTTACAACACAACTATACTTATTCTGTTATCTAACTACTACAAAACATTTATTCTATTTCTCAGTATAGTTTGTTGTTGTTGTTTTTTTTCAAAACGATTTTACATTTTTAATCAGAAATAGATATGAAGTGGAAATGTATAAAAAAAATGTCAATTTTTCAGTTAACGTTTAATATAAATCAAGATCTCTTGTGAGCACGCCACGCCGTTCGTGCCCTAAGGCTAATTTAAAAATTAATTAGCCGTGTACTAACCAGTTAATTTAAATTTAAACTTTTAATTTTTATTAAATTTAGTGATGTGTTAAGAAACGGTTTGGTTGTTTGGAAAATGTACAAATTTTGTTAAATGAAAAAACAACTGTAGTTCGAAATATTTAAATAACTTATACCAACCAAAGCGAAAAATACAAAAAAATTGCTAAATGTTTTATTAGTTTAAATAAAATAATAGAAAATGAAAAATCAATTTTTAAATTTTTAATCAACGCGGCTAAATAACAGTTTTGTGTATAAATGTTTTATTGTTTAGTTTATGGTGAATTTGCGCAACAACAATAAAAATAAAAATTGTAAATAGTGTGGTGTATAAATTGACATTGGGAAAACATAATTTTTGATAGACAACATTTTAAAATTTCACTTTGCCGTTTTAAATAAGTAAAAGAAATGTCCGGTAAAATTAACGAAAAAATACCATTGGACCGGAACAGCGTAAAACATGACAGATTTTTGGTCAAATTTCATAATAATTACTATGATTTAACGGAATTTGCTCATAAGCATCCGGGTGGAAGGAACACATTACAAGGTTTGGGAAATGCCGATATGACGAACCGTTTTAATAATGCACCTGTACATTCAGATGCCGCCATGTACCTAATGAAGGAGTATAAAATTAAAACGGAGCATCGAAATTTTGTCAATGGCTTTAAGACTGCCATCGACAGTAATAATAATAACTATTCCAACGATGTGGCTAATGGTGCAACAAATGGTACATCGAACGGTGTTGCAAATGGAATTAATGGATATCATGCCAACGGATTTAAAAAAACACACGAAACTCAATCAGATGAAACAAATGATGACAGCATGGAGGTAGGCGAATTAACTAAATATTTTTTAGGTTAAAACCGTTTGTAAAAAAAATCAATCGGTTTGGTTGACGAGCTTATCAGAATATTTATTTATTAGAACAGACATAATTTTTTATCTGCTAGTTTGCTTATTTGTTAGATAGCAATCTGTTTACATATCGAACATATTATGTGTGTGTGTATGTGTGTATAATAGTTCGAGGGGTACCTCGATTTTGAATGTTTCGGTTTCCCACTAAACATACCGTTAATTGAAAATTCACTTGTGTTATCTTCTTTAGGTATATGTAATTATGAGCCTTACTCACATTTTTAATTAAATTAAAACATTTTTCACAAAAAATTATCTAATTACAACTGAAAATGATTACATTATTTTATGAAAAAGAACAAAATGGTTTGGTTTATCTGTTTTAATACGTTAATGAAATTATGAAATTTTTAACTACACCTTATCAGGTTTGTTGTATTTGAATGATAACATTCTTGCTGATATGATAAAATTCATCAACGGTATTAGACTCGACACTAAATAGATGTCTGTTAATAAATTTGTTTTAACCGGGCTAGATTATATAATATTATTTATTTTATTTAATGCCACAGATATGTTAATAGTTGCGTAACCATAATTTTGCGATCGTGATTTCCCAAATGAAAAATGAGGAGAACCTTCAAATTCGTTTGCGTTCTCGTTTAAACGACACTTAAATTATCAGAATTTATTTTTATATTGACTGCAAGAAAAACATATTTTGTCGCTCATTTAATGTCTCTACCGTTCAGACACTGCTGTAGGGATTTTTGCTGCATGGTACAATAACAATGTTACGTGCGGCCTTGCCCTGTTAAAATTTTTTAAATTTTGAAGGTCATAATTATTTTTTAGATTTTACTCGTTTAGTATCAGATTGATTTACGACAAAAAATTAATGATTAACCAAATATGGTGAATTTTGGGTTATTCTTCAAATTCTATTAGATTATTAAAATTTAATTTTTTGTTAATTTTTTGTCACTTGGCCCTAAGAAATCAAAACGAATTTGTTTCTAATATTAATATCTAGCTAATGGGGAATCCCGCTACAATACTTTATGTAAATGTCGTTGTGCTAAGATCTCTATGAATATCTCGGTTGACTAAGAACTCGCTATAAGAAGAAGTTTTTCTGCTCCTCTGGTGAAAATCCGCGAGACAGTCCACGAGAAATTGACAAACTCGTTTGACATTCCAATTCTGTTTATGTTCATGTTATTCAATGTTGTTTGCAATTTAATGGAGCATTTTATATTGACAATCTCAAATCGAAATCAAAGACTAATGTTTTATATACGAGGGTCGATCAATAAGTATCAATGTTTGACAAGAGGTGGCGTTTTTGAGGGAAGTTGACATTACCATCGTGTACGGTCATCTGTCAAACGACACCAATACTAAATTGCAGTCCAGTTCACAGGTTAGTTTTTATTTAGCAGCCAGTTGTATCATTCGTGTTTCTCAATAAAATGGAAAAGATCAAGATCGGTTCGAAATTCGCTTTTTATTTTTGGATGGAAAAACATGCGAAGGAATATTATTGTCGCGACCAAATTGCATGTACTGCGCTACCAATTACTGCCGCACCCACCGTACTCGTCCGACTTGGCTCGCTGCGATTTTTGTCTGTTCCCCAACATGAAAACATGCCTCGGAGGAAAAAAAACTCAGCTCAAACGAGAAAATTATCGCCGTGACAGAAGCGTATTTTGAAGAATTTGAGAAATCGTATTTTTTGTAGGGATTAAAGCAATGGCAGACAGTTGGGAAAAGTATATAGACCTAAAAATAGATTACGTTGTAAAATAAAAAAATAATATTTTAAAAAACTTGCGGCTTCATTCCTAACACGGGTGGGTACTTATTGATCGACCCTTATACAAATAGACTTGAAACGTGTTTTTTCCTCATAAAAAATAGTCTATTTCATGCGGGATTACTTAAAATGGGAAGCATATCTAAAACTATATTTATATCTATCTCTGTCTATGATTTTCCAAAACAAAACGTTTTTGTTTCCATTTGCGACTGGAAAAGTTTTAGGAAAAACTTAAAATTAAACAAAAAAATAAACAATTAAGACTAAAATTTAATACAAATATAAAAATTACTATTTTACAGTTTGTGTTAACACATTTAAAATAAAGTGGTTAGTGAAAAGTTTGAGTGTTTCGTGTAAAATTAATTGATACCGCACAATCCATTTTTGGATATTTCAAATTACCTGCAAGTTTGTGATTATTTAGGGTAATAAAATAAAATTATGTTAAAAATTGATAATTTTTGAGCGATTTGTTAAAAATATTATGAGTTTTAAAAAAAAATTTTATTTGTTGTGATATGAGTTATACAATATTTTTTGTCAGACCCGTACTCAAAGGATTTTATTATGTAGTTATGTGAAGACAAAATGGCGTGATGCAATTTTGTTCTGTTTTAAATACGTTATATTTAAAAATATGTTTATTTAGTATATATAGGTATATTTTCGGTTAATTATGTCATATTCAACAGTTTTACCATTAGCATTATAAAGGGTGTCCCAAAATGTACACAAGATTTGAATTAAATAGAAAACACGCAGTTTTTTAAGTTCTATTTTTATTATTGAAACATAAAGTACATAGAATAGGGTTATGTATGTATGGAATAGCACATCCGGTAAATAACCTCCACGGCTTTGCTGACACAAACGCACTCTTATGTGTCCCTTGAATCTCCTTCAATGCACGTTTGGGTGTGCGCTTGTTGACATAGACTTTTAACTTCAAATAACCTTATAGAAAGAAACCCAATGGTATTAATCACACACAGGAGGCCAATTTTGATGACCGAAACGAGAGAGTCAGGGAATGTCTCATGCAGTAACTGGTTTGTTTTACGAGCTGTATGCGGCCTGTGGCAACGTGAAACATCAATATCATCCAATTTAGGCAGAAAGAACTCGGTTATCATGTCGCGATATCGAGCACTAGTAACAGTAACTACTTGACGAGTTTCATTTTGAAAAAATATGGTGTAATGAGGTATTTTGTGCTAGAATCTACACCAAACAGTGACACGTTGCGGATGCATTTGTGTTTCGACAATCATATGTAGGTTCTCTGAACTCCAAATGCGGCAATTTTGACGATTAACAAGACATCAAGGTGAAAATGAGCTTCATTGCTTAGATTTTGGTCCAAAAATAAGTATTCAACTTTCATTATTTTTGAAATATTGTTCAACAATGAAATCGCGTTGTTCTTTCGTGTAGTGTTGCATGTTTACTAACTCTAAACTGTCAGCTGTTTTCTTTTTTTGGTTGCAAACACTAAACTAATTAATCTTTTATTTAATTCAAATCTTTCGTAAATTTTGGGATACCCTTTTTACATACATATTATGCTAATGGAAAATTTAATATATGTTTTTTATGTATACATAGAACCTTTCGATTTTATGAAATACCACCAATTAACTAATATTACTAGATAAATAAAACTATATATCTCCTGTTTTATGTACATCAAATAAATAGTTAAGTACATTCTAATTCTCTAACAAAAACTTTTAATACAGCACTGATTAATTTTTGTCTGTCCCTTTTTCATTGAGATTGACTCTCTTGACATTTAGTTACTACCAGTAAAAGTATTACAGTCTTTGATCGAAATAAACAAACAAAAAAAAAAAATAACTAAACGACAAAATTTCATCGAGAAGTAATGTTTTGACCAAAATAAAAATAACATAAATTTTTCACAACATTTTCACGGATAACCACTTTAGCGAAATCAGAAGTGAAAATTTTATTTCACTCAAACTACGTAATAAGCTAAACAATCGTTATTGAAGGAAAATAATTTTAGACATACGTAGGCAAGAGTAGCACTTAGGTTTTGCTTGAAGGAATAATTACTGCTTGAAATTTGTTTGTGTACGCATTGTGTGACCCAGTTAGATGGCAACTGTTTGGAATTTATTATTTTTGATTTGTTCATCGTTAATGTATACATATTTAACAATAAATGCATTAAAATATCACTCGGAAAAGAAAACCTATTTTGAGCGACTTTGTAGCTGTTTTATAATTTAACCAGAGCTAACAGTGCGCTGTCAAAAAAGCCTTTGTGTTTTTTATTTAACTTGGGTAATTTTACTCTACACACCGTGTATACTCGGTTCTTCAAATTTTACTCTGAAATAAACGTCAGTGTAAGAAGAGTGTGCAAAGTAAAAAACAATTGAATACTCTATGCATACCAGATTATTTGACTCTGCCAACCTTCGCTCGGTGTACAATACACAGGTTAACTTTACTCGCTTGGGTTGAATTATAAAACAGGGCCTGTTTTTTGCATATATTAAACTGTTATGAATTTTCTCTGGTCATTTTTAAACAATTTAAAAATGTAAATCCAAGATAAGTTTAATTTTCAAATAAAAATTTGAATTTGGAACTTTTATTTTCCATACCTACGCTTTATCAACTAGCCTAATTTTTTAGAATATGAATTTGTTTTTATCTCAATTTTTGTTGAGTTTGATTTTTTTAAACATATAGTTTAACACGTATCTGTTGTAAGTAAGTGGTTGTCTAAATTAATTTAATAATAACTTAGTCGGTTTAAAGAGTTTTCAAGAAAATAAAATTAATTAATATTGTTGGCTTCTGACTAGTTATCTAGCTCCAGAATTGTACCTATTTAACGAAAATATAAAATTATTGCTTTATTTCACAATTTAAAATGGTCAAAATAGTAGATAATTGTGATAAAACACTAACTATACATAAAATGTAGTTTACACACTGTTTCACTTCGGTGAAGGTCCACTTGTTGGTTTTCCTTGGTTTTGGGACTTTGAGAAAAAACTGTCTAGCCTAGGTTGCTTTTTTATGTTTCTTGTGCCCTTTCAACGATACTTTGAACAATAGATTCTTACGCTTTTTATTCCGTACAAATTTCATGGTCATAATTTCTCCCATACTCCGTTTAAACATCTTGAGGTTACCTTATCCAGGATTCATCGATGTATAACGCTTTAACGATGTTATAATATTTTCAATATTTTTATTATTGATTGTTGTTCTGAAGAATTAATGCTCTCCATGTTTTCTAGTATGGTCTTAAACGCACGATGGAGGTTTTATGCTTTACAATTTGCAATAACACCTTGGTCCTTGGCTGCAAAACTGAAATGTTAGGCTAAAGAAAAAGTATTTCTACGGGGATACAGGTTTCAAAAGAGCCTAAACCAACCAGAAGCTCAGGAGGATAGACACTTCGTTTGACAACGGATTTCAGAATTGATTTAAATATCAGCCCTAGCTGCAGCTTCACCAATAATTCGTATCAAACCAACCTCTGCTGACTTCGAATGTCTCCGTTCTACTGTCGGTTTCATCTTGAATGTGATTATAGATACTTTTTCCATGGTGGTCATCATCCATCCAGATGCTAAGTCTTCGATCCATTTCCTCAATTACATTGCTTCGTGTACAGGTATCTATTTTGGGCGATAGATCAGAAGGTGTTGTTGCAGATGTCTTAATCTTATTGGTATTTTTAATAATTGTCCTTATTGTGGACGAAGCTAAATTTAAAGAGGCTGTCCCATATCCACTTCACGTTCACCACTTTCAATTCTGCGTTAAACTTGTATTTTAGGGTCAAAAAGCAGTGAAACATTAAATTTACAAAGAAAAAGTATTTCTTTTTGTTTTCACTTTTAATGTTTCACTGCTTTTTAGCATCGGCGACTGATTTATAATTTAATCACAGTGATTTATAATATAAATAGATAAATAATAACTGATAAGTGAAAGGTAAAATCTAGAGTAAGATTACATCATCCCGGCTGATACCTAATAATTGATATGTTTAATTATTATCTTTGATATAAACTTTGTTCGTTGCCCCTCTTATACAGATAAAATCTCTGACACAAATATAGTAAAAAGTAGTCATCTACTTTACCTGTTACATTCGTTTATAAATTAAATTTTGCTTAATTATAGCGTAAATTTGTTAAATTGAATTTACTACATTTTTGCGCCTTTTGTCGGCTCCGGATGAACGTTGAAAACTATTTGTTCCTACACAAAAAAGTTTCAGTAAAATAATTAGTATAAAACATGATTTAAAATGTTTCATAAATTTTACACATTTCTCCATTAAAATTTACCTCATTGCTCGAACACTTTCTTCCAATTAAATAAATATTATACTGTCTCAGCACCTTTGGGCCTTCGGTATATAGCAACGACTAAACCCAGAGCCATCTATGATTTTAAAGAGCCGTTACATTAAAACGAAACCGTGGTAATTGGAAAATTGTTGAACATAAATTTCTGAATAGAATTTTTTAATAAAATATTCAACAAACATGTTCTCTAAAAATGAGCATTCCGTTTAGTTGTATAGGTTAGCAAAGTAAGTTAACAAAGCCTCGTGATGCCGCAGATTCCTCTTACATCCAATTTAAAATTTAGTTTTATAAAAATTTAATTTCTTTAGTAAATTCTGGTCCTATGTACATTAGAATTTTCGAGATGAACCATGGATTTAATTGCAATCTAAACGATCACATTTATAACAAAATTAAACAGCTGCAACGAGATTTTATGAATCACCATGTAGAAATTGTAGAAAATTTATTTACTGGAAATGTACACAACATCGTTAACAACGTTGATTTTCTTAATTAAATATTATTACAAAAACAACAAAACGTAGAAAACTTCAATTTTATGCGATTGCAAAACCGAGCTTTCTGTAATTTCAAAATCGGTTCAAAAGTTTACAGATGTCCCTATAATAAATTTACTTGAAATTACAGAAGAGAATAAATCAATAAAATAATTAAACAACTATGTATTTACGAAAATAAACCATTATTAAGTTAGGCGCGAAATCTAACATAATTAATAATAATTTAACATAATTAATAAAACTCAAACAATTATAATTTTCATTTATAATACGGTTAGCGTAAATAAAAACTTTAAAAGCATAATATTCACCATCATAGTTGCTGCGCGCTGTAAAACAATAATAGAAAAATGTGTTCTAGGAGATCTCCGTAATATATTGAACCAGGCAGTACACAATGAATTGTTAAATTTTCTAAACTAACTCTTTTTGGTTTTAAAATATTCAATTTTTTCGCTATTGTTTTCTAAATTTATACTTAGTGACATTTTTTGATTGGCTTGGTAATTGCGAAAAGCTTAATAAAATAGCAATGTTTTTATTTTATGAAGCTCTGTTTGGTTTATACTACAGGATAAACCAATATAGCCTGCGAATTTGTTGCAAAGAAAAATCAAATTTTCAGAAGCATTTTTTAACGAACGATTGTTTTGGAAAAATAATGCTGACATTTTTGCTGGGACACTCTATACTTTTCTTTACATACATATGTACATATATAAACGAATTCTTGTTTCTACAAAACACAAAAAAAATTGTGTTAGACTAATTTAAATGTTTTTGTGTTAACTCGACATAATATGACTCAATTTTATAATATGCTTTTCCTGAATATTAAACTAACCATTCAAATTGAAAATTCAAACGAAGCATTTATGTTTTATATACAAAAAAGCTTCTAACAAAACATTAAAATACACTGATTGGTGTCAAAAAGAAGAAAAACCTTTCCCTCTAAGGATAGCCCATGAAAAAAATCGCGGAATCTTAGGGCTCTTATATTTAGGACGCTCTGCTAAAACCCGTGTAATGGCGCTTGCTGTTTCAATACAAAATACACAGCTGCAGCTCGTGGAAAATAGGAAAAATATTTTCATAGTATTTTTGTCAAAAATATTATTTTCTGGCCTACTGAGAAATCATGTTTGATCTAAAATTTTATATTATAATTTAGGAATTATTTTTTCTGTATCGAAATTGGACAGGAATAATATTCCCAATTTAATTTTGTTTTTGAAAAAATTTACTCTAACCATTTTACCATAGCATGCTAGAAAAAAAAAATTTTGTGACAAAAATACTATTAAAATATTTTCTCTCCGATCGTAGGAAAAAATATATCTTTCCGTTGTTTTTTCGAAACGAAAAGCTCATGATTCCAGTATGTTGTATTTGTTGCAACAAGTAATAATAGTACGAGAATATTTTTTCTGGCCTAGACCGGGAATATATTCCCGTATGGATTTTTAATTGTTTAGAAGAAATAAAAGTACACGTATAAGGTCAAACGCATTTATTTATTTTAATTTAACAGTATACATAATTATCAATTTTTATTTAATAAATCTATACCAAACTAATTATGTGGTCTAGGAGTTTATTTTTACTTATTTGTAATATTTACGGTTATCGTACAATTAGTACAATTATTCAACATTGTGGATTAGTAGTATCGCATCCCAGCATTGTTGTTGATATATTGCTATTAGAATCATTAACATTATTTGCATCGGCTGTTTCATTATCCGTTGTATCGAAAATCTTATGAGCAACTTCAATTTTATTGATAATGGATTCATCGATATACCCTTCAGCAACAGTCGATGACTTCCATCCTCCAAATCTTTTTAAGCATGTTAAATCCCATGCCGCCATTATCAACTAAAATTGTCGCAGATGAACGACGGAAACGGTGCCCTGTGTATTGTTTTGCGTCTGGCAATTTTAAAAAAGTAGCACCAATTTGTGGCATTTTACCAAACTGATGTATGCCAACTACTTGTTTGAAACCTTTACCATTTGTGTATTTAAAAAAAAAACGCAAAGAATTTAAATCTTTTGGACGCGAAGCTATATATATTTTCTGTAATATTCTAAATAAGTTTCGTTTACGATAAATGATCAAGGTTTATTTGTCTTGTTGTTCGGGATTTTAACTAAAAGTTTAGATCCCAAATCACTAATGTCAGTAATTTCCATGCGGGCTAGTTCATCCCGTCGACAAGCACCAGCGATTCCAAAAATTAACGCAACCTACAAAAAACAATCATAATATTACATACAAAAAAAATTGCAGTGTGAAATGTATTGTATCCGAAAACATATTTGAATTTAATGTGTAAATACAAATAATAATCGTTTTAAATACCTACATGCTTACTTTAATAACTAGGAACGAATCATCTGAAGCTTCCAAAATGAATTGTTGAACATATTCCATAGTTAATATTTTAGATTTCTTCGCTTTATATCCGTCGGATTTGCGTTTCATAAAGACACGTAATTTTTGGTATTTTGCAATATCCACATTATTTTTAACCACTAGCATCGACCTGATCATTGAGTAGTTTGACCATAATGTGGATGATTTCAATTTTGTAGATAAATCAGCGAAATACGCCAGAATGACGTTTTCCGAAAATGATTTGATGTGTTTAGATTGACGATAATCCATAAAGCGTTTATAAGCATTTTCGTATTTTTCCAACGATTTCTGCGGGAGTAAATCACATGTAGCTGAATTAGCTGCTTCCACTATATCCGGCGGGGTACAAGATAAGGATAATTCGCTTTCACTGTCCATATCCCTTAAATTTCGTTGGCACGTTTTTTATAAATCGAATAGGTACACAAACTTGACAACTTTTGAAAACAAAATATATTTATGTCTTCTGATGTCGTGGCTAACTAAGCAATAATTTTATGTTATTTTCGATTTTTTACTTTGTTTTGATTTCTTAATATAATAATTAATGAATAATACTAAAAATTATTTTGGGATAATATTCGTTTTAAAGTCCGATCGGAGAAAAAATAGTATGTACAATTCGGAGGAAAAGTGCATTCCCGGACTCCCGTGGTTGCCAACTTCCACTATCGTCCGGGAATGCAGTACTTTTCCTCCTAATTATAGAATATTTTATTTCCTAATTCCTTTTCCTATAGGAAAAACCAGTATCGAGCTGCTGGTGTGATGTTTTTTATTATAGTTACCATCTCTCCAGATTTAACTGGCTCCGTGGGGAATGTCCTAAAGAAGACTGGCCTGAATACTCAGATGGAAAACTATATTCCTATGTAAACCTAAACGTTTGACCAATTTAAATAATTGTGTTTTTGGATGATTAATTTATGAAAAACACGTTTAACAAAAATGTGAAAAATAATCCGAAATAGTAATTAAACAAGCGCAACACTCTTTAATTGTTGTTGATATTTTACATAAGAAAATAGAGAACTCTCTAAAACTACTAAATAATGGACCTCTTTTAGAGTGGAAATTTATTTACTAAAATTTAAAACTCCTAATTTAAGCAACCACACAACCTTAACCTTTCCTGACAATTGCTTTTTTTTTGTCTGTAATTTTAGGAGTTTTTTCATTTAAATCTTTTTTGATAACTTATTGTTCATAAAAAAACCAATGAATACTTTGAAGTGTTTTTCATTATTCCTGTACATGACTATTCGGTCGTTTATGTATGGGCATGGCTCTTCTATGAATCGAAAAAAGGTCATGATACTCATAATGCTCCCAAAAAGTAGGAGTGTTCCATAATCCGTTGGAGAAAGGACGAGCTGTAAAATAACCATTTGTCAGAATTTCTTCGTTAAATCACTCTGAAATCTCATTTCTGTTAAACAAACAATAAAATTACAAATCACAATAAAATTACTAATCTAAATTTGAATTTAATCTGTCTAAAATTTCTATTTAACAATTTTAATCCTTTCAAATTATGTAAAGTAATTTTTATTAAAACTTTTAGGTTTGTAAAAAAATAAACACTAGGCCGTTGACTAATTAGTGATAATACAAATTAAATAACTTTCATGTTGATACGGATATGTGTTGACCTGGTTTGGTTTTTCCCCTACTGATATTATCACATCACGCCCACGTTGTTATACAATTTCGATTTTAAATTGTAAATAAATCAATAAATTTTATTTTAAATGCAAAACTATGTCGAAATCGATAAAGAATTCCAAAAAATTTTTTTGTTTAAATCATCAGATTAGACATACGCATTTTTTGGACGCACCCAGCTCGTTTTAAAGGAAAAAGCTTATCAACTACATTTTGTTTATTGCAATTAAATAAATTTACACCAAAACAAAACTATGCAATGGTCATTAAATTTGAATTATCTATTAAATTATATAATCAAATTATTTGTGTGATAAAAATGGTGAATTCGGTGATCCAAAGGTACCACATTTGAAAAAAAAATTTGCTTAGCAAGTTATTAATTAGTCTTTCTTCTTTACTTAGGTGAAATATTACATTGACTCATTATTAATGTCTAACTATAGTGTGTGCTGGACGATGCAGATAACTTGCAATGTGCAATAATTCAGAATAAATTTTATTATGAAAAAAAAAAACGTGACATTTGGAACGTAAACACTCGTTTATCATAACCGGCTTACTCACACAACGTTATTTTAATAGATTAGATCTGAGCAGATAAAGAAGAATTGTTTAAATCTATTCGGAATTATTAACAAATGGCAGTTAGGCTATTAACGTTTATCATAGTTTATATAACACTTGAGATATAAACTGTGAATTGTAATGTATCGTTCGATTATCGTTTAAGAGTACTGACGAATATAATAATAGCCACTTTTTCTGAACTTTTGACAACATCGCATAAGTTTCTGTTAAAAAATTAAACTGTTAAGTATATATTTAATTCAGAGATAAAGTAACTTTTTAACGTTTGCATCCTACACATTTTATTATCAACTTTGGGTGCTAAGCATCTACCGTAATTTTGAATAACGCATTTCCAAAATAAATCCAACTTGTTTATCGCAGAGCATTTTTATCGATTACTGTTATGTTATTTTTCCCAATCGTAATACGTTACTTAAATTTTATTAAAATGAAATTGTTTTATGCAATTTATAAATTGTTCAAGGTCAAATTAGAGATACACATTTATATATTTAGCTGACTCTATGAGACGATCTCTATATTTAAGAACAACGCCTAAAAATTAAAAATCGTGAGTGAGTGGCGGTTAAAATGTCAAACTAGTTAAATCAAAAACACCATTACAATTATTGACCCACTTTATTTATATTTAAATAAAAAATTTGGGGTTTCGTATACAATATAAAACTTTACTTAACGAATAGTGCAACTAAAATTGTTAATGAGCTGACACACAGCTGAGTTTGTACATTACGCCCTCCTTAGGATAAATATTTGATTGTATGGTGGCTTGCGGCAGAATAAATGCGGTTTATTTTACATGGAAGTGGAATTAATTGATTTGTTTGACTAATTTATTGAAATACCGAGTAACCAAAAATTTCCGGAACTGTCATTAAGAAATATTAGATACTTGGGTTCATTTTGAAAGCACCTGCCGATGACCTGTCTTGATTTTTAACGATTGTAACCTTTACTTTGTATTGCGAAATCGTTGTATGTAAGGCTGTATATGAACAGTTTAAATTTGAATTTCGAACAAAACTTTCCAACTTAATGTATTTATTCCTTACGCAAAGTTTCACCATTCTATCGAAATTGTCTTCAAGTAGATCCTGAACTAAAAGAACTTTCTACATATAGAATATTTTGGACTGGGGGTCTATTATGAAACTTATTCGTTTTCGGAAAATTTGATTCGCAGCGTATTTTGGTATTATGATTTCTATCGAATAATTCGAAATCGACAAATTCGCCAGATTATGAAACAAAAAAATAATACGAATGGAATTAAATGAAAATGTGATGTCAAAATCCGTCAGGTCTTTAGGTGGCGTATGTCGTATTGTGTCAATGTTGTTTTAAAATAATAATTTTTTTATCGTGTAAATAAATTCGGGCGTGTATTTTTAATTTTCTTTAATTAAGGCAATTATAATTATTATTTTTAAATATCAATAGATATATTTACCAAGGTATAAGTTGTAAAATAATTTACTATAATAATAATCTATGTATATAAAATTGATTTTACAGGTCAACAACAAATGGACGATTCGCTTTGTTTCATAATAGCAATATTCGAAGCGTATTGATTTTTTCGAAAGCGAATAATATTTCATAATAGACCCACTGGTTTGGCAATATAAAGTAGTTGGGATAATTCACGATTGTCCAAACTTATATTGTCGTTAAATACAAATTTAAGAGTACCGAATATTTGCTCGTCTTTAATGTAATTTAATAGTTTATTTTGAAATTTAGAAGCGGATAATACCAGCATAAGTGTCATTGAACCATTTAATTACTTTTT
Organism: Nephrotoma appendiculata; assembly: GCA_947310385.1. Lineage (NCBI taxonomy): Eukaryota > Metazoa > Arthropoda > Insecta > Diptera > Tipulidae > Nephrotoma > Nephrotoma appendiculata. The sequence goes on from OX371224.1 coordinate 233,801,971, forward strand.
CATATGACCGTAACCTATCACCCAAAATCTCTACTCAATATGAGAATGAAGGCGGATTCATTGTTGTAGCTCGTTGTGTTCATTCCGTTCGTTCCGTTCGTTATGCTTTTTTGTAAACCAATAGGATTTGTCGCAAATGACGTTTTATTTCTTCGGTATTTTTTTCATCAAGTTGATCTATCTTCAACTATTTTACCGAAGGAACATGGCAAGAAAGAGACGACATGATATATAGTATAATAGTAGAAACAAACAGACACATTTTCGATATTTTTATTTTGTAATCAAGTACGTTGTTCATTTTGTGTTTTGATGTTTTGTTTTTTCATCAACAATGAACTCATTAAAATAATACTCCAGTAAAAATACCGAACACAACGAACGGAACGAACACAACGAACTACAACAATGAATCCGCCTTTACTTTTTTACTAGTAATAATATTGCATACCAAACGGCATTACTGTACATTATTATCGTCGAGCGTCTAAAGCCGAGTTCATTGTTGTATTCATTCCGTTCGTTGTGTTTTTTTGTAAACCAATAGGATTTGTCCCAAATGACGTTTTATTTCTTCGTTATTTTTTTCATCAAGTTGACAATGAACCCAAAAAATAATACTGCAGAAAAAAATACCGAACGAAAGGAACGGAACGAACACAACGAACTACAACAATGAATCCGCCTTGATAGTACTTATTTTCCATTCTATCGAACATTCGGTACACAGTTACATAAGAACAACTATGTTCACCGTAAATAAAACATTAAATCACTTATTCTAACATAGCAGTGACGGCAAGTGGCAAGTGATGTAATTAAATATTTTTTTTTGTTTGTATCCCTGCAATCTGTTCTGGGGCCTGTTCAGCTCTCCCTGCTCTTTCGCGGTTTGCTTATTTCCTTACTTTACGCCAGTCAGCCAATTCGAGGACGTACGGCTATAGGACCAATTTTAAGACCATCTGCACATTGCAAGCTCCATGCCAGCCTATACTGACATGGAAAATCGGTCGGCCCATGAGTTTTGCACTCCGACAGGGGGTCATAGATGTGTTACATTTCATAATATAGCGTGTCTCACACTGTCTCAAGTTCAAAGTCGTACACAAGCAAAGCAAAGACCAATCAATAAAAGTGATCTCACAAAATAAATTGTAATTTTGATTTCGCGCTTAAACTATTTTATTTTAGTTTAAATTTTAAAATGTGTGTAATACGCGTAGTTTATGATTGATAATTTATCTCAATTGCTTTACTACAGATTTGTAGTAATTTGGTATTATGTCTTTATTATAAACGTCAATAAGTGTCAATTTACATTCAAATTAAAGTTAATTAAAATAAGTATTTTAGTTTAGATCAATTATATTTAGGGTGTGCATCAGACCTCCTCTTAGAGGAAAGCTTTTATTGAAAATGTTGGTTTATGAGAGGGAACAAGTTCAAAATGAACCTTAACATTCAATTATTCTTAGTTAGCAGTTATAAAACCAATAACCTTTGCTAAGGCGTAGTTACGATCATTTTAGACCAAAAATGTAGAATTGCGTCTTTGGGGATGAGATCAGATAGCACGCGAAAGAAATAGTCTTGTATCTTTTACAGTTACTAAAATGAAACATTTCGCAAAGCAAGGGCTGGTCATGAAAATCGACCATCATTTTTTACTGGATTTCTTTATGATAACAATGATTGGTCTATAAATTTCTCACATGACCTTTAAAATTTAGATGAGCATCTACATACAAGCCCTAAAATAAATTCGTGAATTAATCAGTGGGGTAAGATACGGAGTAAGAACACCTCTCATATTGAACTGCAATATTTTCGACTTATTACTTAAAACCATATATCATGAACATAAAATCATTTCTTCAGTAACTGCAAGACATTATTTATAGCCGCATTCAATGAATCTTCACTAAAAGCGGCAACGTTCCTATAAATATTAAGATAATAAAATGAATTCACATAAATTAAAAACAACTCGATAAAATCATTGAAAAATATTTAAATCAAAAAGTTTCCGAAACAAAATATTATGACTAACTGTATTGAATACTTATAAATATCAATAAACAATGCAGCTTTTCTCTGTTGATGTTTTTTTAATAAATCCACACTGCTCCCTTGCCTTTCAAGGAAATTAATTTGTTGAAGATATACACCCCTTAGTCGCATCACTTCAAGTGATTTGACTACGCATCTTCTTGGTTACTAGATCATTAAATCGAAGCTTGCTGTTTTCTAAATCTTAGTGTGCTGCTTTATAAATATTTCCTTGCGACTGCTATCACTTCAAACGACAATTTCTATGACTTGAAATTTTGACGTGACAAATAAATAAATAAAAATTCAAACTAATACAGTCAACTAAGATTTAAAAAAATTTAATTGAGAGCTTTGCACAAAATTATGTAGTGAATTTTGATTTTAAAATCTAGTGACCAGGAAGATCCATAGTTACGTCGCATGAAGGGATACGTCTAACAGCGAGTTCATACGACGGATAAAAATCTCGGATTCTTCTATCCCATTGTTTTAACCAATTACATCACGTAAATTATACAACAAACACGCCTCTACTTATACAAAAAAGTTGAAAATATTGAAAAAAAATCTGGGATAGAATAATTCGAGATTTTTACCCATCGTATGAACTCGCTGTAACTGTCGGTTCATACGACAGATAAAAATCTCGGATTTTTCTATCCCAGCTTTTGTTCAATTTTTTCAACTTTTTTGTATGAAAAGAGGCGTGTTTGTTGTATAAATTACGTGATGTAATTGGTTTAAACGATGAACTCGCTGTAAGGGAATTGAGTATATAGTTAATTAACCTAGCTTTATTTCTCAGAATTTTTCGAGAAAGTGTTTAAAAGAGTGATTGGCCGGTAATTGTGGGAATCAGTACGAGAACATTTCTTGTACAGTAGAATTATAATTGTATTTTAATAATCCGGAAAATGTTAAAAATAATACAGAGAACATGGGCAATACGAAAAATGACTTTAATAATTATATTAGACATTCAACAGTACCGTTTGATGTACTGCCCTTTAAGCCTCCAACGACCCCCAATATAGTAGCAAAACCATAGAGAAATAAATTTTCCATATATATTTTTCATTTTGATAAATCGAAACATAAAATGACTTGAGTAAACAAGTTCCGACAATTGCAATGTCATGATTGTATTTGTGACTTTACATTGCGCGCGATGTAAAATCACAAATACAATCATGACATTGGAATTATCAGAACTTTTTTACTCAACTCATTTTTGTTTCTCGATTTATAAAAGAGAAATCTATGGTAAAATGATTTTTCTATGGCAAAACATTATTCTCTAAGTTCTAACACTGTTTCGTTATTGCGGGAAATAAAAATAAATAGAATCAAGCCTTCTTTGACTTATTAATCCTTGGATCAATACCCGGTCACTTGGGTGGCTATTTAATTTCAAAATTCTCATAACTTTGGCAATTTGAGTGTTAAACTGTCCGTACTTTTTGACATCGTAGAATTACTTATGTTGCATCAATCGTCGCAAATAAAATAACGCTTAGAACACTATAAAATCACATTTCATCATAGAGAAAAACTAAAAGTTCATCAAATTTAATTCAGTCTAAAATACATAAAATTCCACAATTGTTAACACATACAACACTTTACTTATGTGTTGGTGAGTTCAGCACACTACTGATCTTGTACAAATTAAACGTTTTTCGTGAACTGCGTCGTTTTTTCGAATGCGCAGCCAAATAAATTCAGCTTTTTTCAACTTGAGGAATTCGGCCACTGCTCCCGCGAAACATATACTGAGACGTTGCTATTGTTTGGTGATCGATCTGACACATGCGGAAGAGCTAACTGGAGTGCTAAATCTTTCAAGGATTCTTGCCGATTATCCATTTTGTTTAATCCGACTGGATTGTTCTCTATACAAATTTTAATCAATAATATTATAAAAAAGGGTTACAGGCCATCTTTTTGTCCTTCTTTTGGTTGAATAATGGATGACCAGCTTATCTATATTATATTCCCGTCCGTTTTTACCATTGTAATAATGAATAATTTCCAGTTTTTTTTTCTCCGGTTACTGTGTCCTTTTAAAGTTGGGATAAATTTATTACATACAAATTCGTATGCATCTCTGCACTCTCAGTAACACGTACAATATTTGTAGTTGAAAAATCTGGTGAAACTTTACTTTAGGATACCGTGAAATAATAAAGAGCTTAATAGGTCACTTTCCTGATATTGCACTAGGTATAGTACCAATTTTGGTTTGACCAAACTGTCATTAAATTGATCTAGTTGAACTTAGGTTTCGCGTTGTTATGGCTAAACTGGTTGACCATTTAGTTTTCATCAAAGTGCTAAGTACTTTAACTTAAAGTACTTAGCACTTTTCCGAAAACTAAATGGACAAGACATATATTTTCTAGAAAATAAATCTTGAGAATAAACTGAAAAAGTAATTCCAATAATTTAGCAATGTAGAAGAGCAACTCTCGAGGTTTGTCTCCAGTAATAACTCGGTTTTTGTCTAGAATTCTATAGTTTTCATTTATGATATCACTCAATTCTATCGTTTGGTAGCTTGTTGTTACATCAAATTCTTCTATGGTGTCCTACTCTTGATATCATTGTGAGCTCCTTTTTCTACATTTCGATAAACGTATCACATAGCTGAGAACACAATAGGAAAAACGTAATATTGGAAATGAAATAGCGTCCAAAAGTTGTGCGATTGATGCTTCTGTTTTCACTTATCACAGCTTATACAATTTTCGTTTAACCTATTTTGTTTGTATAATAGGCCCACGCTCATATAGTCTTCTTCACTTGTTTCGCGCTTCAATGTTCATTTAAGTCGCATTCGATCAGCTCTGGAATCCTTGCGTGAGGAAGTTAAGCACAACTCGAGCCTGTTTGTTTTTGAGAGCTCTTCCTCCACCTGCATTCGGTCGCAACTATTCGACTCCAGATCTCTTACTGCTGGAGCAGGATCATGACTTCTGCTCGGTAATTTTAGATGGTATTGAAATTTTACATGTGAAAGCAATTGTTGTTGCTTCACCGGTTTTATTCCATTATTTCTAAAAAAATTTGCAAACAGCAAGCCATAATGGTCCGCTATTCTGACTTATGACTCAACAAGCAAACAAGTAAGAGCTTAAGTTGTGCGCTGGTTGGACTATTTCGGTTAGATCTATGTTCACCAAAATTGTACAGGCTTCTCGTGAAAACATAAACTTAACAACTCATCCCTAAAATTTTGGTTTTAGTACCACTTACTTAAATGGTCCAAAGAGAGGAGAATTTGAGATCCGACATCTTCGCTAGTTGAAGCTCTAGTTTGCCAAGACGACAGCTCGCGTTTGTGTATTGTAATCGAATCCTCAAAGAAAAACACCTGTTATTCTACTCTAATTTAATACACCCGTGTAGTGAAACAACGTTTTTCTCAGTCCTAACTGAAATGAACAGTTTTGATCTCTATCAGAAGCACAGTCTATTTTAAACAGTTTATTTTAAAGTCTACCAGATTAAACCTATGATTTCCATATTTTAAAGAAATTTGCCTACGTATTGGGTATGTGTTAGTTGGCAATGAACATGAAAATACAAAATTATTTCAATTTATTTACCTGTTATTATAGTAAGGCTTTTAATTACCCACATCATTCAATTTTCCAAAAAAAATGTAACCCCGAAGTAGTTCATAAAAATTACCTAATAACGATTATTTGTTCATAATATAGATTAAGGTCATTAACATTTTCTTAATTCAATCTAAAACCAGTAAATATTAGAAATCTATAGTTTTGATCATGAAAATATAACCTTAAAATTTCCGGTTGATTATTTATGGTGATTTAATATCAGATATAACTTTAATATTTATTACAAATTGTAGAAGAAAAAAGATTAATAATTATCTATATTACAGTTAAATATTGTTGCATTAAGTCGATAGGATTTCATAAATTAAACTAAGAGAAAGCTATAAATTAGGCGAATCCTTAAAGGACTAAGGGATTTCTAAACATTTTATGTGGGGTTGTGCGACAGGAGAAAAAACTGTCAACCTACAAAACTAGCGTACTTATACCAGTCACGACATAGCACCTTTGAGAATCAAGTGCGTTCATAGTTTGTGATAGCGCAAAACTCTAACTTACTTAGCATGATCTGCATTACACATTTGATGACAGTCAGGTGGTCTTATTTACATGTATAATAAGTTTACCTGCCTCAATAGTCGTAGCAATTGAATAATCAAGCCTTTTCTTCCAGGGCCGCGGAACAGTTTCATAATTTTTTAAATTTCAGAGAGACTAGATAAAGGCAACCAACATTTAGCCCACTGAAAATAAATTTAGTCAAACTAGGCCAACCAGCCGGGTTTATTTAAATAAAATTTCTACCTTCGTGACCATGACTATAACATGTACAAGTAAGGCATGTTAAAGCAAGCACTTTAAAAAAGGCTGACTGGCCTGGTTTGACTAAATTTATTGATCGTCTAACTGTACGACTTATACATCAAAATGACAGCACATTTTAAAAATATTTTGAAAATATGCAAGAAAGATTACGTTAGTAATGCACTTTTTAAAGAAATATTGAAAAATTTATATTTTCACACCTTTTTTAATGTGAAGTATACTTTTTATCAATTTGCGATAAGAAAACGTTTATTTGACAAATTTGTGCGTAATAGTTTCTAAGTTATGAGTGAAATTTAAAGTGACTAATTTTTCAATAGAACCTTGATTATCTCTATAACGGTTACAGATAGGATATGTGCTGTCATATAATTTTTTATTCAGATTAGTATCTTCCATCACTTCAAAAATTTATTGTACTTACTTAAGAGTCACCCTGTGTAAGTTTGTCGTTAATATTCAAATAAATTTGAAGCAAAATTTTCTCGATTTGGACTCGATTTAGTTTAAACACCACAATAACTACCACCCGGATAGTAATTGTATTGCGGCTATTAATTTATTGTCCACTATTGTGACATGATCGCATTAAACTATGGATATAATATTTGATATCTCTCTATATACGAGTATATACGAAACGGAAGATAATGCAATCCATTCATTCATTTTTCAAACCTAAAATTAAGTTTAGAATCCCTCTGAACTTAAACTATTTGTGTAATAAAAACGCCATAAATTTATAAATTGGATTTAAATTTTAATAAGATATGCCATTCATTTTCGATTTGTGATGACAATGTTTGTATTTTATGTTTAATTTTAAGTGTTGTAGTACGTACGATGTAGATAGACCCATTTATATCTTGCGTGCCGATAAAAGAATGTGTCTATAAATAAAATAACAATAATAATCATTATTCAATGAATTTATTTGATTAGAACCGATTTACAAAACAAAATTGAAATTATTGAGTATATATTGAAGTACCGAAACTAAACATATTGGTAACCGAAATCTAGAAAATAGCTCGTTATTTACATAGAATGACTGATATAATGACGGGTTATTTTTGACTTGATCTAATCTATAAAAAGTTGGACAAACTTAGGCTAAAAACCAGAATAAAAAAAAGAGTGAGTCCAATAGTACTCTCAAGGAGATGTGTAAACATGGCGTGTATACAGTTTACTTTGAAGGAAGAAGGAATGCAATTTTAATAACCAGGGTTTTTCATTTGTTTATTATCGTTTCATTGGTCTATTACTCTTTCGGTATAATCGACGTAATTGGATTATGGTAGCTAAAATAAGATACATATACTGTCAAGTCTAACTTTTCTAATTTTCATTGAAAAACTGCACAATCGTCATCCTTTAACTCGTGGTAGATATATTTCGATCTGAGCTCATGTGCAAATCGAATTTGTCTCGCAGGAAGTTTATAAGTGGTTCAGCTTAAGGAACAGGAAAATTAATATTGAAATCCCCGCTCATAATCATCGTCAAAAGATGATAGTCTCCTTGGAGAATTTTTGAAATTCTTTTAGAATATGGGCCAAGGACGAAATGTATGAACTTCATTATGTATTCGACAATTTTATTCGGCGAGGTGAATACAACTACAGAAAGCATCATATTCCCATTGAGAAGCTGAAGTTCGGCCGTGTATATATCATCAATGGGTTGTGTTGTTACGCTCATACCAGTTGTTTGTACAACGATGATTTCCTTATGGGAGGTGACTGTATAAGTTCCACTTGTATTTTTACAAATTGCTACTCCGGCAGCCCAGTGACCATCTCTCTTGAACTGAACGCAGCGTTCAATATTAGTAATATTAACATGCTCGTCATTGCGTAGCCAGATCTCGGAAAGCAAGAAAATTGAGCATTCCTGCGTGACTGTATCAGTTAGGTCGAGGTGATGTGACCTGAGACTCTGGCAGTTCAATATTGGAAACCAGACATCATTATTATCTCGGCGCGATAGCTCATTTTGATGAAGACCCATTGAGGTCCCATTTTTAAACCATGGTCCCATTTTTAACGGGTGATTTTTTAAGAGCTTGAGAACTTTTTTTTAAAAAAAAACGCATAAAATTTGCAAAATCTCATCGGTTCTTTATTTGAAACGTTAGATTGGTCCATGACATTTACTTTTTGAAGATAATTTCATTTAAATGTTGACCGCGGCTGCGTCTTAGGTGGTCCATTCGGAAAGTCCAATTTTGGGCAACTTTTTCGAGCATTTCGGCCGGAATAGCCCGAATTTCTTCGGAAATGTTGTCTTCCAAAACTGGAATAGTTGCTGGCTTATTTCTGTAGACTTTAGACTTGACGTAGCCCCACAAAAAATAGTCTAAAGGCGTCAAATCGCATGATCTTGGTGGCCAACTTACCGGGCCATTTCTTGAGATGAATTGTTCTCCGAAGTTTTCCCTCAAAATGGCCATAGAATCGCGAGCTGTGTGGCATGTAGCGCCATCTTGTTGAAACCACATGTCAACTAAGTTCAGTTCTTCCATTTTTGGCAACAAAAAGTTTGTTAGCATCGAACGATAGCGATCGCCATTCACCGTAACGTTGCGTCCAACAGCATCTTTGAAAAAATACGGTCCAATGATTCCACCAGCGTACAAACCACACCAAACAGTGCATTTTTCGGGATGCATGGGCAGTTCTTGAACGGCTTCTGGTTGCTCTTCACTCCAAATGCGGCAATTTTGCTTATTTACGTAGCCATTCAACCAGAAATGAGCCTCATCGCTGAACAAAATTTGTCGATAAAAAAGCGGATTTTCTGCCAACTTTTCTAGGGCCCATTCACTGAAAATTCGACGTTGTGGCAGATCGTTCGGCTTCAGTTCTTGCAGGAGCTGTATTTTATACGGTTTTACACCAAGATCTTTGCGTAAAATCTTCCATGTCGTCGAATAACACAAACCCAATTGCTGCGAACGGCGACGAATCGACATTTCACGGTCTTCAGCAACACTCTCAGAAACAGACGCAATATTCTCTTCTGTACGCACTGTACGCATTCGTGTGGTTGGTTTAATGTCCAATAAAATAAACTGAGTGCGAAACTTGGTCACAATCGCATTAATTGTTTGCTCACTTGGTCGATTATGTAGACCATAAATCGGACGTAAATCGCGAAACACTTTTCGAACCGAACACTGATTTTTGTAATATAATTCAATTATTTGCAAGCGTTGCTCGTTAGTAAGTCTATTCATTATGAAATGTCAAAGCATACTGAGCATCTTTCTCTTTGACACCTTGTCTGAAATCCCGCGTGATCTGTCAAATACTAATGCATGAAAATCCTAACCACAAAAAAATCACCCTATACATCCATCATCGATAGCCGACGTGATGAACAGTACTTCGAGACTCGTTCCTCGTGATAAAGCAATATACATAAGTTGTTGACTATGACTTTTATCGTTAGAGTATATATACTGACTATCTCGTTAGGTACCACGCTGTAATGCATGAATTGTGGAGGCACATGCAGGTACGACTGGAAAATGATTACGCTTAACATTAATTGTCCGATTGTTGTTTCGATTAACAGTTGAGCTTTATCTAGAAATAGGCACCAAACTTCAGTCGATATTCGTTTTCTGCGCCCATCCAGCTTTAAGCCGCCTGACCTTCTTGCCAACTTCTGAATTTGTACCGAAATTCATCCAGAGTCGTTTGACATTTTTTACTGTCGGCGTTTTCATCGTTCTCGTTGTCCCGGTCAGGATGGCTGCATTCGATATACCTCAGACAGCCCATAGTTCCATTCGCCAGTCCATCTGTTACGTCAATATTGGTTTTGAAAAAGTAAGGAACACCTATGACAAGTGGAAGTTCATACGGCAAATTATTTGTGACCTCTATGCTCATTTTATGGATCTTTTGGCGGAATTGCTATACTCCGGCAGCCCACTGACCATCTCTCTTGAACTGAACGAAGCATTCAAACGTAGGAATATTAGCATGCTCGTCGCTGCGCAGCCAGGTCTCGGAAAGCAAATAAATTGACTGCGTGACTGTGACCTGAGACTCTGGCAGTTCAATATTAAAAACGAGACATCATTATAACCCCATTTAGTAGAAGACATGATTATTGACAGCCAACAGCAACATACACAAGTTGTGGACTGTGTTTTTAATCATAAGAATATGTAATTTCGTAATCGTAATTCGTATTTCGTATCGTAATTTTTTTTTTAATTCTTCTGACCAATGGATATGTCGATGGTTTCTATTTCACTTTTTAAATTATTTTTTTTGTTTTCCCTATTATTATACATATACATACAAGCATACCATGTATTGTACAACATTGTTTTTATTAAGTTTGTTGCTTGTTTTTAAACGAAGTAGGTACGTCATTTCCGTTCATTTCATTTACAGTTTACTCTAATACAAAAATTTTTGGTAGGCGCGAGTAAAGATGTTTACACATCAAAAATGTTTGTAAGAACCTTCTGCCAGCCACTTATTCCATTCTGATCGCATAGAGTTTTTAAATGGATAATTGATTGAAACGTCTAACGGATGTAGAAATGTAGTGGTTTTTGGTGGAATTATTATCGTTTCCGAATTGCAATATTTTTTTTATATTTCTGTGATCTCAGATTTTAAGTGGCATCCATATGTGACCATTAAGAGGAAAGCAATTTCTCGCCTAAAAATGTCGCATTGTGCCTTGTAACAATTCTGAATCCATTCGGTCATTAGATCGGTCGTCATGGAGCCGCCGTCACTCACAACTAAATCAATGCTTCTAGGTAATTTCACTATTGGAATGTTTTTATGTCTCTTTAATATAATTTGTAGTTTTTTCTCCCCGAAAATGAAGTGTTCGACCGTTGGTCATGTCAAAATAACACGGAGTTTCATCTATATTAAATATCAACCGTTTTGCACTGTTTATAGTTCTTTGGTTCGATGTGGTAGTATCATTTTGCATTTTGTCACAAATTTCATTTGTCGAAGAATTGTCCTGTGATGAACTCTGATGAGTTATTTTTCCTCGAGTAATTTTATTTCTACGGCAAACTCCTCTGATCCATTTATTGAGCATGAGAAACTATATATTGAAAATGGAGTGCTAATGTTTTTGCAAATTTTTGTTGCATACCTTCTAAACGTGTTGTAGTTGACCACAAATTTCTATACCCTTTGCTTTTTAAACCATTTAATTACCATTTGTTCGATTTCAGGAAAGGGTGGCTTTCGCCCAGCACCTCAAACTCTCTTATGGTTTCTTTGTAATTAAATCATTTTCGAGAGAAACCCACCTTCGTATTTGCGAGCGTTGAAAGCCGGTTTGTTTTTCCAAAAAATTGAGCGACCCACCACTACCCACTCTATGCAGAAATTGAATTCATTTTCCGTTTTAGTGGCATAGTTATAGTTAAACTAAAATAATTAATTAAATATAAATAAAAATAATTTATTAAAAAAATTACCCCGTTCGTTTCACCTAGCTAAATACATATAAAAAGAGCATATAGAATGAATGTAAGCAGCTGTCAAGTGAGTCAAATTCGGAGGGTAAAAGAGAAAGCATATAATTCAACGGGCCGTATTTAGAATGTGTTCTATCGAATGCAATGAAGTTATAAAGTTGAAATTAAAAACCAAATGATGCACTACTACAATCCAATAACTATTTTATAAAATTTTAATTATTTTAGTTAATAATTTTAATATTTTTTAAGAACACGAAATTTTGCTTCCACTTTGAAACAAACAATTAAACCAGTTTGGTTGGTTTTTGGTTTTTTCCGCTTTTCCATGGTTTTTGGAATCCTAATTCTATGGTTTTTACAATGAGGTATCAGTAAGCCATATACATATTTTATATAACCATCCGGCTCTGACTTGTTACACATGAAATAGCAAATTTTATATAGATAAAATCTTTACACCCATTCTATAGTCTATAATTCTATGGCTAAATATCACACATTATTATTTTAACAGCGGATTTATCTATGTTTTTTGTGTTGCCAAATTCGAAAAACGTTATAGTTCACTGTGCGGAATGTATTGAGAACTATAAATGTCCGGGTAGTGACATCTAGCGAATTAAAAATAAGCTGATTGGGTCTTTTTTACATGAAATTTTAGCATGGCATACTTTATTAAAAACAAAAAAATTAACATACAAAAATAGACATAATCAGCTTAATTTTTTTGCCGTAAGATCTACAAACAGTTCTATTTATATAAGTGAAATTAACCTAACAGCTAGATGTCGCTGTTTGAATTATTTACTAAATATTTAATTTTTTTTAAATCCAAATAGAATTCCTTGGAATAATATTTGGCACTTTTTGAACTAATTGAACAAACCTTAATAACGTCCGCAGCGAAAACTCATCGACTTGGAGCGGTCTCAGCTATTTATTAGTACTAGTGTCGATGATTTAAACAACGTTTTAACGTGAGTGTATTAGCCAGTGAAAAACAGTCCATAGTAGAACCAAGTTGGTTTAGTTGGCATTAAATTAGATTGATGTACCAAGCACGTCAACCGATAAACAATCTTCACTGATACGTTGAATCCATCAACAAAATGAAACAAATAAATGCTGATAAAAATGTACATTAAAAAATGCTTTTATTGGTTTTCAAAATTTTTTATAAACTAAAATATTCGGTGTCGAAGGGGGTGTTTAGTGGTGATCTAGAATGACCTTGACACACATTAATTTGGGAGATATGACGAACTTTTGAGTTCACATTTTGATTCAGCAATTAAAAATAAATAATTTTTGTTCGTAAAATTTTTTTTCGAAAACTGAATGGTTTCAGAAAAATAAGCAAAAATTAATCTGCATTATAGTAAAACAATTCAAGTTCTAACACTGATTTGTTGTAACGAGACAAGCAATAAATAAAATCAATTCTTATTTAAAGTGTTTTTTTTTTCGGCTTTTAATAGACAAAATATTACTTACATGTCATTCACAATATTTCCGACTATTCAAGTCATCAAGAAACAAAGAGGTCATTTAATTATAATATATCTACTACAAAAAGTTGAAAATTAACTCCCCGTTCCTCTTTTTAACCCCCTGGGTCACTGTGTAAAAATACACACGAACCCTTACAACCTCCACAAGTTCTATCTTGGCAGTTTGGTTTCGTACTGATAAAAAGTTAGTCTACTCATCAGGTTGCAACGACCAAACTGCAAAAATTCAATCTTGCCTCATACCTACAGTACAACACAATAACATAAGTAGATGACCTCTTTGTTTCTTAATGACTTGAACAGTCGTAAAAATTCTGAATGTCATGTAAGTAATATTTTGTCTATTAAAAGCCGAGAAAAAAACACCTTAATCCATTCCCGCAAATGACGGCTATAGCCGTCATATTTTTAGTGATATATAGGCAAATGACGGCTATAGCCGTCCTGCATATTTTAATTAATAAAAAAAGGAACATCATTCTTACGAAGTGTATTAATGCATTATTTTGTTAATTATTCAGTAATACATCTAAGAAAAAAAGATGAAACATTCCAGCTAACATATCAATTGTTTTTTGTGCGATTTTTCATGATAAAAAATTCGATATATTTCCGCCTACAGAAACAAATGACGGATATAGCCGTCCTATTATGTTCGCGCAAATGACGGCTATAGCCGTCATTTGTTTCTGTAGGCGGAAATATATAGAAAAAATGATGTAATGAGCAAATGACGGCTATAGACGTCGAGAGTTTTCATGGTAAAACTGTGAGAAAATGTGATAATTTTCACTTCCAAACATATAAATGACGCTCAATTTCATATGGCAGTCATAAACAATTGAAAAATAAAAAGTGTGTTTCTGAGCACGGTTGTCAATTAAAAAGTGTGCGGCAATGGGTTAAATAAAAATTAAATATAGTCGTATTTAAACTTCATAAATAAAATATTTTTCTTTGACTTAGCAGTATTAAAAATTTGCTCAACCCTTGTCTATTGCTAATGTTATTGCTTTTATTTATTTGAATATAGTATTTTAATTGTATGAAAATGATAAGGAAATATTAAATAATGCATGCATTGCGTAAAACAACAACTAGAAAAAATAATTTATTTGATAAAATCGAGGTGATTAGCCCTTTCAATCCTGACTGGGCCAAATCCATTTTTCTTGGGACATGTTGTGGGTTGCTTGGGTACCATTTTAAGTAAAAATACCAAAAAAAAAACATCAATTTCACATCCATTTTCCACATGTGAATATCTCTCTAGTGGAAAATTTCCCTACTAAGGGTATTTTTCCAAATGTGTATGTGGAAAGAATTCCTTATGCTAGTTATTTGGCGATTATGTTATTTTAAATATAAAGTTCAGCTAAACAGTAATTTTAAATTTCGTTTAAAGTTATTTGAAATATAAAGTTTAATTATTTAAAACAAATGGAAAAAATTGTGGTGATAAAAAAATTCCGAAGAATATAAAATTTTTGTACCTAAACATGTGGAAATGGTAAGGGAATTTTAACAGATCCACGTGTGGAAAATGGATGTGGAATTCCACTTCAAGAATATGGGTCTAGGGTAAATTTCACCTAATGTAACTGAGTAACTATTTTTGAATTACGGAAAAAGCTTATAAACTTATTATTTCAAATTCAAACTTAAAACTGTGTATTCCAAATGCAAAAATAATTAAGAAACATACTCGCCAATTGCTCTATCAAAAATAACTAATAATATAAAAAATATAAAAAAAAATATAATTAAATTATTTATAATTAAATTATAATTAAATATATAAAAATTTAAATATTTCAGTCTCACAGTTTCAAAAATCACTTTCATTTTATATGGAATTTTAAAAAACAATTCCTATATTTATAGACAAAGATGTATAGAAATTTTCTACAGTAAACGCACAACTTTCCAATTTGCATCTAGTTGCTTCTTTATTTCCACTAAATTCAGGAAAATGATCAATACAACCATATCAAATATCCGAGATTGGATGAATTTCCTTCTGTGTTCTTCTTGAATGAGATGGAAATCCGGTATTGGTAATATCCGATGGAGAACGCCCTCGTTTTCGTGAATTGGTGAAAGAACTCATCAGAAAGAGTGACACATGTAACCGGAATTCCAACAAATCTAGTATGTTTTTGGCATGTTTTTTTTGCATACATAGTTGTCAATCCAACTTGCGCTCATCGCTAAATCTAAAAAATGGGTGATTAGTCGCAATGGCCATTTTTTGGATCTGATAAACCTCTGATAATATTGGATTAGTTGATCTAAAAAATCAACTCCTCCCATACCGCTGTTATAAAAATTTACAATTTCTGGTTGTGAAACGTCAACATATCGCTTTAGGGATGCACTTCAGTTTTTTACTGTGTTTATATCACCTTTTCCCATAAAATTAGATGCTAGATAAACAGGTTTGTTATGAAGCCATTTGACCACAATAATTTTGTTATCCTGGTCCATTTTTTTCTTTTTTTAAATTGGCGGTCTTTCGAAAAATCTGGCTTGTGAAATCAATTAAATCGAGTGGCCCCAATTGCATTGATCCCTCTATTTTTAAATAATTCCAGTAAATTGTAGGTCTTAAAAAAATTATCGAAATACAGTTTGTGTCCCGGCACTTCAATTCTTTGAATTAAATGGAGGACGATTGAAATCAGAAAATTTAGTTCTTGAGCCTTGATATATAATAAAATCAAATCAATAAAACCCTAATTTTTCTCATAGAACAAACAATTTCAAGCCCCAACGTGATGGTTTACTTTTCATATACTGTTTCGCAGATACTTGTGTCGATTCAATATGAACCTTCTATTTTTCTTTTCTTCTATCCTGCTATTTTTACTATAGGAAAACTCGATGCTTTTAAGCAAGCAAGCTATAAATTTAAATTCTATTGTTATTGTTAAATTCTATTGCAAGTTTTCTATTGTTTATTTCCCTACTAAGGGAATAATACCCCATCGATTTACCCAGTGGGAATTTTTCCCTTAGTAGTGAAATAAATAATAGGAAACTGCAAAGAAATTTGAAAAAACGATTAAAGTAGCGAGCGAAAAATTCGAATGATATTAAGAATTTGCTTTAAATTATCTTCCGCATGTAGAAATTTGGTCATAACGTGCTCGATTCCTATAAGATTACTCAATTTTTGAATTCCATATAAACCCGCCAATTTAAAAGTTTGGGCATTCTGGAGCCCATATATATACGTATTTGCAAAGTTTACCATAGTTTCGAATAATTCCTCAGTAAAATATTTCATGAAATACTGACTTGGAGTTTCTTCAACAGGTTCTGCTTCCTCAGGCGTTTCGTATTTGATTTCGGTTTCGATTTTTTCCATTTTATCCGAGTTCGATCACTTATATTTGTAAAATAATCTGAAGCATTTTGCATCTTATCTATAATTTCGAACTCAATATTTTCTAAAACTGTTACACTTCCTTCGTTTGATACGCCTGCAATAACAGTTTCAGCCACTGTTTTCGGATCGGTGTTTGCGTGTAACGAAAAAATTTAGACCTTTGTTCCAGAAATCCAGATAAACCACCGAAAAAGTGGAAATTTTTAACAGAAAGGAAACATACCCAGCTATTGTTATAAATGCTAGTGTTCATCAATCCAACAGAGAACATATGAAGATTTTATTGGCGACTATATCGGACCCTTTGTACCGCGTGAGCATGGTACTGAACAGTTTTTGAAAGATTAGCCGATTTCTACGCTTCGATAATAAGAGTTGGCGGCGATTCCGACTCAAGACAGATACAGCTGCTGCGATAAGTGAAATACTTTAATTAATAAACGAAAATTTGTGCAAATATTATACATCGTCTGACTGAGTCATAGTAGATGAACGACTGTTTACTTTTCGAGGTATTTATTGCAGAGAACTAAAATTGTAACTACGGGTATATTCATATTTTAAAAAGCAATAATTTATCGGAACAAGAACAGAAATTATAAAATGTCGGTCTTAATTTTCTCCATCAAAAGGTAATTGAAAACTCTACATCGAGCATAAACTGAAGTCTAGCCCTACGTGAACCAAATAAAAATTCTTGAAGTTCCGACTATAAAATTTATATTATGTCACGCATATAGAGAAATCGGTTGTCCGTTTCAAGCAGGCCGTTGTATAAAGTATAGATTGGTGGAACCGCTGGGGGTAGACAAATATAAATAAATTCATTTAACAGGCAACTGATATGAAGAACTACTACACATGGCAGCGCGCCAAGCAAATGCAAGGATTGTACGTGTTCCGTGTAGCACGTTCCAATATTAAATCAAAAATTGGTACTGCCAACTTTAACACTTATAACACCACCCCAATTACAATTACTAGTTACAGCTCAAAATATAACCATAAATCATAATTATGTGTTTTAAGTAATGTACTCGTATGGATAAACCGTGTAAGACAAGCAAATACAAGTATCAGCAATTAGATAGAGCCTTGAACCTCTATTTACAATCAATTCATTAGAATGTAATCTATTTTATTCTGAAATACAGTTGAACAACTCTATGTTGACAATATATTTAGTTGGATTTTTTTAAAATAATAAATAACTGTTGTGAATTTTAAATAATACTGGTGAACTAAATTCAACCTTTCTGAGTGTTCCAAATACATTATAAGTAACGTCATAGCCTGGGGTGCTGACTTCACTGTTTTATTTTATTTGGAAAAGGAACTCAATTTTTCAAAAAATGGGGAGTTAACACATTGAAGCTCAAATCTAATCGAATATGTAGGTACGCGCAATAATTGCATTTAAGTTTGTTTGTATCACGGGTTTCAAAAATGAGTCAAACTATTTTTACGAAAATTACTGAAAGGAGGTTTTCGAGTACTATGGAATTGATTGCGAATAGTTTTAATTTCGGATTTATTGCATCTCCCGATGGGGCTGGAATCCGTTTTTAATATTTTTTGCAGATCGGCCATTTTCTTATAAACTTGTAAGAGGATGGAGGACTTTTGATCACTATAGGGATCGTTGTGGTAAGTTCCGGTTACGGGAAAATTCATTTAGGGATCCTTCATTTGTTACATTTATTTCTAAAGAAATTTCTTGCATATGGTCTACTGAAACGGAATTCAGCAGAATAAGAATACTGCGAGGCACCAGGTTTATATTTAAGCGTGATGAAAATTTATTAAAACTCTGGATCCTTTTTGTTTGTGTTTTCAATTTCTGTTGAGGTAGTTTATTTGTTTTATGATTTTTTTTATTTTTAATGGGTTCTAAAAAATAGCTCTTGATGTTGCTGTAAGGTCCTATGAAATCAACCAATTTAAATAAAGTGTTGAAGCTTCCGCGCATCGTACTAGTATGGCATAATCTCGTGCGTTATATAAAATGTACAGTTTACTGAAACTTATCCATTTTTATAGTGATCGGGCTCGGTTTGATTGGATTGATGGATAGGATTGATGATGGATTTCAAAAAATCGTATGATACGAACTTTGAAAATCGTATGATACGAACTTTAGTTCCACATATGGGTCTGAAAAATGACTAATATAAACTAAGCGGTTTCCTAATTCATTGAAATTGATCTCGGTTTATATTATTAAAATTAGTTTCAAAAGAAGTTCACATAAGGTCTATAAATGGCATAGCCTTTCATCCTATTGGGATAAATTAGATAGTTTAATAAAAATTTAGTTAGCATATACTCATATCATATCGCAATGTGGTTATGGAAAACGGCAGATTTCAAAGGAACGACGAGGTTTAGAAGTGCTTCCAATATGAGATCCAGGAGTATTTCAAGAAGTAAGTCTACCTAGGACATTTTTCTTCTATCCGATTGAAATGCGCTTTATATTCAAAATCGCTCAAAAATAAATTTTTTGAATGGAAATATTCATTTCTCAACCAACTATGATTAAGCGAATTTGTATGATGAAAACTGCAGCCCAATAAACGTTCAGAATGTGGTTCTGAAACATTACCATTCTGCATTGTTCTAAGGTATTTCTTAACCGATTGGTATGAAAGTATTTTTTTATGTTGAAAATTGGTCCCCAATGAGTTTCGGTAATTTTAATGGAACTAAGTCATTTTCGAAATGTCATGTTAATATGATGAAGTAATGATTGTAAAATCAAGAAAAGGAGAAGTTCAATAATTGAAACGATACGGATTAAACTCTTTAAATGCTACGAAAATATTCAGTTTGATTGTAACAAATTCGTAGCCTATATAAAATGGTAATTAAACCGTTCCTTACATTGCGCCTCGGCAATAGAACAGTAATTTTTCATTACAAAGCTTACTTTTATTAAACTTTTACTAATTTTTTTTAAATATATGAGTCTTTGGATCTTTGCTTATCTGAAATAGTTGTTATATAGGTCAACGCTCGTTTATTTAAGCCTTTGATAATGCAATCAAAGTACACTGGCTTCGACTACCAGCACGATACATAAAATTTATAGTCTATATAAATCAATCAAATTTATTAGTCACAAGCGTACGTGGTGTATTACCGGAGATCGGTACTGGTTCCCAATTAAATAAATAATTCGGTTCAAGCGGGTTTTATCTCAAAATAATATTGTGTTAGACAATCAGCGAGACCGTCCAAATAATACCAAATAGCAAAATACCAAAATACTAATGCGGACTACATCGTAGCCCGCAGATACACACACACAATGTCCAATCTTTTTGTTTGTTAAATAAAACATTTTAAAATTAGTTCATATTTGGTTGTAACGGGATCTCTACATAATTGTATTTATGATTATGCAATTTCAATAATTATTCAAGTGTTAGATAACAAATAAAATTTGGCTAAATCACCTTCATCGATAAAAAAAAAAAAATGTTTGGTTATTTCAAAAGAATTTCGTTGAAAGATTAGCGACCGATTGATGGATAAATGATTTATTGAAAGATTAAAAAAAAAAAACTTAAAATTTGAAAATGTGACAAAACGCACATTTCGTTTATAATAATTTGATAAAAAAATCATATGTTAGTGCACAGGGTGACTAACCAAAAAATAATATTGCCGAGTGTAATCTCACTAATGAGTCTTCTATAAAATTTTATTATATTTGATAAACAAATACTTGACCTTGAGACTACTAGTTAAGTAATAATTTTATTTTTATCTTTGTTATAGCATTTAGTGGATTGGTCAAAACCGATGCTGATGCAGATAGGAAAATTAGGCGAGGATTATGATGAATGGGTGAATAAACCGGTCGATCGATATTTACGTATATTTCAATATGATTGGATGGAGGCCATGACCAGAACCCCTTGGTGGCTAGTGCCATTGTTTTGGACGCCAGCAATTTTATATTTAACATATTTAGGTGATAAACAGGCTGAAGCACAATCAGTTTCTGTAAGTGGTGGTTGGCTCTTAAAGTCCTATGTCAATTTATTTAAAATTTAATTTTACATTTTCAGATACTATTCAAAATGATATATTTTTTTACTGGAATTCTACTTTGGACTTTAGTAGAATACACACTTCATCGGTACGTGTTTCATCTAGACACTAAAAATGCTAGTACATTGACGAAAACTTTCCATTTTATTATTCATGGGTTACATCACAAGGTAATTTCGTATTAAATAAATTGGATTGGTGTACAGTAATATTCCTGTTCATTTTAGGTTCCATTCGATCCACATCGTTTAGTATTCCCGCCAATTCCAGCATGCGCTCTGGTATATTTAGCCTTTAGTATCATAAAATTATTCACGTCGTGCCCGCTATTAGTTTTAGCTGGAGGACTTGTAGGTTATCTTGGTTATGATATGATTCATTTTTATTTGCATTACGGTAGCCCATCGGGTGGTCATTTATACCATATGAAACGATATCATTACCAACATCATTTTACACACCACGAAGCCGGATTTGGCATTAGTTCTCAATTTTGGGATGACATGTTTGGGACCCAAATATTGTTGCAAAAATTAAAGTATGTGTTAAAATGGTGACAAGTTTGGGTTTGTTGTTAAGTTTGAACTGTATTAGATTTTATAGAATATTTTTTAAATAATTTTAGTGATAATTTATTTAGTTTTTAGAATTATACTATTATATAAAATAAAATGCGATTAAATATATATAAAAATAAACAAATAATAAATTAGAGACTAATTTTAAATTATTTATGCAGAACGAAATCTTTAATCAATAAATTTATTACATATAGCGGATGCAGTTAGAAAACGGTTGATAATCGTATATCAAAATGAATTCTTTGAAATGAGAGTTGTAGTGGGTTCGATTAGCAATATCAGAAACCACACTTTATTTTAGTCCATTCAAAGATCCAATCGAGTGTAGTATGAACAGCCTATCAATCATGTACAAAATTAGAGTATATTTTATAACTAATATGCGCCTAGTTCAGTGTCAACCGGAGGTCATTAAACTTAACACTCTAACCCAATCGCTTGATCCTGTTTCACGCTATGTTTAATCATTCATAATTCAGCGATAATGTAATAATAACAGTCTTTCTCGCGTACTGGCTTATATAGTTTGCAGTGAATCCTTCCTTGACGATATGTCTATGAGCCCAGCATATAATCACAGAAAAAATGACATCAGGCAACATTAAAGCTGCATTAGAAACTATACTTAAACTGCAGTAGAACTGGATCTCTAAGATTCATTACCACGTGACCGACACACTATAAACGTTTTAAAAATGTGATCAAAAACTTGTTTAGCATTTCAAACGAGGCGAAGATTTACATATTAGATGTACTTGTACTACAAGAGCTTCGATGGTCTTGGATTCATAACACCACCAACAGTTACACTCTCCTTTCCAACGGCCATTAGGAAAGATAAGAATTTTTTCGTTGGCTTTCTCATTCATCGGCACGTGAACTGAATTCTGAAATAATATCACTTTTGACCAAAAATGGAAATAAGACCTTTTGGAAAATTACTCTTCATTTATTATATCCGCCGATGAATGCTTATTACAATTGTAAATCACTTGCGTGATGTTGTATTCGGGAACGTTTCAAGTTATTCATTCCTCTGTTGTGATGATTAACCTCACAATATTAGCAGAGTTACATCGATGGTTAAAAATAAAAATCGCGCAATAAAATTATAGACTGCAACTAGGCTCGAACCCGGGATCATTGGAATGATAATACTTTACTTCCTTCTTTATGTCCACCTTTATCAATATGCGGATATGCACGCCATGAATATGCACCCAGCGACATTAAAATCATCGTGGACGATTTTAATGCGAACATCAATAAGAGTGCAGAAAATACATCTTTACTTATCTTGAACTAGCAATAATATTTAATTTGGTTGTACTAAGTAAGTGTTTTCACATAAGAGATTTTAAAAATTAGCATGAAGATAGAAAGATGGAACAACGGAAAACCAAATCATGGACGTCGTGATCTTCTGCAAGACACTTTACTAGCGTATCTGATGTTAGAACTTATAGAGACCTTACACATACTTGTCGTCTGCCAAGACAAGTGCAAACTGATTGAATGTAGATTGCTATCTACATTCAATAAGCAACCACAAAAAGCCTTTCGTTGGAATGTCGATGCCATAAAGGACTTCCTATCACTGTAAAGTTACCAATCAGCTGTCACTGAATTGCAAGACCACCACACTAATAACCACCAGCCTTCACCGAAGGTCTCGGAGCAATAGCTCACTGTACAATCAGGTACAATCCCCGCACCGCAAAATATTATCGGAGGAAGACCGCTGACAACCAGCAATTAATCGGTCGAAAAATAATATCTCTGAAAGGGAAACTCACCGTAAAAATACAACAATATAAATACAACGACTTCGTAAAATTATTTTTGGTTTCACAGTAATTTCGTTAATTTGATCTCCAAATCAAATCATTTAGAAATTAATTTAATTATTTTAACATTTTACAAAACAATTAGGAACACATCCATGTAAAGTAGTGGTACATCTACTAAGTAAAAGATGGCACCATCTGCGGTAAAATGACTAATGGGTCAACTATAGGTAGAATAAAAAAAATAACAGAAATAACGTAAGAAACGAAGACAAAAAATTATTTTTCTAATTTGACTTTTCGGCTATAGATTACTTAAAATATTAAGTTCATTCATATTTTTCATGTAATATTTTTTGATGTATTTCCTAAAATCTTGAGTGAAACTACAATAGTTTTGAGTATAAACGTATTACATATCAACAAATATATGTGTTTAAAATTATAAAATATTTATATGCGGTTTAAATTACCGCAATTCGATAAATTATTTTTTTAGGTTAGGTTTAGAAAAATACAATTATACGGTGTAGTAAAAATTATTTGTGATTTTATATTCATATTTGTATATGTGTACATGAATATTTTATAAATAGAAAAGATAATATGCACGGACAATTCAAAATTCCCATACATAAAATAATAAACATGCATATTACATTCAACGCACAAAAATTAGTTCGAGTTTTGTTGTTGTATTTGTTAAGTTTTTTATTCTTGGACGAAAATTTTCGCTCGGTTATTCTTTTTAAATGACAGCAAAATAAAACGCAATTTTTCTTATAGTTTTTATTTTCCTTATTCTGAGTATGGTCGAATACATATAAATCCTATCTCTCGCTCTCTTACGTTATTTTTTTTATTTTTTTTATTTTATCTATAGTTCCCGCATAAGAAATTAGCCGTGTTTTTTATTAGCGCTCGATAGATTTACCTAACCACACTATTTTCTATGTTAAAACTTATATTTACCGCGCGATTTTTGCATATAATTAATTTATTTAACTAAAAACTAATATTTTTCATTCAACTTTTTCAACTTTTTAGTTGTAAAATCGACATAAAAATATTTTAGTCTACCTGTTTATTGGGAGCCGCTATCGAGAGCGCTATTCATTTCAATGGGAAATTTGAAAAGCCCTTTATTTTGTAACCCCTGAAACCATTAGAAACTTAATCTTACAATAAAAATTTAAAACGCAGCAAAATCAATTCTTGTTGATAACGTCATGTCAAAATAAATGTCAATTAGTATATTTCAGGTCGATAAATGTTTGTTTTATGGATGCATTAATTTTTCATTTTTATGGTATAGCGACACCAGTGAATAATAGCTGCACTTTCAGTAGACATTTCCCATTCGGCGCCAGATAGTGCTTGAATACGGCTAATATAAGTTGATTCGGGAACTAAAACTATCATTTTGTGTGGACGGACACAAAAAGTAAAATGAAAATTTACATTCTCTTCTTATTTGGACTTAACATACGTTATATAGTATAGCCGTCAAAGACGAGAATGGAGCTAAATTGGACTGGGGAAGTGACTCCGTTTAGAGGTTCTATACCAAATATTCCATAGTAGAAGAAGTAGAAATAGAAATCATTACGATATCGAGGAATGTTTCATACCGTTCTATCGCCACGCAAGAAGGCCTCCTCTCCTACAAGGAGCGCGTAATAGTGAGCGTCTTAGAAATACGAGGAACGAGGATGTTTGGACTGCAGATCAGGTGGCTAGCACAAGACACGCATCTCATAGTAAGATGAATTTCATCCCTAAACATCATCGATTAATATCCAGGTAAGGTTTTAAGTTTTACGCACTGAATCAAATTTAATTTTGCTATACATTTTTAGTGCGTTTAACTTCTTTTTTCGTACTTCTGAAAAGTTCTGTTTTTGCACATTTAAGTTTGTTCGATAATTTTTCAGTTTTCTACAGAGATTTTCAAGTAAATTTTTGTTTTTAGAATCTTGTTATTCGACCAAGGCTTGAGGTTTTGAAATTTACTGTCGCTTACGTAATTGGAAGAAACACTTTAGTAAGACTTTAAAGTTGTGACGAAGTTCAGAAACATTATGGGATTTGTGATTGTTAACTTTTAAATTTCATATGCAGTTCAGCTAAATTATGGTTGAAAAAGTGGATAGATTTTTTTTGAGATAATGGCAAAAACTAGTGGAGGCAAGCAAAGCAACATAACTTTATGATACCGTCATATTTAAAATATTTATATTTGGTCCACCTAATATTACAATGTTTAGCTTTCAAGTGTGCTAAATAGTTTTCTAACTCTACAAACAATTCACAATATTTACGTCTTTGAAACGATAAATACCTAAAAAACGTCCAATTTTATTTAGTCAGTTTGATAGAAATCCTAACATTTATGAAAGTATGTATATCCGAATTTCATATACATAAATGCTAAACATATCAAAGCTCGCTCTACAGCTTCTAACATTTTGTTGCATAAAATGTTCATAATGTTTTTTTTTATGATTTAATCTTTGCAGTCTGTTCTGGGACCGAAGCATTCTCGAATCTTTCGCTTCGCTATCCGCTTTTCACATCTTACCTTACGCATTGCCCGCCAAATCGAGGACGTACGGCTATAGTACTGGCATGAAAGATGGGTCGGCCCATGAGTTGTGCACTCCGATGGGGGGGGGGGGGGGGGGGAGGTGGTCCATTTAAATCTGCATATGCATTTTATAAAAAATGGGCCATCCCAGTATGTTAACGTATGATTACGATACCCGTGGATATGAGCCCTATAGTGCCAATCTCAAGAAACGGCTTGTCTTCTCTTCTTTTTAACATAGATTTTTGAAGAATAAACAATTTGGATCAACTAATATCATATTTCGAGAGATTTCATAATAAAAATGCTGGGATAATACTGTCAGATGAACAAGATTTTCTATGATGAAGTACTGGACTGGGATTACTTCACATATAGTTGAGAATCGCCCATCATTGACTTATTTCAGAACCCTGGTTAAAACGCATATTAGAATTACAATATACACCCACGGTGGAAATTGCACACTTAGTTATTAAGAATAAGACGAGTTCACTCAGCCAAATATAAGAGTTCCCTTCAAAATGCACCTTAGAGTGCATGTTAATTACGTAGAATGGATAGAAACCAGAACGTGATCTAAAATTCATAATTATAGCTATGAAATGGTGAATTTTAGTTCAGCATGAACATTTATTTATTTATTTATCTTTATTTCATACCATTTATAAAAATTTGTTACAACATTAAAGTCTACAAACATTATTTAAAAATTAAAATAGATTACATAAATTTAAATAAAATCAAAATGAAATGAAATAAGTACATCAATTAGAAGTGACACGCACTTGTGTTAATTGACGACAAGAATTTTTGATATTAACTTAAAACTTTTAGAAATTTGTGTGAGGTGAATACGTTTTCATTAAGCTTACGTGGATTTACAATTCTTTTCATTGGCTTATATTCGTGTAGTATTTTAATCCATGATTTGACTGTTTTACGAAAATTTGCTTATAAGGTCTTTAAATAAAAATAAACTTTTAAATTTACACATACAAAACAAACTACTATTAAAAATGTATGTCAATTTGGTCGTGGTTATCAAAAGAAAGTTTTCAAATTTCTCTGAAATTCTGATTTTGATGAGCTTAATTTAATATGTGATGGTAAATTATTATATAATTTTGGAGCTATGAAAATATAGAAACGCCGACAGTATTCTTTTCGGGTGAAGTTTACAATGCATAGGTTATTATGTCGGAGATAATACCTATCAATCGACCTAATCCTTTCATAGCCCCCTCTATTGAAAAAAACTTTAAGTACTTTATAGAAATATAAATATCTCAACGGTAGTATTTTATTATCAACGAATAAAGAAAAAGTGTGGTCCTTAGAACGTTTCCTGTACATGATACGTATTACGTATTTTTGCGCCACAATCAATTTTTCAGCGACTCATAGACAGCGCCACCCCAAAGAGCTAGACCATAATCTAACCTCGAGTGAATTAAAGCAAAGTATAAAGATTTTAACAGAGCTCTGGGACACAAGTCTCGCAAAATGTAAAATTTCCTAATTGTAGATTTCATTTGATTAGAAGCTTTTCAATGTGGGGTCCAAAATTCAATAATGACTCCCAAGTACGTGAACACTCCCACTTTTTTAATCGATATACACTTATCGTCACACTGAATGAAAATAAAATAGGACGAATGTAGAGTTATAACATCTGGGGTACCATCAGTTTGGTTGCGCATCACAAACGGCATGAATCTAGTTTTACAACTTAAAACCATACTATGGATACTGAACCATGATTTTAAAATTGTCAGATCGGTCTTAACTTTTGCTACAATTTGGTTCCAGTTCTCAGCTTGATAGGAGAAAGTTGTGTCGTCGGCAAATGCCACAACTTTTCCTTTAAATTTAAGATTGCACAACGAGTTTACATAGACCAGAAATAAAATATGACCCAATACCGATCCTTGAGGTACCTCACAAATAGCATACTCAACATCACTGGACACACCATCAATCATAACAGATTGTGGACGAAACGATAGAAATGATTTCAGCATGTCAAATGGAACACCGCGAAATCCGGCCATGGATAATTTTTCCAATAGTAACACGTGATTACGTATCAAATGCTTTAGTTACATCGATAAAAAAGACCGCAAACTTTCCGGTTTGGGTTCAAGTTAGTATACACAAAAGTAAAGTAACCCAAGAAAACATCTTCAGTATTCAAATGAGGTCGAAAACCAAATTGACAATTGCTAAGAAAATTTGTTTTGTTTAGGTACTCAAAAATTTTTTCATAATTTTTTCCAGAATTTTAGAGAATTCAGATAATTTGAAAATAGGTCGGAAATTAGACATGTTAGTTGAATCGCTATTTTTAAAACAAGGTTTGATTACAGTTCTTTTCATTCGAGTCGGGAAAATTCCTTTAAACAAACTTAGGTTGAAGATATGCTCAATAGGCGATATTATGTTTCCCGTAATTTGTTTTAAAGTTCTTCTTCTTCTTCTCTCTGGCACTATATCCCATCAAGGGTTTTGGCCGCCTCAAATGAGGTTTCATTATCATATTTTAATTTCGGGTAATGAGTGATTAATTCATTGATCCTAAACCAGCTGTGAAATTGTTTCCTTTTCACCACCGGGAATTGAACCTGGGACCTTCGGTCGCTGGAGCAGGCATGCTGACCGCTTTGCCACAATGTGTTTTAAAGTGGTATTTGATATTTCATCAAACCCACTAGAAACAGTATTTTTCAAATCATTTATGAACGATAGAATTTCACAGCCATCAACAGCCGAGAAAAAACAGGTGGTGGGCTCGATGAAATTGCAGAACTTCATATCATATTCCTCCAGAGGACTACAGGTCACTTTATCAATGCTGTTGTTGAGATGAGCTGGTATTTCTACAAAGAATTTATTAAACAAGTTGGCTACTACTGCATTATCAACGTGTTCAATGCCGTGCTTTTATGCAAAATTTACTTCTTTTTGCGGTCGGTGAAGAACCACAGGGTTAATAATTTCCCATTGCTTTTTAGGATTAGCTAAATGTATTTGAAATTTCTTCGCGTAGTATTCTTTCATAGTTTCCGTATTGATGCGATAAACGTTTTTCTTTAGGTCAGAATATCTTGATTTAAGAGAACTATTTTGCGGATGTTTCTTTACTTTTTTGTATATTTTATTTTTGAGATCAATAAGTTTCCTGATTTTGAAAGACATCCGAGGCTTCAAAAGTTTTTTGAGTGTGTTTGGTATGAAAAAGGATGTAGGTCAACATGGGTTTTTAGAATAAATAACAATTTGTTAAATGCAGTGTTCGGATCGGTAGTATCTAAAACTTGGTTCCATGATACGTTAGCCAAAGATTTATTTAAGACCGGATAATTAATTCTAAATTCGTTTATGATTTTATCGTCATGTGGTTGCGAAAAATACTGACTGAATTCAATCGTTAATGCAGAATGGTCACTAATATCCAAATCAACCACTTTGACCAGAAAGTCTATTTTATGAAAAATATTTTGTCGGTAAACAAGTGATCAATACAAGTATTAGAAGTACGCCGTGTGGGTTCATTTACATAAGATTTAAGGCCATGGACATACATTAATAATAAGTATTCATTTTGCTCTGAGGACACCGACAAGATGTCAATATTCATATCGCCAAGGATTATTAAGTTTTTTGAATTTACATTTTCCAAGAAATGGTTTAATTCATCAAGAAATTCATATATATTGTAAGAATGGAGCCTATAGAGGCATACTACATAAAAATTCTGCTGACCAATGGAGCAATAGACGGCTACGCCACCCGCTGTATTCAAATCAACCAAGGGTTTAAAATGGTATTTAAAACTATTTTTAACAAACACAACTGTCCCACCAGCACGATGTAGTTGATTACACTTACACTTTTATAATTATCCAGCTCATAATCATTAATCCAAACCTCGGTGAGAAATATTAAAGAAGGCAAACCTGCCAATAGGCCCAAATAACAAATAAAGTTGTTAAAATTTGCACGCATGCTTCGTATGTTTTGATGAGCAAACAAAACAGGCGTAAATTGTGATGTCATTATTTAACCCTAAAGCTCTTAACATAATTTTATAACATATCTTCTTAGCAAGAGCCTCTCAGTCTTTGACATGGAACTGTTTGTATATTTTTAATTTTATTGAAAATAAACGTTTAATTATTTTAAAAAATTAATTCATTTATTAAAAAACATAACTTAAACTAAAAAAATAACAGTTTAAAAAAAAAATTAGAGACTCACAGGCTCTTGTTAAGAGCTTTAGGGTTAAACTATTTGGTAATAAGCAAAATCTAAAAGTAAACCAGAAGAAACTGTTATTAAAAAATAATAATGTTTACTGAAATTAAAATAAATCAAAATTAAAATACAACTATCAAAGAAGCTGTAAAAGTGTGAGGAAAAAAATTAAATTAAATTAAACAGGTTGTAAAAAATACTGTAAGAATGGTATTGAAGTTTATACTAAATTTTACTAAAATCATTTAGTTTTATTTTAGTAAAAACTTCATCGTCCTATATGCGCGAGTGAAGTTTTTACTAAATCTTACTAAATGTCAGATGCTATTCATTTGCATATATTCGGGGGTAAATATTGTTACGATTTTGCCTTGTCAATCAAGGTTCGAATCACTGGATTGTGAATAAATACACTGCTTCAATTTTAACTCACACAATTTTATTTACACAACACAATTTATTATACAACACAATTTTCACAATTAATTATTATAATTATAACACACTTTTTAATTATCACTTTAATAATCGCTTTAATAATCACTTTAATAATCACTTTAATAATCTTTCTATTTAACCTTCACTTATCACGTTTAAAATAATACTCAGCAATACACGTCAACGCGCGCCCTTATATACCAAAATATTTGTTTCTAGAATAATCCTAAATGCGCAGCAAATATGTTAGTATAGAAATACGCCTAAATGTTGAGTATAAATTATACACGTAATTGAACAATTAATGAAATTAACTTATTCTATTCTAATCTAGGTGTCACCGTAACACTACCCCCCACCTAAGCCTGTTCGTCCCGAACAGGATCCAGATCACCTCCTCTGTAGAGCGCCAAACGCTCTAAATGCACCACCTTTGGTTTACCTTTCCGTCCTTTCTGTATGCGATAAACCACGTCGTTCAACTTTTTAATGACAGTGTAAGGTCCTTCCCATGTGGGTTGCAACTTCGGTGATAATCCCTTGTGCCGTTGCGGGTTGTGAAGCCATACCAATTGCCCTTCCTCGAAGCCTTGATTATTTGCTCGTATGTCATATCGAGCTTTCATTCGATCACTTGATATTCGAATTTTCTCCCGTACAAATTGATGTATTTCATTAAGTTCCTCTTTCATTCGGTCGACGTAATCCTGTCCGCATAGAGCTGCTGATGGAACAGCCCCAAACTTTAAATCTCCTGGTAATCGCAGATTGTTCCCAAATATGGTTTTAGCTGGTGTCACTCCTGTTGTGTCATGTACCGCTGATCGGTAGGCCATCAGGAACATTGGTATATGTCGATCCCAGTTGCGTTGGTTCCTTTCCACAGCTTTTGCTAGATATTCCTCCAATGTACCATTGAATCTTTCCACCATACCGTCCGATTGTGGGTGTAAAGGCGTCGTTCTTGTTTTATAGATTCCAAGCATCTGACATATCTCCTGAAATACCACCGATTCGAAATTCCTTCCTTGATCCGTGTGAATTTCCATAGGTACACCAAATCTGCTAATCCAATTGTTAACCACGGCATCAGCTATTGTTGTTGTCTCCTGATTGGGTATGGGGTACACTTCCGGCCATTTGCTGAAATAATCCATTATTACTAGCACATATTTATTTCCGCTCTCGGTGGTCGGAAATGGCCCCGCCACGTCCATTGCAATTCTCTCAAATGGTGCCCCGACATTATATTGTTTCATGGTTCCACGGCTTTTTCGTGCTGGTCCCTTCACTGCCGCACATTGGTCACATCTTCGACACCATTCTACTACTGACTGTCTACATCCGGACCAGTAGAAACGTTGGCGAATTTTGGCTAATGTTTTATTAATCCCTAGGTGACCTCCACTTGCTCCTCCGTGATACTCCTTGAGGATTTCCGCTATCCGATCTTTTGGCACCACTACCAACAATTGTTTTACTTTACCATCCGTGCTTTCCCACTTTCGTTTTAAACATCCATTTTCTATGTGGAGGCTATCCCATTGAGCCCAATATGCTTTTACAATGGGAGCTTTGTCAGCTATCTCACTCCATGTGGGCCGGTGTTCCTTTTCCTTATGTTTCA
Organism: Nephrotoma appendiculata; assembly: GCA_947310385.1. NCBI lineage: Eukaryota > Metazoa > Arthropoda > Insecta > Diptera > Tipulidae > Nephrotoma > Nephrotoma appendiculata. The sequence continues at coordinate 233,834,152 of OX371224.1, forward strand.
TGATGAATGACAGGTCAGCATCCCGTAATTGCTCCTTCTTGATCATTTCATCAGTCCATTCCTCATCAGGTAGCACTTGCATAAGCCGAATATCGATGATGTTTTCCTTACCCTCCACACGCCCACAATGCTTGCATTCCACGGGACATGGCCTTCTTGATAATGCGTCGGCATTTCCATGTGCGGTTCCCTTCCGATGTTCAATTTGGAAATCGTAGCTTTGCAAACGTTCGATCCAACGTGCTACTTGTCCCTCTGGATTTTTGAATTGTAACAACCAGCGCAAAGCTCCATGATCCGTCCGTAGAAGAAATTTTTGGCCATAGAGGTACTTATGGAAGTGCTTAACACATTCCACTATAGCCAACAACTCTTTCCGTGTTACACAATAATTCCGTTCCGGTTTTGATAACATCTTGGAGTAATATGCAATAACTCGCTCCTCACCATTTGTTGCCTGTGATAATACTCCTCCTATACCATCATTACTTGCATCGGTGTCCAAAATGAATTTAACGTTGGGTATAGGGTATGCGAGGATTGGTGCTTCGCATAATCGTCGTCTTAGTTCCACAAATGCCTCTTCTTGATCATCCTTCCATTCGAATGCCTTGTTCTTCCTGGTTAACTCGTGTAAACTCTTTGCAATATTGGCGAATCCTGGCACGAATCGTCTATAATAGGTACACAATCCAAAAAAGCTCCGTAATTCATGTAAGTTTTTAGGTCGTGGCCATTCCTTCACTGCTGCGATCTTGTCTTCATCGGTATGGATTCCATTGGTTGTTACCTTATGACCCAAATATTTTACTTCCGTTCTAAATAGTTTGCATTTCTTTGGGCTTAGCTTCAATCCGGCGGCTTGTATCCGATCCAAAACCTCTGCCAAATTCCTTAAATGCTCGTCGAAATCCTTGCCCATAACGATGATGTCGTCCAAATATACGAGGCACGTCCTCCAATGTAATCCCTTTAGCACGCGCTCCATTAGCCGTTCAAAAGTCGCAGGGGCGTTACATAATCCGAATGGCATAACGTTAAATTGCCATAATCCGTTACCCACACTGAATGCCGTTTTCTCGCGATCTTCCTCCTGGACTTCCACTTGCCAATAGCCGCTTTGCAGATCTAATGTCGAAAATATTCGAGCACCCGATAATGTGTCTAACGTGTCATCGATCCTTGGCAATGGGTAACTATCCTTTTTCGTCACAGCATTTAATTTTCGATAATCCACGCAGAATCTCATGCTACCATCCTTTTTCTCGACTAACACCACTGGTGAACTCCATGGACTGCTTGATGTTTCGATTACCCCTGCTGCTTGCATATCTTTTACCATTCGATCCACTTCTCCTTGCTTTGCCAATGGTAATCTCCTGGGTGGTTGTCGAATCGGCGTTTCTGCTCCTGTATCTATTCGATGTTTTACCATTGTGGTTCTCCCATTATTGTCCGATGTACTGCAGAATATTGGCATGTACCGCTCGAGCAATTGTTTTGCCAAACTTTTCTGTTCCATGGTAAGATCTTCGGTCCATTTCTCCATAAGTTGATCTATAATCTCTTTCTGCACTTGCGAGTTAGCCGTCTTAATCGGATTTTTCTGCTCTTCGTTTGGTCTACGCTTCATAGGAGATGGCGACCTTGCTCGTTTCTTCTTAATCTCCCAACAGTCCCGTGAGATGTGACCCATTCTATCACATACCCAGCATTTAATCCTGCCACTTCCATCTCTGAATCTTGGCGTAGCCCGTGCGGTGTCTATTCTGGAATCAATCTCCACTCGACGAATTTTCATTGCTGGTTTGATGATGGTTTGCGCAGTTTCGTTTGTTAACGCACAAGCGATGGTTTCCGTGAAAGTTGCCTTAGGTGACAACATCACCGCTCTGCGCGTCTCAGGATCTCGAATACCGTCAATGAATGCATCCATTTTAGTTCGCTCCATGTAATCGGCCGACATATTTGAATGTACTAAATGCGCGAGCCGCTCAATTGCCGATGAAAATTCCTGTAGCGATTCTCCTGCTCTTTGGTATCGACCCTTCAATTCCATGCGATAGATTTCTCGTTTGTGGTCACTTCCGTATTTTCGATCTAACGCCTTCATAATTCCCATGTAAACGTTCCGTTCCTGCTCGGGAATGATTTGTAGTGTTTCCGCCGCTTCGCCTTTAAGAGCCACAATTAACGCTGCAACACATTGTTCTTCAGTCCACTGATTTTGCTTAATGGCCGTTTCGAATTGGAACTTAAAAATACTGAAGGATGTTGTTCCATCAAATGTTGGTGGTTTTATCTTAACTGCATTAACCGTCTGAATCACTTGCTGTGTCGTTCCATTCGCCTTGACATCTTGGAGCTCCTTCTCGAGACGTTTAACTTCCGTTTGAAAATCTTGTTTAACCGATTCAAATTTTTGTTGAACCGTCCCTTTAACATTTTGAATTTCTGCGTGTATTTCTTGTACTTCTGTTTGCACTTTTTCCACTTTACCGTGTAGTGTAGAAGATAACTCCAGAAACCTCTCGTCCATTTTCTTTTGGCCATCTTCTATTTGGTTTTTAATGTCCGCCCCTTGTTGCTCCATCTGCTGTTTCATGTCCTGGTTCGACAATTTCATTTGATGTTTAATGTCCGCTCCTTGTTGCTCCACTTGTAACATCTGTTGTTTCATATCCTGGTTCGATTGTTTAATGTCCGCCCCTTGTTGCTTTAACTGTTGTCCCATCATATTCATAGCAGCCATCAACTGCGAAAAATCGAAACTTCCAGATGGGTTTTGCGTTGTTTCGACCACCGTTTGTACGTCCTTTTCTTTCTTATCCATACTGATCTCATCCGTTTTTTCCTCCTCGAAATCATACACGTCTGGATCTAAACCTTCCTTCTCCATGGCCTCACGTAGTCGCTCCACCAAACTAGCTTTTGTGCCTTCACTGGCCAAACCTCGCCGTGTCAGTTGCTGCTTTAATTGCCCAAGCTTTAATCCGTAGAGAATCATTTTCCTTATTATTCACAATCCCACCGCTGTCACCAATTGTTACGATTTTGCCTTGTCAATCAAGGTTCGAATCACTGGATTGTGAATAAATACACTGCTTCAATTTTAACTCACACAATTTTATTTACACAACACAATTTATTATACAACACAATTTTCACAATTAATTATTATAATTATAACACACTTTTTAATTATCACTTTAATAATCGCTTTAATAATCACTTTAATAATCACTTTAATAATCTTTCTATTTAACCTTCACTGTATCACGTTTAAAATAATACTCAGCAATACACGTCAACGCGCGCCCTTATATACCAAAATATTTGTTTCTAGAATAATCCTAAATGCGCAGCAAATATGTTAGTATAGAAATACGCCTAAATGTTGAGTATAAATTATACACGTAATTGAACAATTAATGAAATTAACTTATTCTATTCTAATCTAGGTGTCACCGTAACAATATATTGTTACGATTTTGCCTTGTCAATCAAGGTTCGAATCACTGGATTGTGAATAAATACACTGCTTCAAATTTTAACTCACACAATTTTATTTACACAACACAATTTATTATACAACACAATTTTCACAATTAATTATTATAATTATAACACACTTTTTAATTATCACTTTAATAATTGCTTTAATAATCACTTTAATAACCTTTCTATTTAACCTTCACTGTATCACGTTTAAAATAATACTCAGCAATACACGTCAACGCGCGCCTTTATATACCAAAATATTTGTTTCTAGAATAATCCTAAATGCGCAGCAAATATGTTAGTATAGAAATACGCCTAAATGTTGAGTATAAATTATACACGTAATTGAACAATTAATGAAATTAACTTATTCTATTCTATTCTAGGTGTCACCGTAACACTACCCCCCACCTAAGCCTGTTCGTCCCGAACAGGATCCAGATCACCTCCTCTGTAGAGCGCCAAACGTTCTAAATGCACCACCTTTGGTTTACCTTTCCGTCCTTTCTGTATGCGATAAACCACGTCGTTCAACTTTTTAATGACAGTGTAAGGTCCTTCCCATGTGGGTTGCAACTTCGGTGATAATCCCTTGTGCCGTTGCGGGTTGTGAAGCCATACCAATTGCCCTTCCTCGAAGCCTTGATTATTTGCTCGTATGTCATATCGAGCTTTCATTCGATCACTTGATATTCGAATTTTCTCCCGTACAAATTGATGTATTTCATTAAGTTCTTCTTTCATTCGGTCGACGTAATCCTGTCCGCATAGAGCTGCTGATGGAACAGCCCCAAATTTTAAATCTCCTGGTAATCGCAGATTGTTCCCAAATATGGTTTTAGCTGGTGTCACTCCTGTTGTGTCATGTACCGCTGATCGGTAGGCCATCAGGAACATTGGTATATGTCGATCCCAGTTGCGTTGGTTCCTTTCCACAGCTTTTGCTAGATATTCCTCCAATGTACCATTGAATCTTTCCACCATACCGTCCGATTGTGGGTGTAAAGGCGTCGTTCTTGTTTTATTGATTCCAAGCATCTGACATATCTCCTGAAATACCACCGATTCGAAATTCCTTCCTTGATCCGTGTGAATTTCCATAGGTACACCAAATCTGCTAATCCAATTGTTAACCACGGCATCAGCTATTGTTGTTGTCTCCTGATTGGGTATGGGGTACACTTCCGGCCATTTGCTGAAATAATCCATTATTACTAGCACATATTTATTTCCGCTCTCGGTGGTCGGAAATGGCCCCGCCACGTCCATTGCAATTCTCTCAAATGGTGCCCCGACATTATATTGTTTCATGGTTCCACGGCTTTTTCGTGCTGGTCCCTTCACTGCCGCACATTGGTCACATCTTCGACACCATTCTACTACTGACTGTCTACATCCGGACCAGTAGAAACGTTGGCGAATTTTGGCTAATGTTTTATTAATCCCTAAGTGACCTCCACTTGCTCCTCCGTGATACTCCTTGAGGATTTCCGCTATCCGATCTTTTGGCACCACTACCAACAATTGTTTTACTTTACCATCCGTGCTTTCCCACTTTCGTTTTAAACATCCATTTTCTATGTGGAGGCTATCCCATTGAGCCCAATATGCTTTTACAATGGGAGCTTTGTCAGCTATCTCACTCCATGTGGGCCGGTGTTCCTTTTCCTTATGTTTCATGATGAATGACAGGTCAGCATCCCGTAATTGCTCCTTCTTGATCATTTCATCAGTCCATTCCTCATCAGGTAGCACTTGCATAAGCCGAATATCGATGATGTTTTCCTTACCCTCCACACGCCCACAATGCTTGCATTCCACGGGACATGGCCTTCTTGATAATGCGTCGGCATTTCCATGTGCGGTTCCCTTCCGATGTTCAATTTGGAAATCGTAGCTTTGCAAACGTTCGATCCAACGTGCTACTTGTCCCTCTGGATTTTTGAATTGTAACAACCAGCGCAAAGCTCCATGATCCGTCCGTAGAAGAAATTTTTGGCCATAGAGGTACTTATGGAAGTGCTTAACACATTCCACTATAGCCAACAACTCTTTCCGTGTTACACAATAATTCCGTTCCGGTTTTGATAACATCTTGGAGTAATATGCAATAACTCGCTCCTCACCATTTGTTGCCTGTGATAATACTCCTCCTATACCATCATTACTTGCATCGGTGTCCAAAATGAATTTAACGTTGGGTATAGGGTATGCGAGGATTGGTGCTTCGCATAATCGTCGTCTTAGTTCCACAAATGCCTCTTCTTGATCATCCTTCCATTCGAATGCCTTGTTCTTCCTGGTTAACTCGTGTAAACTCTTTGCAATATTGGCGAATCCTGGCACGAATCGTCTATAATAGGTACACAATCCAAAAAAGCTCCGTAATTCATGTAAGTTTTTAGGTCGTGGCCATTCCTTCACTGCTGCGATCTTGTCTTCATCGGTATGGATTCCATTGGTTGTTACCTTATGACCCAAATATTTTACTTCCGTTCTAAATAGTTTGCATTTCTTTGGGCTTAGCTTCAATCCGGCGGCTTGTATCCGATCCAAAACCTCTGCCAAATTCCTTAAATGCTCGTCGAAATCCTTGCCCATAACGATGATGTCATCCAAATATACGAGGCACGTCCTCCAATGTAATCCCTTTAGCACGCGCTCCATTAGCCGTTCAAAAGTCGCAGGGGCGTTACATAATCCGAATGGCATAACGTTAAATTGCCATAATCCGTTACCCACACTGAATGCCGTTTTCTCGCGATCTTCCTCCTGGACTTCCACTTGCCAATAGCCGCTTTGCAGATCTAATGTCGATAATATTCGAGCACCCGATAATGTGTCTAACGTGTCATCGATCCTTGGCAATGGGTAACTATCCTTTTTCGTCACAGCATTTAATTTTCGATAATCCACGCAGAATCTCATGCTACCATCATTTTTCTCGACTAACACCACTGGTGAACTCCATGGACTACTTGATGTTTCGATTACCCCTGCTGCTTGCATATCTTTTACCATTCGATCCACTTCTCCTTGCTTTGCCAATGGTAATCTCCTGGGTGGTTGTCGAATCGGCGTTTCTGCTCCTGTATCTATTCGATGTTTTACCATTGTGGTTCTCCCATTATTGTCCGATGTACTGCAGAATATTGGCATGTACCGCTCGAGCAATTGTTTTGCCAAACTTTTCTGTTCCATGGTAAGATCTTCGGTCCATTTCTCCATAAGTTGATCTATAATCTCTTTCTGCACTTGCGAGTTAGCCGTCTTAATCGGATTTTTCTGCTCGCACTTCACTATCGCCGATATTTCTTCACATTTTCCGATTATTGTCCCTTTCTTGATGGTTTTCGTCTTATCCGAGAGATTTAGAGTCCTAATTGGTACTCTATTATCGCTGTCTGGTTTCACTAAAACTTTCCCGATCATAATTTCTCTGGCTCCGCTCTCTGCTTCATTGGCTTCCACAACCCACAACCTGGGTGACCCAGAACCTCCTTCCAATCTTGCCCATACTATTGTTTCCGAGTTCGGTGGCAGCTTCTCCCGATGATCCATTATAATTTGCCTGGTCGTTTCTCCTATAACGGCGCTAACGTGAAGTGGCAACTCGATATTATCGTAGGTTAATACACCCCGTCCAACATCCACCACGAAGCCATTCGTTCTCATGAAGTCCATTCCCAAGATGACTTCGTCTACAATATCTGCAACCAGCACCTCGTGTTGAAAGTGATTTCGCCCAATCCTTATTTTTACGACCTTTTTCCCTTTTATTGCTGAATTTTCTCCAGTCGCCGTTCGTAATTTAATGCCATTAGCTGGTTCCATAATTCCATCAATAATATCCTCACGAACAATCGTATGTGTTGCTCCCGTATCCAGCGTGATCATGCATTTCTTCCCATCAATATCGGCTTCAATTGTTAAGCTGTCACCGTTCCTTGCTATTCTAGAAACATGGATGGAGGTTGTGGGGCAATCGGTTGTGGGAGCCAGCTTCTGCCCCTTCAAGCTGACTCTTTTTAGTTTAACGACTCCGCTGTCGTCTGACGCTCCTTTCTGGATTCTATCTGCTCTTCGTTTGGTCTACGCTTCATAGGAGATGGCGACCTTGCTCGTTTCTTCTTAATCTCCCAACAGTCACCCATTCTATCACATACCCAGCATTTAATCCTGCCACTTCCATCTCTGAACCTTGGCGTAGCCCGTGCGGTGTCTATTCTGGAATCAATCTCCACTCGACGAATTTTCATTGCTGGTTTGATGATGGTTTGCGCAGTTTCGTTTGTTAACGCACAAGCGATGGTTTCCGTGAAAGTTGCCTTAGGTGACAACATCACCGCTCTGCGCGTCTCAGGATCTCGAATACCGTCAATAAATGCATCTATTTTAATTCGCTCCATGTAATCGGCCGACATATTTGAATGGGCTAAATGCGCGAGCCGCTCAATTGCCGATGAAAATTCCTGTAGCGATTCTCCTCCTTTTTGGTATCGACCCTTCAATTCCATGCGATAGATTTCTCGTTTGTGATCACTTCCGTATTTTCGATCTAACGCCTTCATAATTCCCATGTAAACGTTCCGTTCCTGCTCGGGAATGATTTGTAGTGTTTCTGCCGCTTCGCCTTTAAGAGCCACAATTAACGCTGCAACACATTGTTCTTCAGTCCACTGATTTTGCTTAATCGCCGTTTCGAACTGGAACTTAAAAATACTGAAGGATGTTGTTCCATCAAATGTTGGTGGTTTTATCTTAACTGCATTAACCGTCTGGATCACTTGTTGTGGCGTTCCATTCGCCTTGACATCTTTGAGCTCCTTCTCGAGACGTTTAAAATCTTGTTCAACCGATTCAAATTTTTGCTGAACCGTCCCTTTAACATTTTGAATTTCTGCGTGTACTTCTGTTTGCAGTTTTTCCACTTTACCATGTAGTGTAGAAGATAATTCCAAAAACCTCTCGTCTATTTTCTTTTGGCCATCTTCTATTTGGTTTTTAATGTCCGCCCCTTGCTGCTCCATTTTTACAATCTTCTGTTTAATTTCCTGGTTCGATTGTTTAATGTCGGCCCCTTGTTGCTCCACTTGTAACATCTGCTGTTTCATTTGATGTTTAATGTCCGCTCCTTGTTGCTCCATCTGTTGTTTCATTCCCTCGTTCGATTGTTTTATTCCCTCCAACTGTTGTCCCATCATTTGATTCATAGCAGCCATCAACTGCGAAAAATCGAAACTTCCAGATGGGTTTTGCGTTGTTTCGACCACCGTTTGTGCGTCCTTTTGTTTCTTATCCATACTGATCTCATCCGTTTTTTCCTCCTCGAAATCATACACGTCTGGATCTAAACCTTCCTTCTCCATGGCCTCACGTAGTCGCTCCACCAAACTAGCTTTTGTGCCTTCACTGGCCAAACCTCGCCGTGTCAGTTGCTCCTTTAATTGCGCAAGCTTTAATCCGTAGAGAATCATTTTCCTTATTATTCACAATCCCACCGCTGTCACCAATTGTTACGATTTTGCCTTGTCAATCAAGGTTCGAATCACTGGATTGTGAATAAATACACTGCTTCAAATTTTAACTCACACAATTTTATTTACACAACACAATTTATTATACAACACAATTTTCACAATTAATTATTATAATTATAACACACTTTTTAATTATCACTTTAATAATTGCTTTAATAATCACTTTAATAACCTTTCTATTTAACCTTCACTGTATCACGTTTAAAATAATACTCAGCAATACACGTCAACGCGCGCCTTTATATACCAAAATATTTGTTTCTAGAATAATCCTAAATGCGCAGCAAATATGTTAGTATAGAAATACGCCTAAATGTTGAGTATAAATTATACACGTAATTGAACAATTAATGAAATTAACTTATTCTATTCTATTCTAGGTGTCACCGTAACAATATTATTTCTTTTAAAATATAAAATATATTTTAATTTAATTTGTAAACATGATGTACACATTTATTTAATAAATATTTAATTAATACAAAGAATTTAATTAATCAAAATAAAGAATTTTAGTTTAAAATTAAGAAATATTTGACCTTAATTTATATTTACAACCATAGTTTTGTTAAAAGAACAGACAATTCGGCAAAATTACAATCAGCCTCACAGTATCTTTATAAAAGCTAGTTAGAAATACTGTAACTGTAAAAAATTTCAAGACTACCCCTACGCCCTACATAACTGAAAATGGCGATTATTCATTTATTAAGTTTCATTATCGATACAATGAAGAATACTAAAGGCAGTTCCGCCCAATTACCATTGGTCTCATGCTATTTTTACGTTAGCTAGTTAGAAATACTGTAACTGTAAAAAAATTCAAGACAATCCCTTGGGGATTACTACCCCTACGCCCTACATAACTGAAAATGGCGATTATTCATTTATTAAGTTTCATTATCGATACATTGAAGAATACTAAAGGCAGTTCCGCCCAATTATTATTGGTCTCATGCAATTTTTACGTTAGCTAGTTAGAAATACTGTAACTGTAAAAAATTTCAAAACAATCCCTTGGGGATTACTACCCCTACGCCCTAAATAACTGAAAATGGCGATTATTCATTTATTAAGTTTCACTGTCGATACAATGAAGAATACTAAAGGCAGTTCCGCCCAATTACCATTGGTCTCATACTATTTTTACGTTAGCTAGTTAGAAATACTGTAACTGTAAAAAAATTCAAGACAATCCCTCGGGGATTACTACCCCTACGCCCTACATAACTGAAAATGGCGATTATTCATTTATTAAGTTTCATTATCGATACATTGAAGAATACTAAAGGCAGTTCCGCCCAATTATTATTGGTCTCATGCAATTTTTACGTTAGCTAGTTAGAAATACTGTAACTGTAAAAAATTTCAAGACAATCCCTTGGGGATTACTACCCCTACGCCCTACATAACTGAAAATGGCGATTATTCATTTATTAAGTTTCATTATCGATACATTGAAGAATACTAAAGGCAGTTCCGCCCAATTATTATTGGTCTCATGCAATTTTTACGTTAGCTAGTTAGAAATACTGTAACTGTAAAAAATTTCAAGACAATCCCTTGGGGATTACTACCCCTAACTAGGATATAAAATAGGTTCAAAACAATAATACAAAAATAAAAATATTTTTCGTGTTGCAGTAATAATTTTGTTCGTTTAGTGCGATATTTCCTATCCTTTCCTGGCATAAACGTATGTACATATGTTATTTTTGTATTTTTAAGTACAGAAGAGTAGTATCTTGAAAATTTTTGGTTGGCTTTAGCAATATATTCTTGTTAAAGAGCTCATATCAACTCTTGGTTGATTTATAAATTTGATATCGCATGGTAGATTAATTAATATTATTAATTATTTAACTAGTTTTTGTTTATAAGTATATTTGCTACAATGGAGAACGCCGAACTAAAATTAAATTGTAATACCAAAGGTGTGAATAAAAGACGAAAGCCTCGAAATTTGCAACAAAAAAACAATGAAACTAAACTGAATGGCAGTAGTCTAAAACGGGCAATTTCAATATTATATGAAGACAGTAACATTAAAATTCCTAGAAACAATTCTGCTGTAATCGAAAATATTTGTGCGTACTTAAAAATTAAAAACACTAAAAAAAACCGTCTAAAGATTTATAATTTATGTCGTAACAAAACTAAGACCAATAAACAGAACGTTTCAAATCTCCCCGATGGGTATGGCATTTCAGAAAATGAACAAAATATTATTAATACTTGTGACTTCACGAATAATGATTCAGAAAATGCACAAAAGAGCTTGAACTCATCTACGCTTACTCATTGCGATTCAAGAAACGTAGAAGATAGTTTGAATAATTTCTATCAAAATAAACGAAATGCACCATCTAAACAAGACTCGATTTCTTCCCTTCCGTCTAACTGCGGTCCAGAAAGTAAACGAGATATTTCAAATTCTACTGTCTCAGATGCCTATGGTTTTCAATATATGCAAAATATTTCAAATTTATCTGTTTCCACTAATCCAGATTCATACAGTGTACAAAATAATTCAATAGCTACAGATTTTAATCATGACAATTCTTTTAGTGTGCAAAATGTGGTTAATTCTTCCGTTGCAAACAGCCAATATTTAGACAGTGACATTTCAAACCATCGTATTGGCAATAATGATATAAATCAATCAGGATCGAATAATTTCAACTCGACTGTAGAACTTATACCAAACGACAATAACTCAAATTTCACTGAAATTGATGTAAACAGTATACCATTTATCTTCATTGGTCCATCAGCTGATGAATGGTATTCCCGCGGTACAATAAAAATTAGCATTAATATTTTTGAAAGTTGGACTAAAGAAACTTTACGGGCCGCTATAAGATCTGCTCTTATTCTACTAAAAAACAACTGTGTCTTAACTTTTGGAACTATTAACTTCAATAAACCTAAAAAACAAATAGTGCAATATGGAAAGTGTAAATATAAAATACATAACCAAAAATATAAATTTATTGTTAGTGGTGACCTGATGGAAATATGGACTAAGGGCAAGGACATAAACACCCATGGAAAAATGAAACAGTTCACTCAATTAAGAGGACAGGAACGAGTAGCCGCCCAATCTCAGATGGAAAATAAGTTACCATATAAGTATTATTTAGAAAATAATTTAAATGTAGATTTAAATCTCTTACGGCGTGGAAATACGCAACATATTAAGCCACCAATTATATTTAGGAAAGCACGATCAGAACGGTTATTAATAAACGATGTAGTGAAAGGATGCGATTTAATTGATGCGATCTATAAAGGAAACACAAATGAAGAAAATAATTATATTTATTTCGCTGGTAATCCATTGTTCGTTATTTTAATGAAGCCACAAAATTTGAGAATTTTAAATAGGGAAGGTGGTATCCCAATTTATATAGATGCAACGGGTGGTTTGGTTCGCAAACTGAAGTGTTGCAAACAGCACAATTTCAAGAGAATTTACTATTACGTTTGTGTTGTTAATATAAATAACGTGATCTTCCCAATATGTGAGTTAATTAGCTCTGAACATGACACTTCAGCAATAGTAGTTTTTTTGACAAAATTTAAAAAAGAAATAGAACGGGCCAAACCTAAAATACGACTACCGAAGTATTTTATATCTGACTGGTCTTGGGTTTTTATTAACAGCATTGTTCTAATAATGAATTCCATGTCATTGGCAACATACTTGCACACAACATATTCCATTTTATTGGACAAAAGTAAGAAGAACAGTTTAATAGGGATTTTTATTTGTTGTTCCCACTTTTCAGCAATTATTATGCGACAAATAAATTCAAAAATTTCTAATTGCTCCAAAGAATTAAGAGAATTCATAATGATAATTTTTTTTTTTATTCTAGACTGTTCAAATTTAGACGAAGTTGACAAACATTTTGAAATTTTTTGCATTATCTGTTGCTCCAAAACTAAAAATAATTTATTTATTCAGGCTTACGAACAATTTTTGAAAAATATGGAACGCCAAATTAACAGTCCCATTTCAGATCCAATTGTCGTTGATATACAACAGGAATATTCTGCAGAGGAAAATGATCAGGACAAACAACAACATGACTCGCCGTACTTTAATCGATTCCATCAATTATACAAAACCGTTATCGAAAAAATTAAAACTGCCGAAAAAACAAATAGTAGTTTGGAATTAAATCCTTACCTGTGTGCAGAGTTTGTAACATTTACAATAAAAAGTGAGAATTGAGTAGTCATTGTGGATATCAACTGTTTTTTTTCTGTTCTCTAAACGAAAAATTTAAAAAATTTAATTTAATTTTAATTGCCTTAATAATATTTACTAGTGTTTGTGTTAATAAAATTTAATATTTAATAATTAATTTAAGATTGTGTATAGTTTTAGTTCGATTAATGTATATGTATATGTGAATAGTATGGTGGACATTTGTCTTTTGACAGACAATTGATCAGTGATTTGAATATTTATGTACATATACAGTTTTAGACTATTATATATAATTGTGTGATTTTCTTATTAGTTTTTTGTTAAGATTTTGACAAATATAAAATACAATAAACTTTTAGTAAAATGGAATGTGGAACATGCTGCTTGGCCGTTAGTGTTGATAAGATTAGATGTGAAGGATTTTGTGACAAAAATTTCCATTTAAGTTGTGCTGCTGTGGACCGTGCATGTCACCGGCAAAGTTTAAAATGTGGTAACATACTTTGGTTTTGCAATGATTGTAGAGAATTGGTGAGTAACCGAACTTTTAAGAATATTTATATAAAAGCGAAATCGTGGGACAATTTAAATCAAGACTCCTTATATCAAAACTTGTTGGAGGAAATTAAATTAAATAGACTTCTCATTGAGAATGTGTTGGAGCTTCTTAATATTAAGAATACACGGATTCCTGATGCTACTTTACATGCTCTGCCGAATGCTATTAGACCATTGACAACAAATATTGGATCGTGTAATAATTTTAATCTAGTTACATCTACCTCTGATGTTGCATCCACTGTGTCAACTGATTTTATGGAGAACAATTTTTCTAACACATTTGGTGCCATTAATTCTATAGAAGCAATTACTACTCCAGCTATTCGGTTAGATGTTGATTCTATGAATGTAACAACATCTTTAACTTCAACATGCATGAAAGATGAACTTACTACTTTATCAGCAACAGACCCTGGAAGTTCACAGACATTTGCAGATGTGGTAATGTGCAGAGGCTCTACTTCCGTTATACCTGAACCCGCAGCCTGTGAACAAGCAATATTTAATTCTGTTTCTACGGACGGTATATGTTTAGATGTATCTTACTCTAGTAATGCTCTTAATGTTCCTACTAATAGTACTAAAATCATGCATGTGGAACATACAAAGTTGATTCATGGAACTAATGTGTCAGTTGAGAACTTTGGTATTAAAACTATTTGTAACGCGCAAGTCGCAGGTCATCTGTTACACTATATTAATTAATGCCATCAGTTCAATAACATGATTTTTAAAATATATATTATATTTTGACATAAAATTGTGGAATATACAAATGTATATAGTTGTTGTTATTCTGGAATTACTACGGGTCGACTTTGGATAACGTTTCTCTATGGGTTAATTTATTGCAATTGTATTAACTTGTTGGGCTGGTTGGTACTGTATTTGGATCTTACTGGTTAGTACCGTTAGAGTTGAACTTGGCGTGGTTTTAATAATTTGTTTTCGGTCTTTCATTTTCATTTTGGTACTCAACCAACATTAATATTTTGGTAGTGCCTAAGTAATTATCGTGTGATAAGTGGTGCTTTTATATTAACTAAATAGTAATTGTTAATATATAAATACATACCGAATATATATATACATATATATATATATATATAATAATATATAAATACATACACACCTAGCCGAAAATTATAATTTTAAGTGGGCTCAGTTTTTTGGATATTTGAAGGCCAGACACGAGCCTTATTGATATTAAAAAGGCCGTTTGGGTAGGCCCCATATTTCGAACCGGAGAAACGCATGGTCACGGGAATAGCCGCCGAACTATCAAAAAACAGTGCTAAGGGCGTGGTTTCGTAACAGGCATCACCCAAAAATAATCGGATTAGATGACCTTCCCGATTATTTACTTTATGGAAGTTTTAGGCACTACCGTTGGATAGGAGTACTCGACCGTTATATATGTACATATATACCAGTTATCTGGTTAAAGATTATTCGCATATTCGAATGCAAACGCATATGATATTTATTATAGATTAGCCAAGTAACTAATCTGTCATCGCGTGCATTTTGGTGAAATTAGAAATTGTGGTCGTTATTGGCATTCTTATTAGTTTTGTTTTTTTTGTTACTATTTTTTTTTATATTAACCTTTTTCTTAAGACTGGTGATAGTGTTAAATTTAAAGAAAAAAAAAATATTTATATTTTCCATTAGTAGTTATTTGTAACTTCGCGTATCCTGGATATACGATTTTGTTATTTTGTTGTTTGCGGTAATAACCTTTTGGTTACAGGAACATTACAATTTTGGACGAGTTTCTGGAGCGCTCGAGAACACCGCCAAAGTGGTAAGTTTTACATTTTAAAAGAAAATAAATATTACATTAAATATGTTCATGTATATATCGATATATCCATAGCGTGGAAGAATTTTTGCTTTTCCTTTTTAAATTAGGTTTTTTCTTATTTTTGTTATTTTGCAACAATATATGTATTTAATATTTATTTAATAGTATGAATACATATTTGAAAATGGAATAAGCTGCGTTTTGATTGCAACCCGTCGAAAATGAAATTCGTCTTATAGCGTTCTCGTGCAGAGTAGTTATTATTGGTATAATTTTCAGACATTTGTTTTTGGATATAATATATATAATTAGCGAAGCACACTGTTTATTTTTTTTTGTGCGATGGTATATCGGCATAACGAACCCTCCCAACCGACATAGATCTTACCCATAGTTATAGTGTGCCAAGACCGATACTACCCAAAGTCGTCGTCACAAAAATGGCGCCCGAGCAGGGACCTGAAGGGTTTTGGTGATGAAACAATAGTGGTTTACGCCTTCCTTGCAGGTCATCATAAGTTATTTTGATATTCTACCTATGGAAAATATGTTCCTGGATTATTTGGGATTTTAGTTTTATTTGTTTGATTGAAGGTTTCTCTATCAGTTTAGGATTGATTTATCGCTCATCGATTTTCTCTGGGGCTGGAGCGGGGCTGCTCAAAGATTTGAAAACTAATTTAAGTGATTGATGGACAACGTGGAAAAACGATAGATGTTTGTTATTACAAATTACTCGCCGGACCTAGTTTTCTTCTCACGCGTATAATATTTTCATACATAGGTAGTATAATACATTTATTCCAGCTTAGCTTATACCAATAATTATAGTCTGCATAAGGAACGATTGAATGGTATTTAACAAAAAGACAAAAAATTTGTCAAGACAAGAAGGATTTCATTTCACGACGGGTGGCAATCTGTTTTTGATCCCGTATTTTGAACTAAATAATTTTTTTTGAAAGATTAATTTCTAATTATTATTTTTTTTATTATAATTTTATATGCTTTAAATTTTTGTAATCACGTTTGATTCAATTAAACATTATTAGATTAATTTGAACATTAATAGATTAGTGTATTTCCTGGGAAGTATTTTTTTTTCGTTGATTTATTTTTCTGTATTGAGTTGTTCTGTATATATAAAAAAAAAAAAAAAAAAAAAAAATCAATTCGCGCTTATCTAACGTAAATAATCCTAAATAGTATTTGCGACTTTACCGACTTAAGAAAATATTAAAATGTCGATCTCGAGGGCCAATTGTCTTGAAGAAGATGAATTTACGGTTGACTGTGAAGTTAGGTCAATAGATTCGGCTGAAGATAAAGCTGTCGAGAAACTAAATGATCTGTTGACTAAGGAATCGTCGAAATTAATTCCAAAGCCAACTAGTTCACATATTTCAAAGGAACGAAAGATAGAGGAAATAAAATTATGTATCGATCGCTCTAAAGTGTTATTAAATGAGGGTAAAAACTACAATGAAAGTACTCCGAATCTGATTTTGTACACCGCATTAGCAAGAGCTTCGCACTGGTACGATCGAATTATTCGAACAAAAAATTCTTTTAAAAATCCACCGGAGGTTGAATCTACACTTGGTCATTTGAGACGCTATATTCAATTGCTCGAGAGATATATGGAAGTCGACGTAGAAGATTTGGGAGCTATAAGTGATAATGACGCAACTGATAAAACTATCGAAGGTCCGAAAGTTGTAGATGCGGTACCTATAACATTTAACACAATTGAAACTGACGTACTAACTACTACTCCTGTGGCCATCGGTGACTCACGTACGTCGAAACAATCCATAAACAACGGGTATTTTGGGCCAAACACAACGACGATGCCTGGTAGTATGCCGTTGAGCCAAACCAAGCCACTAAAATCTTTCGGGTATGAGAATATTTGGAACACCCCTACGATGGCTGGATTAACAAACCCAGTTGATTATATCGTTGGCTCGAAAATCGATGCGAGGTCGAGTTTTGGGCCAATTGGTAAACCCACTACATCAAATGCGGCTTATCCAGAAGTCCCAAAGAGTGGTTGGCACACACCAATTTCACGGGACGATAAATTTGTGACATTTTCAACATCGTATAAGTCTAGTACATCGGAAATCCCAAGTTATAGTGCCAGTGAAAAAACTAGAAACAAGATTACGCCCGATATGTTTGTTAAACATGTCAAGTGGAACGTCCCTAAATTTAGCGACTATACCCCTTCTAGTAGAACGGGCAAGGGTTTAAACATTCGAGATTTTATATTTCAGATCGAAAACATGGCTATGTTGAATTGCTTCCCCGTCGCAGAACTCCATAGAGTCATATTCAACTATATAGAAGGTCCAGCCCAAACGTGGCTTTTGATATTTTTACGAAAGTTTCCTGGTGCCAACTGGTCATCGATAAGAGAGGCATTCATTACTCGTTTCTCAGATCCTGGTGGGGATGAGGAAGAAAGGTTATTTCTGCAGCAAAAGCAGCAAGGAAGCTTATCAATAGATGAATTTGTGCTGGAAATGGAATCAAGGAACTACCGACTACAAGTACCTTTCAGCGAAGAGCAATTGTTGAGAATAGTGAAGACTAATCTTACTCCGGCCATTAAAACTCATATTCTTGGATATCCATTTCCAAATATAGAAAGTTTAAGAAGACACTGCAAGAGCCTGGAAATGTTATGGTCGCAATCAGGATACGATCCGAGGAAATTTGGAGAAATCAATAGGCGTCGTTATTCGCAAATCAATGAGGTAGTAACAAATATGAACTACGATATTGGTTCCCTTCCTACCCATAATGAAGGTTATTCAGCACAGCCAGAAGTAGCTACTTCATCAGAAGATAACATAGCAGCCTTGCAACGGATGTCGATAGCCAAGCCAGAAGTAATTCCGGTATGTTGGAACTGCCGAGATATCGGGCATTTGTTTAAGGATTGTGGTCGCGTAGTGGATAGACTATTTTGTTTTGGCTGTGGCAAAGATGGAGTTATAAAACCCGCTTGCCTTACGTGTAAAGGAAGAAGCAATCAGTTAAACCGTCATCCGAGCGCGCCATCTACTGGGACGCCGCACTCGGAAAAGACCAATGTGCCCAGGGTAATGAAAAGGAGCGATATCCGCCAATAAATCCTACATGTCCTAATATAAGATCAAATTACACCCCAACAACACCTTCACATCAGGAGAAGTCAATCCCTCAGTCCATCGTTCAAACGAGCAGGATCCGTAAAACTAATCGTATACATCGAACTACTCAGTATTGGAACTTGAAACGTCGTATCAAAAAGGAATGTTCAGCAGTGTTTCTACCCGAAATAGAAAATGAAGATGACGATCCTAGACCTTACATCACCATCAAAATAATGCAGCATCCAGTCAAAGGACTCATGGATAGTGGAGCCTCGATAAGTGTGTTAGGTCGTGATGCCGAGAAGTTAATCGAAAAGACCGGAGCCAAGTTACAAAAAATGAATTCTATAGTGCGCACGGCAGACGGTTCACCTAACCAAATAATAGGTTTCATAAACGCGCCGGTAACTTTAAGAAACAAGACAGTTATGATTAGATTTTATATCGTCCCTACATTGCGGGCAAATTTATATTTAGGAATTAATTTTTGGAAAGCCTTTGGTATTTCTCCTGCTTTAATAGAAAATATCGAAAGTAGTGATCTAGATTTATCTAAACATAATCTAACAGATTTCCAATTAGCGCAGTTAGAAGAAGTAACAAAATCGTTCCCAACGTTTGAACAACGAGGACTAGGAAGGACACATCTATTAGTACATAAAATTGATGTGGGATCCACGGCACCCATAAAACAACGGCACTACCCCGTTTCGCCAGCGGTACAAGCCGTTATGGACCAGGTTATAGAGGATATGTTAAAGAAAGGTGTTATCGAAGAAAGTGTAAGTGCCTGGAGCTCCCCGGTAGTTTTGGTGAAGAAACCAAATGGCAAACCGCGCCTTTGTATTGATTCAAGGAAATTAAACCAGGTTACGAAAAAGGATGCGTACCCTGCACCCAACATCGAAGGCTTACTGGGAAGATTAGGTGATACTAAATTTATATCAAGTATCGATTTAAAGGATGCCTATTGGCAAGTCCCTTTATCGGAGGATTCTAAAGAGAAAACAGCTTTTTCTATACCGGGGAGGAAGTTGTATCAGTTCAAAGTAATGCCGTTCGGCCTTTGTAACGCCGCAGCTTCTATGTGCCGTCTTATGGATATTGTTATTCCCCATGAGTTACGTGAGAAAATATTCATATACTTGGACGACTTACTGGTGGTATCGCCGACTTTTAATGAACACTTGAAGCTACTAAAGATAGTCGCGCAGAAAATAACCGAAGCAGGTCTAACCATTAACATGGAAAAAAGCAAGTTTGCTCTAAGAAGAATTAAATACCTAGGATACATCGTAGGAGAAGATGGTTTAACCACCGACCCCTCGAAAATCAGTGCAATCTGTGACTACCCTCCACCAACAACAGTAAAACAACTCCGTAGATTTTTAGGAATGGCTGGATGGTACCGCAGGTTTGTGCCAAATTTTTCAGAAATCACCGCACCCATTACGGCACTGCTTCGGAAAAATGTAAAATTCCAGTGGACCGAAGATTGTGCCCACGCCTTTGTGAAAATTAAGCAAATGCTAACCAGTACGCCAGTGCTAATAAATCCAGATTACTCGAAACTTTTTCTTATTAGGTGCGATGCTAGTACCGAAGGATTAGGGGGAGTGCTATATCAGGAGGTTGAGAATGTGGAGAGACCCATTGCTTTTCTGTCCTACAAACTAAAGAAAGCGGAAAAGAACTACACAATTTCGGAATTAGAGTGCTTAGCGGTATTAAAATCAATAAGCAAGTTTAGACCTTATATTGAAGGCTTCAAGTTTAAAGTCATAACTGATCATGCAGCCTTACGATGGTTGATGACCCAAAAGGATTTAACGGGCAGACTCGCCCGATGGAGCCTAAAACTACAGCAATATGATTTTGAAATTGAACATCAGAAAGGTAAATACAACGTAGTGCCCGACGCCCTATCCCGCGTGCATTGCGACACGATCGCTGAATTAAGAGACGACGCAAACCGAGAAGATGTAATGAATATGTATCCCGGTGAATTTGAAATCGAAGAGTATGCTAAGTTTAGGAAACAGATCGAGGAATCACCAGAAAGATTTCCAAACTTAAAAGTACTAAATCAGAAGATTTACATCCGAATAGAGCCAAAAAAATGATCAAATTCTAATAGATTTACCAGTTTGGAAGTTATATGTACCTTCAACCATGACGAAATCACTTATTCAGAAGGAACATGACGTACCACATGCCGCCCACGGTGGAATAAAAAAGACGTTAGATCGTTTACGCCGTTATTATTATTGGCCCAGAATGTGCAATGAGGTGTACCAGTTCGTCAATACGTGCGAAGTCTGTAAAACTACTAAGGCAACCAATAAACTAACTAGACCGTTAATGGGTTATACTAGAATTTCGGAGAGACCGTGGCAGCGAATATACATAGACTTGTTAGGACCTTATCCTCGGACAGACGCGGGTAAAACTTATATTTTTATAATACTGGACCAGCTGACAAAGTTTGTTTTGCTGAAAACATTGGCCAAGGCAAATACGAAAAATATAGTGTCGATTCTGAAAGAACAATTCGATATTTTTGGCGTACCCGAAACCGTATATTCTGACAATGGGGTTCAATTCAAAAGTACAGAGTATCTGGAGTTCTTAAAAAAATTAGGTATCCAACCGTTAAATACAGCCTACTATGCCCCACAGAGCAATGCATCAGAACGCGTTAATAGATCGATAATAGCTGCGATCAGGGCGTATATCAAAACAAAACATAAGAATTGGGATTTGTATATCTCGGAAATTGCCTGCGCCTTGAGGAACTCGATACATCAATCCACTGCGCATTCTCCACATTATCTCATGTTCGGGTATCATCGAATTGACCACGCCGGACAATACCAACTATTGAAAGATGCCAAGTGCTTGCTAGAATCAGGAACCGAGTTATTGCCCAATTACTATAAAATGCCAATCGTACACACGCAAATTAGAAAACATCTAAGAGAGGCCTATGACAACTACGCGAAAAGATACAACTTACGAGCCCGTCCCATACAATTTTCCATAGACCAAACGGTATATGTTAAAACCTATCCGCAAAGCGACGCATCAAGGCAGTTTTGTGCTAAATTCGCGCCGGTAAGAATCAAAGGAAAAATAGTAAAAAGAGTGGGGAATGTTAATTATGTGGTCTCGGATGAACAAGGAAAATTGTTGGGCACTTACCACGCTAAGGACCTAGTTTTGTGATATGTATAAATGCCCCAATATTTTATATCTACACGAATATTGCACTGTTTTTCCAGTTTCGATAGAAAGTCAAGGAAGTCTTCCAATCCAATCTGTGCTGTAACGCGCAAGTCGCAGGTCATCTGTTACACTATATTAATTAATGCCATCAGTTCAATAACATGATTTTTAAAATATATATTATATTTTGACATAAAATTGTGGAATATACAAATGTATATAGTTGTTGTTATTCTGGAATTACTACGGGTCGACTTTGGATAACGTTTCTCTATGGGTTAATTTATTGCAATTGTATTAACTTGTTGGGCTGGTTGGTACTGTATTTGGATCTTACTGGTTAGTACCGTTAGAGTTGAACTTGGCGTGGTTTTAATAATTTGTTTTCGGTCTTTCATTTTCATTTTGGTACTCAACCAACATTAATATTTTGGTAGTGCCTAAGTAATTATCGTGTGATAAGTGGTGCTTTTATATTAACTAAATAGTAATTGTTAATATATAAATACATACCGAATATATATATACATATATATATATATATATAATAATATATAAATACATACACACCTAGCCGAAAATTATAATTTTAAGTGGGCTCAGTTTTTTGGATATTTGAAGGCCAGACACGAGCCTTATTGATATTAAAAAGGCCGTTTGGGTAGGCCCCATATTTCGAACCGGAGAAACGCATGGTCACGG
Source organism: Nephrotoma appendiculata (assembly GCA_947310385.1). Classification (NCBI taxonomy): domain Eukaryota; kingdom Metazoa; phylum Arthropoda; class Insecta; order Diptera; family Tipulidae; genus Nephrotoma; species Nephrotoma appendiculata. Next base: position 233,856,850 of record OX371224.1, read on the forward strand.
GAATAGCCGCCGAACTATCAAAAAACAGTGCTAAGGGCGTGGTTTCGTAACAGGCATCACCCAAAAATAATCGGATTAGATGACCTTCCCGATTATTTACTTTATGGAAGTTTTAGGCACTACCGTTGGATAGGAGTACTCGACCGTTATATATGTACATATATACCAGTTATCTGGTTAAAGATTATTCGCATATTCGAATGCAAACGCATATGATATTTATTATAGATTAGCCAAGTAACTAATCTGTCATCGCGTGCATTTTGGTGAAATTAGAAATTGTGGTCGTTATTGGCATTCTTATTAGTTTTGTTTTTTTTGTTACTATTTTTTTTTATATTAACCTTTTTCTTAAGACTGGTGATAGTGTTAAATTTAAAGAAAAAAAAAATATTTATATTTTCCATTAGTAGTTATTTGTAACTTCGCGTATCCTGGATATACGATTTTGTTATTTTGTTGTTTGCGGTAATAACCTTTTGGTTACAGGAACATTACAATTTTGGACGAGTTTCTGGAGCGCTCGAGAACACCGCCAAAGTGGTAAGTTTTACATTTTAAAAGAAAATAAATATTACATTAAATATGTTCATGTATATATCGATATATCCATAGCGTGGAAGAATTTTTGCTTTTCCTTTTTAAATTAGGTTTTTTCTTATTTTTGTTATTTTGCAACAATATATGTATTTAATATTTATTTAATAGTATGAATACATATTTGAAAATGGAATAAGCTGCGTTTTGATTGCAACCCGTCGAAAATGAAATTCGTCTTATAGCGTTCTCGTGCAGAGTAGTTATTATTGGTATAATTTTCAGACATTTGTTTTTGGATATAATATATATAATTAGCGAAGCACACTGTTTATTTTTTTTTGTGCGATGGTATATCGGCATAACGAACCCTCCCAACCGACATAGATCTTACCCATAGTTATAGTGTGCCAAGACCGATACTACCCAAAGTCGTCGTCACATATTCCTGTTCCTAAGATGTTTTGGATACATCTTTCTCGGTTTGAGCCTACTACTAAGGAAGAAGATATCTTGGGTATGGCTAAATCCTGTTTGCAAACTGAAGTTTGCAAAGTACATAAGTTGATTCCGAAAAATTCTAACATACAGAAATTGGAATACGTATGTTTTAAATTGGGGTGTAGAGATGATTTGAAAGTGAAAGCTCTGGATCCTGCTACCTGGCCTATTGGTGTATATATTAAACCTTTCGCAAATTTTTGGTCAACTCGACCTGCAAAAGTAAAGTTTTGGACGTCGGCATCTATACCCAATCCATCTTAAATAATATTTTAAATAATTCTTTTACGATAAGCAATAACACAACTATTCCATTTAATAATTTGTCTGTAAATAAAAAGTTTTGTTTGACATTTGGTCATTTAAATGTTCGAAGTTTGGTGAAACATTTTAATGATGTAACTATTCTTTTACATATTTATCAATTTGATTTTCTTGCTTTGTCTGAGACTTGGCTCACTAAGAAAAATAGAAACAAGTCATTCCAAATAAACAACTACAAATTGCTGCGAGCTGATCGTACTGATTCCCGTGGAGGTGGTGTTTGTATTTATTATCGTTCCTCCTTTAAAATTAACAAACTTTCTTCTAATTCTGTAGGTAAAGTTGAGTTCTTATCTGCTGAGCTTGTTGGAGTATTTGGAAAAATACTTATTTTGATTGTTTATAACCCTTCTCCTGTTTATTCAGGTGACATAGTTAATATACAAGATATTTTTGCTGAACAATTATGTGGATATGAAAGAATTATTTGTTGTGGTGATTTTAACTATAACATGTTGAGCAATAATAGGCTTAGTGATTGCTTAAAAATTAATAACTTATATTATTTACCGTTTGGTCCAACTAGAATTAACAACCATTTAGATTTGATTATTGTTTATGAGCCTGATAAACATAATATTATTTCCTTTGGGCAAATTGAAGTTCCTGCTATTTCAGATCATAATTTAATATTTGCAAGTTATAAGTTTTGTAACACCAGAAGTAAGATATCGTATACTGTTGTTTCTGATTATAAGGCGATTAATCAACTAGATTTTATTGAAAATTTCTTTTTGTTAGATTGGCAAACCATGTATTACTATTCTGAGGTTGATGATATTGTTGCCAATTTCAACTCAAACTTTTTACATTTAGACCAGACTTGTGTGCCTCGTAAAAGTGTTATAAATAAATGCGCTACTGCACCATGGCTGAATGCTCATATTATTAATTTAATGAAACGTAGAGATTTAGCTTTTAAAAAACATAAAAGGTTTGGATTACATAATGATTTACAATCTTTTAGATTTTTTAGAAATAAAACAAATATATACATCAACCAAGCCAAACAAAGATATTATTTTGGAAATTTTAAAAATTCCAAAATAACTTGGAATAATTTAAAAAAATTGGGGGTTTCTTGCGTCACTAGTGATGCTAGAATTGACTTTTCAGCAGAAGAAATTTTGGTTGGAATCACTAAATTTCGTGATTCCTTGGGTGTTTTACCGCTACCTGATGCTAAACCTGATCATTTTACAGGAGATGATTTTGTTTTTGATTGTGTTGATGAAAATATTGTTTTAAATGTTATTCGTGAAATTAAATCTGATTTATTGGCTTATGATATGGTAGATTTTAAAGTCTTAAAACTTTTTATTGATTTATTTCTCCCTCTTATAACTTTTGTTATTAACCAATGTCTGACAAAATCTGTGTTTCCTGATCTATGGAAGGTGGCGTCCATAATTCCGTTACCAAAGAAGGATGTAATTTCCAATATAGGAGATATACGTCCCATTAGTATTTTGCCTGCTCTGTCAAAAGTTCTGGAAAAAATCATGCAACGTCAAATGCAGGAACATCTTCATAGGCTTAATTTCCTAAGTGAGTTTCAGTCGGGGTACAAATCAGGCTATAGTACCACTACTGCTCTTGTTAATATTATTGATGATTTGTCTGCTATCTTGGACAAGGAAAATTCGGTTGCTATTTTGGTCCTACTAGATTTTTCTAAAGCATTTGATTGTGTTAATCATATTCATTTGCTTCAGAAGTTACATTTGTATTATAAATTTTCTAATTCGGCTATTAATCTAATATACTCGTATTTGAGTAATCGTAAACAGTTTGTGAAGTATGGTATTGACCATTCAAATATTAGTGAAATGGTAGTAGGTGTACCTCAAGGGTCGGTCTTGGGTCCGTTACTTTTTTCTTTGTACATAAATGATCTACCATGGAAAATTTTGAATTGCCGGTTTCATCTTTATGCTGATGATTTACAACTTTATATTGGTGGTCATTTATCACTGCTAGATGAGATAGTGATTAAACTTAACACAGATCTTAAAAATGTTTCTTTGTGGGCTAAAAATAATTCGTTATCATTAAATCCGATTAAAAGTAAAGCTTTATTACTCTCAAAAAATGTTCGACACAATGTTACACCTACACTTTTCTTAGATGATGATGTTATATCCTTTGTTCCAGTGGTTAATGATTTAGGGTTGCTTTTGAATTCTAAACTAACGTGGAATGATCATATTAGCTCTCTTTGCCAGAGGGTTAATTATGCCTTGTATTCCCTTAAATTGATTAGAAAGTTTTGTCCAGTTAACTTTCGTAAATATTTAATTAAAAGCTTGGTTTTGCCAATGTTCACATATTGTGATGTTATCTACAATCAATGTGACAGTTTTTCTAAAAGTTTACTTGAAGTTACTTATAATAATTGCACTAGATACGTTCATGACCTTAGGAAGTTTGATCATATGTCGGAGTTTAGGTGTTCCATTCTTGGATATGATTTGTTTCAATTATTTGATTATAGAACATCTGTTTTTATTTTTCAACTGGTTAACTCAGGTTTACCGTTATATTTGTATGAAAAGTTAAATTTTTCCAGGTCTTTACGTACAAGAAACATTAATTTGCCTATTAGTAAAAGAAATGTTTATAATAATTCTGTACTAGTAAATGCAATTATTAAATGGAATAGTTTGCCAATAGAACTAAAAAACATCAGTTCTCTTAATATATTTAAGAAATCTTGTTTACAATTAATTATGGAAAATCAAAATGTAAATAATTAATGTACATATTTGTAGATATTTAATTTAGTTTATTGCTTTGATTAATTACTTTTTCTCTTTTTTGTGTTAATTTTATAAGTTAATAATATAATTATTGTAAATATTCATGTATAACTTTTGTAAATATTCATGTGTATAAAAGCATTAGCTTAAACACATTTAATAAATATTATTATTATTATTATTATTATTATTAAAAAGATATTTTTCATATTTACCTCTTTGGGCAACATTATTTTTAAAAATAATTGGTGTTAATAATAGGCCGGCCAACGCCTCGGTAGAAAATTGGTTCAACCTATTAAAAAATAATCTGATCCGGAAGCCCAATTTAAAACTAGGTCGGTTCATAAATGAATTGCAAACCACAAACGATCTAGTGCGAAATACCTTGTCGCTTGCAGACTATATGTTTCTTAATAAAAAAAACGGTTCTACAAGTATTAAAATTGTAAAAACTCCTGCTTCGAATTCAAACCGCCTCCGAGCGGATGAAGAAAGTCCCCTTAAACCAAATGCTGAAGAAAGATGGGGAAGAAGTATTCCCCGAAATAAATCTAAATATTCGGGAAGAAAATCTCTAAAGAAAATTATTACGCGTAGAAAATTGGAATTGTTCGATTTAAACGCGATGCAATATTTTAATACAATTACCGAAATGAACGATTGTTTCGAAATTTTGAAGTTTAAATTTGATGAATATAGAGAGGTTACTCTAACCAATTTATGTTTTTGTTCATTGAACAGCAAAAATTATTTAACAGCTAACGCATTATACATATGTTGTAATGCTCTTTTAATCGGGACCAACGATGTATTTTTAGACATGTATATTTTGCAAAAAATATTTGCTGAAAATGAAACTTTCCATCTTACTGGCGATTTGGTGGTAAATATATGTAAATATAAAGAAAAAATTTATATTCCTTATTTGATGAATGGTAACCATTGGGTTGTAGTAATACTTGATACTACTAACAAGTCAGTCAGTACGTATGATCCACTTAATTCTGGTGTCACAATCCAAAAGTTATGTAAACAAGCGGCACATTTTTATAATCAACTTCAAAAAGTTTGGGGGGAAGAAACATCCACATTTCAGAGCCGCGCAAACTATATGTTGCCTTTGCAACGAGATAGTTTTAATTGTGGAACTTTGATTTGCTACGCCGTTGATTTTTTATCGAATAGAAATAGTATAGTAGAAATTGACTCAAAACAAATGATCGAGTATAAAAAGGCAATGGCCGATTATCGCATTTCTTTAAAAACCCTGCTACTGGAGAGATCCGAACGCGAGCCTTTAAATTGTCTTATTTGTTTTACAAAAGTTGAACACCATAAAGAACACAACGCCTGCAAAATTTGTAAACGGCTTACGCACATTACGTGTTCAAAGATAAGGGTAGACGTTATACAAAATAATTTTTGTAAATATTGTGAACTATTGGGAAAGGCTAAATAATTGTGGACTTTGAATTTAAAAAAAAATAAAAAAAACAAAAAAAAAATATAAAAAATAATTAAAAAACAAAAAAAAAATTAAAAAAACAAAAAAAACAAAAAAAAAATGAAGACATGAAATAGTTAAATAACATCCTGGCATGAAATCTGGAGATATCAGACTAATTTTGCTCATCGTATAACAACCCTTTTTCAGCTGTTAATTTAGATTATTATAATTCGCTCAAGTTCATGTTTTATTATATTTTATAGTACAGTAAATTCCATAGCCTTATATTCAAACATTTTTTGATCACTCATACACAGTTAATTCCCTAATATCTCAGTTCTCAGAACACCAAACATAAAATAAAAAATGAATTAAAAAATGCTGGGGTGTATAAAATGGGGGGCAAAGTCCTAGATTCATACCTCCTCGCGGTGCCCCCTGGATAACACAAAATGAATCAGGCCAAGTGGTTGTGGCGGTGCGGAGGAAATTCTGGAAATAGTTAAGGATCATCAAAGATTGAGTAATTGCCACTGCAAAACCAATACCAGGCTAGAGATGGATAATATAAGTGTCTACCTTGTACCAATCGGCTCATTATATACGAAGTTTAGGTCTAAGTATCTGGAGCTAACATAAAAATAGTATGAGACCGATGGTAATTTTGCGGAACTATCTTTAGTATTCGTCATATTGTACTGACGATAACATTTCATAGCAATTCCCTATTTTCAGTTATTTCGGCCGTAGGGGTAGTAAACCCCAAGGGATTGTCCTAATTTTTTTTACATGTACAGCTATACTAATAAGCTAACATAAAAATAGTATGAGACCGATGGTAATTTTGCGGAACTATCTTTAGTATTCGTCATATTGTACTGACGATAAAATTTCATAGCAATTCCCTATTTTCAGTTATTTCGGCCGTAGGGGTAGTAAACCCCAAGGGATTGTCCTAATTTTTTTACATGTACAGCTATACTAATAAGCTAACATAAAAATAGTATGAGACCAATGGTAATTGGGCGGAACTGCCTTTAGTATTCTTCATTGTATCGATAATGAAACTTAATAAATGAATAATCGCCATTTTCAGTTATGTAGGGCGTAGGGGTAGTAATCCCCAAGGGATTGTCCTAATTTTTTTTACATGTACAGCTATACTAATAAGCTAACATAAAAATAGTATGAGACCGATGGTAATTTTGCGGAACTATCTTTAGTATTCGTCATATTGTACTGACGATAATATACGGAATGGAAGTTTGTCCTAACTTTCCTAAACCAACAACAAAAACATTTATAGTAAGAATGTATTAGTAGTAATGTAATAAAATAAAAAACTCTACATTTAGGCGACATTCAAAATGAGATAATCAGATTTAAGTTGAGTTACAATTTATATAATAAAATTTTGGTAATATATAAAATGTATAAAATAAAAAAGTAAAAGAAAAAGAAATACTGCAAACATACCTGAATCTACAAAACACTTATAGGAGAGGGTCTCAGTTACTCGAAAAATAACAATTCTTTGAAAAATCTAGAGAAGAAGGGGGTTAGTATTCAATGTTTTTGATTGACGAATTGACTACGTTTGGAACAGAAAATTTTCATGGATTTTCTTTGAATAAACGTAGATGGCTACCACACCTGGAATTGAAATTTTCTTATACTAGGAAGCCCGAATTACTCGAAAAATACAAGTTCTTTGAAAAATCTATAGGAGAACGGGGTTAGTATTCAATGTTTTTGATTGACGAATTGACTACGTTTGGAACAGAAAATTTTCATGGATTTTCTTTGAATAAACGTAGATGGCTACCACACCTGGAATTGAAATTTTCTTATACTAGGAAGCCTGAATTACTCGAAAAATACAAGTTCTTTGAAAAATCTATAGGAGAACGGGGTTAGTATTCAATGTTTTTGGTTGACGAATTGACTACGTTTGGAACAGAAAATTTTCATAGTTTTTCTTTGAATAAACGCAGATGGCTACCACACCTGGAATTGAAATTTTATTGTACTAAGAAGCCTGAATTACTCGAAAAATAACAGTTATTTGAAAAATCTAGAGGAGAAGGGGGTTAGTATTCAATGTTTTTGATTGACGAATTGACTACGTTTAGAACAGAAAATTTTCATGGATTTTCTTTGAATAAACGCAGATGGCTACCACACCTGGAATTGAAATTTTCTTATACTAGGAAGCCTGAATTACTCGAAAAATACAAGTTCTTTGAAAAATCTATAGGAGAAGGGGGTTAGTATTCAATATTTTTTATTGACTTCGTTTGAACCAGAAAATTTTCATGGATTTTCTTTGAATGAACGCAGACGGCTACCACACCTGGAATTGAAATTTTCTTATACTAGGAAGCCTGAATTACTCGAAAAACACAAGTTCTTTGAAAAATCTAGAGGAGAACGGGGTTAGTATTCAATGTTTTTGGTTGACGAATTGACTACGTTTGGAACAGAAAATTTTCATGGATTTTCTTTGAATAAACGCAGATGGCTACCACACCTGGAATTGAAATTTTCTTATACTAGGAAGCCTGAATTACTCGAAAAACACAAGTTCTTTGAAAAATCTATAGGAGAACGGGGTTAGTATTCAATGTTTTTGATTGACGAATTGACTACGTTTGGAACAGAAAATTTTCATGGATTTTCTTTGAATAAACGCAGATGGCTACCACACCTGGAATTGAAATTTTCTTATACTAGGAAGCCTGAATTACTCGAAAAATGCAAGTTCTTTGAAAAATCTAGAGGAGAAGGGGGTTAGTATTCAATGTTTTTGATTGACGAATTGACTACGTTTGGAACAGAAAATTTTCATGGATTTTCTTTGAATAAACGTAGATGGCTACCACACCTGGAATTGAAATTTTCTTATACTAGGAAGCCTGAATTACTCGAAAAATACAAGTACTTTGAAAAATCTATAGGAGAACGGGGTTAGTATTCAATGTTTTTGATTGACGAATTGACTACGTTTGGAACAGAAAATTTTCATGGATTTTCTTTGAATAAACGCAGATGGCTACCACACCTGGAATTGGAATTTTCTTATACTAGGAAGCCTGAATTACTCGAAAAATGCAAGTTCTTTGAAAAATCTATAGGAGAAGGGGGTTAGTATTCAATGTTTTTGATTGACGAATTGACTACGTTTGGAACAGAAAATTTTCATGGATTTTCTTTGAATAAACGCAGATGGCTACCACACCTGGAATTGGAATTTTCTTATACTAGGAAGCCTGAATTACTCGAAAAATACAAGTTCTTTGAAAAATCTATAGGAGAACGGGGTTAGTATTCAATGTTTTTGGTTGACGAATTGACTACGTTTGGAACAGAAAATTTTCATAGTTTTTCTTTGAATAAACGCAGATGGCTACCACACCTGGAATTGAAATTTTATTGTACTAAGAAGCCTGAATTACTCGAAAAATAACAGTTATTTGAAAAATCTATAGGAGAAGGGGGTTAGTATTCAATATTTTTTATTGACTACGTTTGAACCAGAAATTTTTCATGGATTTTCTTTGAATGAACGCAGACGGCTACCACACCTGGAATTGAAATTTTCTTATACTAGGAAGCCTGAATTACTCGAAAAACACAAGTTCTTTGAAAAATCTATAGGAGAACGGGGTTAGTATTCAATGTTTTTGATTGACGAATTGACTACGTTTGGAACAGAAAATTTTCATGGATTTTCTTTGAATAAACGCAGATGGCTACCACACCTGGAATTGGAATTTTCTTATACTAGGAAGCCTGAATTACTCGAAAAATACAAGTTCTTTGAAAAATCTAGAGGAGAAGGGGGTTAGTATTCAATGTTTTTGATTGACGAATTGACTACGTTTGAAACAGAAAATTTTCATGGATTTTCTTTGAATAAACGCAGATGGCTACCACACCTGGAATTGAAATTTTCTTATACTAGGAAGCCTGAATTACTCGAAAAATGCAAGTTCTTTGAAAAATCTAGAGGAGAAGGGGGTTAGTATTCAATGTTTTTGATTGACGAATTGACTACGTTTGAAACAGAAAATTTTCATGGATTTTCTTTGAATAAACGTAGATGGCTACCACACCTGGAATTGAAATTTTCTTATACTAGGAAGCCCGAATTACTCGAAAAATGACAGTTATTTGAAAAATCTAGAAGAGAAGGGGGTTAGTATTCAATGTTTTTGATTGACGAATTGACTACGTTTGAAACAGAAAATTTTCATGGATTTTCTTTGAATAAACGCAGATGGCTACTACACCTGGAATTGAAATTTTCTTATACTAGGAAGCCTGAATTACTCGAAAAATGCAAGTTCTTTGAAAAATCTATAGGAGAAGGGGGTTAGTATTCAATGTTTTTGATTGACGAATTGACTACGTTTGGAACAGAAAATTTTCATGGATTTTCTTTGAATAAACGCAGATGGCTACCACACCTGGAATTGGAATTTTCTTATACTAGGAAGCCTGAATTACTCGAAAAATACAAGTTCTTTGAAAAATCTAGAGGAGAAGGGGGTTAGTATTCAATGTTTTTGATTGACGAATTGACTACGTTTGAAACAGAAAATTTGTATGGATTTTATTTGGATAAACGCAGATGGCTACCACACCTGGAATTGGAATTTTCTTATACTAGGAAGCCTGAATTACTCGAAAAATGCAAGTTCTTTGAAAAATCTAGAGGAGAAGGGGGTTAGTATTCAATGTTTTTGATTGACGAATTGACTACGTTTGAAACAGAAAATTTTCATGGATTTTCTTTGAATAAACGCAGATGGCTACCACACCTGGAATTGAAATTTTCTTATACTAGGAAGCCTGAATTACTCGAAAAATGCAAGTTCTTTGAAAAATCTAGAGGAGAAGGGGGTTAGTATTCAATGTTTTTGATTGACGAATTGACTACGTTTGAAACAGAAAATTTTCATGGATTTTCTTTGAATAAACGCAGATGGCTACCACACCTGGAATTGGAATTTTCTTATACTAGGAAGCCTGAATTACTCGAAAAATACAAGTTCTTTGAAAAATCTAGAGGAGAAGGGGGTTAGTATTCAATGTTTTTGATTGACGAATTGACTACGTTTGGAACAGAAAATTTTCATGGATTTTCTTTGAATAAACGTAGATGGCTACCACACCTGGAATTGAAATTTTCTTATACTAGGAAGCCTGAATTACTCGAAAAATACAAGTTCTTTGAAAAATCTATAGGAGAACGGGGTTAGTATTCAATGTTTTTGATTGACGAATTGACTACGTTTGGAACAGAAAATTTTCATGGATTTTCTTTGAATAAACGTAGATGGCTACCACACCTGGAATTGAAATTTTCTTATACTAGGAAGCCTGAATTACTCGAAAAATACAAGTTCTTTGAAAAATCTATAGGAGAACGGGGTTAGTATTCAATGTTTTTGGTTGACGAATTGACTACGTTTGGAACAGAAAATTTTCATAGTTTTTCTTTGAATAAACGCAGATGGCTACCACACCTGGAATTGAAATTTTCTTATACTAGGAAGCCCGAATTACTCGAAAAACACAAGTACTTTGAAAAATCTATAGGAGAACGGGGTTAGTATTCAATGTTTTTGATTGACGAATTGACTACGTTTGGAACAGAAAATTTTCATGGATTTTCTTTGAATAAACGCAGATGGCTACCACACCTGGAATTGGAATTTTCTTATACTAGGAAGCCTGAATTACTCGAAAAACACAAGTACTTTGAAAAATCTATAGGAGAACGGGGTTAGTATTCAATGTTTTTGATTGACGAATTGACTACGTTTGGAACAGAAAATTTTCATGGATTTTCTTTGAATAAACGCAGATGGCTACCACACCTGGAATTGAAATTTTCTTATACTAGGAAGCCTGAATTACTCGAAAAATGCAAGTTCTTTGAAAAATCTAGAGGAGAAGGGGGTTAGTATTCAATGTTTTTGATTGACGAATTGACTACGTTTGGAACAGAAAATTTTCATGGATTTTCTTTGAATAAACGTAGATGGCTACCACACCTGGAATTGAAATTTTCTTATACTAGGAAGCCTGAATTACACGAAAAATACAAGTTCTTTGAAAAATCTATAGGAGAACGGGGTTAGTATTCAATGTTTTTGGTTGACGAATTGACTACGTTTGGAACAGAAAATTTTCATAGTTTTTCTTTGAATAAACGCAGATGGCTACCACACCTGGAATTGAAATTTTATTGTACTAAGAAGCCTGAATTACTCGAAAAATACAAGTTCTTTGAAAAATCTATAGGAGAAGGGGGTTAGTATTCAATATTTTTTATTGACTTCGTTTGAACCAGAAAATTTTCATGGATTTTCTTTGAATGAACGCAGACGGCTACCACACCTGGAATTGATATTTTCTTATACTAGGAAGCCTGAATTACTCGAAAAACACAAGTTCTTTGAAAAATCTAGAGGAGAACGGGGTTAGTATTCAATGTTTTTGGTTGACGAATTGACTACGTTTGGAACAGAAAATTTTCATGGATTTTCTTTGAATAAACGCAGATGGCTACCACACCTGGAATTGAAATTTTCTTATACTAGGAAGCCCGAATTACTCGAAAAACACAAGTACTTTGAAAAATCTATAGGAGAACGGGGTTAGTATTCAATGTTTTTGATTGACGAATTGACTACGTTTGGAACAGAAAATTTTCATGGATTTTCTTTGAATAAACGCAGATGGCTACCACACCTGGAATTGAAATTTTCTTATACTAGGAAGCCTGAATTACTCGAAAAATGCAAGTTCTTTGAAAAATCTAGAGGAGAAGGGGGTTAGTATTCAATGTTTTTGATTGACGAATTGACTACGTTTGGAACAGAAAATTTTCATGGATTTTCTTTGAATAAACGTAGATGGCTACCACACCTGGAATTGAAATTTTCTTATACTAGGAAGCCTGAATTACTCGAAAAATACAAGTTCTTTGAAAAATCTATAGGAGAACGGGGTTAGTATTCAATGTTTTTGATTGACGAATTGACTACGTTTGGAACAGAAAATTTTCATGGATTTTCTTTGAATAAACGTAGATGGCTACCACACCTGGAATTGAAATTTTCTTATACTAGGAAGCCTGAATTACTCGAAAAATACAAGTTCTTTGAAAAATCTATAGGAGAACGGGGTTAGTATTCAATGTTTTTGGTTGACGAATTGACTACGTTTGGAACAGAAAATTTTCATAGTTTTTCTTTGAATAAACGCAGATGGCTACCACACCTGGAATTGAAATTTTCTTATACTAGGAAGCCCGAATTACTCGAAAAACACAAGTACTTTGAAAAATCTATAGGAGAACGGGGTTAGTATTCAATGTTTTTGATTGACGAATTGACTACGTTTGGAACAGAAAATTTTCATGGATTTTCTTTGAATAAACGCAGATGGCTACCACACCTGGAATTGGAATTTTCTTATACTAGGAAGCCTGAATTACTCGAAAAACACAAGTTCTTTGAAAAATCTATAGGAGAACGGGGTTAGTATTCAATGTTTTTGATTGACGAATTGACTACGTTTGGAACAGAAAATTTTCATGGATTTTCTTTGAATAAACGCAGATGGCTACCACACCTGGAATTGGAATTTTCTTATACTAGGAAGCCTGAATTACTCGAAAAATACAAGTTCTTTGAAAAATCTATAGGAGAACGGGGTTAGTATTCAATGTTTTTGATTGACGAATTGACTACGTTTGGAACAGAAAATTTTCATGGATTTTCTTTGAATAAACGCAGATGGCTACCACACCTGGAATTGGAATTTTCTTATACTAGGAAGCCTGAATTACTCGAAAAATACAAGTTCTTTGAAAAATCTAGAGGAGAAGGGGGTTAGTATTCAATGTTTTTGATTGACGAATTGACTACGTTTGAAACAGAAAATTTTCATGGATTTTCTTTGAATAAACGCAGATGGCTACCACACCTGGAATTGAAATTTTCTTATACTAGGAAGCCTGAATTACTCGAAAAATGACAGTTATTTGAAAAATCTAGAGGAGAAGGGGGTTAGTATTCAATGTTTTTGATTGACGAATTGACTATGTTTGAAACAGAAAATTTTCATGGATTTTCTTTGAATAAACGCAGATGGCTACCACACCTGGAATTGAAATTTTCTTATACTAGGAAGCCTGAATTACTCGAAAAATGCAAGTTCTTTGAAAAATCTAGAGGAGAAGGGGGTTAGTATTCAATGTTTTTGATTGACGAATTGACTACGTTTGGAACAGAAAATTTTCATGGATTTTCTTTGAATAAACGCAGATGGCTACCACACCTGGAATTGGAATTTTCTTATACTAGGAAGCCTGAATTACTCGAAAAATACAAGTTCTTTGAAAAATCTAGAGGAGAAGGGGGTTAGTATTCAATGTTTTTGATTGACGAATTGACTACGTTTGAAACAGAAAATTTGCATGGATTTTATTTGGATAAACGCAGATGGCTACCACACCTGGAATTGAAATTTTCTTATACTAGGAAGCCTGAATTACTCGAAAAATGCAAGTTCTTTGAAAAATCTAGAGGAGAAGGGGGTTAGTATTCAATGTTTTTGATTGACGAATTGACTACGTTTGAAACAGAAAATTTTCATGGATTTTCTTTGAATAAACGCAGATGGCTACCACACCTGGAATTGAAATTTTCTTATACTAGGAAGCCTGAATTACTCGAAAAATGCAAGTTCTTTGAAAAATCTAGAGGAGAACGGGGTTAGTATTCAATGTTTTTGGTTGACGAATTGACTTCGTTTGGAACAGAAAATTTTCATGGATTTTCTTTGAATGAACGCAGATGGCTACCACACCTGGAATTGAAATTTTCTTATACTAGGAAGCCCGAATTACTCGAAAAACACAAGTTCTTTGAAAAATCTAGAGGAGAACGGGGTTAGTATTCAATGTTTTTGATTGACGAATTGACTACGTTTGAAACAGAAAATTTTCATGGATTTTCTTTGAATAAACGCAGATGGCTACCACACCTGGAATTGAAATTTTCTTATACTAGGAAGCCTGAATTACTCGAAAAATGCAAGTTCTTTGAAAAATCTAGAGGAGAAGGGGGTTAGTATTCAATGTTTTTGATTGACGAATTGACTATGTTTGAAACAGAAAATTTTCATGGATTTTCTTTGAATAAACGCAGATGGCTACCACACCTGGAATTGAAATTTTCTTATACTAGGAAGCCTGAATTACTCGAAAAAAGACAGTTATTTGAAAAATCTAGAGGAGAAGGGGGTTAGTATTCAATGTTTTTGATTGACGAATTGACTACGTTTGAAACAGAAAATTTTCATGGATTTTCTTTGAATAAACGCAGATGGCTACCACACCTGGAATTGAAATTTTCTTATACTAGGAAGCCTGAATTACTCGAAAAATGCAAGTTCTTTGAAAAATCTAGAGGAGAAGGGGGTTAGTATTCAATATTTTTGATTGACTACGTTTGAAACAGAAAATTTTCATGGATTTTCTTTGAATAAACTAAGACGGCCTTTGATAACTATATAGTCACCATGCGAGCACATCTCCAGATTTCGCAAATATATCCATAGAGTAGCATTGCATCCGCCGATTTTTATATTTTGACATAAGTATAGTACATTGATTAAATTTAAATTTGGAAACTATTTTCTTTTTGTTCAATTATTTTTGTACAATTTAATGTGAATTGTTGATTGATATAAATTTTTACAAACCTACACTTTTTAACGTCATTTACACTTTTTTGTTGCCACTTTTTTGTGTACCTACACATTTTTTAACGTAAGAAACTTCACACCGGTATTTATATAGCGAGCTGTTTGATAAAAGACAGACGCCTGCTTCAGCCGTTCATAACCTGGAGAACAGTCGCTGATTTGGTGAACAAATTTATATAGCGAGCCGCTTGATATAAGACAGACGCCCGCTTCAGCCGCTCCTAACCTGGAGAACAGACGCTGATTTGGTGAACACATTTATATAGCGAGCCGCTTGATACAAGACAGACACCCGCTTCAGCCGCTCCTAACCTGGAGAACAGACGCTGATTTGGTGAACACATTTATATAGCGAGCCGCTTGATACAAGACAGACGCCCGCTTGAGCCGCTCCTAACCTGGAGAACAGATGCTGATTTGGTGAACACATTTATATAGCGAGCCGCTTGATACAAGACAGACGCCCGCTTCAGCCGCTCCTAACCTGGAGAACAGACGCTGATTTGGTGAACACATTTATATAGCGAGCCGCTTGATACAAGACAGACAAGCGCTTCAGCCGCTTCTAACCTGGAGAACAGACGCTGATTTGGTGAACACATTTATATAGCGAGCCGCTTGATACAAGACAGACGCCCGCTTGAGCCGCTCCTAACCTGGAGAACAGATGCTGATTTGGTAAACACATTTATATAGCGAGCCGCTTGATACAAGACAGACGCCCGCTTCAGCCGCTCCTAACCTGGAGAACAGACGCTGATTTGGTGAACACATTTATATAGCGAGCCGCTTGATACAAGACAGACAAGCGCTTCAGCCGCTCCTAACCTGGAGAACAGACGCTGATTTGGTGAACACATTTATATAGCGAGCCGCTTGATACAAGACAGACAAGCGCTTCAGCCGCTTCTAACCTGGAGAACAGACGCTGATTTGGTGAACACATTTATATAGCGAGCCGCTTGATACAAGACAGACGCCCGCTTCAGCCGCTCCTAACCTGGAGAACAGACGCTGATTTGGTGAACACATTTATATAGCGAGCCGCTTGATACAAGACAGACGCCCGCTTCAGCCGCTCCTAACCTGGAGAATAGACGCTGATTTGGTGAACACATTTATATAGCGAGCCGCTTGATACAAGACAGACAAGCGCTTCAGTCGCTCCTAACCTGGAGAACAGACGCTGATTTGGTGAACACATTTATATAGCGAGCCGCTTGATACAAGACAGACGCCCGCTTCAGCCGCTCCTAACCTGCAGAACAGACGCTGATTTGGTGAACACATTTATATAGCGAGCCGCTTGATACAAGACAGACGCCCGCTTCAGCCGCTCCTAACCTGGAGAACAGACGCTGATTTGGTGAACACATTTATATAGCGAGCCGCTTGATACAAGACAGACGCCCGCTTGAGCAGCTCCTAACCTGGAGAACAGATGCTGATTTGGTGAACACATTTATATAGCGAGCCGCTTGATACAAGACAGACGCCCGCTTGAGCCGCTCCTAACCTGGAGAACAGATGCTGATTTGGTAAACACATTTATATAGCGAGCCGCTTGATACAAGACAGACGCCCGCTTCAGCCGCTCCTAACCTGGAGAACAGACGCTGATTTGGTGAACACATTTATATAGCGAGCCGCTTGATACAAGACAGACAAGCGCTTCAGCCGCTCCTAACCTGGAGAACAGACGCTGATTTGGTGAACACATTTATATAGCGAGCCGCTTGATACAAGACAGACACCCGCTTCAGCCGCTCCTAACCTAGAGAACAGAGGCTGATAACGAAACGCGTATAAAGAAATTCTTTATAAACGTTTTAATTGAAACAAAATATACATTTATCGTTATTTATAGTAATATATTTTGTGCAAGCTTCGTGTACTTGACGTTGACAAGTAAGACATTTTTGGCAGTCATAGCCCGTTACTTGACTATAGCAGTATAAACAATGATCTTCGAGGGATTCTGAATTGTCTACTATTAATATTTGAAGACGATGTCTATATTCTTGCAGTGCCGTACCGCTTATATTTTCATCTTCGGAATGAATTGCCGGCATACGAAATTTATTTACGATGTAATCTACTGCATAAATTATTAAAACACCGCAGTTAAATCCGTCTGTCTGTTGTGGTAGATTACTGCATGACACAATTTTAAATTTTTTATGCGGTTTCCCATAATAGGATAAGCTTTGGTTTAAAAACTTTTGGACTGTGTTTCCTATATCAAACAAGCATTGAGTTGGATTTATTGGATTATAAGTTAAAATCGTACAAGTTTCGAAATCTACAAGTGCTAATTCAAAGTGGTTATTTCTGCACACGGGTATAATCAAAAATCGACTTTCGCTCGACCATTTCAACTCTGGCTGGTTCTGGTCATTCATAGCTTTATAAGCAGGTTTTTGTTGAAAAATTTTGTAAATCTGAAATTGATCAAGACAGATACTATTCGAATTTTTTAAAATGCAACTGATGGCAACATAAACTAATTCAGTTGAAAGAAAGTTTTTATTATTTAAAGAATTATAACAGAAATTATAAAGACATGTTTCTCGATTTTCGTGGAAGTGAAATTTAAATACAATAATATTAAAATTTAAATCAGTCATTTTTTGATAATACTCCCCTCTGATTGGTCTTGAAAAGCGTAATTGTTTTGGCTGTAAATAATTTTGTTTAAAAAATCGGTTTAGAGCCCGTTTCCCTGAATATTTGGCGTCCCCCTTTTTAGTAGTTTTACCCCAGGATTCCTCATTATCTGAATCGTATGGATCTTTTTCATCAGCGCGAGCCACATTTGGTGTCGAAATTACATACGGAGTTTTTTGCTTACTTTTTTTGGATCGTGTAGCACTTTTGAGATGAGTTGCGCATTCTACGGCCTTTAACAACATCTGAGTTTTTTCTTGAAGGGAAACTATAAATCTGCCAACTTTGAGATGATTTTCATTTATTAAATTATTTTTTAATACGTTGAACCAACTCTCAACAGTAGCGTTTGACACCCTTACGGTATGCCCAAACTGTCTTAAAAATATGGTAGCCCATAATGGCATATATTTCATGTATCTTTTTAAACAAAATAACAAAAAATCCTGACAAAACATTATATTTGTCGCCCCGCTATTATCTTGAACCTTGATTTTCTCCACAACCGTTGTGTAAATTAAATGGTATCTTTTATAAAATGGCGTATCATCAAGACTTAAATGATTTTCTTCAAAGTTGTCAGTTGTCGGCAACTCCTCTGTTTTGCGGCTTAATTCAGTGGACGAGTAAATGTTTCTTTTTAAATGTGAAAGAATTTTTTCTTTTAAAAGAATTTTGGCGTCACAGAACATCACATTCTCAAACTGCGAACATCCAATTGTGCATAAAATTTCGAAAAGTTCATCAATTTCTTGAATACTATCGCTATCAATAATCATGAACATAATTATCATAATTGTTTCCCTTAAAGGCTTCGGGCAACTATGAATTTTATTTTTAATTTGACGAATTAGAATCGCAGCAAAGTGCGAGCAACAAATGAAAACACCAACTTTACTGCCTAATTTAACCTTTCCAATTATAACTTCGTAAGCGAAACTCAAGTACTCTTTTATTTCCATCAGGTTCATTTCTTTTAAAATAGAATTAGAGAACACCCATGACCAATCCGAAATATAAATTTTTGGTATGGGTATTTTTGGGGTCAAATGAGTAATTTCTTTTTTAAATTTATTAAAAAAAATGCTCAGAGCTGAAACGTCATGCTCGCAACTTACTAGTTCTGCAACTGGAAAAATTATGCCGTCTTTTTTAATCACGGCGGCATAGTAAAATATTTTTCCATAATTGTGGTTTACACAACATTTTGTATTACGTACTAATCCGCCAGTGGCATCTACATACACAATAATATTTTTAAAATTTAAGTGCTGTAACGCAGCAGTTCGCATTAAAATAATCGAAAGGGGCGCCGAGATCGAATAAATGTATTTATCGTTTATTTCAGTTGCCGCGCGATGGACGATATCTAAAATGTCACAACCTTTCACAACATCGTTTATTAAATTTCTTTCGGATTTTGCTTTTCTTAAGTTGCTGGGCTTTACTATTTGTTGTGTATTACCGCTCGCTAACAAATTCACATCGATGTGAGCGAGCTGTCGCAAACCGGTTAAATGAGCAGTTGAATTGCATAAAATATCTTGGGTAGCTAGTCTTCTAGCCCCTCTTAATTGACTAAATTGTTTACAATGTCCGTGATCCAATGCGTCAGAATTAGAAGTATAAATTTGCATAATTTTTTGTGAATTTATGACAAACTTAAATTGTTGTTTGTGTTCAGTATATTTACATTTGGCATACTGAGTTACAACCTGCATTTTGCGATTTATATTCAATGTGCGGAACGAGAGAACACATGAGTGTTTTGCAGCATTAAGGTTTTCAACAATCGCTTCGCGTAATTTTTCATTTGACCACATTTGGGTGATATCTAAAGATATATTCATAAAGCCTCGTGATATCCAAATATCAGTGCTATCTTTTTTAAACACAACATCGATATTTGCGATATCAAAATTGTCATCAGTATAAGGCTCTTTATTCAAAACTGTGACAACCGCGCTTGCTTCCGGATTGAATGATGTGCTTGGTGCAGTAGTATCATCCTCAATATTATTTGGTGGAATAACATTAGTATCACCAATTTCACTCATACTCGTACTATGAGTTAAGGTACATTCATTCGCCATACATACTTCAGTTTTTATTTTTTTCCAAATATTAAATAATCTTTGACAATTTTGATTATTGAACTTAATTTTAATGTTACTACAAATGTCGTATAAAATAGGAGACTTGCGGCTATTTATTTGAACTTTGGAGATATCACCAGACAGTTCTATTAACGTCTCGATCATTCGGTCTTTTATTGATTTGTTAGCACAAATCTTTTTTTTGTAGTAAGATTGAACTTTGCGTTTGTATTTTGATTTCATCATAATTTATAAATGATTCAAAAAATGCTTTTAAGGCTAACTATAATTTAAACAACAATAAAAATATTGAGTTAAATTGTTGGTAATATTCCAACAATCAAGATTGTCAACTACTACAACCGCCAAGTTTTAATAGTTCTTTATTCAAATTATTTTACTCAAAATAGATAATTCAATAATATAACAAATTATTGAGCGTTATTAATAACAAACGCTCGAATACAAACAATTAAAAACAAACTGTTTTCAAAAAGGATTTTAGCTTTTAAAAAAACTTTTTAATGTTCGAAACACGAAAAACACAAATGAACTTCACTAAATATTATTTACGATGCGCACAGCATGAAATCTGAACAGGTAATGAAAAAATACAGAAAAAAAAATTCCTTTTATACTCTCGCACACAAATTTTATTTTTTCTCTTTTCTGTTTAATAATTTAGTTTTACAGAATAACTTTCTGTTTAATTTTAAAAAAAACTTACGATATCATATTAAGGATCTTTTGAAAACAAAACATGGGTGTTTTAAAGTAGGTTAGGTTCAATACAATTATAAGAAGCAACGGTATTTTACTGTAATAAAACAAATATGGATTACACTATTGAAAACTTCACAGAGCAGTAAATTTCCCAAAACAACCTCACTACCTCAAATGATTCTAAATTAAAACAAACAATTATGATTTCATGTACCTAAGGTGTTGTGCCAGAAAATAAACATCCCAGGGGCCGTATTCTTGAAATCGGTGGAAATTCCCCTAATTGGAATACAATTTGCTTTGAAATTCTCTATATTATTCCAATTTTTTCGTCGGCTACTTTAATTATTTTTTTAATTTTTTTTTCTTTTTTAAATTAAAAACATCTTTCAATTTTTTCCTACTAAGGGAAATATTTCGACGGGATAAATCGATTTCAAATTATCCCCTTAGTAAGGAGACAAATAAGAATAAACTTGAAAGCAAATTTGAAAAAATTATTAAAGTAGCCGGCGAAAAATGCGAATAATATAGAGAATTTCAAAGTAAATTTATTCCGATTGGGGAAATTTCCACCGATTTCAAGAATACGGCCCAAGTAATGTTAGTCGACTGTGTACACTCAAAGAAAATTTATGAAAATTTGAATCAATTTTTAAATTCAATCTGACAATCAAAAACCTTGAATATAACCAACCGTATTTGCACAATGAGCCTTTCGTGATATTAAGTCAGAAACTCTTAGGGTTCCAGCTAAATAAATAAATGAAAGAAAACTTCGCCTGATTTATCAACAAACTATTGTGTTTTTAATAAAATTAGGTCTTATTATGCTAGAAAATTACCATCAAAAATACAATAACCATAAGCTGTCTGAGTTTCTGGTTTCTAAGGCAAGAAGTCAATAAAGTATATGAAGTATATCTAGCCCTACATGTGTAGATTATTCAGAAAACTGTTATGTTTTGAGTAATTAAGTAATTGAGGCTTCTTAGTATAATAAAATTTCAATTCCAGGTGTGGTAGCCGTCAGCGTTTATTCAAAGAAAATCCATGAAAATTTTCTGTTTCAAACGTAGTCAATTCGTCAATCAAAAACATTGAATACTAACCGCTTCTCCTTTAGATTTTTCAAAGAACTTGTAATTTTCGAGTAATTCAGGCTTCCTAGTATAAGAAAATTTTAATTCCAGGTATGGTAGCCGTCTGCGTTTATTCAAAGAAAATCCATGAAAATTTCCTGTTTCAAATGTAATTGACTACAATCAATCAAAAACTTTGAATACTAACCCCCTTCTTCTCTAGATTTTTCAAAGAACTTGCATTTTTCGAGTAATTCAGTTTTCCTAGTATAAGAAATTTTCAAATCCAGGTGTGGTAGCCATCTGCGTTTATTCAAAGAAAATCCATGAAAATTTTCTGTTTCAAACGAAGTCAATCAAAAATATTGAATACTAACCCTCTTCTCCTCTAGAATTTTCAAATAACTGTTATTTTTCGAGTAGTTCAGGCTTCTTAGTACAATAAAATTTCAATTCCAGGTGTGGTAGCCGTCTGCGTTTATTCAAAGAAAATCCATGAAAATTTTCTGGTTCAAACGAAGTCAATCAAAAATATTGAATACTAACCCTCTTCTCCTCTAGATTTTTCAAATAACTGTTATTTTTCGAGTAATTCAGGCTTCCTAGTATAAGAAAATTTTAATTCCAGGTATGGTAGCCATCTGCGTTTATTCAAAGAAAATCCATGAAAATTTTCTGTTTCAAACGTAGTCAATTCGTCAATCAAAAACATTGAATACTAACCCCCTTCTCCTCTAGATTTTTCAAATAACTTGCATTTTTCGAGTAATTCAGGCTTCCTAGTATAAGAAAATTTCAATTCCAGGTGTGGTAGCCATCTGCGTTTATTCAAAGAAAATCCATGAAAATTTTCTGTTTCAAACGTAGTCAATTCGTCAATCAAAAACATTGAATACTAACCCCCTTCTCCTATAGATTTTTCAAATAACTGTTGTTTTTCGAGTAATTCAGGCTTCTTAGTACAATAAAATTTCAATTCCAGGTGTGGTAGCCGTCTGCGTTTATTCAAAGAAAATCCATGAAAATTTTCTGTTCCAAACGTAGTCAATTCGTCAATCAAAAACATTAAATACTAACCCCGTTCTCCTATAGATTTTTCAAAGAACTTGTATTTTTCGAGTAATTCAGGCTTCCTAGTATAAGAAAATTTCAATTCCAGGTGTGGTAGCCGTCTGCGTTTATTCCAAGAAAATCCATGAAAATTTTCTGTTTCAAACGAAGTCAATCAAAAATATTGAATACTAACCCCCTTCTCCTATAGATTTTTCAAATAACTGTTATTTTTCGAGTAATTCAGGCTTCCTAGTATAAGAAAATTTCAATTCAAGGTGTGGTAGCCATCTGCGTTTATTCAAAGAAAATCCATGAAAATTTTCTGTTTCAAACGTAGTCAATTCGTCAATCAAAAACATTGAATACTAACCCCCTTCTCCTTTAGATTTTTCAAAATACTTGCATTTTTCGAGTAATTCAGGCTTCCTAGTATAAGAAAATTCCAATTCCAGGTGTGGTAGCCATCTGCGTTTATTCAAAGAAAATCCATGAAAATTTTCTGTTCCAAACGTATTCAATTCGTCAATCAAAAACATTGAATACTAACCCCGTTCTCCTCTAGATTTTTCAAATAACTGTTATTTTTCGAGTAATTGAGGCTTCTTAGTACAATAAAATTTCAATTCCAGGTGTGGTAGCCGTCTGCGTTTATTCAAAGAAAATCCATGAAAATTTTCTGTTCCAAACGTAGTCAATTCGTCAATCAAAAACATTGAATACTAACCCCCTTCTCCTATAGATTTTTCAAAGAACTTGTATTTTTCGAGTAATTCAGGCTTCCTAGTATAAGAAAATTTCAAATCCAGGTGTGGTAGCCATCTGCGTTTATTCAAAGAAAATCCATGAAAATTTTCTGTTTCAAACGAAGTCAATCAAAAATATTGAATACTAACCCTCTTCTCGTCTAGATTTTTCAAATAACTGTTATTTTTCGAGTAGTTCAGGCTTCTTAGTACAATAAAATTTCAATTCCAGGTGTGGTAGCCGTCTGCGTGCATTCAAAGAAAATCCATGAAAATTTTCTGTTTCAAACGTAATCAATTCGTCAACCAAAAATATTGAATACTAACCCCCTTCTCCTCTAGATTTTTCAAATAACTGTTATTTTTCGAGTAATTGAGGCTTCTTAGTACAATAAAATTCCTTCTCCTATAGATTTTTCAAAGAACTTGCATTTTTCGAGTAATTCAGGCTTCCTAGTAAAAGAAAATTTCAATTCCAGGTGTGGTAGCCATCTTCGTTTATTCAAAGAAAATCCATGAAAATTTTCTGTTCGAAACGTAGTCAATTCGTCAATCAAAAACATTGAATACTAACCCCCTTCTCCTCTAGATTTTTCAAAGGACTTGTATTTTTCGAGTAATTCAGGCTTCCTAGTATAAGAAAATTTCAATTCCAGGTGTGGTAGCCGTCTGCGTGCATTCAAAGAAAATCCTTGAAAATTTTCTGTTTCAAACGTAATGGTGTTATGATACTGACTAGTTTTCAAGTGCTGTAATGTGCTGTAAAACTATTAAGGCGAAAAAGAGAAACAACTAATTTAAACAGTAGACAACACTATGCGCATTTATTTTGACGTTATGAAAATAAAATAATATATCTGTGCAGCATGCGCGGCAATATTTTGTTTTGAAATATGTTTGTACTATACACGTACATACAAAATCACATTACTAATAAATGACTATACGTCAAAAAAAATAATTAAAGTTGATTTATTTTTTATAGATTTGCCCAATTTAAACTGCTGCAAAAGTAAGCCATATCATTTGTTGCTGAATTTATTTTTATTTTTTGTTTATATGTTGTATACACTCTTTCTTTCATGTGATTTGTACTAGCATTACTTGTCCTACTCTATTTTCATTTTTAATCACATGAACCATTTGAAAAACTAGTCAGTGTCATAACACCATAATCAATTCGTCGATCAAAAACATTGAATACTTACCCCCTTCTCCTCTAGATTTTTCAAAGAACTTGTATTTTTCGAGTAATACAGGCTTCCTAGTATAAGAAAATTTCAATTCCAGGTGTGGTAGCCGTCTGCGTTCATTCAAAGAAAATCCATAAAAATTTTCTGTTTCAATCGTAATTGACTACAATCAATCAAAAACTTTGAATACTATCTTTTTTATAGCCCAGATTTTTCAAAGAACCTTTACGTTTTGGCTTATTTATACCCTTTGCGTTTTAAAAAATAGCCGTTCCAGTTGTAGTAGTTCTCAGCATTTATTCATAGAAAATTTGTGGTTTTTAAAATTATTTAACTTTAATCTTATACTTAATGCATACCACTATCAAAATTTTTCAACAATCCTGCACGTTGCTTTTCCTTATTTTTTGGAAAATTTGTCAACTTCTCTTTCTGCTAGAAATAATTTGAATTTTGTTTCGTTTGTCAATTATTTTTTCCCATTGCTATCACAACCTACTAGAATACGTTTGAACAATACCTATTTCACCAATTCTAGTATCAAAAATAATTAATTTTAACATCAGCATGTTTCAATCTCAATTATATAATAATTGAAAGAGAAATAATGTAGATACAGAAACGAAACATAAACTTCAATCAACTAAACGATGAAGATAGAGATTAGATAAAGGATTAAGTTAGAACATCCCAGCATAGACATGAAAATATTGTCATAGCTACTAAGGTTTTAAATATAACTTTAATTTTGATTCGTTTTTTATACACTGTTATTACTTAAAAATTTGCATGGCAGTTTAAATTTATTTTGCCGTAGTGTTCGCATGTGTTTATATTTCAAAATATCCAACATTCCGGCAAATCAAATTGAATTAAAACGTTTATATATTATTTTCACTAATACTTTAAAACAAATTTAGGATTTAGGAAAAACTTCATAGTGGTATATAGAAGCGTGAAGTTTGTCCTAAATTTGTCCTAAATTTTTTTTTGTAATTTTAGGACAAAGTTAGGACATACTTCACGGGAATGATAATATTTCATAGCTATTCCCTATTTTCAGTTATTTCGGCCGTAAGGGTAGTAAACCCCAAGGGATTGTCCTAATTTTTTTTACATGTACAGCTATACTAATAAGCTAACATAAAAATAGTATGAGACCGATGGTAATTTTGCGGAACTATCTTTAGTATTCGTCATATTGTACTGACGATAAAATTTCATAGCAATTCCCTATTTTCAGTTATGTAGGGCGTAGGGGTAGTAATCCCCAAGGGATTGTCTTGAATTTTTTTACAGTTACAGTATTTCTAACTAGCTAACGTAAAAATTGCATGAGACCAATGGTAATTGGGCGGAACTGCCTTTAGTATTCTTCATTGTATCGATAATGAAACTTAATAAATGAATAATCGCCATTTTCAGTTATGTAGGGCGTAGGGGTAGTAATCCCCAAGGGATTGTCTTGAAATTTTTTACAGTTACAGTATTTCTAACTAGCTAACGTAAAAATTGCATGAGACCAATGGTAATTGGGCGGAACTGCCTTTAGTATTCTTCATTGTATCGATAATGAAACTTAATAAATGAATAATCGCCATTTTCAGTTATGTAGGGCGTAGGGGTAGTAATCCCCAAGGGATTGTCTTGAAATTTTTTACAGTTACAGTATTTCTAACTAGCTAACGTAAAAATTGCATGAGACCAATAATAATTGGGCGGAACTGCCTTTAGTATTCTTCAATGTATCGATAATGAAACTTAATAAATGAATAATCGCCATTTTCAGTTATGTAGGGCGTAGGGGTAGTAATCCCCAAGGGATTGTCTTGAAATTTTTTACAGTTACAGTATTTCTAATTAGCTAACGTAAAAATTGCATGAGACTAATGGTAATTGGGCGGAACTGCCTTTAGTATTCTTCATTGTATCGATAATGAAACTTAATAAATGAATAATCGCCATTTTCAGTTATGTAGGGCGTAGGGGTAGTAATCCCCAAGGGATTGTCTTGAATTTTTTTACAGTTACAGTATTTCTAACTAGCTAACGTAAAAATAGCATGAGACCAATGGTAATTGGGCGGAACTGCCTTTAGTATTCTTCATTGTATCGACAGTGAAACTTAATAAATGAATAATCGCCATTTTCAGTTATGTAGGGCGTAGGGGTAGTAATCCCCAAGGGATTGTCTTGAAATTTTTTACAGTTACAGTATTTCTAACTAGCTAACGTAAAAATAGCATGAGACCAATGGTAATTGGGCGGAACTGCCTTTAGTATTCTTCAATGTATCGATAATGAAACTTAATAAATGAATAATCGCCATTTTCAGTTATGTAGGGCGTAGGGGTAGTAATCCCCAAGGGATTGTCTTGAATTTTTTTACAGTTACAGTATTTCTAACTAGCTAACGTAAAAATTGCATGAGACCAATGGTAATTGGGCGGAACTGCCTTTAGTATTCTTCATTGTATCGATAATGAAACTTAATAAATGAATAATCGCCATTTTCAGTTATGTAGGGCGTAGGGGTAGTAATCCCCAAGGGATTGTCTTGAAATTTTTTACAGTTACAGTATTTCTAACTAGCTAACGTAAAAATTGCATGAGACCAATAATAATTGGGCGGAACTGCCTTTAGTATTCTTCAATGTATCGATAATGAAACTTAATAAATGAATAATCGCCATTTTCAGTTATGTAGGGCGTAGGGGTAGTAATCCCCAAGGGATTGTCTTGAAATTTTTTACAGTTACAGTATTTCTAACTAGCTAACGTAAAAATTGCATGAGACCAATAATAATTGGGCGGAACTGCCTTTAGTATTCTTCAATGTATCGATAATGAAACTTAATAAATGAATAATCGCCATTTTCAGTTATGTAGGGCGTAGGGGTAGTAATCCCCAAGGGATTGTCTTGAAATTTTTTACAGTTACAGTATTTCTAACTAGCTAACGTAAAAATTGCATGAGACCAATAATAATTGGGCGGAGCTGCCTTTAGTATTCTTCAATGTATCGATAATGAAACTTAATAAATGAATAATCGCCATTTTCAGTTATGTAGGGCGTAGGGGTAGTAATCCCCAAGATATTGTCTTGTATTTTTTTACAGTTACAGTATTTCATACTAGCTAACGTAAAAATTGCATGAGACCAATGGTAATTGGGCGGAACTGCCTTTAGTATTCTTCATTGTATCGATAATGAAACTTAATAAATGAATAATCGCCATTTTCAGTTATGTAGGGCGTAGGGGTAGTAATCCCCAAGGGATTGTCTTGAAATTTTTTACAGTTACAGTATTTCTAACTAGCTAACGTAAAAATTGCATGAGACCAATAATAATTGGGCGGAACTGCCTTTAGTATTCTTCAATGTATCGATAATGAAACTTAATAAATGAATAATCGCCATTTTCAGTTATGTAGGGCGTAGGGGTAGTAATCCCCAAGGGATTGTCTTGAATTTTTTTACAGTTACAGTATTTCTAACTAGCTAACGTAAAAATTGCATGAGACCAATGGTAATTGGGCGGAACTGCCTTTAGTATTCTTCATTGTATCGATAATGAAACTTAATAAATGAATAATCGCCATTTTCAGTTATGTAGGGCGTAGGGGTAGTAATCCCCAAGGGATTGTCTTGAAATTTTTTACAGTTACAGTATTTCTAACTAGCTAACGTAAAAATTGCATGAGACCAATGGTAATTGGGCGGAACTGCCTTTAGTATTCTTCATTGTATCGATAATGAAACTTAATAAATGAATAATCGCCATTTTCAGTTATGTAGGGCGTAGGGGTAGTAATCCCCAAGGGATTGTCTTGAAATTTTTTACAGTTACAGTATTTCTAAGTAGCTAACGTAAAAATTGCATGAGACCAATGGTAATTGGGCGGAACTGCCTTTAGTATTCTTCATTGTATCGATAATGAAACTTAATAAATGAATAATCGCCATTTTCAGTTATGTAAGGCGTAGGGGTAGTAATCCCCAAGGGATTGTCTTGAAATTTTTTACAGTTACAGTATTTTTAACTAGCTAACGTAAAAATTGCATGAGACCAATAATAATTGGGCGGAACTGCCTTTAGTATTCTTCAATGTATCGATAATGAAACTTAATAAATGAATAATCGCCATTTTCAGTTATGTAGGGCGTAGGGGTAGTAATCCCCAAGGTATTGTCTTGAAATTTTTTACAGTTACAGTATTTCTAACTAGCTAACGTAAAAATTGCATGAGACCAATAATAATTGGGCGGAACTGCCTTTAGTATTCTTCAATGTATCGATAATGAAACTTAAAAAATGAATAATCGCCATTTTCAGTTATGTAGGGCGTAGGGGTAGTAATCCCCAAGGGATTGTCTTGAATTTTTTTACAGTTACAGTATTTCTAACTAGCTAACGTAAAAATTGCATGAGACCAATGGTAATTGGGCGGAACTGCCTTTAGTATTCTTCATTGTATCGATAATGAAATTTAATAAATGAATAATCGCCATTTTCAGTTATGTAGGGCGTAGGGGTAGTAATCCCCAAGGGATTGTCTTGAAATTTTTTACAGTTACAGTATTTCTAACTAGCTAACGTAAAAATTGCATGAGACCAATAATAATTGGGCGGAACTGCCTTTAGTATTCTTCAATGTATCGATAATGAAACTTAATAAATGAATAATCGCCATTTTCAGTTATGTAGGGCGTAGGGGTAGTAATCCCCAAGGTATTGTCTTGAAATTTTTTACAGTTACAGTATTTCTAACTAGCTAACGTAAAAATTGCATGAGACCAATAATAATTGGGCGGAACTGCCTTTAGTATTCTTCAATGTATCGATAATGAAACTTAAAAAATGAATAATCGCCATTTTCAGTTATGTAGGGCGTAGGGGTAGTAATCCCCAAGGGATTGTCTTGAATTTTTTTACAGTTACAGTATTTCTAACTAGCTAACGTAAAAATAGCATGAGACCAATGGTAATTGGGCGGAACTGCCTTTAGTATTCTTCAATGTATCGATAATGAAACTTAATAAATGAATAATCGCCATTTTCAGTTATGTAGGGCGTAGGGGTAGTAATCCCCAAGGTATTGTCTTGAAATTTTTTACAGTTACAGTATTTCTAACTAGCTAACGTAAAAATAGCATGAGACCAATAATAATTGGGCGGAACTGCCTTTAGTATTCTTCATTGTATCGATAATGAAACTTAATAAATGAATAATCGCCATTTTCAGTTATGTAGGGCGTAGGGGTAGTAATCCCCAAGGGATTGTCTTGAAATTTTTTACAGTTACAGTATTTCTAACTAGCTAACGTAAAAATTGCATGAGACCAATAATAATTGGGCGGAACTGCCTTTAGTATTCTTCAATGTATCGATAATGAAACTTAATAAATGAATAATCGCCATTTTCAGTTATGTAGGGCGTAGGGGTAGTAATCCCCAAGGGATTGTCTTGAAATTTTTTACAGTTACAGTATTTCTAACTAGCTAACGTAAAAATTGCATGAGACCAATAATAATTGGGCGGAACTGCCTTTAGTACTCTTCATTGTATCGATAATGAAACTTAATAAATGAATAATCGCCATTTTCAGTTATGTAGGGCGTAGGGGTAGTAATCCCCAAGGGATTGTCTTGAATTTTTTTACAGTTACAGTATTTCTAACTAGCTAACGTAAAAATTGCATGAGACCAATAATAATTGGGCGGAACTGCCTTTAGTATTCTTCAATGTATCGATAATGAAACTTAATAAATGAATAATCGCCATTTTCAGTTATGTAGGGAGTAGGGGTAGTAATCCCCAAGGGATTGTCTTGAATTTTTTACAGTTACAGTATTTCTAACTAGCTAACGTAAAAATTGCATGAGACCAATGGTAATTGGGCGGAACTGCCTTTAGTATTCTTCATTGTATCGACAGTGAAACTTAATAAATGAATAATCGCCATTTTCAGTTTTGTAGGGCGTAGGGGTAGTAATCCCCAAGGGATTGTCTTGAAATTTTTTACAGTTACAGTATTTCTAACTAGCTAACGTAAAAATTGCATGAGACCAATAATAATTGGGCGGAACTGCCTTTAGTATTCTTCAATGTATCGATAATGAAACTTAATAAATGAATAATCGCCATTTTCAGTTATGTAGGGCGTAGGGGTAGTAATCCCCAAGGGATTGTCTTGAAATTTTTTACAGTTACAGTATTTCTAACTAGCTAACGTAAAAATTGCATGAGACCAATAATAATTGGGCGGAACTGCCTTTAGTATTCTTCAATGTATCGATAATGAAACTTAATAAATGAATAATCGCCATTTTCAGTTATGTAGGGCGTAGGGGTAGTAATCCCCAAGGGATTGTCTTGAAATTTTTTACAGTTACAGTATTTCTAACTAGCTAACGTAAAAATTGCATGAGACCAATAATAATTGGGCGGAACTGCCTTTAGTATTCTTCAATGTATCGATAATGAAACTTAATAAATGAATAATCGCCATTTTCAGTTATGTAGGGCGTAGGGGTAGTAATCCCCAAGGGATTGTCTTGAATTTTTTTACAGTTACAGTATTTCTAACTAGCTAACGTAAAAATAGCATGAGACCAATGGTAATTGGGCGGAACTGCCTTTAGTATTCTTCATTGTATCGATAATGAAACTTAATAAATGAATAATCGCCATTTTCAGTTATGTAGGGCGTAGGGGTAGTAATCCCCAAGGGATTGTCTTGAAATTTTTTACAGTTACAGTATTTCTAACTAGCTAACGTAAAAACTGCATGAGACCAATAATAATTGGGCGGAACTGCCTTTAGTATTCTTCATTGTATCGATAATGAAACTTAATAAATGAATAATCGCCATTTTCAGTTATGTAGGGCGTAGGGGTAGTAATCCCCAAGGGATTGTCTTGAAATTTTTTACAGTTACAGTATTTCTAACTAGCTAACGTAAAAAAAGCATGAGACCAATGGTAATTGGGCGGAACTGCCTTTAGTATTCTTCATTGTATCGACAGTGAAACTTAATAAATGAATAATCGCCATTTTCAGTTATGTAGGGCGTAGGGGTAGTAATCCCCAAGGGATTGTCTTGAAATTTTTTACAGTTACAGTATTTCTAACTAGCTAACGTAAAAATTGCATGAGACCAATAATAATTGGGCGGAACTGCCTTTAGTATTCTTCAATGTATCGATAATGAAACTTAATAAATGAATAATCGCCATTTTCAGTTATGTAGGGCGTAGGGGTAGTAATCCCCAAGGGATTGTCTTGAAATTTTTTACAGTTACAGTATTTCTAACTAGCTAACGTAAAAATTGCATGAGACCAATAATAATTGGGCGGAACTGCCTTTAGTATTCTTCAATGTATCGATAATGAAACTTAATAAATGAATAATCGCCATTTTCAGTTATGTAGGGCGTAGGGGTAGTAATCCCCAAGGGATTGTCTTGAAATTTTTTACAGTTACAGTATTTCTAACTAGCTAACGTAAAAATTGCATGAGACCAATGGTAATTGGGCGGAACTGCCTTTAGTATTCTTCATTGTATCGATAATGAAACTTAATAAATGAATAATCGCCATTTTCAGTTATGTAGGGCGTAGGGGTAGTAATCCCCAAGGGATTGTCTTGAATTTTTTTACAGTTACAGTATTTCTAACTAGCTAACGTAAAAATTGCATGAGACCAATGGTAATTGGGCGGAACTGCCTTTAGTATTCTTCATTGTATCGATAATGAAACTTAATAAATGAATAATCGCCATTTTCAGTTATGTAGGGCGTAGGGGTAGTAATCCCCAAGGGATTGTCTTGAAATTTTTTACAGTTACAGTATTTCTAACTAGCTAACGTAAAAATTGCATGAGACCAATAATAATTGGGCGGAACTGCCTTTAGTATTCTTCAATGTATCGATAATGAAACTTAATAAATGAATAATCGCCATTTTCAGTTATGTAGGGCGTAGGGGTAGTAATCCCCAAGGGATTGTCTTGAATTTTTTTACAGTTACAGTACTTCTAATTAGCTTACGTTATAATATTGTGTGGCCGATGGTAATTTTGCGTAATTTTGTGTTTTAACACAATCAGGTTTGTTTATAGTATAAATAAATTAAGGTCAATTAATTATGATTTCTTATTAAAGAAATTTACATAATTTTTTATTAATAACTAACGTTTTTAGAATAATTAAATGTTTGTTTATTAAATCTTAAAATCATATTTTCAAAATAAAATAAATTATATTTATATTTTAAAATAATTAAAATATTGACCCCTAAATATATGCAATTGAATAGCCTGTGACATTTAGTAAGATTTAGTAAAAACTTCACTCGCGTCTGTAAGAGAGAAAAAAGTAATGTATATTTGTATGTAATTATATTAAAAAGTTTGACTACATTTTTCTGGATGCTAATTTAAACAAATCTTCATTGGATTTGAAATAGATGATCTTCTCTGCTTCGAAGCGTCTCGCCATAATTTTACCATCTCGGGCCTATAAAAATTTGACATGACCTTCCTTTTTTAATTTAGCCGCTGCTTGAAACTGTTTTCGTTTGAAGAATGATAGGCTTTCATATACATAAATACGTCCATTTGCCAATGGTTTGAGAGCTTGACACGGAACTGACTTAGTCGATTTGAATTTCTCTAATATGGATTTTTTCATTTCGGCGGTTTTTAGCTTTAAAATGATCTTCGATTTCATGTTGTCGCGCCCTAAAGCTACTCGAGAACATTGATCAATATTCAAATTGCTGATAGAAATTTGTAATCCGGAGTGAACAATAGTGAGCACAGTATCCTCTTTATTTTCGTTCTGGATCACCAGTACATCTACAAAGTTGAACGAACGAACCAACAGTGTTCCTGGACATAGGTAATTTGTTTTTCTAGCTCGTTTTCAATCACGATGGCATTAAGCTGGTCCACCGAGATGTTCAGAGAGTCGGATCGAGAGTTTACAGTTAGATCCAATTTCTCCATCTTGTCAAAAATTGTCTCAAGGTTGACGGTTTCACGAGGCCGGCTGATTACTGTAGGGGTTTCCGTTATTTGATCACCATTGCGGCCATCCACCGACAGATTATCTATAGAAATCCTTTTTCTTCTTGAGGCCAAACAGAGATCACATGTCCATTTGCTTTGATTATCACTCTTTAAAAATTGGATTTCTTTTTCTCTTAATTCCACACACTTGCCATTATAAAACTTTTTGCATCCTTTACAGTCTATACTCGAAGTAAGATCATTACGTTTATTGATGACTTTATTACACTTCACTTTTGCACAAATTAAAGACATTTTTATATTAATAGCACAACCAGAAACAAATTGATTATAGATCAAATGATGTGTGAAAAAACACAAAATAACTGTAAAGCACAGCTTGAAATAATTAATGAAATTTATTACATTATTTTATTTATTTTAACTACAAAGAAATATGATTTAAATGTGGACAATGTAATATAGCAAATTGACTGCACTTCACAAGAGACAAAATGCGAATGACATATTCTAAAATTTTGTAAAAAAAGCACTTAGGAATCCTTATCCAACTACTGACCAAATTTTATCATAATTCGTTAAGAACTGGTGGAGATAGATGGAACATTTTTAGATTTCAAAATTCCATATACTAAGTTACTTCGAGGTCAATCAATTTGTCAATTTAAGGAACACTTTCAAGATTTTATTCCACTGGCTTGTTTTCTTTTGTGATTAAAACGTTACACAAATGTATAAAAAGTTTCCGCTGGATTTAAAATAACAACAAAAATTCTCTTTTGTTATACAGCATTACATTTTTTGTTGTCTTTGTTAGGACCCGAAATCCCTTCATTCACCTCCTAGAAAAACAGGTTGTAACATCACTTTTCTGGATACTATCGAAATTTACATCTCTTTCATCACAAATTAAATTTATCGTTTTTCTATTTTTCAATTACGTTGCGTCTATTGCGATCTCTACCTAATTGAATAAAACATTATATCGTCCTACTCTTATAGTATCACCTACTCATTTTAAGAGTGATACTTTATCGAAAAACAAAAAAGAGATAAATAAACAATTTATTCTAGAGTGTGCGATCGCAATATAGAAAGCAAAATTGAAAAGTAAAACGACAAGCAATTTTATTTTAGGAAAAAGAGATATAATATTTAACAACTATTGAAGAAAGTGATGTTTCAACATCCCACCTCAGAATGTTCAAATCATGTTATAACCTAATTGCCCTATACGCCTATACATTGCTGGTTGTCTTACAAAGGTAAGATATGAGTAAATTCATACTCAATTTGGACAACCTAAGCAAGCTTGTAACGTTAAAAAATCGTTAATAAATAATAAACTATGCAGTTGCAAAAAATACGTGTCGTGTGCAAATATTTGCCATAGTTTTGGTTGTACTTTTATCATAATAAAATACATGACATCCTTGGTTGTGTTAGCTGGAAAAAAATCTGTTGTAAAAGGATGTTCGAAGAACGAAGCAAACAGATTTTTTTTATTCGTTGCTGTTAGTCTTCTAAAAGAACTTCTGGAATAAAAAATGTTTGCCGTTATTGAATTTTATCTTCATTTTCTTTCAATTTTACTCTAGTTAGATATATTTCTTGTACTCGTACGTATATAATATAAAGTCTTATTATTTATTATTTTTAATAATTTATTATTAAAAACCAAATGGGATCATATAGAACGTCATAGATAATAGATAGATATATGTTTTCTATGGGGCTTTGCATTATGCTACGAGTACATTGGGTTTGTAGTGTGATTAAATTACCCAATGGTAGAGATGTACGTCTACTGTTTACATATCGGAATATACAAAATTATTTAAATTCGAAAATCAGCTACGAAGTTAGTAATATTTTATTATTTTACTAGAAAATTTATTTCCATGACATGTACATAGGATAGGATACGTTTTCGATCTGAGTACAATGAAATACATATTTTCATATTGTGTTTGGTAAAATTTTATATTAAATAATTTATTGAACGATATTTTGTTCCATAAATTGTATAGAATTCAAAAAATTTATGTTCCACGTATTTCGAGTATTTATGAATGTTTTATAAACGTTTACGTACTCGTGTGTACTTCATTTTCCGTATGTATAGTTTACATACTAGCATACATTCTACCTTAGCAATATTTTATTATTTACCGTTAAGTTGGGGGTCGAAGAAAATTGGGAAGTGCCAAAGAAGGACGAAGGAAAATGACGCTAACAAGGTTTTCAAAATGTTAAGAAAGGAATAGCAGCGTTCAGTGCTGATTTTATGGATATTTACCATGCAACCTAAGTGAATAAGATTGTTTTTCATATAGATAATCTGTCCTCTTGTATCATAGATACATTTTTGACAGTAAAAAACATCAAAATTATCAGTATTTTGGTGTGTTAATCGTAGATCGGAGAGTAGATAGAATGGAGAGATAATTTTTCAGATAATGACTCCAGATATTTCGGAAAAATGCGCAATTTTGATTAGGCCTTTTCAAATACGTGTGCCGCTGTAAAAATATTCAATAAATTATGCTGTAAAAAAACGATAATATGTGATGTGAAAGCTGATATATTAACTAGTATGCTATGGAATTGAATTGTCATAACAATAATGTCTGAAGAAATTTTTGTCATTATTTGTCAATCCATTTAAATTAATTTCAAAAATCTACATGACTCAGAAAGTGACGGTGCAGCAGTGACGAGGAATACTTTGCGAGAATCCTCAATTTTGCCGAGTTTGAACCATTATACGCAAACCAAGTGTACCATTTCAGATTTAATATCCAAACTTTCAATACGATGTGCAAATTATTTCATGATTGTAGTCTAGAAGATGTTCATCATGGAAAGAGCTGCCCTTAGAGAAACAACTAATGATTACTTTGAGTTTTTTAAGAATCGAGAACCATTCAGGTAAACCGTTTCAAATTACGAAAAAAAATGAAAACCACTGATTTTAATGTTTAGTTTCATAACTCTAAGCAATATGAAAACGAAAATTAAATGCTTTGATGCTGCATATTCGTATTGTGCTTAATTTATTTAATAAATTTTATTTTAATTTGTATTTCGTATTTATATTCTTTGAAAAGAAATATTTATATTCTTTTATAAATGTGGTATATTTTATATTAAGATGTATAATAAACATAAGGCATTATCGTACGTTCCTACAAAAGCGATAAATATTAAACAACGTAAGTAAAATGATTGTGCTTCTGGTGTGGTCAGAATATAACGTGATTAAAATTACTATACGCCTTTACTTTATAATAGATCTCAAAGACGCGTTCTGCCAAATTCCGCTGGATGATGCCTCCAGAGATAAAACTGCTTTTGCGGTATCGACCTCTGTATCAGTTTGTAGTCATGCCATTTGGGCTGTGCAATGCGCCCCAAACCATGTGCAGGCTGATGCATCAGCCTTATGCATCAGATTTTTCCGTACCATCTGCATGATCACATCTTTGTGTATTGATGATCTATTAGTTACTTCTTCTTCCTTTGAAGAACATTTATCTCTGTTACGTGACGTTGCTGAGCGTTTTAAAATGGCCAACCTCACGATTAACGTGGAAAAAAGTAAATTGTGTTTAAAAGAGTTGGACTATCTGGGTTATGTTGTCAGAGATGGGTGTTTGAGCGTTAATCCAGATAAAGTTCGGGCAATTTCCAAATTTCCACGACCAAAAACAATACGTAATGTTCGGATATTCTTAGGAGTAACAGGCTGGTATCGAAGATTCATTAATAATTACTCGACCCTAGCTGCTCCACTAACAGAACTCTCGAAGCACAAACTTTATTCGATGCCTTAAAATCCACGTTGATATCAGCTCCGGTATTGATTAATCCCAATTTCTCAAAACATTTCTACATCCAATGTGACGCTAGTTCAACAGGAGTGGGGAGCGTATTGTTTCAGAAAGGTGATGGTACAGAGAATCCTATTGCCTATATGTCACAAAAGTTAAATTCCACACAGCGCAATTATTCAATTACAGAGCTTGAATGCTTGGCCGCTGTGCTGAGCATCAAAACATTTCCGTGCATATCTCGAGAGATTTCCCTTTACAATTATTACCGATCATTCTAGCCTGAAGTGGCTCATGTCATAAAAAGACCTCTCTGGTCGACTAGCTCGTTGGAGTGTTTAACTCCAAGGTTTTGATTTTGACATACAGTACTGTAAGGGTAGTGCCAACATTGTAATAAATGTGTTTAGTGCTGGCAATTAGTGGAGTGGATTACGGCAATTTTATATTTGTACAGTAAACGCTACATTTAACGGACACTCGATTTAACGGACCTCGATTTAAGGCCTGTTGCACACTTGAACTATATTTTTTTTTAGCAAAGTGACCTATGTTTTGAAATCACAGCTTCTCGATTTACTTTGCAAAGCCTAAATAAGTGAAACCAAATTCGTGAAGCTTAGCTCAAGCCACTCGTACACCACAATTTATTAAATTTCTTTATTTAAACCTGTAGAATAGTATAGAAATAACTCGCATCGCTCATTTTGACATTGTTTGTCTTTTGACATTTGATTGTCTGTGATATTATAGTCGTGGGTAAACGCTATTTTGCCACTTAAATTTTGTTTATTTCCTTTTCCCATTGTGATGTAAAAGCATTTCCTGCATGTGTATATTTTAAAATATGAAACATATATATAAAAATACATAACAATATGAACAAATATGAAATTTCTCTAAAAGACATTTCACAATAAAAACAGCTGTTTGTAAACGAACAGCTGTCACTTAAAATTATTATTTTTGAATGGCTGGAATGTCAAAAAAAAAGAAAAATAATTGATTTCGTTAAAAATTCATATTTTTTTATTAAGTTTTATTCCTGACCGGTTTGAGGCTTTAATCCGATAAAATAATTAAACGCAAAAGGCTTTTCTCCGCTAATAAATTGAACGCAAAAGAAAATTTTTTATTCTGTCTACTCTCTCCGATCTAATATTCGAACGTCCCCACGGAAAACAAACAGTTTATAGGAAAATGTCATGGAAATATTTTGGAAAAATAACTCAACATTTTAAACATAATAAACCGACTTCTTTAATTTATTTGGATTCTAGGATTAAATAGGAATACTAAATTTGAAAAAATATTTCTATTTAAGAAAAATTGTGTCGAGACCACTTAGCTTTGTATTATGATTCCAGAAAATATAAAGGCAATGTTATACTTCAATTCTTTACAAGTGAGCTATTAGGTAAATTTGGAAAATTAATTATTATTATATTTTATGACTCGGCCTCTGCTTCATGTTTGACTTCAAAATATCAATACAATTTTTAATGATTTTTTACCAGTTTAAGAAAAAGTGATTTGTTTGGGAGACTTCTATTTTGAAAAGATAAATAATAAATTACTAATGGCCGGTTGCACAGAAAAATGACTAAAGGCAGATAAATGTTTTATATGAAATTTGTTTTCGCAATCGGAAAAAACTCAACGCAAACTTGATAAAATGTATTTTATTCCATTTAAATATTTAACGATTAAGGTAAAACAGAACCAGAGATGACTCTTAGATACATCGACAAAATACATTTGTCTGCCGGCGATGTCGCTTTGTAAACACAAGAAGCGCGTCAGCGTTGAAGCGACAAAACAAGAAAAATAATAATAAATTAACCCTAAAATATTAAATTTATTTTTTTCGCGACTCTTTTTACATAAAACATTGTATACAACATTCAGATTTGATTGAAATTCATTTAAAAACAGTTGTAAAAAATGTTTACCAACATAATAATCTGAAATTCATATTGGTAGTACTGTAGCGCCGGCGATAAAATTAGAATAGATTCTAAAACAAATTCGGCGACAATGTCGCCGCCAGCGACATTGGTTTTGTTAGCATCCTATGGTTTGTGTATTTTAATTTGACAGGCGTTGTATCTTGTCGCTGTATCTCTGGTTCTGGTTATACCTTTATTTAAAAAGATATTTAATCAAAATTGGTCATTTAATTATTTATACGCAAGCTAAAAATTTCCAAGGAATAAAATATAATTAATCAAGTTTGCGTTGAGTAAGCTGATTGTGAAAACAGATTTCATATAAAACATTTAATTGGCGCATAACTAACAGGGTCGTTAGTTATTTTTCTATGCAACCGGGCATAAGTGATTGCTTGAGCCACCGTTGTGAGTACCACGTGCAGGTTAGGTTGACGTTTGGGCTGGTAAATAGACTTTCTACACCTAGACCAACGCCCCTTACCCCTTTTTTTCTATGTAAAAGGAAGTAAAAAATTTAAGTAAATTATTTTTCAATTTGATAAGCGTGGAACAATGCTGTTTGGTTAGGGGAAGGACATGTCATACCGTCATTAGATATCCATTCTTCCTACATTATACATCTTTGGTAATGGTAATACCTTTTT
Organism: Nephrotoma appendiculata; assembly: GCA_947310385.1. Lineage (NCBI taxonomy): Eukaryota > Metazoa > Arthropoda > Insecta > Diptera > Tipulidae > Nephrotoma > Nephrotoma appendiculata. The sequence goes on from OX371224.1 coordinate 233,897,232, forward strand.
AATAATAATAACTACAGAGACACTACGAATGAACGTAAGCTTTCACGAACCTACTAATTTATAAAGCGATTTTTTCAACAAAAAATACAATGCAAAATATTAGGTTAAAGTTAATTAATAATTATACTGCGTATTATATTTTGATATTATCATAATGCTTTTATTATACGTACGATATGTATTATCTTATAAATATGGAAATAAATATTCCAAATTATACGGGAAATAAAATAATTTTGTGGTTATTTTTTTGTTAGCATTTAATTTATTTGGCAATGTTTATATATAGTTACATGATTTTTAATATCATTTACAATATTTGCTGTTTTACCACCAGTTGTGTTACTATATAAACAAACACATTTGGATTTTTGAAATATAAATAATTAATTGTGTATATTTGAATTTAATTTAATTAATTTGGCTGCATCCATTTATCATAAAAGAGTTAAACCTGGCATGTTATTTTGTTTGAGCGAACGGAAGTTTCTTACACGACCGGCAATGTTGTAGGAAAAGTTCGTCGAAAAAAAATTTGCACTAAATTTATTTTTCTAGAATGTTCTTGAAAATCGAAAATATACAGGAATATTCTAGAACGTTTTTAGCTCTTTCATACCAGCCCTATAAAGATTGACCCACGCGTATTTTAGGGCAGTTATGGGGAAATTGTCGAAACATGATTAGCGAGTAATTTTTTATTACGAACGGCTGAGCAGCTCCAACGCGAGTACAGCCACAACAAATATCAACAGCACATTTCGGGAGTCGCGTGTTCATCTTTCCACAGTGCACAAATGGTTTGCTCGATTTAAGTCTGGAGATATTACATTTGATGACGAGCCTCGTACTGGACGACCTTCCAGTACAAATAATGACGAGTTCGAGCGACTTGTTAAACAAAATCACGAGGCTAATGTACGTGATTTAGCAAAGATCCTTGGCTGGCATTTTACTACCGTTGCCGATCATCTTAATCAATTAGAATATCGGAAAATAAAATACCAATGGGTCCTCATCGACTGACCAGGGCTAATCGCATGAGCCGTTTGTCTATTTGCCAATCGCTTCTTCTAAGGCCTAAGAGAAAAGAGTTTCTGGAAGATTTGGTAACTGGAAATGAATCATGGATTTTATACGATAACGATAAATGCCGTGCAGTTTGGCTACCTCAAGGAGAAGAGCCGCCAATTCAGCCTAAAAAGACCCTCATCCATCAAAAATTTTAATGTCGATCTTCTGAGATTCCAAAGGACTGCTATTAATGGAGTTACTACCACAAAGAAGGACCATTGATGCTTCTACTTACATAGATCAACTACAAAAATTAGCTGAATCTATTAAAGAAAAGAGGCGTAGACGAGCCACAGTTCATCTCCTTCAGGACAATGCTCGACCACACGTTGCCAAGATAACTCAAAAAAAAATTTCAGGAACTTGGTTGGGAAATCGTACCACACCCTCCTGATTCTCCAGACTTAGCACCTTAAGCCTAACACGTGTTTAAGGATTTAAAGTTTTATATAAGTAACTATTTTAGTTATTATAACTAGAAACTATAGTTTAAAATTAGAACTGATCACTTTTTTAATACTAACCCTCCAAACTATTGGGCTAAAGGTATCAACGACCTCCCTAACAGGCAGAGCACTGTAATACGTACGTATGGTGATTATATTGTAAATTAAAGTTAAAATAAAATTTAAAAAAAATAAATTAAAAAATTGTGGAATTTTTTTTTTCTACGAACTTTTCCTACAACCTAATAAAATCGTTTATGAGACAATTTTGTTGTTGATATAAACAGTATTAAATCATAAATAAAAGTGATCCAAATAAAAATCCAAATCAGTAGTATATACTTACATATGTTCAGTAGTAGATTCCCGAATCACGTTCAAAACTTTATCCAGTTGTTTTTGGTGAGTTAACGCCCATTGGTGAAAACTAATTACTGGAAAAGGGCGTGAAAAGGATTTTAACTGGTTTTGTAAAAAAGCAATTTACGATCATCCCGAGATTTTGTACATCACTTTTCGATCTTTATAAAAGATTTTTTCGTCGCTTTTTTTATGGAATAAATTTGTTTGCTGTAGGCGTTTTAATTTGCTTTTTCTTTTGTAGTCGCATCCTTTAAGTCTAAATTTGCTTGTTATTATTGATTAAAATAGATGATTTAAGTCCAAGCATTGTGCAGCATTAAAATGAAATCATATGATATGGTAACTCATAGGAGTATGATATCCAGTGTTCATATTTTGTACATTTCCTCAAATTTCAAGTGGTTCTACGAACCTAGATAATATTTTTTTAACCAGTCTGTTAAAGAATTACAAAACAAAAATTATAGCAAAGTAATTCACCAATTAAGATGATTCACATGTTCGGACGTGTTAGTAGTTAATTCCTGAATTTTATTTAATTATTTAATACGTTAGTGTAATTATCGTAATAATTGTATGTACTTGTGTGCGGCTTAACTTAAGTGTTAAATTAATTAATTTACTATTTTATCGTATCGATATTAATTTAATCAAATGCGTATGTGATCATTTGTGTGTGCTGGGTTTTTAACCCTTGTCACTCGTATGTTACGCTGAAGGTGATAATACTAATTTACTCTGAAACTCGTATATCAATGTGTAGACCACCAAAAAAAAGTACCACACTGTAAAAGATTACAAAAATTAAAACATTTTATAATAGTAATAAATGAAATAAATATAATACGTTCAATTATACCACTGTAAATTATTTTACTGCATTTAGCTAAAAATAATACAAGTTGACACCCAAAAACCTTGAAAATAAATCGAGTGCAAAGGGTTAATTTATATTAATATTTTGATCTTTGTGATACTCATGAATTGCGGTAACCCTAATGATCCTTGATGGAAAATAACTGTTTTTTATATGTTCGTGGTATTTAACTCATTCTTCACATGCTACATATTCTTTTCATAGATATAACCTAATACAATTTTACCGTGTTAATTTCTGTGATATTATAATTTTAAGTCTGAGTTAGATAACTGCACTAAAAATTGTTTAACTCCATATTAATATTTTGTGACATTAATCTGTAAACCTGCATATTAATTACTTTTTATTAAATATGACTAAACTAAAATTTACTCCCGTTAAAGTTACATTTTTATTGTGCAATAATTTATTTGTGTCGTGCCTCTAATTTATACTAAACAAGTTGTATACAGCATTATACATATGTAACGTTTAATATTTTGACAACAATATTCTTGCAATTATTTCAGCTAAGCAACTTTTTATGTTTCGCTTTATTAACGGTTGAATTTGGTTGTTTTCCCTGGATATTATCGGGTGCCGTTACATATTTATTTTATTTCTAAATATTTTTTACTTAGTACTATTCCATGGAGAAAACACCAAATTTTTGCTGAACATCTGACAAAGACAAGAACTTAAATTTGCATTAGAGCGACTGAGATGAGACACAACATTTTAGCGCTCGCTCTTGCGAGCAAGTTTATACAAAGACTTAGGCCGTCTGTTGGCACTATCACAGCAAAAACTATACATACCAGAGAGCTCAACTTGGACACAGATAGATACTACTCTAAAAAGGTCACATTTAAAATTTGGGAACTCTAGGTCAAGTAGTTTTCGAGATATTCAACTTTTTCTAAAAATAGAGGTCACACAGATGCGGCTATCTACTTTTTTTTTAAAATTTTCAATTATTATTCTAGGCATACTTTTATCTATAATAAAAAGAGTGTTATTTCAAAACTAGTTTCTGTAATTTTTTTTGATTTGCTTAAGATTCTATTCATTTTTTGTCTATTGGGCTAATTTGTTGTATTAGCGCCTTAGTTGTTTCAGAGGTTTTACACTTCTGTCCGTCCGTCTGTTGCATTTTCCTTATTTTATCGAGCGCTTGTCGGACAATTTCAATTGTCCGCTTCTACTAGTTTATTTTATGGTAGACAACATTGGGGAATTTTGAAATCAACAAAACCTAACTTTTTTTGTTTCGTTTCAGGTTCAAATGAAATGATCGAAGAAAATGAATTTGTCGAAAAAAATGGTTTTTATGCCTAATTGAAGCCTTTGTTCTTAATTTCTGTTTATTTTTATAGGTTGTTACAGGCTGGCTACTGCCAACCTGCAGGTTTTCACTAAGCACCTGCAGTGGCCTCCACGGTGATATTTTGCCGGCTACGTTCTCAGGGAGAAGTGCTAAGGTCGTGGGGTTTGAGGCATACAGGGCTCCTGGCTTACACCGTGATGATTACAGAAAGTTAGGGGAACGCAAATAATAATAAAAACCGAGTTCCGCCGAAACTCATCGGCCGGAACCTGAGGAACGAACAGCTGATAATCAAAATAATAAATAAATTAAAAAAAAAAAAAAATGATAACGGAAGAGGTGCCTTGGTGCGCGCATCCATCCGAATTCAAACGGGGTCGAGCCCTGGTTACGGAATTGGATGCGGGCACCAAGGGACCGCCAACACTAAACCGACACAGAGGGAGTCTCCGCTCCCATCATACCGACCGAAAAATTTAATATTTCATTTTATTTTTTTTCTAAAAATGAAAACCAAAAGAAAACAACTTCCCACGAGGAAAACGAGAGAAGGAGAGATAGCGAGAGAGAGAGGGAGAGAGAGAGAGAGATCAATGTGTACCGAGCGCGCACCCGCTGTGCGGCACTCGATTACAAAAATTGGAAAATTTATATCCACAAAAAAATTTTAAAATATATAAAAATAAGATCAAGAAAATTTAAGATATATATAAAATTAAAATAAAAAAATATACCAAAAAAAAATAAATGAAATAAAATCAAATAAAAAAAAAAAAATTGTACCTTAATAATAATTTATTGTTGCGGCCTTGGTGCCGTCATGCCACAGGTGTCCACCACCCGGACCGTTGGGCGTCTTCCGCCGTAAACTAAAATAAAAACCAATAGCCGGCTGGCTACCGTTAGTTGCGGCAGACCACCGAAAAATAAAAACCAATAAAAACGAAGTGCCGGTTCGCCGCCGCTGTGCCGCCCGGCACAGGTGCTTTTCCTTTACGGTGTCTCGCCTTATTATCGCTGCCGCTGTGCCGCCCGGCACAGGTGCTAAGTGTTTACCGTTACCCCAAAACACAAGGGCCTCGCCGGGCCACCAAAATAAGTTGAGCGTTGGTTTGCCGAACCACCGTAAAAACCAAATGACCTCGATGGGCCGTCAATGACGGGTTGGTCGTTGTCCCACAAAACCGAAAAATAATTAATGTGTGGCCTCACCGTTGCGTACGCCCTTTAATACCAGCCGACACACTTAAAAGTGGCACCTCTGTAACAATTAGGGCGTGTTTGTACGTGTCCCAGTAAATATTTCCGTAATGATGACCGACTCTCGTATCGGATTCACAATCACATAAAAAAAACGTATTAACTATAGCTTGATTGAAAGGTCAAATCAGCCAGTAAGAATACACTAGCACGGTTCGAAAAATACGGCACTTGAAACACCGTTCGAGAGGAAAAAAAAAAAGTCCAAAATACAACACTTGGTTTAATCAAACACCATCAACATAATTATTTTAGATAAGTTGTAATAAATACATATATTTAAATAAAAAACTCATCAAATTATCATCATATATAATAATACAATACAAATTTTTAAAGTTTTGATATCTTATTATCTTTGAATTTCACTCTCATACTACTTTTAACAAATATCGCAAGTCGTCAAAAAAAACTTTTCACAACCAAAATAAATTCTCTCCATACAAATCAAAAACTCGACCATTTTATCAAAAAATCACAAACTTAATGTCATCATACAAAAAAAATTCGAGCACCGCACAACTCGTAAAACGTTTTAGAAGAAATTAATCTCTCTTCTCTGTCTCTCCTTTATATCAAATTTTCGTTGGTTTAAAAGAGAGACATATAAGAAAAAACATTTTTTCCAAAACGTTTTACTTTGCACACACTCGATGCGCATTGTTCTCTCTTTCCCCTATTCCTTCTCACCTCTGCGCCACCACGCGATGGGGCACAAAACAAAACGTCGAAAGTGCGTTCCTAACACATCCGAGGTGAATAAAAAAATAAGAGAAGATGGGCGAAACGAAGACAACAACCGGTGTGAATAAAATAACACAAAAATCGTCGTTGCGACCATACAGTCGTAACAAACGTGGGAACGTCCCACACCCTGAGATGTCTCATAAGCCGGGCCTAAAATACAACAATACGAAAAGAAAAACAATTTAATTGAAATGTACACCCATTGTACCGCGACAAACTAATATTGCGATCGAGGAAAACATACGTCATGTGCGGATATCTTTTACATGATACGTGCCCAATGATTTGCCATTCAAATCTTCGACCACGTACGCCACTTGTCCGACTTTACTGGTAATAACCGCGGGTTTAAATTTACCAGCCAATTTAGCGGAAAATTTATTCGGTGCATCGCTCAAAGCAAACGAACGAATGAAAACGGGTTGTCCGACTCGAAAAGTGCGCTTAGTACTACGTAAATTCTAGTGCTGAGCCCCCTTTTCGTGTGCCACACGTAAATAATGTTTTATACGATCCTTTAGAGGGTTTACTCGATCTGGCTTAGCCCACACCTGGACTTCGCTGGGATCATGTTCATCGAGTAATCTTCTTAACGCATAGTCCGAACCGTGCATCGAAATATGTTGACCGAACACGACATAATGAGGAGAATAATGTAAGGTATCATGAATGGCATTACGTAAAGCAGCCGCAATTTCTTGTAAGTTTTTGTCCCACAAATTATGATCGTGATCGCTCAAATAAGATCGAATGCTGGCAATTAGGGTTCGAATAACACGCTCGGATGCGTTACTTTGGGGCGAGTACACCGGCGTACGTACATGTGTTACACCGTATTTAGACAACAAATCTTTAAATAAGTTCGAGGTAAATTGCTTCCCATTATCAGAGGTAATTATTTCGGGAACCGAGAACAACAGAAATATTTCGTTTTCTAAAAATCGACACAGCAAAAGAGCAGACGCTTCCCGTAGAGGTTTTACAACTACAAATTTGGAATAATGATCCAAGATGATAACGATACAGGTATTTCCAAGTTTCGAACGTGGATACGGACCCAAAAAGTCAACATACAATTTTTGGAACGGGCGAGTTGACGTAACCTGTGCTCCCATGGCTGGTTGTGTAGAGAAATTAACAGCTTTGTTCATTTTACATTTAGTGCAGCTAGCAACGTATTGTTTAACTTGTTTTGCCATTTGAGGCCAGTAAAATTGACGCTGAAGGCGCTCGAGAGTTTTGCTGCCGCCTAAATGTGCTGAAGTGGAAGGTACGTGAGCCTGTTCGATAAGCGTTGAAGTTAAGGAATTAGGAATAACAAGTTTCCAATTCGAAAGATCGGTATCCGTATATTTAAAACCAAAGGAAGGGGATATTAATAGTTTATCATCCTGGATCTTGTAGTTGTACGAACAATCTTTTAGTGTACGAATTTTCGCGATCTGATCGACGTAATCTGGATCTTGGAACGCAACCGAATTTTGATCAATGTGTAGAATGGGGACTGAAGAAGGTATTAACGCATTCACGGAAGGGTCGATGTTTTTACTCGACATGGCTGGATCTCCAAATTAAACACCAGGATCAGGCGTGCTCTTACTTTCGGAATCATCCTCACAAGGAGCGGATTCATCCGGAAAAGCTCGAGACAACGCATCAGGTACAACGTTAACTGAACCTTTTCTGTATCCAATCTGAAAATCCAGCGCTTGGAGTTTAAGACTCCATCTCGCCAAACGTTCGGAGAGGTCTTTTTGACTCATTAACCAGCGCAAACTGGAATGGTCGGTATAAATGACGAATGGATAACCTTCCACGTAGGGACGAAACTTTCGCACGCTGAGGACGGCAGCGTAGCATTCCAGCTCGGTCACCAAGTACTTTCGCTGCGCCGCATTGAGCTTATGAGAATAAAACTCAATGGGCCGCTCCACCCCCTCGGCGTCCACCTGAAATAAGACACTACCGACCCCAACGGCACTGGCATCACACTGAATAAAAAAGGGTTTTGTATAATCAGGATGCGTTAAAACTGGGGCAGTTGACAAGGCGGTTTTGAGAGCGTGAAAAGAAGAATCAGCAGCTGCAGACCAACATACTTTAGTGTTTTTACCAGTAAGATCGGTGAGAGAAGAAGCTAAGGAGGCGAAATTTGGAATGAAGCGACGGTACCATCCGCACATTCCCAGAAAACGTCTAATCTGTTTCGTCGTTTTCGGAATAGGGTACTCCAGAATAGCTTTACATTTATCTGGGTTTGTACGGAGGCAGCCATCACCCACAATATAACCTAAATAGTCTACTTCTTTCAACACAAACTTACTTTTGGTCAAATTGATTGTTAAACCAGCGTCCTTCAGATATCCAGCAACCTGTTGTAGCAAATCGAAATGTTCAGCCAGAGTGGAGGATGTGACCAGAAGGTCATCGAGGTACACAAAGACCTTATCGTGCAGTTGGTACGGGATCACGCGGTGCATCAAGCGACACAGCGTCTGTGGGGCGTTGCATAAGCCAAACGGCATCACCTTGAACTGATACAAGGGCCGTCCAGGGACCGTAAACGCTGTTTTATCGCGGGATGCTGGGTCGAGTGGGATCTGCCAAAAGGCATCCTTCAAATCAATCGCCGAAATGAATCGGGTGTGTCCCAAACGACCCAACAATCCGTTGATTATGGGCAGCGGATACGCATCCTTGACGGTTGCCTTGTTCAGTTCTCTAGCATCCAAGCACAGACGAACTTTCCCATTGGCCTTACGCACCAACGTGACCGGTGAACACCAGGAACTTTGTGACTCCTCGATAACCCCCAAAGACAACATCCTATCCAACTCGGCATACATGAGTTTCTGGATAGCTGGGGACACGGAATAAAAACGTTGTTTGACTGGTTTTGCGGAACCGACATCGATCATATGAGTGATGAGGGATGTGCGGCCCAAACCTAAAATATCGCTGCTCGGAAAATGTTCGCGAATGAGATCCAATTTACGACGATCATCATATGTTAAAATATGGAATTTGGGTGTGTTGGTAGTTTCACCTAATTCGTCCGAATTATTTAACGCGGAGATTTTTGGGGAAATTCCAAAACGATTCCAAAAATCGATACCCAAATAAAGCGGTTGTTCTAATGAAGGGACAACGTGAAAATTCATGAATTTAGTAACTCCGTTAAATTCGACGTTAGCTCGTATATAACCAAATACTCGTTGGACTTGGCCACTCGCGATAGTTATAGTGGAAGGAAAGTTATGGAATTCAACAAAGGGATTTGACATAAGTTTCTCCGATCCACTCCCGAGAACACTGACACTCGCCCCGCTGTCGAGAAGACCCTTAAAAGGAATCTTATTTATTAAGACCTGGGCGTAAGGCCGAGTGTCACTACCCTCGGAGAATAGAACGGAGGAAATCACGTCATTTCTCATTGCGACGCGATGGTTCCAGTATTTCTTGGAACATTTTAAACGATCTAACTTTGCCAATGATGGAGCATTATAGAAAAATTTAAGAGCGACGGGAAGGGAAAGAGGATTGGATGGAGAAGAAGGATCGGGAAAGGAATCATTACTGGCAGACGAGCTTACTTCTTCGTCGGATTCGAATAGGAGCGGATTTCCGCGTCCGTATTGCTCGCTGCATCCTCCTGAATCGGTTTGAGTGGCTCTATCCTCTGTACTACCAACAGTTTGGGTTGAGGTGGATTTATTCTCTGTACATTCCGTCTGAGTGGCCGTGGTGGTGACGACATTTTTAACGTAAATCGAAGGTGATTTCAAAACTGACCTCAAGTTGTCTGCTGGAATTTCTCCTTCAGGACGTCTCGCCACTGCCGATGGAAACCCGCTCCCCGTGTGAATTGCGGATACTGAGTTATCAGGTAGTAGATCAGTAAAGGGGTAATTCTCGTACGAGTCATACGCTCCAGTATCATCATACGGACTGCCTGATGACTCATTGATCACGCGTCGTGGATGGATTGCAGGGTCCGCCGTAGCTTTGATCCGCCTGAAAGACTCCTCCCAAGCAGAGCAGCTTTTGATCAGCTCATTAATGGTGCTAAACCGACGATCGGTGAGATGAAACTGTAATTCGGGCTTCATGTTCGTCATTAAGATTTCGATGAGCTCCTCGTCCGAATACGGTGTACGACATTGTAGCGTTAAACTCCACACTTGATCGTAGAAATCCGTGAAACTTTCGTCGGGTTGTTGTTTGCGCAACTCGACCATTCGTCTGATTTCGTAATTGGTGCGGCGGTCCTTAAATCGTTTGCTCATGCCGTCTCGCAACTCTGACCAGGATACATTCGGATTATGTTTGCGGAATGTCCAATACCACTGCAATGCGATATCTTTCAGGATGGTATGTAGCTCACATAACAATGTTTGGTCGGACAATCCGCGAGACGAAGCGATGGTGTCTACCTGAAACAGGAACATTTCGATGGTGATGCCCGCTGGGGCTCCTGTGTAATTTAGTCCGCTTTCAGATAAAAATGGTTCATCGATAAAATCTTGCTCCCAATCATCTTGCTCTAATAATGTTATGTCCATTTTGGATGATGAAAGGATATAGGGTTAAACTCGCTCGATTTAATTTGGCGAAGAAAATTAAACTCAAAAATGCAATCTTTATTAAGTTTATCAATAATATACAAAAAAAAATTAATTCAATTACTTTTAAATGAAACAGAAGGTTTCAAATAAAATAGTTCGGAATAATTCCACAAACACAATAACAAAAAATATAGGAAATAAAATAAATATAAATATGAAATATAAATGTAATAATAATATAAGAAATTTGGTACTAGGGACTATGAAGCCGTGATCCACTAGAAACCTGAGGCCCGCAATCCCCCAATTTAACGACGGGATATTTGTCGAGAAACCCTCGAAAGCGGTACCTTATCGTAACCTGCCTTTGGAGGGGCTCGTTAAAAAGCATTTTTAAATATCCAAAATAAAGAAAATAATAATAATACGAAAATCAAACTACCAACACACCCTATAGTACGCCGATAGTGAAATAATACAACCAAATAATAAGAGAAAAATATAATCATAAGAATAACAAAAAGAAGGAATGGATACCTTGTAGTGGTTTGTGGGTCCCGTATTCCCACGATTAGATTAACGACGGTAGGACGAGATACCCCCCAAAGTGGCGCTTTTCAATGAGAACCTAATTTGGAGGGGCTCGTTGAAATTTGCAAAATGATACGAAGAGAGAAAAAAAGAAAAGAACCAAAACTACCAGAACACCCAGCGATGCGCAGGCAGAATAATAAAAAATGCAAAAAAAATAAAATGAACTACTAATAAGTACCCGCGGGTTCCAATACAACCCAAAATCAAACAAAATATCAAAATATCAAAAAAAATCAAATAAACATATCAAAGCAAAATTTAAACCAAAACGAAAATACGGATGGTATGATAAGAGTGGACATCCCACTCTATGTCGGCTAAATAATAAAAAAAAACAAAGAAAATAATAATAATACAATAATAAAGTTGCTGCTCCTCAAATTTCGGTCGAGAAATTTCGGGAAAAGAAGAAATAAAGCTAACGAACTAAACCCCGGACAAATGACATCCGAGCTCCACCACAATCGGACACAACATAGTGGAAATGGGAAAGAGCTCGGAAGTCGGATGTCTGAAGAATAGGGGATGACACCCCCCATCTACGCGCAATCAAACAGCCCGTGCTGGTTGCGATCGCAGATGGGGAATGCCAACCGGGAGACTGGCTTTGGTGTGCGTGTCCAGGCGAAGTCAAACGGTGCTGAACACTGGTTTCGGCGCTGGACACGCACGCCAAAGGGAATGAAGCTACAAATCATAAGAAAAATCAAAAAAATTAAAATTCGCGACATAGTTTGGGCGCCACTGTTATAGGCTGGCTACTGCCAACCTGCAGATTTTTACTAAGCACCTGCAGAGGCCTCCACGGTGATATTTTGCCGGCTACGTTCTCAGGGAGAAGTGCTAAGGTCGTGGGGTTTGAGGCATACAGGGCTCCTGGCTTACACCGTGATGATTACAGAAAGTTAGGGGAACGCAAATAATAATAAAAACCGAGTTCCGCCGAAACTCATCGGCCGGAACCTGAGGAACGAACAGCTGATAATCAAAATAATAAATAAATTAAAAAAAAAAAAAATGATAACGGAAGAGGTACCTTGGTGCGCGCATCCATCCGAATTCAAACGGGGTCGAGTCCAGGTTACGGAATTAGATGCGGGCACCAAGGGACCGCCAACACTAAACCGACACAGAGGGAGTCTCCGCTCCCATCATACCGACCGAAAAATTTAATATTTCATTTTATTTTTTTTCTAAAAATGAAAACCAAAAGAAAACAACTTCCCACGAGGAAAACGAGAGAAGGAGAGATAGCGAGAGAGAAAGGGAGAGAGAGAGAGATCAATGTGTACCGAGCACGCACCCGCTGTGCGGCACTCGATTACAAAAATTTGAAAATTTATATCCACAAAAAATTTTTAAAATATATAAAAATAAGATCAAGAAAATTTAAGATATATATAAAATTAAAATAAAAAAATATACCAAAAAAAAAAAAATGAAATAAAATCAAATAAAAAAAAAAAAATTGTACCTTAATAATAATTTATTGTTGCGGCCTTGGTGCCGTCATGCCACAGGTGTCCACCACCCGGACCGTTGGGCGTCTTCCGCCGTAAACTAAAATAAAAAAATAGCCGGCTGGCTACCGTTAGTTGCGGCAGGTGCTTTTCCTTTACGATGTCTCGCCTTATTATCGCTGCCGCTGTGCCGCCCGGCACAGGTGCTAAGTGTTTACCGTTACCCCAAAACACAAAGGCTTCGCCGGGCCACCAAAATAAGTTGAGCGTTGGTTTGCCGAACCACCGTAAAAACCAAATGACCTCGATGGGCCGTCAATGACGGGTTGGTCGTTGTCCCACAAAACCGAAAAATAATTAATGTGTGGCCTCACCGTTGCGTACGCCCTTTAATACCAGCCGACACACTTAAAAGTGGCACCTCTGTAACAATTAGGGCGTGTTTGTACGTGTCCCAGTAAATATTTCCGTAATGATGACCGACTCTCGTATCGGATTCACAATCACATAAAAAAAACGTATTAACTATAGCTTGACTGAAAGGTCAAATCAGCCAGTAAGAATACACTAGCACGGTTCGAAAAATACGGCACTTGAAACACCGTTCGAGAGGAAAAAAAAAAAGTCCAAAATACAACACTTGGTTTAATCAAACACCATCAACATAATTATTTTAGATAAGTTGTAATAAATACATATATTTAAATAAAAAACTCATCAAATTATCATCATATACAAATTTTTAAAGTTTTGATATCTTATTATCTTTGAATTTCACTCTCATACTACTTTTAACAAATATCGCAAGTCGTCAAAAAAAATTTTTCACAACCAAAATAAATTCTCTCCATACAAATCAAAAACTCGACCATTTTATCAAAAAATCACAAACTTAATGTCATCATACAAAAAAAATTCGAGCACCGCACAACTCGTAAAACGTTTTAGAAGAAATTAATCTCTCTTCTCTGTCTCTCCTTTATATCAAATTTTCGTTGGTATAAAAGAGAGACATATAAGAAAAAACATTTTTTCCAAAACGTTTTACTTTGCACACACTCGATGCGCATTGTTCTCTCTTTCCCCTATTCCTTCTCACCTCTGCGCCACCACGCGATGGGGCACAAAACAAAACGTCGAAAGTGCGTTCCTAACACATCCGAGGTGAATAAAAAAATAAGAGAAGATGGGCGAAACGAAGACAACAACCGGGGTGAATAAAATAACACAAAAATCGTCGTTGCGACCATACAGTCGTAACAAGGTTTCTATATGGCTTTTCCTCAGGACGTTTTTTCTTTAAATAAAATAATAATGAAGAATAAGATTGTATGAGTGGTTTGCTTTAGCCTTGGCCTTTGGATCCTACAGATCATTACTACCCTCAGTAATTGGATCATCCTTTTCGGTTCCCTCTTCATTCTCATTTCTTTCATTGTCTTTTTTACCGTCGACATTCATACGATAAACCACCAGACATTCGAAGCACTTCCTTGTGCACGATATCGACTCGGTAACCATACATTTTACTCGATGTTTCCAATGAGGAAATACTTGGAAAACCAAATACTTGAAAATTTTTGACATATTTACGATGGACAGTAACCAAATTGGTGAATTTAAGATCGATTAAATTTGTTTGAAATGCAATCTCTTTGTTGATTTTCTACGAATATAAAAACACAGATTAATTAAAATCACGATAGAGGTTGCTGAATGGGCGGTAGGATCAGGATTAGGCAGAGAAAAAATTAATAAATTGCTAACAATTTTGAATAACTATAAAATTGAGGTCCTAAAAACGGCTAAAACCTTACTTAGAACTCCTTTGAATTGACGGTTTACCCTTGCATAAGGCTTTTAATATACAGTTATGGCCTATTCTTGGTGCGTTTGTAGATAAGAAAAATATTTTCCCGTTCATTATTGGTCTAAATTCAGGAACCACAAAGAAAGAAAAAATTAATAAGTTTCTCTTAGATTTCGTAACTGAGGTTAAAAGTTTAATTAGTCAAGGAATTCATGTAACACGGGATAAGTTAAAAAAAAAATTAAAATTAGGAGTTTCATTTGCGATGCCCCTGCTAAATCTTTTGTAATGGGTATAGTGGAACATAGCAGTTTTCATGGGTGTTCTAAATGTAGTCAGGTTGGAACATACGAGTACATGAATAGAACTGTTACTTATAGTACAGCAACTTCTCAAATTTATTCTGATACGACATTTAAAAATAGGGATTTTCCAAATCTTCATAACATTAATTATTTTATTTCTCCGAGTGTTTTAGAATGGGTTGATGTAGGCATGATTTCGCAATTTGCTATAGATCCAATGCACCTGATTGATCTTGGATTATTGTTCAAAATTTTAACCATACTTATCAGGCGTGAAACCTTAGGAATTAAATTAAGTCAGGGTGGAATAAGTATGTTAGATTCAAAATTAATGGCCAGCGCAAGCAGTATTCCGTTAGAGTTTGCACGAAAACCTCGAACAATAAATGATTTAAGAATGTGGAAAGCTACCCAATTCAGACAATTTATTTTATACACCGGTATTGTTGTGTTGGAAGGCATTGTCAGTGAAGAAATCTATAATCATTTTTTATTATTACATTGTTCGTATAGATTGATATCTCACAGCGACGCAAAAAGACAAATTGATTTAGTGAAAAAGATGTTAGCTGCATTTGTTAAGATATTTCCTCAAATTTATGGTGAGAATAGAGTTAGTTATAACGTGTATAGACTTTAAAATAATTCAGTCTATACAAAATAAGTTACTGGACTACAGTTTTAAAATTACAAACAATTATCACCGTGCCTGCCACCGATTTATTTGTCTAAATTTCCGACTACTGAGTTGATGGCTAATTCAGACCAATTATTGATTACATCTCTCTAAGGTTCATAAAATAAACTGTGCCTGATATTTAATACTAAACTGAAAACAGTTCTGAATTATCATTTCCAGATTAATACTTAATAGACAAAAAATCAATGTCAGGCACACAGCTTTAAAACGCAAATTCTGAGGAACCAATTAAAAATTCCTACTACTACTCCTGATAAGAGTGATAGATACTCTTTGATCTGTGTCTGCAAGGTTGACGAAGCAATTATTATTAATAAAAATAAAAAAAAAATATTGAAAAAATAAAAAAAGTGAAAATTTTTCCGGAAAATCAAAAAATTTTCCGAAAAAATTTAGCTTATTATATTAATTTCAGATCCTTGGAAATCTCCACTAGATAGTTAATTTAGAGAGCTTTCAAAGCAAAATACGTGTTGAGTTCCATCGAGCGCATAATAGGGAGCACAATAAAAAATATCGACGCGGCAAGTAATGTGACAGCGTCTGTTATCACAAAATAACATGTGAATTTAATAAATTAGAAATGAAATTATTATATTAATATTATTTAAATGAAATATTATAGGTTTAAATGAATAAACGTTTCAAGAAATAATATTTTTGGTTAAAATTAATTTGGGATGTCGTCTGGCGATTACATTTTCAACTAAATCTCTATCTTACCGACACTTCCTATTAAAAAAAGCAAAGTAATCGGCCCCATCTTTTGAACAATTTTCACAACTTTGCACTATCAATACCAATTCACCATAATAAACGGCTTTTAGGGGCATATCCTCCATCCAGTCGCAAGCGTGTTAAGCAAGTTAACACCGCTGAAACATCAAATCGACATCCTCGATAAAAAAGTTGGTCGCAACATATTAAATTTGTTGTTGCTTTTTTGCGACTCTGATTTCGAGGTAGCAAAGATATTTAACATCGTACATAACCTATAAATTATAAAATTTTGAAGTTTCATATTTTGTTTAACACATAATATATTCGTATTTTGTGTGAAAGTGTTTTTAAAAATTAATTGGAATTAAATTAAATTAAAATGGAATTAGTTCAACGGCGCAGAAGAAACGCTCGGATTCAAAGAAAAATATTTTGTGATCGTGAAGATCCATTTGACTGCGACGATAACATTTTTTTTGTGCGATATCGATTCACAAAAAGCGCTGCTTGGTCTATTATAAATGATTTGACGGATTACTTGAAGAGACCCACCAATAGAAGCAAAGCGTTTCCGCCTTATTTAATTGTACGTATTTACACATTATTCTCTTATAACTAAACTATGTTGTACCAATGTATATATAATTGAACTATTCATAGGTTTTGACGTCACTTAATATTCTTGGTTCAGGAAATTTCCAATTTGTTTGTGGAGAAATGAAACTTCACAATTTGGGTCAAACCGCTGTCATCAAAATTGTTGCCGAATTTTTGGAGACGTTAATCAGAACAACTAAAATGTTCATTAAGTTTCCAAGAATCGAAGAGGAAATGGCCCGCACAAAACTGAAATTTTACAGGTGCTACGGTTTCCCAAATGCCGTTGGAGCAATTGACGGGACACATATTGCGATCCAGAAACCAGCTGTTTCGGATGCATTTTTCAACCGAAAATCGTACTATTCCATTATTGTACAAGCAGTAAGTAAATTAAAATTTAATGAGTAGTCAAATTGAAATATTCTGTTTAATTTGTAGGTATGTGATGCAAACGCAATATTTACTGATGTAGTAGTTTAGTGGCCTGGATCGACGCACGATACCCACATCTACAGAACGTCTTCGCTTTATAATTTTTTACATTCAAACGATTTCCCAGAAAATACGTGGCTTTTGGGTGACAGTGGTTATCCACTAGAACATTGTCTAATGCCCCCAATTATAGGCCCATCAACCACTGCGGAAGAAAATTATAATAAGTTCCATACACAAACGAGAAAAATTATTGAGCAAGTTTTCGGAATATTAAAAAGTCGTTTCAGAGTTCTGAGCAAAAGTCGCGGTATGATTTGCTATGATTTAAAAAAAATGCGTCCAAATAATATTATGTTGCTTTATATTACACAACATCGCGAAAACACATAACGTTCCAAATGACTTTGATGATCATCACGAAACTGGAGTTGATAGTGATTACGAAAGTGACGATGACGAAGAAATAGGCGATAGATTGTAACGTGCGTTCCATGTACGCATCGCATATACTGCTGTTGCTTCAGTGCCACAGTGTACGTCATGGTGTTGCCCCTGGAATGTCGGCTACGTACGGTTGTACCGATAAATTGTGGTTGCGCCTGCGAGGTTGGCATGTTTTTGGTTTTAGTGTACTCTGGGCGGTTTGTTGTTTGTTGGTCTTGCCGTATTGGTGTATGCATCATACACAGGCTGATAAAAAAAAAAACAGAAAACCGTACGATGATTTTGTTTTCTGTAAATGATTGGGAATTCTGTCTATGTTTGGTTGCATGTAAATACATACTGGATTCTTGTATTGCATTTTTGAACTCAAAGATAATTTTTGTTTTGGCATTCGATCATATACCTTGGTTGAAAAAGCTAGTAAGTGAAGTGAGTATTAAGCAGTTAATTGTTAGATATAATATAGCTTGTTGAAATTCGATATACAGCAAGAATAAAATAATATAAACGAAATTGTTTTTTTATGGGTAAACGATACTTGAGTTAAAACTTATGTGCCTAAACGTCTATAGTTAGACTATTAAATAAAATACTTTCAGTGAAAAGAAAACGGTTGTGTGAATTCAAATAATACGTGCGCAGTGGTGTACTTAACTTTTAAAACTTAAACCGTGCAATATATTTTGGTCGTAGTGTATTAGTGTATTGCGATTATTCGACCTACAGTTTATTCAGTTTATTACGCGCTAACCAAAATAAATTACCTTATACTAGGGTGTGTAGAGGAAATTGCGCGAAAGCTAATATTGCGTAAAAACTAATTGCGTGAAAACTAATATGAATTATAGTGAAGCATTCGGCATTCCTACCTACAGTATCGTGTACCGTTGGTGATTGGGTTGGAATACAAAAATTGGGTTTGTCGATGCGGGACTAACGGGTGTCAAGCACGGATGAGCTTGAAAATCAATATTGGTTGTGAGGAGTGTGTATAGCGGGGTTGCGGTATCGACTGACGAATTGGCGATTTTGGTGGCGGTGGTCCAACGGAGTTTTGTGCGACGGGTTCTAGTCACATGGTGTAGTGTGATATTGGTAGCGGCGATTCTGCGGTTTTTGGTGCTGAGAGTGCCGGCGTAAACCGGTTGTTCAAGGACACCGTTGATACTAATATACGGTAATTGGTGAAGGCGTGGCAGCAGCCGCATGTAACAAGGGCAGTGGACTACGGCAGTTAACCACCGGATTATTTTTGTTAAGTCATAGTTCTTTTCTATATTTTTATAATGTTTTTATTTTTTTTTTATTATTCAATCTTGAATTTCATTTGTCCTTTATTTTGTTTTGAATTTTTCAGTTTCTTTGTAGATGTACTTAATTTTTTTTAATGAATATTCTTATTATAATATAATATAAGGTCGGATTTTTAACAATGGAAAGACTTTCAGTTAATTAAACATTTCCTTCTTCTTTCATAGGAATATTTTCCATAGGCAACCGAGGCAGTATCAAGGCCGTTGGAGCGCTTCACAGTCTGAGGATACTTCGTTAAGGTAACCCATTATATAAATCTCAATTATTAATAATTTTTTTTTTGTTTGGGTTGTCTCATGAACCAATTGTTAAAATCTAGTGGATGCTAATTAACTTAAAGTTTAATTATCTTTTCTTTTTTTGTTTTACATAAATAATAAGTTTATTCATTTAAATTTGTTTGAATTCTTTAAATTTTGCTAAATAAAAAAATATATAATGTTAAAACTTAAATTTTGATAAATAAATGTGCACCCTTAAAGTATGTTGCAAGTTAAATCGTTTCGTATAAATATTTATTAACAACCATGAGTAACTAAGGAGTGGACCAAATGGAGTGATTTGAAAAAGGGTGAGTTGGATTCGAGTGAGCTGCATTTAATTATAGGTCTTATGTCATAGTTGTGTTGGATCGATCAGTGCACAACCCCACGACCGATTTTACCTCCACCCTGAGCTAGCGGCGGAAGGCATAGCGTGCACTGGTCATTTCTCTTTCAAAATTCTTTATTATTATTATTTTTATTATTATTTTTTTGCTAACGGCAGTCAATCCCAAAGCCTGTCGTAACAAGATCACAATCTTCTTCAGCAGCAGGAGGACGAGAGAATCGAGATATTTTAATTAATTACAGTTTTCAAAATTGTTAGAAACCTATTTTGTAAATAATTCATTTTTTTATTAAATATTCATTGTTCAAAAATTTGTTTTTAACCTTAAAATTATATTCACAGTTTTATTCAGTCATAAATTTCATTTCCATTATTCGGAAATTTCTAGGTACTCTTCATCTAAAAAAACATTATTATCGTCCATATGATTAGCGTCATTGTTTTTTTTGGCAATTTGTAACATTTGTTTTTCTATTGCTAATCGTTCTTTGGAGACAGCAAGATGCTCCTTCGCGACTGCTAATTTTTCTTTCGACACAGCAAGTTTTTCTTTATAAATTTGAAGAAGCTCTTCATCAATTTTATCTAGAGAAATAATTTTCTATAATAAATTAGAATAAATATTATGTAATGAGTTTTCCTTACCATTTCGGTTTCCCAACTCTTTCTTTTTATTGTGCTGCTGTCGTTTTCTTTTCATTTGTCGTAGAACACCAACAGCCCTTAATTTTGATTTTGTTAGCTGAGTTGTTCCTTTTGTTGTTGGCTCTTCAATAATTTTTTGTGTGGTGCTCAGCTCTTCTATTACATTTGCATCTGTTGCTTCGTCGTCGGTAATTTCAATTTCCGGAACAACGTTGATAGGGTTCTAAAATATACTACATATTAACATATTATTTTTTAATTTATTTTAATTTAAAATAACTACCTCTGAAAAACTGTCTGCGAAATATGAAAGCCCGGACATAGCATTTTCTCCTGCTAATTCTTCCACCAGTTGCTCTACCTCAGTCAAAACTTTAGGAGCATCACCACCAGTTTGTTTTTGATGTCTACTAATCTCAGCTATTTTCTTCTTTGTGCGGGACTTCAAATCTTTAAATTTATTTCTTAATTCATCCCCAGTTCGAGCTATATTTGTTTGGGATGAAAATTCAGTGGCTATATTTTCCCAGGCTTTTGTCAAATCGTCTCCATATAGATTAGAATCATCTATAAAACAAAAAAGTTCACTTAGAAAGTACTTTATCAATAAATTGGAATTTGTTACATGAAAGAACTTTTCTATTATTTTGAAGGATTTTTAACAGTAATAACAAGTCACGCTCACTGAAACTAGGTCGTCTTTGTTTTTTATTTTTTATTACTTCCATTTTACTATAGTATTTTTTAAATATTGAACACAATTGTAAAAATTTTCGAAATAAAATACTAAAATCTACACGATATAACCTGTTGTAAACAGAAAATATTCAAATGACAGGCGCAAATAATATTCAGCAAAACCGCTGAATTACTTACTTGCGATGTTGATCGAGGATATGCAAGTTACCAATCTGCGACTGGATGGAGGATACGCCCCTTAATCGTAATGTTTACGGCGAAATATGGTGTAAAGTGATGCTCATGGTGAGGTAAAATGGTGCGATCACAATCATACAACTGGGTACTAGTGGTCACCGATCTACTTCGTCGTCTTTCATTTTCATCGTCATTCTACAAAAGAAACACAAAACAAATTAGGACATTTAATGAAATTCATGATCAAATCCAGCTCGATTTGCTGTGGGCAACGGTGTTTTGAATGTGAATGACGTTCGAGAGGACGCTTTCGTTGGAGTAACCCTTATAACACACAGAGACAGCACTCAAATTTTAAACTTATTCACTAGATTTATTATTGTGTACAACTAAATATTTATAAAATGGTTTTGTTAAATTTACCTAATTTATTATTTATTTCATAATGTGTTTAGGTTTTAAAATGTTTGGGAAATTTTTTGATGAGGTTAATTTACGAACTTGTCAAAAATTTCTCCTCCATATTTTATAGCAGAACACTGTTTAGATATCTTCGTAAATTTAAGAACATATTTTGTTTGCATCGCAACAATGATATTAATTTTTTTAACTTATTTTTGGGATATAAAATAATTGTCAATTATTAAAAATAAAGAATTTTAGTTATTTATTAAAATAATTTAATATTCGGCTCACGATGATTTTGAAATGCCGGATGTGTTGTAAATATATTGCATGAGTATGCGTAAATTTTGTGTTTATTCTACATTTAAATATTTTTATTTTCTTGTCGATATTTACTAATGCATCCAATATTATTTGTTCGGCACAAATACTTCCGTAACATGACTTCTATACAATTTTTTTAGTTACTCTGCCGCTAAAGGTGTTTTCACATCAAAAACCCCCATGTTATAACCGATGACACGGTGCTCAGCACATAATGAAAATTTATAGAGCTATTGTTTTTTTTTCTACGCTGATGGGCTCCCTCGGCTTCACTTTCGTAGGCTTCTTCTTTAAATCCTCTCGAATCATGTCGCAAATCTAGTTAAAAGTATCCCAATCAACGCGAAAATTATTTATCCAGTCCCGATTGTTAAATGGAGTATGACTTCGGTCCACCAATATGAAGTGCGAAATTTTGACCACACACTACGAGCTTTTAGAGTAGGCACAATCTTTATTAAATTTTTGTACAACAAAGTGTTCACATTGTGCACAATTCTTTGAGCCAGAGTTCATCTTTTACGACGTTCGTTATACACTTTCATCAACAATTTAGCAAACTCGCCAGATAACAAAGCTAAACTACTAAATTATTCGATGTAAGTAGCACAAATAAATTAATTTACAAAAAAAAATATTTTTCAAACACAAAATAATTAGAATACACATACATACATATTTCAACGCGCAAAATGGTTTTTCCCTTGAAACAAAATGAACAAAATAACAATTTCTTAAAAAGAGTAACGGCCACGCAGTAATAAAATGGTAAGGTTATAAAAGAACACTCGAGCCCAATTTGAATTAAAATCACTAGGTATCCACCGAATAAAATAAAATAAATTATGAATCAAAACTGTTCCAAAATTTGTCAAAACAATAAAATAATAAACTATTAATATGTGTTCACACCACTGTGATATAAACGTGGTATTAACGAAAATGGTCATTCTGTTCAAAAACATTTCGTAAATTACGTGATGATTTTTGCCAACATTGACGTCCTATAGCCTCTGGAATTCACGAAATTGTTGAACGCTTTGAAGGAACTAAATCAGTTACAGGTCGTAGAGCTTATGAATGCCATCGTCCAGTCTGTACAGCTGTAAGTGAAAATATTCATGAAAAGCCAAGCACCTATTTCACAACAATTTAACGTCTCGTTAATCAGCCAAATATGGATGAAATTGACTTAGCTGATCTTTGCTTACAGCAGGACCAAGTTCGATTTATTGGCAACCAAGTTCGATGATCACATAATTTTAAGAAATTCTAATGTCAATTGGTCACCACGATCGTGCGATTTGATTCAGTTAGATTATTTTCTTTGGGGTTTTTGGAACAGTAAAGTGTATAGCAATGATCCACAAAGAATTCAAGATTTTAAGAAGAACATTCGATCTGAAATTGAGACCAACTGCATTTATTGAAGAAAGTCATCAAAAATTATGTTCGGATGCGGGCTTGTAACAGGAGCCGTGGTGGTCATATAGTACGATGTAGTATTCTATACACAAATGGCATAGAAGTAACTTTCATTTATCAAAAATTTTAAATTTCCAACATACAATGTGGTTATGTTTAAAATAAAAAAAAACTAAGAGATGGAACCCTGTACAATATGCGGTAAACAACAACAAAATGTTGTAAGTTAGAAAGCCTAAATTCGTAAAATAGTTTTTTCTACTACCTTCAGTTGTTGTTTGATCTGAATACAATACCAATTACTATGTTTTACGGTCTAGGGCTGAAAAGAAAAATCATAATTCAATCGGAAATAAAATATATTATACAATTAAAAATTAAAATCGTTTTAAATAAAAAATTTAAAGCAAACGTAATTTTTCTTATCATCACAGGAGGAACTATCGAAACTATCATTCTTCTGCAAAAAATAAGTATTTTAGGCACTAGAAACAAAAATTAACTCTAGCTCTTACGCACTTACATAAAAGATCGGCTGATTACGATAATTCTACTTACATTCATGCGTAGAGAATAAAGTGTTGCCTAGTATCGAAGCCGCTCACTATGGCACATTTCAAAACAGGATGTAATAAAACAGGACATCACAAAACAGTACATGGTACGGAACAGGACCGATAAAAACAGTACATCACAAAACAGTACATGGTACACTAAAGTACATGGTACAAAACAGGACCGATGAAAACAGTACATCACAAAACAGTACATGGTACGCTACAGTACATGGTACGAAACAGGACCGATAAAAACAGTACATCACAAAACAGTACATGGTACACTAAAGTACGTTTTACTGAGCGTTAAGCTGGAGGATTTTTCAGCTTGATTTGTTAAATATTTTTTATTGAATACGTTTAGTAATTAGGATATTATCAATTGGATATTTGCCTTCACCTAGAGTAATTAGACAGTATACTATATAGAATTATAATTGCTTTAATTTATAATAAAATATCCCTTCACCTAACAATATATAACATTATTTTTATTTAAATCGCTAATACTTGATCTTTGCAAAATAGATCAAAAATTTAAATAAATATATAAATCAATATATCCCTTTTTTAACCAAAAAAATGGCTCAATTTAAGTCCAAACCACACAAATGTGTGAGTAAAAAACCATAGTATGTAATGGCGTTTTTGATAAAAAATTTCGCTTGATTTGAAGTACAACCAACACAATTGTGTGTATAGTTATAGTGTTTTTTCGATCGAAAATAAGTTTGAAAAGAATGCACAAATGTGTATGTTGGTTCAAAAAACATACAAAAATAAATTTTTGACATGGTACTTTTCCGTACCCACACAACTAGTTACTAAAACCGTAAAATTGACTATTAACTATTTTGTGGTGTTCTCTTTTAATATGTACTGTTTTGCGATGTACTCTTCCGTACCATGTACTTTAGTGTACCATGTACTGTTTTGTGATGTACTGTTTTAATCGGTCCTGTTCCGTACCATGTACTTTAGTGTACCATGTACTGTTTTGTGATGTACTGTTTTAATCGGTCCTCTTCCGTACCATGTACTCTACTGTACCATGTACTGTTTTGTGATGTACTGTTTTAATCGGTCCTGTTTCGTACCATGTACTGTAGCGTACCATGTACTGTTTTGTGATATCCTGTTTTGTGACATCCTGTTTTAGCACATCCTGTTGTGAAATGTGTCGTTTCGTATGAGACCCGCCTAGTATACATTTATCAATACGTGAATTTTTAACATGTTTTTAAAAATTGACGCTCTAGTCATAGCCAACGAGAAAACGAATTGTATAAGTATTCACTACACTAAGTACGGATACATATCAACGAAATTTGATATTTTATCTCAATTACCAAAAACGATTCAATCGAAAAACGAAATCTATTTTGTGAAAAACAAGAAGATTTTGTTCTTTCGATATGGTAAATGAGATTTTGTTGCTAGTCCATATAAGAGACATAAACTTTCCAATTTTCCAACAATTCAGTTTGCATAAAATTGTATTTTTTCATACTGAACTAGAAAACGAGTTTTTTATGGCATTGAAGAGGATGTTCCATTTCATTTTTTTATAGATTATCAACAAAAATAAGCGAAAACTGTTTTTAACACACAAATGCTACAAAAAAAAACTTTATTATGTTTTATTCTAGCGATTGATCATTTTGGTTACACACAAACTGTCAATTTTTTGTTTAGCACGCAAACAAACGAATAATTTATAATTTGTGTTGTTGGATATGTGGTGGTAGGTATATAATTAAAAAGTTTTGATATTTTGTTGCGTGTAAATTAATAATTAATAAAATATAAATAGAACCGTAATACTAATTCTGTGTTATGTAGTTGCACAACAGTATAAACCAAATATAAATTTAAATTATTTTAAAACTAAACATTTAATTTAATTTTTATGTAGACAACTAATTAGTTTGCTCGTGTAGTCGTGTTTCTAGGTAGCAATTTTGAATAGCCATCAAAATTGATTGCTAACATCATTAAAATACTATATACTCGTAGTATATGCCATGCAGCATTTTTGCGGTAGGCAACTGATAGCTCTATCATGTATGCCTATGTACCGCATTTGTGCAACGTTAAATCTCCAATAAATATTACGAAATATTTATTCATGGATCTATGAATGCAACCCGATTACGAAATGAATTCGGGCGTGTACTAAAATCAATTTCTGTAATACGCTGAGTTCTGTGAGATCACATTCTGTGATTCACCAGAAATAGTCAACGAGCAGCTCGCCATAATGTGAATATCTTTACTATGGTGTATGTCGGTAATGAATCGCGTGCATCATAATCGGGATGTTATAATTGCAGGGAACTAAGTTCTGACTTTGACACAATAGCTGTTGTTAAGAGGATTATGGTTAGGTGGTTACATAGAACAAGCTATTATATTGAATGTAGTACACTTATTTTCCGGTGGGAGGAGTTTCTTTGAAAGGAACACTGTTTGCTAAGATAAATACAGATATCCGTCGTGTATTGAACACCACCAAAAAGTACCACTAGATAAATTACTAGATGATCTCTGAATCAGTTGTAATACTGAATAAATAGAAAAGAAATATTTATTTAACATTTCACACAAAAGACTCATTTTAATAGGAAATATATAATACATATTACAATTTTTTATAAAAGAGCGTACCATTTCGATCATAAAACACAGTTGTGCCATTTTATAAAACTAAATGTATTTTTTTACGCCATTTAATTGACATTTGGATATCAAGAGCAGAAAAAGTGTTTAGTTGTTGCTCGCGAACGCCCGAGAAACATACTCCTTTATGCTCAGATTGCACACAATATTATTTCTATAGTGCACATTATGCGTTCGTCGCGGATGAGGTATTTGCATTGAATATTAATTTATTAAAGCCTTATTAACACAGTCCTACTTTGCGCCTAATGAAGAAACCGCCACTTTTGTTGATGTTAGATATCCGGGTTTTGGGTCGTGGTGAAATTGAGGCTTGCATTCTTGATAAAAAAGAGGCCAAACTATACAATGGAGTTCCAATTGAGCTAACTATAGGGCGGCATGGAACATTAACTTTATGAATTTTAGGTAAACCATACATATTTTGCCAAAACACCATTGTAACATCGTAGATGTTTACCTTCTTGAACAGTTATTTTATTATTGTTTTGCCATAAGGTTATCATTTTGTTCAGTTAGTTTTGAATAGATAGTGTATTATCAAAGAGCACGGTGAGCAAGATGGTGTTACGTGTTACCTTTGTGTGCTCTAGTAATTAAAATTTCCGGATGATCTTTAATGATTTTTTTTTTTTGAAAAATTTATTTTAAACGTTTTTTCAACCGATGCTAATAATGTACGGTGACGGTTTTTAAAATTAGTCACAATATTAATAACTTCATTACGTAAAGTTGGTTTATCTAAATTATCATCCGTAATATTAAGCGCACCTTCAATATTTCAAATTATTCGAACGTAAGGAACCGATATTTTAGATATTAGAGGGCACAATTTTTCACCCAATTTTAATATGTCAGAAACCTCAGTATAAGATATGTTTATCAACTATTTATCTGTATCAATATTTGTATTTAAATTTATTACCTCAGGATCTGTGTTTATTGTCTATTATTGTCTAGTGATTGTGGATTATTGTCCGTATTGGTATTAGTGTTATCATTTATTATATCAACATTTAACATATTATTAAACTGTTTAATATTAATATTCATACCTGATATATTCATACCTGTTTTTAAACAATGCTACAATTTCATTTTGTTGTGAAATTTCTAAAATGGTATGATGAGATGGTATTTTTAATTTGATGTGTTTTTGATTGTTTAATTCATCATTACCTCGAGTTACACGACGAATGAAAAATGTGCGCTTATGACTTGTAGTAACTATTACATAAACAAATTGTATATAAATTCAGTTTTCTTTTACTTATTTTCAAGCCCGGCACATACGACAGATGGAAATCCGAGATTTATAATCCCACCATTTTAACCAATCAAATCTCAAAAATTATACAAAATACGCCGGTCATCTCAAAAAGTTGACAAATTTCAACTTTTGAGCAAAAGGTCCTGCAGACGACCAACTTAACAAATCAAAACTAATTATTCAGCAATATTTTGTAGATATCGGTAAGTCGTCGGGCATACATCTTTTTGCATTGTAAATTTTGCATTCACACAAAACGTGGAAAATACCCTTTATTTTATATAAGGAAACTTTGAACCCTCCATAAAACACAGCCAAATTGACAGCCATTTTTTTTGTTTTGCACAGCAACTTGTTTGTTTTGAAAACAAACATTATTTCGTAATGTCAAAATGTTGTGCTAATAAATAGCCGTAGGATGATTTTAATAGTAAACATGTCTAATTTTCAATTATTTTATGTTTAATATTGGAAAATGTTTTAATTGGTTTAAATTCATGATCCCAGAATATAATGAATATTTTTAACAGCGAAGCTCGTCGCATCGTGCTTTTCCTTTGTAAATTTTAGTTTTGCTGCCGTTATTTCTAAATTGTATTGTGTTCATTAACCAAAAATTTCTTGTAAATTAGGTTTAATTATGTTATTATTAAAAGATTTGTTTTGGAAAGTGTTACATATATAAATGAAAATTAACACACAAATAAAACTAAATAATATAAAAATTTCCCTTTGCAAATATTTGCAATGCATTGAAATACATTGAAATGCATTGAAGTTATACTTTTTTGTTCATTTTTTTGTGTGTTGTAATGAGTTCTTCTCTAATGACATTTGGATTGTTCTGTGTTGTAAAACAGAGTGATATGTTAGATTTTTGTATTATAAAATTTTAATCAAATAAATTAAACTGCTAAACTATAATTAAATAAATTGGAAATTATTTGGAACTTTATGTGCATTTTATATTAGATAATACTATCCCGTGAAGTATGTCCTAACTTTGTCCTAAAATTACAAAAACAAATTTAAGACAAACTTCATGCTTCTATATACACTATGAGGTTTTTCCTAAATTTGTTTGAAAGTATTAGTGAAAATAATAGATAAAATAACGTTTAAATTCTATTTGATTTGCCGGAATGTTGGCAATTTTGATATATAAACACATGCGAACACTACGGCAACATAAATTTAAACTGCCATGCAAATTTTTAAGAAATAACAGTGTATAAAAAACGAATCAGATTTAAAGTTATATTCAAACCCTAAGTAGCTATGACAATATTTTCATGCCTATGCTGGGATGTTCTAACATCATCCTTTATCTAATCTCTATCTTCATCGTTTAGTTTATCGACGTTTATGTTTCGTTTCTGTATCTACATTATCTCTGTTTCAATTATTATATCAATTTCAATTGAAACATGGTGATGTTAAAATTAATTATTTTTGATACTAGAACGAATTTGGTGAAATAGGTATTGTTCAAAAGTATTCTAGTAGGTTGTGATAGCAATGGGAAAAATAATTGACAAACGAAACAAGATTCAAATTATTTATAACAGAAAGGGAAGTTGACAAATTTTCCAAAAAATAAGGAAAAGCAACGTGCAGGATTGTTTAAACATTTTGAAAGTGGTATTCATTAAGTATAAGATTAAATTTAAATAATTTTAAAAACCAAAAATTTTCTTTGAATAAATGCTGAGAACTATCACAACTGAAACGGCTATTTTTTAAAAAGCACAGGGTATAAATAAGCCAAAACGTAATGGTTATATGAAAAATCTGAGCTATAAAAACGATAGTATTCAAAGTTTTTGATTGATTGTAGTTAATTACGTTTGAAACAGGAAATTTGCATGGATTTTCTTTGAATAAACGCAGACGGCTACTACACCTGGAATTGAAATTTTCTTATAGTAGGAAGCCTCAATTACTCGAAAAATAACAGTTCTTTGAAAAATCTAGAGGAGAAGGGGGTTAGTATTCCATGTTTTTGATTGACGAATTGACAACGTTTGAAACAGCAAATTTTCTTGGATTTTCTTTGAACAAACCCAGACGGCTACCACACCTGGAATTGAAATTTTCTTATACTAGGAAGCCTCAATTACTCGAAAAATAACAGTTCTTTGAAAAATCTAGAGGAGAAAGGGCTTACTCAAAACATAACGGTTTTCTGAAAAATCTACACAGGTAGGGGCTAGATATACTTGATATACTTTATTGACTTCTTGCCTTAGAAACCAGAAACTCAGACAGCTATGGTTATTATATTTTTGAAGGTGATTTTCAAATATAATTAGACCTAATTTTATAAAAAACACAATAGTTTGTTGAAAAATCAGGCGAAGTTTTCTTTCATTTATTTATTTAGCTGGAACCTTAAGAGTTTCTGACTTAATGTCACGAAAGGCTCATTGTGCAAATACGGTTGGTTATATTCAAGGTTTTTTATTTGCCAATTGAATTTAAAAATTGATTCAAATTTTCATAAACTTTCTTTGAGTGTACACAGTCGACTAGCATTCCTTGGGCCGTATTCTTGAAATCGGTGGAAATTTCTCTATATTCGCATTTTTCGCCGGTTACTTTAATAATTTTTTCAAATTTATTTTCAAGTTTATTATTATTTGTCTCCTTACTAAGGGGATAATTTCAAATCGATTTATCCCCTCGTAATTTTTCCCTTAGTAGGGAAAAGTTGAAAGATGTTTTTAATTTAAAAAAGAAACGAAATTTTAAAAAAATAATTAAAGTAGCCGACGAAAAAATTGGAATAATATAGAGAATTTAAAAGCAAATTGTATTCCAATTGGGGAAATTTCCACCGATTTCAAGAATACGGCCCCTGGAATGTTTATTTTCTGCTACAACACCTTAGGTACTGAAATCATAATTGTTTGTTTTAATTTAGAATCATTTGAGGTATTAAGGTTGTTTTGGGAAAGTTACTGCTCTGTGAAGTTTTTAATTGTGTAATCCATATTTGCTTTATTACAGTAAAATACCGTAGCTTCTTATAATTGTATTGAACCTAACCTACCTTAAAACACTCATGTTTTTTTCAAAATATCCCTAATATGATATCGTAAGTTTTTTTAAAAATTAAACAGCAAGTTATTCTGTAAAACTAAATTATTAAACAGAAAAGAGAAAAAATAAAATTTGTGTGCGTGAGTATAAAAGGAATTTTTTTCTGTATTTTTGCATTACTTTCATTACTACTTTTTTCATTACATGCTGTGCGCATCGTAAATAAATATTTTGTGAAGTTCATTTGTGTTTTTCGTGTTTCGAACATTAAAAACATTTTTTAAAAACTAAAATAATTTTCGAAAACAGTTTGTTATAATTGTTTGTATTCGAGCGTTTGTTTATTTTAAAAAGTTTAACTACAACTAGGAGCAGCGTTTTACAGTTATTTATTTTGAGTAAAAGAATTTGAATAAAGAACTGTTAAAACTTTGCGGTTGTAGTAGTTGACGATCTTGATTGTTGAAATATTACCAACAATTTAACTTAATATTTTTATTGTTGTTTAAAGTATAGTTAGCCGTAAAAGCATTTTTTGAATGATTGAATGGTTTAAACGAATGATAAAATCTTATCTGCATTCATCAGTTAAAGAGTATTTGTGATTAATAGAACCAATCATCATTAATTAATTAAATTTAATTATATTGTTATATATTTATATTTTATTGTTTATTATGCGTAATGTAGTTTTAGTCACTATGGCCGGTGCTACACGAGATTTTAATTTCTGGTTTCAAACTACATAAGTCGTAATAGATTTTTTATTGTTAATTTAAACCTTTATATTAAATGAAAACACCTAATTTTTTGTATTATTTTATTCTGTTCTCTCGAAAATAAAATTTAAACAAAAATCTACATCTCAAAAATGCCCTTAAATTTTTTTATTTTCATTTCTATTTTTGTCATTTCGGATTCACTTACAAAAATTGTGCGACATAAAATTTTTGTCCGTGAATCTGAAATGACAAAAATAGAAATTAAAATAAAAAAATTTAAGGGCATTTTTGAGATGTAGATTTTTGTTTAAATTTTATTTTCGAGAGAACAGAATAAAATAATACAAAAAATTAGGTGTTTTCATTTAATATAAAGGTTTAAATTAACAATAAAAAATCTATTACGACTTAGTTTGAAACCAGAAATTAATATCTCGTGTAGCACCAGCCTATGACACTATATGCTGTATATGTTTTGTACCATACATAAGTGTGAATGACGAACTTTTAAAGGACATTAAATTCACTAGTTGTCATTTACACTTTTATGATTATTATTATATGAAATTAATGTTATGAGTTTAAGATAAAATAAAAAATAAATAAAAAATATTTGGAAAAAAATAAAAACTGAAGTATGTATGGCGAATGAATGTACCTTAACTGATAGTATGAGTGAAATTGGTGATACTAATGTTATTCCACCAAATACTATTGAAGATGATACTATACTGCGCCAAGCACATCATTCAATCCGGAAAATTGCGTGGTTGTCACAGTTTTGAATAAAGAGCCTTATACTGATGACAATTTTGATATCACAAACATCGATGTTGTGATTAAAAAAGATAGCACTGATATTTGAATATCACGAGGCTTTATGAATATATCTTTAGATATAACCTAAATGTGGTCGAATGAAAAATTACGCGAAGCGATTGTTGAAAACCTTAATGCTGCAAAACACACATGTGTTCTCGCGTTCCGCACATTGAATATAAATCGTAAAATGCAGGTTGTAACTCAGTATGCCAAATGTTAGTATACTGAACACAAACAACAATTTAAATTTGTTATAAATTCACAAAAAATTATGCAAATTTACTCTTCTAATCCTGATGCATTAGATCACGGACATTGTAAACAATTTAGTCAATTAAGAGGGGCTAGAAGATTAGCTACCCAAGATATTTTATGCAATTTAACCGCTCATTTAACCGGTTTGCGACAGCTTGCTCACATCGATCTGAATTTGTTAGTGAGTGGTAATATACAACAGATAGTGAAGCCCAGCAACTTGAGAAAAGCAAAAGACTGAAATTTAAATATGAATAAATGTTATACAAAAGAAAAACGATACTGAGTAGTTATTATTTGTTGGATTGAAAAGCTCCTTTACCAGCTCACCAAGTAGTAGGTAGGATCGAGGTTTATCGATACAGATTATGGCCGGAACAGAATTAGAATCCATTGCCTACATTTGTCTTAGTGTGCCTACCACGGTTTCTTTAATGCGACTTATTAGTGGAATATAGCTCTTTTTATTTGAGTATCGAGAATTAATTAAGAATAAAAATGTGAATCTAAATTCTGAATCTGAACCAAAACCAAACTCAAACCAAAAAATTATACAGTCTTTAAACTAAACCAAAACCAAGTTTTGCAATATCAAGAAACCGAAACCAAACCAAAAAACATAATAAAAATTTGTTATTAAACCAAAACCGAACCAACTGAAAAAAACTTTGGTTTCCAACTCTGTGTATAAGTGTCGATTATCATCGTTGTTGTCATGCAGATTTGACGCTAAAGCTTTGTTCATAACATCGAAAAAACCATGGTATGAATACCATAGTTGGAATTTTGCTCATAATTTTAGTCTACTTTGTTTGTCATCAAAAATGTCAAATATTTTATATTTTTTTTGCGCTTGGTTGTGTTAATAACAAGTTGTGTTTCTGTTTTATTTTATTTATTTGTGATTTCATTTCATTCAAAGTGTTTTCATATTTTTTCTTTTTTTTATTAATCATTTAGTTTTTTTGTCAAACGTTAATATTAATTTTCAGTTCAGTTTTTATTTTCAAGCATAATTTTCAGTTTTATTCATTTTTTTGTTTCTTTTTCTGGTTCATTTCGCGTTTTTTTTAATTAATAATTTTTTGCAAAATGTCTTTATCAAGACAAACCATCGCTAACATTTTGAGAGAGGATATTAAAGTTCTTTACTCCTTGTTGGCCATTTATTTACAAAATCGAAGACGTACTGAACAGCGTCGGAGTGTAAGACGGTTTTGTGTTAACCCGGTTAATCGCAATCGACAAGCTCAGGGCTATTATAGTAATCTTGTTGGTGAAATGAGATTGACTGACAGAGAAGCGTTTTCCAATTACCATCGAATGAACCATGAATCATTCGATGAACTGTTGTCATTGGTTGGTCCGCTTATTCGGAAGCTAAATATCGGGGACAGATCTGTAACCGAAAGGCAACGACTATCCTTAACACTACAGTATCCACTATGAAATTATTGGAATATTTATGTTTACTAAAAAAAAAATATATTTTAGATTTCTCGCTAGTGGCGATAGTATGGTGTCACTTGGAAAATACGGCTATCGTCTGGGAAAAAGCACCACATCCGTAATAATACGTGAAACTTGTGAAGCCTTATGGAACGTTTTAAAGGGAGTAGTTTTCCCTACACCCAGTAATGATATGTGGAGAGAAGTCAGAAGGCAGTTTGATGAACAATGGAATTTCCCACATTGTTTAGGAGCAATGGACGGAAAGCACGTGATTATTCAAGTAAATTTTTATTTATAATTAAATTAACATTTGTTAATTGTGGATCAACTTACCGGAACTAAAAACACAGCCATAGTGTTGTATTATTCGCGATATGTGATGCCAATTACAAATTTATTCTCGTCGATATTGGTGCGCCTGGACATGTTGGGGACAGCAATATTTTTAGGCGAAGCAATTTTGGAAGATCTATAATATGCGGTGGAGATGAATTATGCTTACCACATCCATCAAATCTTCAAGATCATCAGGAATATCCCTACGTATTTATTGGAGATGAGGCATTTCCACTGCTACCTAACCTCATGCGCCCTTACCCTGGTCGAAATACAACGCTTCTCCCGTTGCACAAAAGTGCATTTAATTACAGATTGTCTAGAGCAAGAAGAGTTGTAGAGAATGCATTTGGAATCCTGGCGAGCAGATGGCGAATATATCGACGACCCATTTTTGCAAGTAAGTCAACAGTGTTGGCTATTATAAAAGCCACGGTAGTGTTGCACAATTGGCTTCGCGATAAAAGAGTATCGGAGTACATAACTGCGGGTCTCATTGATAATAATGTTGGAGAAAGTTATCAACCAGGAATGTGGCGGAATGAAGAGAGCACTGAAATGCAAAATAGTCATAGAGTAGGATCAAATAATTCCAGCCAGAGTGCATGAAATAAGAGATGCATTTACAAAATACTTCAACGAAGTTGATGTGCTACCTTGGCAATATACAAGTGTACAGTAAAACAAATTAATTAATGTTAACACATTTATTATCAAAAAATAAAGATTATAATAATTTTATAAAATAAGGTACATACTTAGTTCAATTATTTCATTTCATTCATTCATTAAAAAGTAATTCATTTATTAATTCATTATCAATAAAGTAATGTATATATATATTTGGGTGGCCCACGTTTATATGGGAAACACACCCCCTAGAAATGTGAGGTTATGCTAAAAACTTAAACAGAAAAAATATTGGGTCGATCGAAGGTCGTTTAGAGGTCGCGACTTGAGCGCGAAGTTCGATAAAAACGGTGTTTTTTCGATTTTTCACGTTTAAACGAACAGAAAAATTATTTAAAATTTTTTCTCAGACTAAATAAAAATTGAGGTCAATAGAGGAGAAATTTCCTTTCCAAAACATTAAAGATATCGAAAATCGGTTAACAAATAGCGAGATTATTGCCAATTTTCGAAACTATTAAAAACCCAAATAATAAACGATTTTTTTTTAAATCCTAGAATTTATCTTCAAAACTACAAAAAAAAATAAATAAATAAATAAAAATGAGGTATAACGAATAAACAAAGGAATGTTTTATGATGTCATAAAAAACCGTATGAGTCATGAGAAGTTACCATAGTTGTGATTTATGATGCCATTATCATAAAACCCAACTATGTTAAGTCCTTATGACTCATTTGTCTCATTAGTTATTGTATTTAAAATTTAAATCCGCCTACTGCACTAATTATGATCTGATATGGCCAATATATTTCATTGTATCATATACTATATAAACAAAATAAATGCAAATTAATTTCAGTTTAAATCCAAATCTCTCGAGAAAAGGACACAAATTTGTAGAAATTAGATCTAATCATTTTAATAGTTTTATTAATATTTTTAAGAAAGTGCTATTACAGTTGATAAAATGACAGCTAATTTACGGTCCACTACAGAAATTTATCTTCTTGGGCATGAGTACTGTCAAATTATTGGTGCTAAGTTACCATCAAAAAAGCAAGTGTTGTGTCGTTTTTTACAATCACCGTACTGTAAAATTAACTATTCGTGAAAGTACAGCTCTGACAATCCAGGAAGTGTCTATTTTTTGGGCAAAAGTATGAATTCCAGTGAAAAAGGAACAACATTCTATTGAAAAATTGGAACAATTGCATGATGAGTGGAAAAATCTTCTAAAGAATAAAAATAAACCTTTAAAAGTTTACCGCGAAAGAGAAATTGCCTTTACTAGTAAACTGGATGATATTTTCGATATTGCCCATACTAATGCCTTATCCATGATGACTAGTGAAGACGACAAGCGATTCCTCTTATGTCACAGCGTGAAAAAGGGAGCCCGGATATTTGGCTGGAGTCAGGCAATATGAAATCGAAAAAGAAAAGCGGAAATCGGAACTTCTGATGGCAGAAAAAAATCGTAAACGAAGACATCTTGAAGAAAAACGCAAATCAATTCCAATAGACTCACAAACATTATTTTCATCATCGGAGAGTGACAGCGAAAGGACATCTGATAACGACATGAGCTTCGAAAATATTGATTTGCCCGTGCTAAGCGCAGAAGGAGCCTCTATAGGAAGCAAATGTTTCATTACTCCTAGAATATTGTCAGCTTTGGATAAGTGGAAGATTACAGATCGTGCAGCAATGCATTTAATCAGTGCCGTTGCCGAAAGTCTTGGACATTCTATTGATGACCTCGTTTTGAGTTGAACAACACTGAGGCGTCTTCGTGAAACAAATAGAGTAAAAATAGCAGAATCAATTAAATCGACTTTCAAGTTTACGACAGGCGTAGTACATTGGGATGGAAAATTACTTCCGGAGTTATCTGGAACGGAGACCGTGGATCGTTTACCGGTGATTATTTCCCATATAGATGGAGAACAATTATTGGGCGTTCCCAAAATATCAAGAGCAACTGGTTTGGAAATGGCGGAGGCTGTTTTCCAAAGCTTAATTGATTGGAGAATAGCTGACAATGTCGTGGCGGCTTGCTTCGATACAACATATTCAAATACTGGAAGACTAAATGGAGCAGCTATTATTTTAGAGCAGAAACTGGAACGAAGTTTATTATATCTTTCTTGTCGACATCACATATGTGAAATTACATTACGCGCTGCAATTGAATCGAAATTGGGCAATACATCAGGAGTTTTTGTGAGATTCAAGATTTTTTATTATTATTCCATTATTTGTGAGATTCAAGAATGACTGGAATTCCTTGAATAAGAATAATTTTAAAGCAGGCATAGATAATCCTAACGTTCATATACAATTAAATGATGTGAAAGCGGAATTAGCTGGTTTTTGTAACAACGAATTGGCAAAGGAACATGCTCGTGATGACTACAAAGAATTATTGGAAATTACTTTAATTTTTTTGGGCATGATACCAACTGAAAATGTCCATTTCCGCCTGCCGGGGCCTATGCATCATGCTCGCTGGATGTCCAAAGCCATTTATGTATTGAAAGTATTTATCTTTCGGGAGGAATTTAAGTTAACAGCACAAGAACAGAAGAATTTACGGGACATTTGCATTTTTGTCGTAAAATTTTATGTGAAAATTTGGTTCCATTGCACAAAAGCTGCTAAAGCACCACAGCTGGATTTCAACTATTTACGAGATATTTATTTGTACAAAACACATGACGAAAAGTTGGCGATGGCTGTACTGAATAAAATATGTGGCCAATTGTGGTATTTATCCGACGAAAGCATTGCATTCTCTTTTTTCGACGAAAACGTCTCTAGCGCGGAGAAAAGAAGAATGGTGCAACAATTAAGTCAATTAAGCGCGTCGAGTTGCAAATTGATGATGTAAAAACATTTATTACGAAAAAACTAGCAGATTTTGTTACACCAAACACTGGCGATCTTTTTAAAAGGTTCAATATTTCTACAGATTTCTTGAACAAAGATCCGGATATGTGGCCTCGGGATAATAATTTCAAGAACGGAATGAAGATTATCAGTCAAATAAAAGTCGTAAATGATATCGCAGAACGTGGTGTTAAATTAATACAAGATTATAATAAGAAATTGACAAGAAATGAAGAGGACATGCAATACTTACTACAAGTCGTAAAGGACTATACACAGACGGTTCCAACATACACCAAAACAGCGTTAATGGGTAGACTATCAACTTAGATTGATTATTTTAATACTAAAAATTAATTTATAATATCATTGTATAGAAGAAACATTATGCATTAATAATAATAAAAAAAAAATTGTAATAATTTGACTTGTTTTTATATTTTGGAAATCTGGCAATAATCTCGCTATTTGTTAACCGATTTTCGATATCTTTGATGTTTTGGAAAGGTAATTATCTCCTCTATTGACCGCAATTTTTATTTACTCTGAGAAATTTTTTTAAATAATTTTTCTGTTCGTTTGAACGTGAAAAATCGAAAAAAATACCGTTTTTATCAAACTTCGCGCTCAAGTCGCGACCTCTAAACGACCTTCGATCGACCCAATATTTTTTCTGTTTAAGTTTTTAGCATAACCTCACATTTCTAGGGGGTGTCCCGTTAGAAATTGGAACTTTCGAAAATTTGGGTCACCCTAATATATATATATATATATATATATATATATATATATATATATATATATATATATATATATATATACATATTTAGAGTTTATACAAAGGTACAAAAACATTACAAAATTAATAAATTTAAAAAAAAAAATAAAATTTCAAAATTTTTAATATTTCATAATATTAAGAAAAACTAAGTAAATTAATTTAAATTTTGGAATTTGCGCCTTTTTTACCCTATTATTTCTATCCTCAATGAGCATCGTCAATTCATAAAAAATGACGACTGGTCTGTTCGAGGCCATTGAGCAAAATCATCACTCCACGTGTCAGCGAATGTCCTCAGCAAACATTGATTAGATGTAATTGCCGATAGCAGCTTTTGATGTTCGCGAATTGTGTCGCAAATATATTGTGCGTCTGGGTCTACCGGAACGTCGGGCAATTTTAATTTAGGTACTGGAGCACGTCTAGTGGTTTGGCTTTCAGCACTTATTCTTGATCTTTTTGGTAGTGGAACACGCCTGATGTTAGTGGCGGACCGTTCAACAAACACCCAGAAACCTCTCCTGATGTAGTGGACTGATTGAAAAATCGTCGGTGTCTGTGGCGAGTGGCGACGACAGACCAACATCCACATCCCGTGTGGTTAAATCGTCAGCAGTCTCGTCAAACAATTCTTGAAATTTTGTAACAGAAATTTGGTCCGATGAAAAACTGCTGAGTAGGTCTACAAATAAGAAAGGAAAAAATAGTTTATTTTGTATATCAGGTTGAAAATATAAAAAATCAATAAAAAAATCATATCACATTTACTATATCATAACTTTTTAAGCTCCTGTTTGCGTTCCAATTTGGTAAATGAACGTCACATGAATAAAAATATACGCCCGTGATACGAATATTTTAAATGTAAATACGTATACATTAAAAACTACACTAAGTTGAAATTTTCTGAAATATTGATAAGTTCTATTTTGAAAATAAAATACACTTAAATTTAAAAATATAAGCGAAATAACTCAGTGAATAGTTCAGGTTTTAAAAAATCAAGTGCCCTTAAAATCCACTGGTCTTTGGGATTTGAAGGGCCTGCAGCACTTCCACTTTTTGGTTGTTTTTTTAATTTAACGTATCGCGCACGAAGAGATTTCCACCTCTTCATTGCCTTTATGGCCGATACTCCTACCTCTTTTGCAATTTCTTCCCACACAATCCTCTTCATACATGTATTTCGGTAATGTGTGTGTCGCAGCTGGTATAAAAATTGCCTGCCTTCCAACCGGACTTCCTCGACGATTTGTTCGTCTATATTTCTATCGCGACCTAAAATATTGAGAAAAAAATTTATTTTACACAATAAAAAATTGTACCTAACGAAATCATAGTAATTTATCATCATAAACAACAATGTATAGGTAATAAATTACACGAAAATTAGTAACACTTGTCTTAAATTCTGATATTACTTACCTATGTTGTTATTCATTATTTATTTCGTATTGTATTTCGGCTGTATTTAGCTTCCAAAATTCACAAACACAAAATAATTTTGCTTGTCAAAAAAACTAAAAATTAATTACGTATTTTGTTTTGAGCAAAATAATAGACCATAATTTTCATTTCTTATGGATTTTAGTTGGTAACCCTGCGCTACTCTTGCTCAAAGTAAGATACATATTTTTCAACTCGAGTATGAAAAAAGTAGGCGGAGTTTTTATGTTTTGAAGCGATTTCATTGGTGTAGAGCATGGTTATCAAAACCATGCTATTTTTCCCGATGTTATGAACAAAGCTTAAATGGAAGAATTTGTTACGATTGTATATATAATTCGAGAGTACTGAAAATAGACCATTGTACGGAAATCACAATAAAACCATTACAATCGAAATAACAAAGTAAAACACAAATTATTATTTGAAATCTAGTAAGCGACTTTGCATTTTTCTATGGAGCATGAACTGAACCGGAGCAGTGGTGGGATTTTCTAACATCACGTTTTTCGATACTTATCGAAAAGTGTGTCTCTTTTTTCTAGAATAAATTGGCTTACTGTTTCTTTTCTATTGTGATCGCAGTCTACTAGAACAATTTTGTTGATATTCTCAATTTATTTTTTTCGATAAAGTATCACATATAAAACAAATAGATGATAGAAACAAGTTCTATTCGAGCTGGCTGACATCGCAATAGAAACAACGTAATTGAAAAACGAAAAAACTTTCAATTTTATTCGTGACAAAGAGTGGTAAATTTCGATAGTATCGAAAAAAATGATGTTAACAAATCCAACCCTGCCAGGTATATCAAGAAGACAAGAAATACAGCTAATATCTAAACATTCAAAATTGTTTTATCATTCGTCTTGCTGTGCGAGGGACAAAGTGTGCTGCCCTTAGAGCGAGAGTGAAATTTATTTACTTGAATAAACAAAACAACAGGAAACAATTGTTTTGCGAATTTATGAAAAAGCGTAATTGCCATGGTAGTCGTTGGTATGTAATTGGAATATTCAATTTCAAATATTTAATTTTTGTGAAACAAATTTTCTCGAAATATGACAATATTGTCATAATTCCATCTCTATTGACATCTCAGCTAAAAAGCTGCTTATTGTCAAATAAATATTACGCTCTATGCTCTACACTGTTTAAACAGAAACATAGTTTAGGTCAATGCTTCTCTTTGTTGCTTCAGGAAACGCATATTTGGTAGATTTAGGAATCATAATGTTGATACTCGTATAACGTATAAAGAAATAAATGAAAAATATAAAAACGGAATACAAGAGAACGGATGAAAAACGCGCTTTCCATAAAATGTTGAATAAGTTTGAAAATTGTTAGTGTTTAGTTTTTGTTATGTGTTTATCTTGATTTAATGGGTGTAAAATAACAATTTTTTGAAAGCAAAAAATATGAAAACGCGAGCATAACACAAAAACTATATAATGATGTTGCTCGAAATACTCGTAATTTACATATTCACATTCACACATATAGGAAAATTTGAAATGAACGATAATGGTGTATATTTGTTTTTTCCAAGATAAAAAGATATCACTTGATTATTATAGTTTTTGTTTTGATTACAGCAATATTGCCAAGGCGTAATATTACTCGTATATTGTCGTGATTATTTGCTTGAATATAAATGAAAGCAATTTGTTACGTAGTTTATTTAATATGATGCTCAAATCGTATCCTCTAAGACGTTGTCAAAAATGTCAACTTCTAAATGGTTGTGAAGAGAGTTTGTTACTTTCGACATGGTAAATGATATTGTGAGTCGTATAGTAATGATTCTGTACGTTCGTTTTGAAAACAAGAGACAGATGAATTTTTTAAATTAAAAAATTCGGCCATCTTGTTAGACTGTAATAACCGTCATTGAACGCATTACACGTCACAATTTCCAATTTCAATATTTGAATAATACGTCAATTGCGAAAACAGTCGAATTTCAAAAGACTGAATTAAATAATGTTCCTTATTTTCTTTAAATCACTTCAATTTCGATTTGGTGGTATATTTATACTTCGAGGCAGGGGCCCCCTATTTGGGTAGTCACTATCTTCAGGCTAATATGTGATCCAGATCCGGAAAACCAAATTCGTGACAACCGTCAATGGTGTCTACAAAATATATATCATCTACAAAACATTTCAATTTCGTGTCGGTCACCGTACGAAGGCGGTTTAATAAATAGCGCATGTATGGTGCGAAATACTCTGGTATTTTATTAATTTACCTATGAAATATATCCATAAATATCAGACCCGGCAAACGTTGTTTTGTTCGTAAACAATTTGTTCTACTACGAACTAATAACAGCAGTTTTTAGAACTAAATGTAATTCCATAATCAGGTTTTTTATTAGAGATATTTATTTGGCTTTGACAGCATGTATAAAAGGCCTTAGTGGGGAAAAAGATAACGAGTATTCCCTTTGGAAAACGACAAAAAGGATAAAACCACCTAAACTACAAATTCTAACAGTTAAAAATGAAGATGGAACATGACAAAAATTCGTATAGGTCGATCTCCTTACTTCCAATAATTTCAAAAATATTCGGGAAATTACTCCAAAGAGACTTAAACCAATAATAGAAGTAAGAAATTGTATTCCTCCACATCAATTTGCATTCAGAGATAACCATTCAACGAAGATAAACTTGAAAATAAGAAATTATGTTGATGTATTCTCTTGGATGGGTACAGGCCTTTGACAGAGTATGCCAT
The DNA here is from genome assembly GCA_947310385.1 of Nephrotoma appendiculata. Classification (NCBI taxonomy): domain Eukaryota; kingdom Metazoa; phylum Arthropoda; class Insecta; order Diptera; family Tipulidae; genus Nephrotoma; species Nephrotoma appendiculata. The sequence continues at coordinate 233,940,175 of OX371224.1, forward strand.
AAAAGCTTGGAATATAAATTACAAAGAGACCTATCAAAGCAGTTTTACAAAATACTAAAATCGTACATATCTAACGACACTTTCGTTTTAAATTAAATGGTGAATATTCAGAAATTAAGAAAATATCAGCAGGAGTACCACGAGCATGTCAACAAGAAAAAAGAAGAATTAAACGTTGAATACAGAAAGATTGATATGCTCGTAGGAAGAAATTCTGAGCTAACTTTACATAATAAATTGCTACTATATCGGCAAATTCTAAAACCTGTGTGGACCTACGGTATTCAGCTCTGAAGCTGTACAAAGCAAATCATTGTCAATATCATACAGTCCTTTCAAAACAGAGTCCTACGTACGTAGAATAGTAAATGCACCATGGTTCATAAGAAATGACAGCCTCCATAGAGATCTAAAGATGGATTTCGTCGGTGAAGAAATAAGCAAACATGCGAGAAAACACATGGAACGTTGGATCATTCAAACCCAGTAAGAGGGCTGCAAAGGAAGAATACACTAGTCGTTCCTGATAAGATCTACTAGATCTTATCAGGAACGACTAAAAATAAATTGTAAAGGGGACTAGCCAAAGGGCTACAACCCTCCAAACAAGAATATAAATTATGAAAGATAAATTACTAGATGGTTTGTAAATCAGTTGTAATAAATAAATATAATTAAAAAAAATGTATAAACGTATTTAGTGCACTGGAGGGAGCATAAAGAAACTGCATACGCAATCGAAAATAAAATAAAATTTTTGGCTTATTCTGGATAGTCAGACAATGTTTTTTTACATCAAGGTGAGGTACCAAGACGTTGGAAGTTTGGTTTCGAACTAATGAAACATTGAATTCTTTATATTAAAAAATACGGTCGTCTCATCAGACTGCAGCGACCAAAATACAAAAAAATTGAAAATACTGTGAACTTATATTCAAAGTATAATCTCACTGCCTTAGCGAATTTTAATGATTCGCTACGCAATTGTCAACCTCTTAGTAATCTCGGATTTTATTGTATTTAATGCATACATGCGATTTCTATTTTTTGGTCACTGCAGTTTGATGAGACGACCGATTTTTTAATATAAAGAATTCAATGTTTCATTAGTTCGAAACCAAACTTCCAACGTCTTGGTAACCTCAACTTGATGAATAAAATAAAAGTTTAAACATAGACATTAGATGGAAGTAGTAGACAAAATTTAGTTCTCATCTCGCGCCTCAAATGCAGTTGCTCGTACAAACAGAAATTATTTTTGGCCGTATCCGTATATGAAGGCCGTATACGAAGATAACTGTAACTATAGTCTTTCCATATAGAAGTTTTTCGAAATAAATTAAATTTTGAATAGAATGACATTAAATTTGTGTTTGTATTGTAATTTAAACGATATTAATACTTCAGCAATCATATTATTGGAAAGCTGATTCGTGAACAATATTTTTAGTTTTCACCATTTTTTGCATAAAAGAATAAATCTTGAGGTTTGCTATCTAGGTGCAATCCACACGTTTGAATTGATTGTCTTGTGCAAAAGCTGGAAGAATTGATGACAAAAGCTAGACGAATATGGAATTACTACCGTTTGAATTGAAATGGTGAACCTGATGGAATCATTGGAATACGCGGTACTAACCGCTTGGAGCTTATTAACTTGAAGCCACTATAAGCGACGATCTGTTGCAGACATCGTCTTGATTCATCAACTATTATCTGGCGGTGTAGATTCTGCAGCTCTACTCGAAAAGGTAAATCTTAATGTTAATAATCGTGCTTTGCGAACGACCTATGGCCAGAACGAGCCTATTACAAGAATGCTGCGCGAGACTAATAAATATTTCGAACTTCTTGCCTACCACATCAGCAAACTCGCTATTAAGAAATTATTATTTGCTACCAATAGATAAAGCAATTTTTGTTTTTTTTTTTACTTTCATCTATTTGGCTCTATCGAGTATTTATAATTTTTATGCTCTCTCCATTTGCGTTTTTAATTTTATTTTTGTTCAATTTTGTTTTTTTTTATTTCTTTCTTTTCTTTTATCTTTTTTCTTCCAGTTTTAAATTTGCTTGCTCTAATGCTTAGAGGAAGCAAATTTAAAAGTGGAAGAAGAAGACAAAAAAAGAGAGAAATAAAAAAGAGTCTAAGCAAACCAGTGGTCGGTCTCTCCTTTTTTGTGGCGGGGTATCATTCTCCTAAATTTAGTACATATAGATTCAGCCTTCATTTTCCTAATCATAGCTTTTTTAATACATTTTTCATTTACTACTGGATTATCGATTAACTACCGAATTGGATATCTTAAATAAATTAAACTTGTTTCGCAAAAATTTCAAAAGTTTTACTAATTAATAACCGATCTACTAGGACATATGTATGCCTTGCTCAATGGAACTTTACCATTCATCAACCAAACACTGTCAAACATGGTATGCAGAATTGGATTGGCATTCTAAACATAAAACTCAATAGAACTCATTCTAGGCCATCTCAAATGATGGTCAAATTCGGTGTGTGAGGCTGAATTTTGGGATTCGGCTAGAATGAATGTAATGAGGTCATTTCTTAAACGATAATTCTCCAATTAAGTTTATATATCCTGGGCTAGGATTCTAATAAACTAAGGACAACTTGCATTGGGATTTTAACGTATCTTTTTGAATTTTTGACTTATAGATGGCTAATGTGTAAGAATCACAACAATCAGTTTCAAACAGATGAGACTAATGATTTGAAATATTGTCTATATATATAGAGCATTACTATGTAGTTGTACTACTAGCGAATTACTGCGTAGCGTACGAAATTTTGATTCTTTCACATTTCCATCTATATTCTATTTTAACAATTAACTTTTAATTAACTTTTTGATGAAGTTCCACAATTCGCCTTACCCAACCAATTATTGTCAAATCAAAAAATTGAATATGGTGTCGTACGCTTTCAGGGCACAGAATATTTATTATATATTTACAATACTCATACATGAATTTAAACTACATTGGGCGAATCCACACGAGGACTCATTTGATGACCGGTTTCTGGTCTCAAAGTACTATTCACGTCCACACACAAATTTCATGAGTCCGGACTCATCTATAATCGATATTATAAATTAAAAAAATTAATTATAAACACAATAAAATAATATTAATATAATAATATATTAAACTAATTATTAAAATATTAAAATAATTACATAAAAACAAATAATTATATACACATACATACATACATAGATAAAGGGTGTACTAGAACCGGACGATCAAACAAAACAAGGTGATAAGGGAACTGACTTCTAACAAAAAGAGCCTAGCCAAGCCTCCACGAACTGCTGATGTTGCAAAAGTTACTCCACCTCTGTCAAACAAAAACAATGGCCTTGCAAAATCCCTTTGCCGCCCAAAACTTTCCGCCGATGCCTAAGTGACACCAGCCTGAAAACCATGCACCACAGAAACTTGACCCACCACCAGAAAAACATGCGACACCAATACAGACTCCAAAATGGCACCACACACCGGGCCACTCACAACAGAATGCCTTTTATCAATTTTCCCACAAAGTAGACCGCATCTGTTAAAAGATCCACCCAACAAAACATCGAGCTCCACAATAGATGTCCTGTCAGAAATGAAACAAAATGAATAAAATAATTTTTTTTTATTAATTTTAAATATTATAGTAAGTATTCCACCATTTGCCAAAATAAATAATCGGCATCGCCGTATCCAATTTTGCTCGGTGCTTAATGCGTTTCGAACGTTTCGTTATTTTTGATAATATTTTTCGCTTCAATCATACATTGCCGCATCTCCTGTTCGGTCTGGTTTACTCTTTCATGAACCAGCTGTTTATAATAACCCCACAGAAAAAAGTCTATAGAATTTAGATCAGGAGACCGCGGTGGCCATGCAATGAACCCTTTTCTTTACGTTGAGGTGTTGGGTTTATTTACGTTGAGGTGTTGTCTCACTACTAATGCATAGTGAAGAGGAAGCCACATATTGCAACGTGTTTGTAGAGACACGTCATCTAGTAATCCATCCCAGACGTTTTGTAGAAAACTTAGACAGACTTCCTCATTGATCCGACGTGGTAGTTCAAAACTCCAATTTGGCCCAATAGTGCAAATTATGGATATTGAATATAATTGCAGTATGTAGCTGGCCATGTACCAAAATCCCCAGGATTCACTTCTACGTAATTTCGATTTGCGGTCGTTTTCTTTATAATTATGGAAAATGACGGACCAGGACTGGGTACTTTTCGATCACGATCCTCACAGGTAACCGTATAATTTAGAATTAAATAAACTACATTCTTGTTTTGACAAGTGAATAACATTGAATCATGTCAGAACGGCATGGCATTTCTTGCAAAATCAACAATAATAATAAAACCTTCAACAATCAAAATTTATTTCATCAAAGGAACATCGTTTCGTAATAATTTTACACCTTTTCATGGGCGATGAAATGTTAATAATTTACTTCATATTCTTTAGTGCTCGCAACCAACGTCTTTTATATTAACTATAAATATTCTACGTTAGGTATCTTAATTAAATGGAAACCAACAAAAATAGCATCTAATCTGAAAAGATTAAAAATGAATATTATTTTAATCCACAAAAAATTGTAAATGTTTCATTATGAAAAACAAAAAATAATAATCTATTACGTTTTTTTTAATCTTATCTAATTTTGCTTCTTACGATTTTATGTTTTAATTTTCAAAGAATTTAATTTATATTTTTAAAAGAAATATTATATTTTTAATAAAATCCTTGTTATTTGCATATAATTAAAATGAAAATAGTTTGTATTTTCATATTTAGAATTTTTTGATATTACTTTTATTAAAAACCATAGAACAATTTTACAATATTTAAAAAAAAAAAAAAATGAAAAACATTTTTGTCTGTGTTGAGAGTTCTTCGTATTTTTCCTAATAAATGGAATGCTGTTGTAACATTTTTTCCATATTTTGTACATAAGCTTATTTAATTTATAACGACTTATTTTGTTGTTGGTGGTTTCAGTCGGTCGGTCGATGAACAAAATGTAATAAACACCATTAAATTATTTTGGTTACAATTCACAATAGGTTTTATATTCTGTATCCTAATGGGTTGTACATATTTTCATGTACATTGGACGGTGGGGTGGGTGCAGATGTTACATTTAAGTTAATCTTGATCTTTAGTGAATTGAAGTCTGAGATAAATATTCAGGTCGCTGATCGTTACTTTATTAGATTAAACTGTTTCCGTGATGCACTGTAAGTCACAATGCGAACGGACAGTTTGATTTAAAATTTAAATCAACATCAATGTTTTCCCGTAAGCTGATCCCGTAGGATATGGCATTAGAAACTGGTTTATAAAACCCATTTTCCGGCAACCGACGAATAAACTTCTTGTTCGCCAAATTTAAATCCTTCTGAATATTTCATTTGGTTGCACTTGAAACAACAAATGTTTAAGCAATAAATAATTTGAAGATGTTTAATGAAATTACAACTCCGCTCTTTCCAAACACCAATGAAATTCATCAAAAAGACCAGAAGCAAAATAATTTCACCACCTATGCTGTTCATTTTACCTGAATAAACCGGAAGACTTATCGAATTATCTGAAGAAGATACAAATACAAGTTTTCAAGATTGTTGGGGAAACCAACCCTCTTTCTAAGTAAGTGCACTTCCCACCAGAAATCAATACTTTGGCAAATGATTATAAGACATCAGAGATTGTAACTTCTTGTGGAATAAATATTTATTTTAAATGAGCTACGCAATCATAGACCTGTATAGCAATAGCGTGAGGCGTAATACCAATCAAATTATGTAATGCAATGATATTTTCCCGTAGCTGGCTGAATAAGAATGACAGATGAGCTATTATATACTATGATTATTAAAGTTGACTGGCACACAAAAAGGTTTCGCACTCAACGCTACACTGTTCCCATGGTGGAAACCGAGGGATTCTATTCGAATTTGCAATTACGCTCTGCTAGTTTGATAAGGTCGATTCTGATCAATTGATGAATCTTTCCATCAAATCAAAATTAATGTAAATCTTTTCTTTTTGTAGCTTATTACAGAAGGATATGTTTCCTCCTTTGCCAATTACAGTGGTACACATATCATTATACGCATCATATTTTTCCGCCGTAAAAAGTAAAATAATTGTAAACTCCTGTTACTTTTTGTTGCTAAGTTGTGTGTTTGTGTGATTTTAGCTGGAATAAAAAGAATTTTCGTTAAATATTTCATTATGCGCACGTTAGTAATAGTCGTATATATCTGCGATTCACAGTGATTCAACATAAATAAGTTAGTTAAAGTTGTTTGTTTTAAAATTCAAAATCATGGGTAAGGCTAAGACACCAACTCACGAAGAACGTGTCCAAATTTCTGTTTTGAAGCAGAATGGATTTTCGAGAAAATATGGCCGAAGTAAATCTCCAAAAAGAATAAAAAACTAAGCACTTTGTACATTGGAAGGATAAAGCATGAAGCAACCCAAAGCCACCTAAATTCACAACAAATTAAAGAAAAGTTAAACTTACCCGTCGAAAAATCAACACATTGCACGACTATTAAGAAATGATTCTCGCAAAGCGCCATATAGAAGCTCACCTTAAATGGGCTCGAGAACATATGGTTTTCAGAGGAATGGAACTCAGTGATATTTTCGGATGAAAAAAAAATTCAATCTCGATGGGCTAGATTGTTTTAGCTGTTATTGGCATACATTAAATTCTACGGATGATTCAAGAATAAAACGAAATTTTGGTGGCGGTACAGTCTTGGTAAGGGGAGCATTCTCATCTAAAAGTAAGTTACCTCGTGCTTCCCTTCGTCCAGAATGAACTCCAACTGAGTACTTAGAAATGTTGGAAAGTGTACTCGTCCCTTACAGTGAAGAAAATTTTGAAGATTATTTCATATTCCAACAAGATAATGCTGCTATACACGTTTCTAAGAAGTGTAAGGATTGGTTTGTGTCCAAAGGAATAAGTTTAATGAAGTGACTCGCGTGTAGTCCAGATTGCAATCCAATCTAAAACCTGTGGGCAATACTTGCAAGAAAAGTTTACAGAAATGGAAGACAGTTTAACACCATTCAAGAATTAGGGACTACTATTGCAAGTTGCTTGAACGAAATTGATGATCAAGTTTTGCATAATCTCAATTCCCGTGAAGTATGTCCTAACTTTGTCCTAAAATTACAAAAACAAATTTAGGACAAACTTCATGCTTCTCTACAAATTTGTAAAGTTTGTCCTAAATCCTAAAAAACTGTATATACATAGTATATTATGTATAAGTGAATGTTATATACATTTTCGGATAAACCAATAAAGGTAAATTATTTACTCTTTATAATGAATTTTGAAATTTATTTAGGTAATTATTTTCAATGTACAGATTAAATGATTGATGTTATTGAATGGTGTATACGTTTTTCGCAATAAAACAGCTTGGTATTTTTAAAAAACTTTATGGCTTTTATTTATGGCCAGATATTTTGGCTTTACGCCTTCTTCGGTGGATTTCTGATTATTAAATCAATAAAATATTGTTATATATTATTCACTTAATAGAAAATTTAAGAAAATCTATATGTAAAAAATCATTACCTTTTAAAAAATTCTATAAATCGCGTATTTGACAGTTTTAAAAAATTTTAAAATACTAATTGTCCTCGACTTACGACGGTTCGACTTACGAAAATTCGAAGTCACGACGGCGAAAAAACACGTTTTTTTCGATTTCCTTTCCTTCCAGATTTTTTTTGAAAATCAAAATCAGTAAATTTATTTCTATTTAATCATACATATTTGGAGAAGTTAATGTTAATTTTTCATACGTTCTATCATAGTTTAACATTTTTATGTTCGTTTTAAGTTTAAATTCAAAATCTGTTAAGTGCTCAATAAGTAAGTAGATTCAGTTTATTTTTTATAAGCAATAAATACCGTCATTCGAATCGAAAATCGAATATAGTAAATAAACCTGGGCCGAGTAAAACCACTCACAAGCGGTCGAGAAGTGTCGTCAATTTAGAAACAAAATTAAAAGTAATAAAAGATAAGGAAAAAGGAAAAACAGTAACTTCAATCGCTCGTGATTTTGTATTCAGCCATTCGACGATTTCAACAATTTTATTAAAAAAGAATGAAATTCGATCAGCAATCATTCAATCAAAGAATCACATCAATAAATGCAATAATGATACTCGTATCCCAGAAAAGAAATGGGCCCATTAACGAAATGGAAAAACTATTGATCATTTGGATGGCCTCATTAGGATGACCTTATTCAGCAGCGCATGCCACTTAGCTTAGCTATAATTAAAGCGAAAGCGCTTAGTCTTTTTGATGATATAAAGAAAGGTAACAGCAGATATGCAAAAAATTCATTTTTCGCCAGCAATGGATGGTTCCAGAATTTTAAGCGTAGGTCTAAATAATATAATGTTAAAATAAGTGGAGATTTAGGCAGTGCCGATGACAAAGATGCTAAAATATTTTTAGAGAATATAAACCAAATAATCCAACAAGGGAAATATTTGCCTGAATAAATATTTAATTAAACCAGTCTTTATTGGGGACTGATGCCACAACGCAGCTACGTCAATAATGAAGCTCGTTATATGCCAGGTTTCAAGGTTTCTAAGGAGCACGTGACTCTTTTATTGGGTGGTAATGTGGCTGGCCGCCCCGGTGGCGAAGTGATCAGCATGCTTGCTCCAACGACCGGAGGTCCCGGGTTCGATTCCCGGTGGTGACAACGACAAAATTTCACGGCTGGTTTAGGATCAATGAATTAATCACTCATTATCCGAAACGAAAATATGATTATGAAACCTCATTTGAGGCGGCCAAATCCCTTTATGGGATATAGTGCCAGAGAGAGAGAAAAAGAAATGTGGCTGGATATAAGTTGAAACCCTAATTAATTCATAATTCGAAAAAACACTTCACTTCGTAACAATGGAATCAACTCTCAATTAAACTTCACAATATGTTTTGGTAAAAAATTGTACATGGTTGAAAAACACATGATGGTTGAGTTGTTACTGTCGAATTTTGTTCAAATTAATTACGGCAAATATTTGTCAGATAGATAGTATATAAGTTACCGAGTTTGTTAGTTGGATGTTATATGTATAAGAATCTCATACACACACCTGTTTGACATGTCTTATACAAATGAGAAATGTATGTGTTTCAACCGTGTATAGTATAAATTTAGGCTATTATTGTGTATAAGTGTAATGACATTCATTATGATAAACAAGAAAATATTTTTCTCCTGAAAGGCCATATTGAGATATCGTTAATGCTATGTAATTATATGGGGGTTCGTTGCCTAAAAATAGAGTGGATTATTTTAAATTTTAAGCTTTTAATATAGATGTATAATTTTCTATTAATAATTAGATACTCCGTTTTATAATTAATTAGTCGGGATTTGTCGATCACAGTGTTTGCGGCCTCAATAAATTCTCGTTTACGAGTATTTTGTTCTCTGTCTATTATTTCTGCCCCAATTGAAATTGATTACGTGTTTATGGTCTATTGCATATTGTGGTAACCACGCCAAACCAGAAATCAGAATGCCACCGAAGACGGCGTTAAAGCCGAAATATCTGGCCATAAATATAAGCCATAAAGTTTTTAAAAATACCAAGCTGTTTTATCGCGAAAACGCATACACCATTCAAACTAACTGTAATGTTGCGAAAACATCATGATAATTTCGATTTATGTTATTGAGTGATTGTGAAATTTAATTCATAAAACTGCTTCCGGTGGCACTATTCTGGTAATCCCCCGGGAATAGGGAACTGGGGAAAGATTTTACATAGCTTTTATATATAAATCAGTTTTTTCTGGCCTACTGAGAAAAAAAGTTTGATGTAAATATTTGTAAATTGGGAATAATTTTTCCACAGCGAAATTATCAGGGAAAGTTATTCCCATTTTTATTTTGTTTTAAAAAAAAGTGGCACTAACTTTTTACCTTAGTATGCCAGAAAAAAATTATTTAAATAGAATTTATATGTAAATTCTTTTACCAGTTCCCTATTCCCGGGGAATTACGAGAATAGTGCCACAGACAACAACTTATTTATCATGAGGGTGTAAGCTATCATGAGGGTGTAATACTCATATTAAATTTATTATTGGACTTCCGAATAATAAATTTGCAAAGGTATGCCAATTTAAAATCGTAAAAGAACTGCGTAAAAGAATTTTGCTAAGATTTAGCAAAATATCACGCCCTTGAGTAAGGAAGAATTAATTCCACATATCAATGTGGAAGGCAAAAAACGAACACTTGCCATATATCGTTGGTTTCGTTTAAGTGTCTACTATTTCTTTTACGAATATCAAGAAAACTCTATGAACCTGAAAGGAAATATGATGACTTTAACATTGAAATTTTGAGTTAATTTTTCGTAACACAACAGACACCCATGAATCGCTTATACGGTAGTACTCAAATCATCATATTTCCTTTCGACGTCATATAATTTTTTTGACATTCGTACAAGTAATAAAAGACACTGTCACTAACTCTATGATACATGAAAAGTCTTCGTTGATTGCCTTTAACATTGAATACAATTTTTGTTTAGATTTGCTGGAATTTAACTAACCCACGACTAGCGGCTAGTTACAAGCTATCAACTGAACGGTTTTACTCTTCACAAACCATTATTTTTTCGTTGAATCTATTTCTGATAAATGATTTGTTCATGTACGTTCCTCAACTGCTTTTGTATTTTCTATTAATATTTATAATCATTTCGAATATTAAAGTTAATTATAGCGAGATATTAACTAATACATTCTCACGATAAAAAGTTAGGACAAATTTAGGACATACTTCACATCCGTTAATCGCATACAATCTATGCCAAATCGTGTGTTTGATGTCATTAAACAAAATGGCAAGAAAATTATATATTGAAATAGTTTGTAGATAATTTTTTTGTAATTTTATAATAGTGCGTATAATGAAATGTTTAGCGCGTCATAAATAAATTTATTTCAAGAAGCTTACAAAGCAAATATTTACAGAAATTGTTATCAACTAGGGAATGCAAATTTACCGATTTTTCAATTTACTGGTAAACGGTAAATTTTGTATAAATTCGGTAATTTATCGACATTTTACAGGTAAACTTAATTTAAATAATAATTTGAAACAATACTATGCCTTAGGTATTAAACCAGTGAAAAATTAATAAACCAGTGCTTGAAACAAATTAATTTACTTTTTAAAATAAAATAATGAATAAATTCATTATATCACAAAATAATTGTTTATATGCAGGATGTTTGGCGCGTGGACCGACAAAATGTTTTGGCAGATTGGGGGGATCATTTGGAAGCCTTCATCTCATGGAATTGATGTTCTAAGTGGCACATTAACTATGGCACTGATTTTTAAATTTTTTTAAATTACCCAAAAAATCGCCTTTAAATTTTCATAACTTTTTTGTTTGTTGTCATAAAGGCACGAAATAAATTTTATTGTATTCTGCAATGTGATTTTATTCTAAACACATCATTATTTAATACAATTGGTTTAAGAAAAATGACTTATGGGCTTCCAAATCCTAAAAAATTTGTAGAAGTACGAAAAATGCCACCATTTAAATTCATTAAAAAAAAACTAATGGTTATTTTGAAATTAGCTTTGATTTAAAAAATTTTCTGGTTATGACACCAGCCCAAACATTAACGATGAACTTACTTTGTAAAGAATCCTGCTTTTTATTGTGTGGATTGTTGGTCTTTTCTGCCGCAATGAAGCGGATTGTGTAAATTCATACTTCACTCACGATTGAAGTTAGACTCATTTGTACACAAAATCCTTTTCAGAAAGCTATCAGCCTCAACATCTATCTACAAAACTCCAGCCGTCTAGCATTATCACCCTTTTTCAAGCCTGTAACAATTAATAATTTAACAAGAACAAAGTGAAACACACGGGCACTTTCGGTAGCAGACACTGACATATTGACTGAACCGCACAAGGTAATTAACACGCAGTTTACTTATATTTTAACATATCAATAACTTAAACATAACCCTGGCACAAATAACTCTGACAAAATAGTCTCTCCTATTTTGACCACAAAATAAGTGATTTGTATGACATATCAGTATGCCATTAGAAAGGGTATACAAATTAAGCCTCTGCTTTGATTTAGTGAAGTAGTTTTTTTTTATTCGGATTACCACTGGTGAGGAGTTTAGAGTTAATGTTGGAAGTATTAATTTTTTACTACTGAACTATTTTATTTGAAAATTTTTCTTTTTATATCTGTTTTTTGCATACATTGCAGTAAAAGATTCTAAGAATTACATATTGTTTTATACAAGAAAAAATAATGCATAGCTACATTGCAATAAATGATATACATTAAAATTACGTTGATTTTTTAATATAAAATCAAGAATCAGCAAATTAGAAAAAATGTAGTTTTATAATTGTTATTATGTGTTGTTGTTATCTTATATAATTATATATACATGTTGAGCTGGTCTTAACAAAGGGCATAAACTAGAGAATTTTTCAAAGCAAAACTCGTTTCAAGATGGTGACGTTTTTCATAAATGTTACACATTTATAGGATTTGGAAGCCAATAAGTCACTTTATAAAATAAATTGTATTACATTGCAGAATATAATAAAAGGTTTTTTCGTGCCTTTACGACTGACTACAAACAAAAAAGTTATTACTATATAAGCGAGATTTTGGGTAATTAAAAAAAAAAATAAAATTATCATATCTCAGTTAACGTGCCAATTAGAACATCAGTTGAATGGGATGAAAGCTTCCAAATGAAATACCACCCCCCCCCCCCTCAGTCTACCAAAAAATGTTCGGTCCACGCTCCAAGCTCCAAGCACCCTGTTTAAATTCATTTTATTAAATAAAATTCATTAAATAAATCTTCAGTATAAGTAACTACATTCTTGTTCAAAATAAACACTGAGGGAATTCTATACCCTACATAAATCGCTCGTTCGTGCTCTCCATGTTTTACAATGAAATGCGTACTATTAATTATAAATATATTTTTACCGAAAAAATCGGGGTAAATTTCTAAATATTTACCGATAAATCGAAAATATATTTTATACGGTAAATCGGTAAACGGTAATGCACTCCCTATTTGTTGCTTTCCAATCGCACACCGCAAGTACTTGTAAGCACTAATGGTTTTTGTCTCCGATAAATTAACTACTCGCAGCTGCTCTACTTATTTTTGATGAGTAGCTACAAGCAGTTACAATAAATTTCTTAAAATATGTGAAAACTAAATTTTTGTTTTGCTATATGAGTGATTGTATTTTGTCTTTATTTAATTTAAATTTAAATAAATTAAAATTTTTTATCAATTCATCTGTACCAATAAAAATATTTGAAGAAATCGTATTGATTATTTATTTATTTATTTTATATTTATTTACTCATGTCAATTTTTTTTTATGTTCCAAACGACCATTTAGCCGAGACACATTACTAGTACTTCTAAGTGCTTGCGGTGTGCGATTAGAAAGCAAGTATTATCAACAGTTCAAACAACTAATTGTTTTTTTTTATGTTTATGATATTGAATCAATTTTACATATACAAAGGAAGAACCAAAGGTTCGAATTCATATAAAAACTTAAAACTAACTTAAAACTTAACTTACAATTAACTTAACACTAAAATAAAATAAAATTAAATTAAACGTATACAAAATTTATTTACCAAATATTTCAATTGGTAAGTTGAATAATCAAAACAATATCAATGTCCATGCGCAATGTGTAGGAAGGAGCATTGTGTTTGAAGATGAAACTTCTCATTAAATTCATAAAGTGTTGGGATGCTACCTAAAGAGTGGAGGATGTCAACTCGGCAATGCTTGTAATTTGGAGGGCTTGGCCACTGTTTTGGAGTATTTGAATAACCTTTCTTTGAGAAAAGATGATCAAATCACACCACGCGGGGGCAGCATATGTTATAATAGGATGAATTTTTTATTTAAATTTTTTAATGGGCCGACTCTGCGTTGCCATATTTATTTCACCGAAAACATGACTTTTTAGAAAAAAAATTCTGTATTTTGAGCAAAAAAAGTGACTATATGAAAGTTCACAAAAAAACTGTCAATATTTTAAAATGAAATAAAAACTCATTTATCCACTACCAATACCATAAGTCCATAACTACGACGCGATATGACGAAATTGTTTTGTTAGTTGATGATATCGAAAATATAAGCAATTGCGAAAATATGAGCAATAATTGCAATATGAGCAATTATTTTCCTACGAACATTTTCATTCTATATCCGAAAAATTTCATTTCTAATATCGAAAAACGACACCAATGAACAAAATTACAGCAGAAAACAAAAAAATAATAAACTAAAATTGAAAATAATGTAAAATTTTGACAAAACTGGGATTTAACAAAAAAAACTGTATTTTTTACAAAAAAAACTGGAAAACTGTCTAACATACTTAAAAACTGCGATTTACAGGCAAAACTGTCGATATGGCAACGCTGGGCCGTGGTAACATAGGTTTAAGTACAAGAGGATAAGCAGTCGAATGGGAAGAACATCAACTTTAACTCAGGTTACGATCAGCTTTTATTGTTTAAAGCCGTCGACTGGATGATTTTGATATACCAAGTAATAAGACCATAAGGCAAAGAAAAGAAGATCCAATTTACAGTTTTAAGAAAAAGTTATTTTGACCAAATATATAGGCTTTCCACGCCCTACTTTATAAATGAGCTCTTAGCTCAAAAAGAGATGTGTGGTTCCTACCAAATTTTTGATGTAAATAAATAAATAAATAAGAATGTATAGTTTGTAGAACGCTCCCAAAGCTTGACGTCTTATAGATAGTATATGTTTATCAAATCTAAGTAACATATCAAAAGTAATACCAAGATATGAATTGAATATGAATGAGACTGAATTTACCACTACAATTATTTGATCATTGATAAGAACTGGCACCGCTTTCTTAATCTTATTGATATGCTTAAAAGTACGTCAAAGTAACTTGTGAGACGATTTAGATATTCTTGCATTCTGATAGAACATTGGTATTCACTATAACACGAGCAAAAAATCGTGGTATCATCAGCAAAAATTTGATATCATGGATAAAAATTATATAAAGTGTGGGCTAAACACCTAACCTTGCGGTACTCCTGTAACAATATTTTTAACGGACAAATAATGTCGATTTTCGAGTGATACGAAGAATTTTAGATTTGTAAGGTAAGATTTCGGGATTCCCCATATAAACTGCACGCTTCGTTATAAATGAGCTGGCATGCTCAAACAGAGCGTGCCACAGCAATGAGAGCTGCAGGAATGCCTGCTTTGATTAATTTATAAATAAGTCCATCGTGCCAAACGGAGTCAAATGCTTTTTAAATATCAAGATAGCAAGCAGCCGCGATTTTTCTTTTATTTTTACAAAATTTTAAGTGATTAAGTAATCTCATAATTGCATCCGTGGTTGATCTATTATATACAAAACCGAATTGTTCATCAGGTATAAGGTGGCAAAATGTTTAGCTTAATTCTTGTTAAATTTGAATATTTTTAATAAATTTTACGGATTAATGAATTCTAACAAGGTTTTATAATTTGTTAACGTAAACGTATTAAAATAATTGAAAAAGTTAAATATCTTATTAATAATGCACAAATGTCCGTAGCTTTTTCAACTCGAGAAAAGTAATAGATAGAAAGCTGATACTTGGCATGCTTTTAGGGTTCAGTGAGAAAAGTTCATAGCCGTTAAAATTACATAGATAGGTTCTTTTTGGGCTGAGCTGTAACGGATCAAAGTTTCAGAAACTTGCCATTGAAAATACATGGGATTCAAAAGTTGATATTTTTAAATTTTGCAACTTATTATAATGTTTAGCGGTATATTAATTTCTTTATTTCGCAATTTTTTTATTTTTTGCCATGCTCGCTATGAAGAGCGGAAGATTTCTTAATTCACCTTTTATTTCTAATCAAATCATAAATTCCGACCTATGCTTGCATGGGTCATACGGGCCGCTAATAAATAAATAAAATAAAAAATAATCCAAGTATTTTTGAATGCGTATAATGATTTGTTTACTACTGTAGATCGTCTGCTTTTTACATCTGACATACCTCAGTCGATTTTCTATTGTATGATGATATCGATTTTCTATTGTAAAATCTGACGATAACGAAAACCAGGGCATTGAAGATAACTCTGGTGGTAATACACAGATAAAATATGTGAAGTAATGTTCCAAGATAAAAAAAGTTCCACACTTTCACATTTTAAAAGAAAATGAGGGATTATCGGTCTCATTGGCCCAAAATCTAAATACTCCACTAATGTGCTTCAAACTAGTTTTTCCAGAAATATTAGTGAATATTATTGTATGTGTAACAAACAGAACTACTACAAACCAGTAAACCTGGGGAATACAGTATAAAAATTTGCAGTGTGTCTGACACAGAAAACGGTTATCCTCTGAAAAGATAATTATATGTTGGACGTCAACCAAATGAAGTGAAAGTTTCAAACTTTGCTGTTAGCTGGGTGCACCGTTTGAATTTGCCGTATCTAAACAAAGGTATAAATATCACAATGGATTACTTTTTTACAAGTTGCCAGCTAGCGGAAGAACTGATGGAGAAAAAACATCACTTGTTGGAACAATAAGATCAAATAAACCTGATTTGCATGCCGAATGAAAAATCGAATCAAAAAAGAGATATTTGATCATCACTTTTCTGTTTTGATTTAAACAAAACATTTGTTAGCTATATTCCTAAAGCGGGAAACCCGTATTATTACATATAGACCACGTTAAACAACAATACCACAATCGATGAAACCACTGGTAAACGCAACATCATACTTGATTATAACCAAACTAAAGGCGGTGTGGATATAGTTTTGATAAATTGGTTAAAACATATATACATATACCTGTAAGCGAAAAATTAGAAGATGGCCAATGGTACTCTTCTTCAACATGTTAGATGCAGGACGAAAAAAATTTCTCAAGAAATTGACATTGGAGCTGGTGGACAATAAAAGCGACTTGCCTGATTCCTCTCCCAGTGTCTTAGTCAAATAATATACAATGTTGTAGATTTGAGGTTAAAACAAATCACTCAAAACCAACAAACCAAAAGTCGTAAAACGCAAAGTGCCGCAAAGTGGGTTATGCTCACCAAGTGTTGACGTGAAAACAAATGTAACTTGCAACTTCTGTGATAGCATGCAAGAGGCATCATCAAACCGTATGTGATGATTGTATTATTTAAGAAATACTTGATGATGAAGTTGAGCAACATGAAGAAGTTGATAACACTTTTTTTTTAATTAATTTAATAATCAAAATTTAATGAATTAATTACAAGCATCTTTTGTTAAACATTAAAGAACTCGGAATCTAATACGTATTGATTTTTTGTATTTTTAATAAATTAGAAGTAAAGTAAAAATAACAATTTTTGTTATAGAAAATAATTTACTGTAACAATAATGTTCCACTGTACCATACACAGAGTAAAGGTTACAAGTGTAAATGTAAAAATAAATTTTGTCTGTAAAAAAGATCAAATTATTGTATTCGATATTCATCTTTACATACAGTTTTTGTATCAAAGGATGACATTCTAGCTTATAGCAAATTACATGAACCTTAGAGATTGGGAGCCCCCATAGTAGCTGTTTAAGTTTGAAAGGGCATAGATTGTGGAATTGAAATCATCTAATACCATTTTCAAATGAGCCGTAGGCCTCTCGCAAACAATTGTTGAACATTCATGCTTTTCTCGATTTTTATGTGAAGCGGTATCGTTGTAGTGTATAGCAAATTATGTTAGGTGAATCTCTGAGGTTGGCTCCCATAGAGACTATATAGGTTTGAAAGGGCATACATTGTGTAATAGATATCAACTTATGTTACTTCGAAATAAGCTGAATTCTCTCAAAATTTTGGAACAACGTTTCATCAACTGCAACGTTTTTTATAATGTTAACTGCATCGAACAATTTGTTATAACTCTTATACTGTTTATATTGGAGGTTGATCCTAGGTTCAACCTGGGTTGAACCCTCAACATAAACACCAAAATTTAACTTGACTCAATCCAAAAAATTGCTTAGGTCGAGTTAATTCTGGTTAATATAAACGCTCGAAAAACAACAACAAAAAATAATCAATAAAGTAAAAAAAAAATGGCGATTTTTCTTGTACGAGCGCGTCTGTATCTAAATTCGGCAAAATATTTTTGTGATTTTTTCGATTTTTTATTTTAATATTAAATATAGTTCATATATTTATTGTAGTTATAATTTTGTGTTAAGTGTTGTATTATTTTAAGTTTAATTTAACTTAGTTTTTTGTTTTTAAGTACATATAGTGATAGTATTTTTTTTTTGTTTAGTAGAATAATTTAATTTTAAAAAATGCGACCGTTTTGGACCGACGCCGAAACATCAGATTTATTAAATATATTTTACGAAAAAAAAGTCATGAATCTGTTCGACGGCAAGCGTTTCAGAAATACTGAAATTTTTAAAATGATTTCGAATGAAATGCTTAAACGCGGACACACCGATCGGGATGATAAGCAAGTGGAATATCAGTGGAAAAATTTAAAAAAGAATTACATTGCGGCAAAAAATAATAATAATAAATCCAGTGCGGTTCGTGCAACCTGTAAATATTTTGACGAGTTGGATCGGATACTGGCGATCGACCGTCATGGACATGTGTCACTTATAAGGGAGATTTGAAGGAATAGACGCTTCGGAAGGTAAATTATATTATTTTCGATTTGATTGTATGATTTACCTATAGTGTTTCTTTTATATTTCTATAGATACAACACCAAGACCTGGTTCTTCAAGGGAAGCTGCTGGTGCGGATTCACAGAATTCAACAAATCTAGCTGAGGAAGAGGAAGATGGTCAACTAGAAGTTGAGCCACCAGCGAAAAAACTAAAATCCAACGAAAAGGCAAGCTATGCCAGGAGTTTGGATAAATTAGCTGAAAAACTTATTAAAACTCTAAAAGATATTTCCGAGGAAATATTTAAAAAACAAAAGATGCTCGCGGATTACGAATTTACTCTATATAAAAATTTTGAGCTAAGGGGAAGAGAAGCTCATGCTAGAGAAACCAAACATATTAAGAACCGACAATGGATAAATTTTTCAACCGAATGGAGTTAATGCTCAACAATCATTCTTCACCGCCGAATATGACACCATCTCAACAATTGCAGCAAACTCAATCATCATCATTGGCATTTTCAACCACAGATGAACACCCGCCAATGCCGCAAGTTGACGAGATAAGTTTACCTGATTTTATTCAGACATGGAATGACGATGAGTTAGAATATACTTAGACGATATGTGATAAATTTTAAATGTGATAAAATTAAAAATATATGCGATGATACACGAAGAATAAATTATTATAATAAAATTTAAGAATTCAAATTCAAAAAAATGCTTTATTAATTAACAATTTCATTTATAAATTAATTTAATAAAATGTAAACAAAAAAATTTTTAGTTGTTTTTAATATGTGATTTTAACAATTGAAAATGGTTTAAAATATAATTTTTTAATAACTCTCATAATTCCTGTATATCCTTTCAACAACCAAGGCAACAGAGGATATGCAGGAAGTTCGAAAGAAAAAGTTAGAATGATTTTTTGAAAGAAAAAAATTAGAATGATTTTGACATTTATTACCTGGTTTCGACTCAACCTCAAGATAACTCTACAATATAAACACTAGAAGTTAACTTCAAGGTTAACCTAAAGATAACTACAAGTTGACTCGACCTGGGTTCAACCTCCAATATAAACAGTATATCTAAAACACACGTGCATAATGCTGAATTCATCGATAAATATTTATTTGCCGGGATCACATTGCCATCGTGATTTGTTATTTCTTATTCATTCATTAAAGGGGTCAGCACAGAAAAAAGGTTAAAGAACCGGGAGAGAGTAAGAACGAAGAATATGAAAAACACGATCAATCACCAATCACCTCACCATAATGTTTATCGATTTTGTTTTTTTACGCGAGTATAAAAGAAATATTTTGTCACTATTTATTTTAGTAGCTATTAAAACTATTAGAATCGCTACTCTTGGTTTAGTGACTAATTTTTAATTCATTATCGTGATCTTAACTAAGGTTTTTATTTAAAATATCTACATTATGTATATTGAAATAGTTTAACAATTTGTTAAAGGGCCTTCGTCTATTTTATATTTATTGTATATTTTGTGATTGATTTTCTAAAGACACATTAGTGTTCATTACAAATCCAAGCGAAATGTCATTGAGTTGACACATTTGGTTTCGGCTTTACCGTTCTGTAAACCTTACCATATCTGTTATAAGTGATTTAGAAATTGGCAAAGGTCCAATCTTTCAGTCAATAATTAACATTTGTTTAAAGCTAGAAATGAAGAATAATAAAAATCCCCGCAGTAGAATTGTAAATTTATTAAAAAGAAAGTAAGATGTTCGGACATCGGGCGCTAAACCTGGTAGATTTGAAAAATCGTGATGTGAATCAGACTTTACATATTTGTGAAAGTTATGATGTTCCTAACATTAACAAAACTCAGGGTGCCTCTGAGACCAGGATAGATAATGTTGAAAAAATAGTTTAGGTAGGCAATTTGAGTTAAAATGAAAAATGATGAAATGAAGAGTTGAGTTACGAAATCAGTGATCTGAATCCCGCTATATTCCATCTAATTATGCAACCGAGTAAAGAGCTATAGCTTTGAAACAGAACTAATAGATGTATAAGCTTTATAAGACCGCGACTATTAAATTAAATACATCAAAAGAAAATATAAGCCGAGAAGATTTGCCAAATTTGATTGATTCAAATTAAAATTAATTTTCCTTGTACCAAAAAATACGAAAACTAATTCGGAAAAATAGTTTAATTTTATTATAGGGACGTTGCAAATTGAACTCTACGTTAAGTATAAATTTCGAATAAAATATTTAATTCTTGAAATTTTTAGTTTTGGCAATTTTGTTTCTCATAAAGGAAAGCTCGTTTTTGGGCAAGTGCGAGGAATAAAACGAAACATATTAAAAAAGAAATTAGAAGGTACTTCTTGCCACAACGTCGCTCTTGATTTTACAGATGAAACGAATTTAGAGCTATTTCGCAAAAGAAACTCGCAAAATTATTCAGTCTATCACAATTCAAGAAATCAAATTCGAATTACTCAAAAGGAACGATCTTGTGCGGGATTATGATTTAATTGATGTATGTCAAATGTCCATCGTACACTCGATTTATAAATTCCAATTAGATCCATTAAAAGTCGTATGTTTGAGAGAATCTAAAGAATAAACCACATGGTTTTGATGAAAGTTCAACAACATAACATATAGTAATCTAAAGTAAAACGAAATTGTTGTTAGTTAAAAGCTTTACCATTTTTTTTTATTGAGACTTACTTGTAGTCACAAACCGCCATTCATGACATATATTACACAGGCAATGCATGAAATTCGGATCAAATAGAAATTGATCGGTTTAGTTGAGCACAAATTGTATACGATCAATGTCATTCTAAAAAATTTAAAAATTTAAATTAGAGTTGCATGTTCGACACCATGATTAATCGTATTATACTTTTCTTCAATCCAAATCATCCTCTTCCATATATCTGTGCTGTTATTGTCTAGAATTCCCGACAAACTGAAATTATTACTGGCCGCACTAGTAGATTGTAAATATGTATTTAACTGTTTGTTTTTTTATTATGATTTTTTTTTAGGTTAAAAAAATAAAATCTGGCAGGTTCGTTTTTTTATTTTTGTTGTTGGATTACCAGAATAAATATTTTCTTTAATTCACAAACCGTTATTTTCCTCATATGTACATTATACAGGGTGTGACATATTTTGTTTCAACGGTTTTTATATTTACTTCGTGCATGTAATATACTTACTTAAGCTATTCAATAGTTTGTATTAAATAATAACTTTCTTGTAATAAACATATGTAATTTTTTGGTCATTTTATAGTTCATTCAGTCATTCAGTTTTTATTAGTCGTTGAAAGTGATTTTTTATTGGCACAGTATAACTTAACAAGGTAAAATATTCCCATGATTCAATTTCGTCTTTTTTTGCGCATTACGTCACTGACGACATCAAAACACAAATTTACATTGAATTTGCAGATTTTTCGATTATTTGTTTAAATAAATCTGCAATAAACGAATTTTTTATTTAAACAACTTTTGTTAATTACGCTTTTAAGAAAGGGTAAGTCAATCAATTTGAATTGACTCTAAAATGAAATGTCCAATATATTGAAAAGATCAAATTCGATTCAACTTTTTTTGTCAATTTTGGACCGTTTTGGAACAAACTGATGCAAGAATATTAGAAAAATCTATGAAGCTGATTTGGGCTACATTTCTGTTTCAAAAAATTAAATCATATTTGACGATAATTTTAGGAATGAAAATGATACATTTTTTCGGTTCGTTAAAACACTCAAATCTTATATCAATTCTGAATTTGTGATTTTCACACTAAGATGAATATAAAGTTCGCGAAAATGGGGAAGTATTTTTTTTGTGAGTTTTTTGTTTTTAGTTGGAGAAAGAGTTTCGTCAAATTACGACCGTTAAGTTGTTTTTGCAAATAAAAGATTAAAAGAAAGTGAATTCGATAAATTATATAAGTTGATAATTCATTAAAATATTATTTGTTATCAATAAATTCTTTTTTCGTTCTGTTGAATATATTTGGTTTGGTTTTATTATAGTTTTTGAACAATAATAAAAAGGTTGAATAGAAAGGTGTGTTTGAATTTGGTGGTTTGTAAAAGAGAAATTAGAAAATGACGTGTATATACGTGTAAAACGGTACCGATTCGCAAAACCACCTGTTTCCAGTCTCTATTAAGTAAAAGGGACGGGTAAGCAACAGTGCCTCAATCATTGCGCCCTTTTTCTGCCAACAACACCTTGCAGATTTAAAATTTTCTAAAATTACTAACAAAATTAGGCTCAAAGCCTAAAATAACGATGTACTTTCTTTCGAGAAACACACCAATTATTTTCGGGTCAACGACTTATGAATACCGCAATGAAGGTGATTCTTGCAATATAAGTATATTGCAAGTTTTACATCTATCTTATTAATAATTACCAAATATTAATTACTAATAATTAATTACTTATCACTCATTACTAACCACAAATTATTTATTAATAATGACTAGTTATATAATACAAATTATTAAATATTACTTACTAATGTAATGACTTATTACTAATTAATGATGAATAATGTCTAATTACTAAAACTAATTAATAATTTGTGATACGTTTCGTACCGATATTTCTTGGTGGAAATTCATTTTTAATATATTTAAACACTTCGAATTTTTTAGTTTTATCCACAAATTTTATTTTTATTATTTCATGCCATTAACATGTTTTCGTCCACTTGGACATCATCAGATGGACTGAAGCAAAACAATTATAATTTTAACAATACATATAATACTAAATTATGTTATTTGTATAAGTGAATGTATAAACAGATATAAAATTGGTTTTATAACATTAAAAGCGTCTAAAAATAAAATAAAATTTCAGATTATGTAACACTTATACAAATGCAAATAATATACTCAAAACATTTATAGTGTCCCGTATTATAATAAACCACATTCACAATTAAATTGTTTGAGAAAATTGCACAAACATTAACCAAATCTCAATGACGGCTGGAGCAACGGAGAAAAAGATAAGTTGGTTTGGTCATTCAGTAACATGAAATTCCGGTCATTTTTGTGTTTATTTATTTCTAAACTTTCTAAAGCGTTAAGTCTGCGGCCTTTAGATTCAAAATGTAAAATTTTATATCATTTATATTAAATTTATGTTGATTTGTCCTTAGGTGTAAAGAAAAGTTAGAATTAGTGTTTAAATATATTAATTAATAATTACTAATAACTATTTACCAACTACTAATTAGAATTACTGATTAAAATTACTAATTATTAATTACTATTTATTAATTACTAACCAATAATTAGTAATTTTTAATTAATATATTTCCAGTGACCGGCTGCAGATATCGGGGGGGGGGGGGGGGGGGGGGGGAGGGGGAGGGGGTTGTTGGATAGTGAACGGTCGAATTATGTAGGTTAACAATGAATTAAATAAATCGTTCTCAAGCGAACTATCTCATTTTGAAATGATATTACGTGATTTTAATTCCACAATGTGAGCCCTTTCAAACATATATAGCCACTATTTTAGCCAATCTCTGTGATTTAATTAATTTGCGATAAGATGCAACAACATCCTTTCACTTTCACATACAAATCGCGGATAGCGTGAATGTTCAGAAAATGTTTGCGAGAGCCCCGCGGCTCTAGCATTTATTAATTAAGTCGTTTCTGAAAAGGTGAATGTAAAATAATATTTTTACAAACAAAATTTATTTTTATATTTGCTTTTTTACGAAATATACACGTAAGGAAATATCTTTCGAAAATATACATATATTATTTCTATAAAATTAAGTTCAGAAACTTCACACCGGTAGGTTACGCTTACTACAGGAATTTGCTATACTGTAACGGATATACCCGGGTGAGTTGGTCGCAGGAAAATTCTCGCTTGGTATCATTCCATCTTTGAGATCCCCAGCGTGGTCATATTCTGCCGACTATTCTCAGGGTATGGGGTGAGATTTACCGAGGGTCACAAGATACTTGACAGACCACAGGAATTTAAAATTTATAAATAAAGGAAGAATAGAAAACGATGAAAAAGGTCTACAAGACTCGGACCACCTTACCTAACATGTCGCAATCACACTTACTCTCAACCTCTACTATAATTTTTTTAGTTTTAAGTAAAGTGGAAATCAAACCGGTTTTAGCAAAGCGGAAATTATTCGACCAAAAAACAAATAATTACACCAGTGCGCGTATTCTTGAAACTGGTGAATATTTCCGCATGCGGATTATAATTTGCATTAAAATTCTTTATGTTGTTCGAATTTTTCGCCGGCAACTTTAATCGTTTTTTCACATTTGCTTGCCAGTCTTCTATTATTTATTTCACTACTAAACAAAAAATCGGTGGAAATTCCCGACTGGGTAATCAATGCAGATTTATTCCCAAACAATAGAAAACTTGCAAGGAAATTTGAAAAAAACGATTAAAGTATAGCCAGCGAAAAATTTAAATAATATAAAATAATTTTAAAGCTGGAAACACATGTGCAGAATTGTGCATACCGTTAAATTAGAATACACTACCATGTATACATAAAATGAATTACACGTATTCTGTACATCATGCAGAATTATGGATAATGGGGTAGATACTCGATTGGTTGGCAAGCAAGCAATTTGCTAGCCGAAATCCTGACTACTCAATCAATTTTACCAAGGAAATTTAAATTTCAAATTATATTTACAATAAGCTTTATGTTTTTTTTTTGCGATTGCACAGTAGAACAACACAAAAATTTGCTGTTTAATTTTTGAAGCCGTAAATTTTACTGTAACATCGCAAAAATAAACAAAAATTTTATGAAAGATGTATTTTGAAATTTAAATTTCCGTGGTATAATTGATTGAGTAGTCAGGATTTCGGCTAGCAAATTGGTTGCTTGCTAACCAATCGAGTATCTACCCCATTATCTCTAATTCTAACTTCGATGCGCATCGCTCAGTGTTAACACCACACAAAAAGAAAAAATGAAAATTTTCGCTTACTTCACATGAGACTATTTGTTGTTTAGGTCGGACAGGTAATAGCTTTAAATTACATATTAATTTATTTATATTTTGTTTTTCAACACAATAATTATACCAATTATTTTTATGTGGAATGTGAAACAACTAATTCTAGTTTGGAAACAAACTTCAGCTACAGCGAACCATCCCCCCCTCCCCATCCGTTTCTACGCCGACTACAAAACGAAAAAAAAAATCCGATGTGTTGTTAGTCAAGTTAATCAGCCAATAACGAAATGAAGCAGCTAATAGAACTAGCAAAAACTTCAGTTAGACAGCCGATTGAGAGTCTAAAAACGCCTGTAAGTTTGTTTTTTGATGGAATAGCAAGACAGATCGAAGACGCGCGGACTTTACCAGAAAATTTTGTAAAGCTACAAATGGACATTGTGAAAGTGATGAATGAAGAAATGATTTTTTATTTTTAATAAATTTTATTTAGTTTAATTTACAATATTTAAAAATTGTTTTAAATTATCGCGGATTGAAAATGCCTTTACTTGAATTATACCTCGTAAACATCCTGTATTGCGGCAAAGTTAACTTTTTGTCGCCAAGTACCTTGAACCATTTCTTTTTCCTCATTTAAATGGTCAACGATGTTATTTGGCACATAATTTAAGGGATCGTATAGTTTTATAAAATTGTGCAGGACCAAAGTGGCTTTGACAATTATAGCTGCATTTTCTGGCAACATATTTAATGAGTTAGTCAGCACTCTAAATTAAGCAGTCAAAATACCAAAAGTATTTTCTATTTTGACGCGAACCTCTGATAATTTTTTGTTGAGTAGCTCCTTGTCTTTTGGGAACAGACGTCCAGGATATGGCCTTATCAAATTTGTTCACAACGGAAATGCTGAATCACCAATGAAAAAACAGGAATTCCTCATTTGTTTGTGGTAGTTTTTTCTCTTTTGGTATATTGATACTCCCGTTCAATATACGATGCCCAAAACCACTCTGTTTTAATATTCTACCATCGCTCTGGCTCCCATATGCGCCAACATTTACGACAGAAAACATGTAGTTGCTATCACATACAGCTAACAAAATAATGATGTGGTATTTTTTATAGTTATAATATTGAGAGCCACAGTGCGGTGGGCATTTTATGCGAATATGTTTGCCATCGATTGCTCTTACTACATTTGGCATTACGGTATTTTTATAATAATCTTCGATAATATTTTTCCATTCAATTCCGTTGGGTGGTGAGAGGTAAATGCCACTTAACTCATCCCAAATAATTTGGCATACGTCTAGTATTATTTGTCGGACTGTATAGACACCGATGCGGAATGATCATGACAAAATTTGCCGGGCTGCTCCATGTGCCAAATAACTGAAGTTAATAATATATATAATAAAATAACTATTATATCAGATATAAAGTAGTTTACTTACACTAGTGTCAAAACTAATCTTAATTCTGGATCAATTGAATTTTGTAAAAAGTCTGGTTTGTTAAAGAGTAACCGATAAAACACCATTTTTTCGCCCCTTTTTGCGTAGTCTTTAGCAAAAACGAGAAAGGTCGTGCAGAGGTCCCCGTGGGCTTAAATTGACCGACATAAAAAATGTGAGTGAGCATAACTCGATTTTTTTAATATTGAGTCAATTTACCCTTACTTGAGGGGTGGAAACCACCCCCAGAAGAAAGAAATGGGAAAACGGTCGGGAAGTTCTTGATAAAAATGCTTGGAATTTCATGGCAAGAGTGACATCAGAATTGGTCTTCCAAATATTATCAGGGTGAAACACACCCCTGGGTGGGGGGAAACCATTCCTATTGCCCAAAACGGCAGGAAATGATATTCCCTTAATGAATAATCTTTTTGCGCCACTATTACTCCACCCCTCAAGTAAGGGTAAATTGACTCAATATTGAAAAAAACGAGTTATGCTCACCCACATTTTTTATGACGGCCAATTTAAGCCCACGGGGACCTCTGTACGACCTTCCCCGTTCTTGCTACAGACTACGCAAAAACGGGCGAATTTTGCGGTCACTCTTTATTTTTCAATAAATTATTTTAGTTCTCGAATTCTTTTAATCTCTCTCGGCTTTTCTAAATTCATCCTCGTCCTTTTCTTTAATTTTTAAAAATAACTTAGAAAAAAATCGTTGTAATTCACATTCATGCTCTGTGAATATTGCGTCCACATACACCGCATACAGCTTTAAAATTATTCTGCGACTCGTAAATTTTAATCACTTTTAAGTACGATAAATAACATAAAAAAACTAAAATTAGTTTGTTGAAATGGTCAACTTAATTATTTTCATTATTTAAAAAGCACAAATTAGAAAAAAAAAATCACAACAATCTAACGCTTTATATAACTTGAAATAAAATAAAAACTGGTGCAGAAAATGTCAAAAATGATGCACATGTATTTTACGTGCAAATCTGCATGCATAAATAATCAACGCTGCATGCATAAATAATGCACGTAATTTTCAGCATAATGCAAATTATAAATCCACATGCAGATATATCCATTAATTTAAAGAATAGGCGCCCAGAGCACACCAAAAAATAAATGAAAGAATTCAATTTCGAAATTACTACATTACTACAATTATGAAGAATCGAAAATAAATCTAGAAACTTAACGTTATACAATTATTTAATATGTTAAATTTTTACTACTATTCAGTAAGGACGTCCAGTTTATACTACTATACCTTACAGTTATAAAATCTTCATAAATAAATGTTAACTTAACAAAAAACCTCCACCAGACTAATATAAAAGCAAAAAGTTAATCAAAAGAAGAATAATTACGCTTAACTCTTAATTAAATTTGGTTGCAGCCAAATACACCCACTCGTTCAATGCGATTTATTGTTGTTTATTTATTATATATTTAAAATGCGGTGGTTTTCTGGGTAAACCCTATTTTTATTAACAATAAAAACAAATCATCGACGTTTCGTACAGTTTTCTTGTAAATGATCAGGACCAAACACTAAAAAAGTTTACAACAAATATGAAAAAAAATTAAAAATTCATGAAAAAATTAAATTTCAAAATAAAAAACTTACAATTATATAAACCAATAAAACAATTATTTAAAAAATATCAACAATTTTTTTTTTAAATTGAAAACACAACACAACCAAAAATTGGAATTGTTAAATTGTTATGATTTTTTTTTGTTTCTAGCTCAAAACAGAACAAGAGCGACAACGACGAGCGTCGACGAATTAATAAAAAATATGGCCGCGATACCCCTGTAGCTAACAGAACATAAGCATCAGCGTATGGCGATAAAACAACAACCACGAATGACATAACGATGACATATTTTCAAAATGGATTCTAAAATTTAGCCGAGTATGCTAAAAATTATAAATTATGTATAAAAATTGTTTATCTTTTGTACTTTTGGCATATGACGTTGGGGCGTTAGGCTACCAAATTGAAAAAAATGGTTAATAATATAACGGTTAAATGATAACAACTTATATATATATATATATATATATATATATATATATATATATATATATAAAAGTTGGCAACATTGTTTCGTCGGCGACAAAAATATAAATAGACTCTAAATTTATTTCAACAAAAAAATCGTCGACGCCTGCGTCGATGGTTCTTTTGCATGTTTTCGGTGTTTTGAATATGAGCTCAAAACAGAACAATAGCGAAGGCGGCCAGCGAAATCGCCTGTCATATTACAAAACACCGAAAACATGTAATACAAACACAACCATCGACGCAGGCGACGACGATTTTTTCGTTGAAATAAATTTAGTCTATTTCTATTTTTTTGTTGCCGACGAAAACATGTTGCCAACTTTTTTTTATATGTATATATATATATATATATATATATATATATATATATATATATATAAGTTGGTATCATTTAACCGTTATATTATTAACCATTTTTTGCAATTTAGTAGCCTAACGCCCCAACGTCATGTGCCAAAACACATAAGGTTATGACGTTTGTGGTTGTTTGTTATCGCCATACGCTGACGCTTTTGTTCTGTTAGCTTCAGCGATATCGCGGCGATATTTTTTATTAATTCGTCGACGCTCGTCGTTGTCGCTCTTGTTCTGTTTCGAGCTTTGTTCTGTTTTGAGCTTATATAGAAAAACTAAAACATTTTTAAGAAAACTCGATTTTATAGAAAACAGAAAAAATAAAATCTTTCATAAAAACACATTGATATTGAAAACGTTATGACATACAAAAAACAGAAAGGATCAATAAAGGAATCCATGTAAATATAATACAAAAATATAATTATGTATATTAAAGAAAAATAATTAGGAAAAAACCAAACAAAAAAATATTTACAATACATTTTTGTAAACTTATACAATCAGGGCTCTAATTCTCTAAGCAGTAAGATAATGCGTAAACGTGTAAACGATAAGTTAACACAAAAAAACAAATATTTCGGATTCTATAAATTTATATCGTGATAAATTTTTACCGACCATGTAAAACAAATGTCAAATATTTACACAAAATTTTTACGACAGATAACGTGTTCTTAAGAAAAAGAAACACAATTATTAAAAAATAATAATAATATTTAATTATTTAATTTTTTAAAAGTAGAATTTAAAAATAAAATACCTATATTAGAATGGATTCAAATAAAAAATAAGTACAATTTTTATTGAAACATTAAATATACATACTTGTTGTATACAATTAATATGCATCATAAAAATAGATTTTTATATTAGAATTTTTATATACGGTAACTGACATATTTTGTTATTTTAGAAATTGCTCAAAGGATCAGAAGCAAATTTTATTAACCTTCATGGAGGAGAATATAAATTTCGCTCATGAAAAGTCTGTATCGCTTGAAATAATTCTGTGATATTAAAAATATTTTTAGGTTAATTTTTAAATATTAAATTGATAGGTTTGAAGGCGATTGTGGGGCTCAAACACAACAACGAAAGTGGGATCAACTAACCGAGATGCTCAACGCAACGGGAGGTGCTCGAAAGTCGGCCGAACAGTGGAAACAATATTGGCGCGATTTAAAGTACCACAGAATTTTCGTTTATGGGATTGCATTTTAATGTTTCTTTTTCTCATTTTTAGACGAAATGTGAAAACAAAAGCAGCTGCCGAAAAGCGTAAGCTGGAAGCATCGGGTATTAACGGATTTGCAGTGCATCCATCGCTAGATGAGCTTGAGAAGCGTGTCGTCTCGATAATGACTCCCGCTGTAGTTGATGGCGACGGTGAATCGCAGGAAAGGGGATTAAATATTCCGGTAATTTCCATAATATTTATATTATTTTCATATCATTAAATGAAATTGACCGAGGAACATTTGCCCAACCACTAAATAAATTAATTATATATTTATTAACTGTTTCAGACAATAGCATACAAAGATATAAATGATATCCCAGCTTCACCAGAATGTGAAACTGAATCGGAACTATTCCATGAACCACAAATTACAATAACGAGTGCCACAACAGCGCGTGCTAATAGGACTAACAAGCGACCGCGATCTTCGCGACCCTCATTCATACTGAGCGAATCTGAGAACAAAATGGAAACCATTATTAAAATCGAACGAGATAAATTAACGTTTGAAAAAACAAAAGTTCGAATTTTTCAAACAAATGGAAAAGGAAAAATTTGATTTTCACAAACAAATGGAAAGGGAAAAGATAACTGCAGTAAATAGGAAAATCTCAGCTTTAGAAAATATCTCTCAATATTTAAATTCTTTTATAAATAACGATAGTTCGGATAAATATTTTTAAATATGTATATTTAAAATTTCTATTGATACACGTACAAATGAATTTGTTAAGTTTAATTATTTTTTATATGTAGTTGATTTCTATAAATAAAATGAATTTATATGTTATTATATTGTGATAAATGAACCAAATGGACTTGTTAAGTGAAATTAGATATTATATTATTTTGTTTACATAAATAAAATATATTTTTTTGTTTTTAATTAATTAACTGTTTATTTATTAAAAATCAAATATTCTTTTAGTGGAAATATTCATTAATTAAATTATTTCGAATTAAGATTCCTCTTTCTAACATATTATTAGAAGGGGTTGTGTTTCTATCTTCTTCTTCATTTATGTCATCAGCAGCGTTCAAATCAAAATTAAATGGCACGTTTGCATGGCACCATCATATTATGTAGCACTGCACATGCATTTATGATTGTGCCACATTTCTGAGGACTGTATCTCATTAAACGATCTTTCCCTAAAATGCGAAAACGTCTTTCAACACACCAATGCACCTTTCCACGCAATTTCGAGTTGCTCTATGAGCTACATTATAAGCGTCTTCGAATATATTAGATGTGTGCCTTATTGGAGTCATCAACCACGGCCTCTGTTCATATCCACTATCTCCTAGAATAATAAAATTAACATTTAATTGCTATGATTTATTATGACATTTGTTTGTTGCTAACACACGTACCTATTAACCACGTATTAATAGTTCCGTTGTCATACAGCTCCATTAAATGGGTTTTGATTTGGCTATTTGAAAACACATACGAACCATGTGCGGTACCGCCATATCTAGCATTTATATTCAAAATATTTAAGTTATAGTCACAAATCTATAAAACACAAGTATATTTAAAAACAATTAATAAATATTATCCTACGAGTATTAGTCATATTTACAATTTGAACATTTTTGGTGTGTGCCTTCTTTCGTCCGCTGTAATATGCATGTTCGACACTTTCATCCGGTTTCTGTATTGCAATATGCGTGCAATCAATCGCACCAATTACCCCGGGAAAACCAAATTTACTATAAAATCTGTAAAATTGTGGTTTTTAAAATTTCACATGTATAGTAATAGAAATAAATTAATATGTTATATTTACACAGATTTCACACTATTTATTTCAGCAACCGTTTGTGGAAACTTTCTGAATTTCACACTTAAAACTGTGTCGATGGCTCTTGACCCAACATCAATGTGTCTTGAAATGCACGGTTGCGATAATGATAACAGGAAATCGTGCCCCACATTTTTCTGGTATCCACCTACAAATGCATATAAAATAAATACATAATACGTACGCAACAGTTTAGAAATAACTTAGCAATTGCTACCACACTCAAGAATGATAATACCTGCAAATGATGAGGAATGGCGGTGCTTCTTCGAGCCATTCGCAAAGATGGTTGGATTTGCTCTATCAGAGAATGTACTAAATGTTTTGGTAGTCGGTAGTACTCCTCAAATTGGTGAGCTGATAAATTAAATGGGTTTTCATTGTCCCGTAAACGCAGACGAGTAATCCTGAGACGTTTTATTCGTACTCTTTCCTCAATTTCATTCACTAACAATACACGTAACATATTGTAACTTACGATTTACCTTGTAATATTATATACACAAATGTATATTTGCATATATAATTTTGTTAAATTGATTATAATTTTGTCCTCTTAATTTATTTTAATTTATTTAATTTATTATTTTTTAAAGTAGGTTCACATATGAAAAAATTTTAGACATAATTATAATGACGTTTCATTTGTCATTTTGTCTTGCTGAATTTGCTGACAAAAAATTTATCTTGGGTCAAAATAGAAATTACAGAATACGATTTTATGGTAGTAAGATAAATTAATATGTACAATTTTTCTATGATAAACTTTACCATTTTACACTTTACAGTTTATCTTGATTTTTAGAGAATTAGAGCACAGATTGTTTGTTCATTCTATAACCATCACTCTTAATATGGTTCATTTCCAAAAACCTTCTAGTTGACCAATTTGCCTAATTTTCTAGAACTACAACAATATCGTTTAGTCCTGATGATGTACAGGAAAGCTGTACGAAACGTTGATGATTAGTTTTTAATTGTTAATAAAAAATAAAAATATGTAGGCTTAACCACCGCATTTTAATATTTAAAGCCTAATAACCCTTTATAATTATTTATACATATTTGTATTTGTTATTATTTTACTATTACTAGAAATTAAGAATTGTTATTAGCTTAGTTAAATTCTTTGTTATTGTTTTGTTGTTGTATTTTTATTTTTTGTTTACGTATTAAGCAAACACTTGTTTTAATTGTCGTCATCGCATTGCATTAGCTTTAAGAGACGAACCAGTGATCACCTTTCAACTTTTAGTTGTATTTGTGTTGTTTTGTTATTTGCTACAATCGCTTACCCCATTTACCTAAGACAAGACCAACATTCTTCTTCTTATTCAGATATAATATTGAATTTTTGCACATATGAGATAAGAAAAGAAATATATCCCAACAAAAGAAGAAGAATTATGTGCCATAACACCGCCTAAACCACTATAAAAATGAAAATGATGCTATAAAATATATTCGATACTAGTATTTTTATGGCAATATTTTTCAAATAAAAAATATTTTATGGTTATTATTAATGTCAAAACAACAAAATATTTAAGTGTAGCGCAAGTAAGTTTTAAGTTTTTAATATTTTTATATCAGCTGCTAAAAGCATAAATAGTTTCAAACAAAAAAAGGTTTTCAACAAAAAGAGGAAATATTTTAGTTTATCTGAAAATTAATTGTACCTTCGACTACTTAGGTTTAAACCTTCAATAATATATAAAGTTATTCCTTGGGGCCTGTTGGAATGAGCCACGAAATGCAAGCATTTCCATTTTTTCCAAATTATTTTTTTATATCAGCATACGTTTTAAAATATCCTTACAAACTTAAGTGAATTGATAATTTTACAATTAGATCAAGTTAGTTTTAAATATTTAATTAGCTATCGCTTACCTTATACTATACAATTTTATAGCACAGTTTGTTCAAAATTCTCACACCGAGAAAACACTTCATTTGTGTGGTTTGTGATAAGTTTATATTAAATGGCGATGACAATATAAAAATACCCCATATAATTTGAAACAAAAACTTTTCGGAAATATCAAATTATCGAAGATTAAATGTATATCCTGTTCCCAATTAAGGAATGGCAACTTTTTAATTTAATTTATATTTGCTGTCGTCGTATAATTGCAGTTTTTTGTTCTCGTTTTCCATCTATAGTGAAACACTATTTGGTATTTTTGTTTTCATCACACTCATACTAACACATACACATGTAACACAAAAGAAATTCAATTAAATGCCAATTTGACTTTTTTCAATAATTAAAAAAAAAATAAAAACTTATTTAATTTTCAATTAAAGTCTCTTCATAGTAGATCTATTCTGCTTTTTGTTTGTTTTATTGTTTTTCCTCCGATTTTTAATTAAATTTTCGTTTCAGTTTTGTTTTGATTTCCGGTTTTTTCAATAAAATTTCTTTGTGAGAAATAGAATATATAGGGGATACTGGATACGTTTTATGTAAGCTTCTGCAGTTGTGTATGTTGGATATCTGAGAAGAAACGAAAATAAAGAAAAACATTTGTATTTGTAAACCAAACTTCCCAATGTTATCACAAAATAAGGAGAACGTATTGCGTGTCACCACACGAAGGTCCGTAAAGGATTTTGTGCTAATATAAAAGCACTACATCCCACAGTGGAAGAAGAAGACGCTGATTGATAAATGATAAATGGAAAGCCACATGATCTTGACAGAATATTCGCAGAATTGATTCAACTCGAAGCCACTACTCTTATACCAAATTTATATGCTATTAGTGCTCTAGTTTGGGCCAAGAAAAGTAACTGGAGAATTCGAAAACAGCGCTCATTTGTCCTCATATTAGAAACATCCTTATCTGTTCTTGGTGTATTTAGATATTTTGGGTTATTCTGGATAACAGCCAGATAGTGTTTTTACATCAAGGTGACTTTGGAAGTTTGGTTTCGAACTAATGAAACATTGAATTCTTTGAATTAAAAAATTCGGTCATCTCATCAGACTACAGTCACCAAACTATAAACATTTTGAAAATACTTTGAACCGGTGCTGTCGAAGTCGGTCGGAGCTTTTGTAATATTTTCGATTATTTTGTACTCCTACACCGCTATTTAATTTTGTACTCCCCTGCTTTATTTAAATCCTTTTATGTGCAAGTATTTTGATTAATTGAACATGGTAACACTTTTTACTTTAAATAAAAATGTGTAGTGGTAGTGGTACTATTCGTTTTGACAGAAAGTAAAACAAATTTGTCGGTGTTGTGTTGTTGCTTTTTAAGTTTGTTGCAAAAAATGGAAAGGTTTGTATAATTAATGTGAAACGATTGTGTTTAATTTTACCACGCTTATTTTAGCTCCCTGTGTGTCTGTTTGTATCGTCAAATTTTGTAATCAATTTTTCAACCACTTGCGATAGTCCAATTGAGCTGAAATTTTGCATGCAGGCCTAACTCCGATGACAATACAAGCTTGTAACATTTTTCGACATTAAAAACCAAAAAAAATTCTTCCTTACTTCTATCAAGGTGAAGGTATGTTTATAAAAACTTTTTAAAAAACCACCTTTGTTTTTTCAAAGCCTTTGTCAAAAATTGACAGAAGCCATGTAATAATGAGGCATTGGCAGAAATGGTGAAACTAACATCTGTGGGACGCGAATAACTGACAAAAACACATATTGACAGAGACTTATAAAAGTTGGCTATAATAAAAAACAATCATATGACATAGTGCTCTCGGATCACACTCTAAAATGTAAGGTCCAAAGATAGATCTTTTTGCAACTTCCTGACAAATGTTTACATGATCGAAAAATTGATTGCAAATTTCGATGACTAAAAAGTAGAAAATAAAATATATTTAAAAAAAACTTTTTAAAAAACCACGCTTATATTTAAAGGCTCTAAAAAGTAGATAATAAAAGGCTTTGAAAAAAATAAAATTTTTCTTCCTTACTCTTATCAAGGTATATTTATAACAAGTAGAAATTTAAAATTAATATAACTAAAAATATAAGCGTGGGGCGCTTCTTCTGAATGTATATACTATCTCTCAATATATCATTTTTAAGTTAATACTGAAATGCTCCAGCAAAAATTCTATTCTTAAGATACATCAGAGTAGACTGTTCCATTAGTGTTAATAAAAGATTTTACTAAGACTTTACTTCATGTG
Organism: Nephrotoma appendiculata; assembly: GCA_947310385.1. Taxonomy (NCBI): domain Eukaryota; kingdom Metazoa; phylum Arthropoda; class Insecta; order Diptera; family Tipulidae; genus Nephrotoma; species Nephrotoma appendiculata. Next base: position 233,977,150 of record OX371224.1, read on the forward strand.
TCTAGTAGTCTTAAATTAGTAATGCCGTAAAGGAGCGCCCCACGCTTATATTTTTAGTCATATTAATTTTAAATTTCTACTCGTTATAAATATACCTTGATAAGAGTAAGGAAGAAAAATTTTATTATCTACTTTTCAAAACTTTTTATTATCTACTTTTTAGAGCCTTTAAATATAAGCGTGGTTATTTAAAAAAAAAAAATTTAAATATATTTTTTATGTTTTATTATAGATTTTTAATCAAATATCAAAACAACGACATTATAGTAATCTTCCTAGTACATCGACGAGAATAGCCTCAAATAATTCGCCCACCATCGCATCACCTCCTAACAAAAAATCTAAAGAAAATTTAATGGAATTATCTGACGTCGATAGCCCCAACGAAATCAACAATATCAAAAGGGTATGAACATAAGAAAATCAAAAAAAAAATTTTTCGTCCGATTTGAATTGCCAAATTTCTGTGGTTAGAAAAAAAAATCAGACGATACAAATGGAGTGGATACACCATTTTGTAATATGCTCCTGACCAACAACTCAGTAAATTTATAACGACATGAGGATTCAGAGCTACATAAGTACATAAATCGAAAATTAGTGCTCTAAAACGACAGGCGGAAATTTTTAAACGTGATACCGCTTCGTTTTCTAAAAAAATTAAGCAAGTCAAAACCGCGGAATTAAAAATAGTTATGTTCCTTCTCGAACATAATTTACCATTCGTACTTGTAAATCCCTTAGTTGCATTAATCCAATCGGTCGCTGTAGATTCGAACATCACCAAGGAATTGAAATGTGGCAACACTAAGGCGGCCGAGACGGCCAACACGTTAATTTTTGAAAAGGGGTTGGGAAAAATCGCTGTGATACTTAGGAACCAAACATTTTCACCAAACAACGGACATCAGCACTAAAAAATGTACGGTTCTAGTCGTACGATTTTTGACTACATATCTGGCTCTGTGACTGACAAATTTTTCGGACTTATTGAATTAGAAAATGCAGATGCAAAAGGCATATTTGACAAAATTATTAAGTACTTCGAGATGGTAAAAGTTCCATTATCGAATATAATTGGGTTTGCTTCCGATAACGCATCAGTGATGATGGTCAATAAGGGTGGCGTTAAAGTTCTTCCACAAAATATAAATTAAAATTTGTATGTAATGGGTTGCACGTGTCACTCAATTCATTTATGCTCCTCAGCTGCATTTAAAATGTTACCTCAAAAAATCGAGCACCTTGCCAGAAATATATATTGATTTTTTGCGCACACCTCAAAACAACAACACGATTACGCATAGTTTCAAGAATATTTTAATGTAAAACATAATAAAATATTAAAGGCTGCATCAACAAGATGGCTATCTTTAGAGAATGTTGTACAAAGAATACTGGGACAGTGGGTTCCACTAAAACATTCTTTAATTTCAATCCCGTGAAATGACAGACGAAAATAAAATACATTTTTTTTTCTATTCTTATATTCTAAATCTAACTGACAAAATAAATATTGAATACCAAGCAGAAGCAGCTATTCACCTATTGCTGCCAACTATTAAACCTTATTATAAAAATATTTTGACAAATTTTATTAAGGCAGATTAAATAAATCAAAATTGTTTGAATCGGCTTGATTTTTCTAACGAAGAGTATTTTTTTAAATATAATCAAATATATATTGGTGCAAAAGCGGATTTAGTAATTAAAGGGGGAAAGGTTTCCGAAACTTCGAAAAGATAACTGTCGAGATTATTACATGGAGTTATGCAGGCAAATTTCAAGTCGCCCCACTCTAACTTGATTAATTATAAGATTTCAAAACGTAATTATGGAAAGTTATATTCAAGATTTAGATGATGAATAGAGGCAGCTATTAAATCAGGAGTGCATCGATATTAATTTAGGTATTGAGGAATTCTGGGCGGGAATTTTTAATTTGAAAAATGTTACAGGTGGTAAAATATTTCCACGTCTAATAGATTTTATAGGAGCAATATTAAGTTTTTCTCATAGCAGTGCAACTGCTGAACGTGTTTTTTCGCAGGTGGTTTTAATTAAAATTGCTCAAACAAATTGATGCTAGCCGCTGGGTTCCAACCAAAGATCTTTTGGCGAAATATAAAAAATACTTTATAGTAGACATTTTTTATATTTGTATTTTTAGTTTATTTTTTGTGATAATCGCAACGAATGTGATGTATTTTATTTCAATTTAAAATTGAATTAATTTTCTTTCATTTTAATAGTAATTATCTATAGGTGATTGAACGTCGTAGAGTAAAGACGTGTTTTTTTGTCTCTCCTCTAAATAAATGAATAATTTATAATTTAAATGTGTTTTAATTAACTAATCAATTAACTAATATATATGTGCCCATAAAGAAATAATAATATTAATAATATTTTGTGTAATTATTAAATTAGTGAAAAGTTGTACGTATTGTACAGTTATATTAATTTGTATATAGTGCACTTGTAATGGTGTAGAATTTGTACATAATAATTTTCGTTTATATGTACTTATTTTGATACCGTTGTTTGAATGCATCATATGCATTGTATGTAATTCTTCAATACGTAGGACTTTTTTGATTCTAAAGATGTATACAAGATAAGTGTTTTTTAATTTTTTTTTTGATTGTTCTAACACATTTTAATTACTAATACATACCTTTTCTAAATAAATTGTAAGTATATAAACATTTTAACTGTATTTTATAACTCATAAAGGTGTAGAGTACTAGTATTCTCATCTAGTGGGTCGAGTATTGTTTGCGCGAGAAAGGGTTTTTTAATTCCGTTGTTCTTTTTTTTTTGTTTCACTGAGTGGTGCCAGATCGTAAGATTTATCTTTTTTTGAAAGATTTTGTGTCAACAAAAAAGATAAAAAGATTTTTCCAAAATAAAAAGATTTTCTTTAAAATGTTCATCTTTGTAAAATTCTAAAATAAACAACTAAACATTTCCTCCGTGACAATTTTTTTAATTTTTTTATATTTGTGATAAATGACAATAAAAGACTAAATTATATGTATATTGATTGGTTTAGTTTCTTTTGAAATTATATATGGCAGCACGGTCATTAAAGGCCATTAGGCCCGATGCACACTTGAGTTATGTTTTCTAGCAAAGAGAGCTGTTTTAAGATAACAGCTTCTCGGTTTACTTTGGAAAGCCTAAATAAATGAAACCGAATTCGTGAAGCTATAGCTCAAACAACTCGTACGACCCAATTTATTTAATTTATTTATTTAAACCTGTGGGTTGTGAACATAGCTCACAACGCTCACTGGGGGATGTGAGCTAATTAATTATCCCAAAGCGAAAATAAAACAAATATATATTGCTTTACAGATGCTTTAAAGATTGAGTTGGCCCTGAGATGTATTGTTAAAACTGATGAATGGACCGCAAGCTGATTCCTAAAAAAAAAAGAATTAATTCTTAATTTAATTTTTCACGAAATACTACTTATCTAAAATCAACAGCTGATCTTGTGACCTTCAATCGAATTATGTCGTAGGAATTTAACCGCACGTTATGATGCCGCAAATGAACATTTTAATCTAAAAAATAAGTACATAATTTAGAAAAATTTGGATTATATAAAACATTAAAATTTTATTATTAATTTTTAATTGATTAATTTACATTATTTTGTATATATTTACCTTAAATTGTACACTATTGAATTTACCATTCACGACAGCTGATGCTTATTGTTTATTTATCGGTGACAGTTAGAAATATTATTTACAATAATTAGATACAAACCTTAATTATGGCATATGTATAAAATTTTATGGTTAAGGGTATAAAATTAATTTAGTTTAATGTTGAAATACTAGATGTCATTAATTCTTATTTTTTTTTATATAAACGTTAATTTTCTTTTTGAAAATAAAAATTATATGTCAAAAATTTTCATTAGCAAATGTACAGTGATTTAGAATACATCTAAAAACAATAAATAGTGATTAAATTATACAGTCTTTTTGTGAATTATACCGGAACGTAATTGGATATTCGAGATACCGCCTTTGAGAAAATATCGACCCGCATTATACTTGGGTTTTGAGAAACATCGCATCGAAAAGCATTTGACCCACGCATTTCAATTGGACACGGCAACCAGCACTCGATAATTTTGGACCTCGCACAACCTTTGGATACGACATTTTATACTGAACCAGTACATTTTGAACCACCGCTATATCTTGGATACATTTTATGGTGATTACGCGTACTTTGGCGCAAGCAGAAAGTAGCCGGCAACATTTTATTCAACATAAATTGAACTGAGGCATTGGGGTTATACTGCGATACTACTAGCATCCGTGAATTTGCTAGAAAATAATAATTCCCAACCAAGTTCATTGGCGTATTTTACATGTATCTTCAATGTTTCTCTTATTTGAGTTTTGGAAACCAAAACGGGAAGCAGTAAAATGAAAACATAGCTCACATTAACATCAGTCAAAAAACATAGCTCAAGTGTGCAACGGGCCATAGGATTATAAAATTAAACAAATATTTAAAAAAACACACATAAAACATTAAAAAAGATTTTTTGGTCGAATAAGATTTTTTTTTGTCAAATAAAAGGATTTTATAAAAAAATAATCTGGCAGCACGACTCGCTTAACATTTTTTGTTGTTGTTTTGTGTCGATTATTTTTCGTTTTTTTTGCTGGTAATTTAGAATTCTACCTTTTGTTTTGTATATTTTTACTCGTACATTATACATATAAACCTCTTTTATCCGGAAATCTATTATCCGGAATAACATGTAGTATCCGGAACACTTTTTTGTCGTATTCTTTCACTTTCTCTTTTATTTACGTTATTTTCCAAAAATGAAATGATTGTTTTACTATGTAATTAACTAAAATAAATTTAAAATCTTAATAAATAACACTGAAGTTTAAAAAATATTAAAATATGCTGTTCTACTATGAAATTATTAAAAAAATCTTTATCCGGAAAAATCTTTTATCCGGAATTGTTTCTCCCACTCGTTCCGGATAAAAGATGTTGCACTGTATTTTGCAAGGAGATTAGTATTAGAATTGGAGGCGCTGTATATAGCTTTTTAAATGCTTTTAGCAGTGTCTATAATGGCCGTTTTGTGTGAATGCATTGGTTACGAAGAAACAATTTACAAGATCAGTGTACTTTTTGTTTTTCTTTTATTTTATTTATGTCATTACATAATTATTATATATTTGTTATATACATAGCTATTTACTTTTTGTGCTTGTGTGGCAAGACACAAAAAACAAACGATCAAATCATAGATTTTTGTTGTTGTTTTCCTTGTATTGATTTCACCTTTTCATTGATTTCATTTGTGTGATCAATTTACAGGCGGCGAGGATATGTTGGAACTGTATTGCAATAAATTTTCTTTGATATTTGTGGTAGAGTTCTTTGAATGGGTTTCGTTCATGTGGAGTGGTTGGTCGGTTTCTTCGGTTTGTGATTGTTGTTCTTTGAACATTGTGTTCTCAACTTACGGAGGCTTGTATTCATATAATATGCTCTATCATTACCTGTATTTGTAAGCTGTTTTGGGCTCTATTTTAAATTCTTTTGTTTGGAAGTTGATGGTAAGAAGATAAATTTGCAGTTTTACGTGGAACCCTTGTCTGAAGTTTGGATTTGTGTGTCCAAGTTGGTCTTTTTGCTGAATATTATTGATGTTTTTGTTGAAGTTTGCCGTCAGTTTCGTGGGTGTTCAGTCATTTTTGAAATTTTAAGATGATCGGTCGTACGCTGGGGTTTTTGAGCTGTAGGATTGCCACGATACTTTTATATTCTGTCATGTATTCGTCACGGCTTTGTGAAGCATGGGTGTTGCAGTCAGTGATGTTCGTGGGAGATTGTTTGGTGAATGGTGTGTATTTGGAATAGTGTGTTTGGTTTGTTCTTCTAGAGGGGGCGGGTATCTAGTACTCCTGGATAAACATTACTTATTTTTTTTTTGGTACATTTTACTATGACTATTTATTAAAATGATTCTTTTCACAATGTGATTTCAGAGATTAACTAATTTTACAAATATTCCTTCATCCAATTATTCACCGTTTGAGTATTAAATTATTATATTTTAATTTTATAAGCAATTTAGAGTTATCGAGGTTTATCAGGTGTTTATTACTAATACTATTATTCAATGCAGCTCCTGATTAAGCTTATTTATTTAGTTCTATTAAAGATTTTTGATTACACGAGATCTTTGAAGTCGCAATACTAATTAAAGTGTCTTTCTAATTTAAAAAAAAAATAAATTACAAAGTCAGAAGAGCAGACAATGTAGGAATCA